>CM070874.1:235423429-236623429 GCA_036365515.1 Torymus aiolomorphi | reverse complement strand
TACTGCTGCGCGTAGCGTATCTCTCACGTATACTCCTGCATACTCCCACTATTCTTCCTGCGCTCAGTCTGCGCCTCTACTGATATCGTCGACATCGCGCGCTCGTGACGTCGGCTCTCGACGCCGCTCACCGGGTTACGCGGCTCCCTCATCCGCCCGCTCTCTCTCGGCCCCTTCCCCCTCGCGCGTCTAAGTCTATCGCATCCCGTGTTGCTGCTCAACCCGGCCGTGGCGTCTAAGTGCATGTGTGAGTGTGTGCGCAACCCGCTCGACATCCTTGCTGCCGGCGCGCACAACATGGCGGAGCCGGTCGAGCATGTGCTCGAAGCTGCTGAGGATGCCGATACATGTGACATCGTCACAATACCCCCCCCACTAAAACGGTGATTACCCGATAATTGGCTTACTCGATCCCATTATCCCCTGTTCCGGCAATCGCTCCAGAGCGTTACCTCTATTTCTCGAACTATGACCTACTCACCTTATTGGCCTTGGGCCATGAAGGCCCGCAACAATGCTGCCTGTAGATCCCCGGGCAGGTGCCGAATACTTTGAAAATACTCCAGGATGGCCGGGCTGGTAGTTGCCATTCCTGGAGTACTGCTTCCGGCCACCGGTTCCGACGGTGATGAAATAGGTGGTGGATCGGATGGTGCTGCCGGCTGATCCCACCGGCTCGGCCGCCGCCTCCCTGACACTTGGGACGAACCCCGGCTAGCTCCCTCAGGCTGGTCTCGTCCCGGTGGTTCGTTGTCTCCCACCGCCTGAATTGGTATTGAAGTACCCTCCGGATGGTTGCTCCGGTTCAAGTCCCGGCCGCGGAGATAAGTAAGGTGCTCGTCCGCACACCGTGGACAGTTGCGCAGCGTTACGCCACGTCGGCCACAATTGTAGCAGAATAAGGTTCTTTCTGCGGTACACACGAATCATGTATGCCCCTTCTGCCAACAATTGAAGCAGACGCCGTCCATTGGATCTACGCTCCTGTCCACGGGCACGGGACGAAGATGCCCAAACAGTACCCCGCGGGCCGGGCAAAAACGGAGGTCCGGGTACCTGTCTGGAGATGTTTGTCGAGATGATGGCTGGGGGGGTTTCCCCAATCGCTCGAAAGCCGACCGCCGTACTTCTTCCTCTCCGGACTCTGGATCGCCCCTAGCTGATGGAGCTGGCGAGATTAGAATCACTCGGTCCTGTTCTGTGGGTGGAGTATTAACCCCTGACAAGGTCCCGGGCTCGCTCTCGGATGGTTTAACGGAGATCTCCTTGTCGAGGTTCACCGATTCAGCCTCTTCCCCGTCCTCGAAACGTCGCGGGTTAAACCGGACTCGTCGACCTTTCTCCTTCGGCCAGTTGGATACGCGTATTAGAGGACTCGGCGATGGCTCATCGGTATCCCACTCCGCGATATCTGTTGAGAAAGGCTCAATGGATGGGAAGGGTGAGGTGCAGAAAGCCTCCTCACATCGCACCTGCTCAGCCACAAAATGTGGCCTTCGAAGCGGTCTCGATCCCCCCCAGTACCTCGACCCCAGACTCGAAATATGTGAGTGGAAGGGTTTGGCTTGGGCAATCTTCCTCCAGCGGTCATGACGAGTGGTGTGGTGAATCATCGGTCTCCCCTAACCACTCGTTTAACTCTGCCACAGCCTGGTCACTAAGGAAGCCGGCCCAACCTTCCCCTTCCACTCCCTCAACCCTGGATCCCCCCACATCGACTAACATCTCCTCGATGAGTGATTCAGCCTCACCTACAGCTGGCCGCTTCACTCCCCTGGCCGACGGAGGCGAAGATAAATCGGGTTCGACCTCGCCAGGGTCAATGTGCAACTGAAGGACAGGAGACCCCCCTCGAATCTCTTCCTTCCTTCTTGGAATTTTTGGAGCTTGTGCCACCGCCACCTTCCATTTTTCCTCGGGCTCCATGTCTCCCAACAAGGTTCTCTCTAGCCAGTCAGCGTGACTGCCGTTATCTGGGGGAGAACGGAGCGGAGACAAGCTGAGTGCTGGGCTCAGGGCCCGGATAGTAGATGGAGTACTGCCGATCATCCTTGACATTGCTACAGGTCCTTTTACATTGGGATTAATACATCAACTACTACTGGTTAGTAATTCCCTTTACACCTCGAACCTCTCGATATTTCTTAAGTTCGCTTACATGCACTTTCGGGTTCTTTCGTTCATTCCCCATTTTTAATATGTAAACATTGGGTGGTTTGACCTCGATTATCTCAAAAGGGCCCTCCCAGTTCGGGGCAAGCTTAGCGAAAAATTTTCGTGCCCCGCATGACAACATGTGCGCCTTACGCATGACCAAATCTCCTACTTGAAATTGGACCTCTCTGCGACCCTTATTATAGTATTCGGCCTGCCGTTGTTGAGACCTTTCGATATTCCTCGTTACCAGGTCTCTCAGCGCGTCTAATCGCTTCACTCGATCCCCCCAAACTTCTGGCGGAAAACGTATCTTCGGGCCTTTCGTCTCGACCTCGCGGCGCAGACTTTTTACCGGAGCAGGGTGACGTCCATAATTCAAAAACGCCGGCGAGACTCGAGTACTTGACTGAACCGCTGTATTCATCGCATGTCGCAGTTCATGGAGATGTTGATCCCAGTTGGAGTGATCCATCTTGACAAAAGTGGCGATCATTGTCTTAATTGTTCTATTACTACGCTCTACGGGATTGGCTTGGGGGTGATATGGGGGTGTCATTACTCGTGTTACTCCATATACCTCAAGAATTCTCCCTAGGTCCTTGTTGTCGAACTCCTTTCCGTTGTCAGTTAGGAGATAGTCAGGAGTTCCCCATCGGAAGAGGACTAACTTCTCGAATGCTTTTGCCACATTTTTATCCGTGGCTGCTCGTACTGGCCGCATCTCGATCCAGCGAGTGAACAGGTCCTGGAAAACAATGACATACTTATATTGTCCCTTACTCTGTGGAAACTCCATAAGATCTGAGGCCACTACAGCCGATGGACGCTCGATGACTCGACCCCCCATTAGCCCCTTTGGCGCCGTCTAGTCAGGCTTGTACCTCTGACACTCGTCACATCTCTGCACGAACTCATAGACATCATGCCAAACTCCCGGCCAATAATACTCTTGAGCGATTCGTTCATAGGTTTTCTCAACTCCAAGATGGCCCGCCGTGATTTCACAATGAGCATCCTTCAGCACTCGATCTCGATGTTCAGCTGGAACTACCAATTTCCAAGTCTCTTCCTCCCCAGTGATTGAACCCAGGAGGGGATCGATCCGC
The DNA here is from genome assembly GCA_036365515.1 of Torymus aiolomorphi. NCBI lineage: Eukaryota > Metazoa > Arthropoda > Insecta > Hymenoptera > Torymidae > Torymus > Torymus aiolomorphi. Next base: position 236,620,166 of record CM070874.1, on the reverse strand, counting down.
TGCTTGTACACAAGTCCATCAGCCACTCGCCATGACTTGTACTTGACCGGATTACCTCGAATTTCTTCGATACGCCTCAGATACCACGGATCCTTCACTTCCTCGAATTCAGCAATTTCGACCTCGCTAGGTTCCTCCTCAAAGATTCTCGATAATGCGTCTGGGACTCAATGCATTGCTCCCTTACGGTGCACTATTCGGACATCCCACTGCTGTAATTCAAGGGCCCATCGAGCTAACCGGCCCGTTGGTTCCTTCAGACTTTGCAGCCACCGCAGAGCGCTATGATCCGTAATGGCGGTAAACTTATACCCCTCGAGATATGGTCGCAGTTTTTTAATAGCCCAAACCAAGGCGAGGCACTTCTTTTCCGTCGTGGAGTAGTTCCTTTCAGCGCTTGAAAGTACTCGATGGATGTACACGATCGGGTGTTCACCATCTTCGAACTCTTGGGACAATACCGCTCCAATAGCATCATTACTAGCGTCACACTGCACCGTGAACTCTCGGGTGAAGTCGGGCCTTGCCAATACCGGAGCCCTTGTAAGCGCGACTTTTAACTGTTCGAATGCGTCTTGCTTCTCCGCACTCCACTGCCATGCCTGCGTTTTCTTGAGTATCTTCAGGAGGGGTAGTTTGATTTCGCTCTCCCTTTCGATGAATCTTGAATACCACCCCACCATTCCTAAAAATCGCCTTAACTGCCTCTTCGTCTTCGGAGCTGGGTATTGTAAGATTGGCTCGACCCTTTCCATGTCTGGCCGTAACCCATCTCGATCCAACAAGTACCCCAGGTACCGAACTCTCGAACAACCAAACTCACATTTATTCCAATTGACTGTAAGTTGAGCATCTCGAATTTTTGTAAGGACTATCTCCAACCATTTTTGGTGCTCCTCGAACGAATCAGTAGCTATTATGATATCATCAAGGTAACCAAACACATGTGGTTCCATTTCTGGACCGAAAAGTGCATCTATCAGCCGTTGAAATGTAGCTGGTGCATTCGTTAACCCGAATGGCATTCTTTTGAACTGCCACAAGCCCGAACCCGGAACTGCAAAAGCTGTATATTGCCTACTCTCTTCATCTAACTCGACCTGAAAGTACGCGTTTTTAAGACGATTTTGGATATATATTTCGCCCGTCGCAACTTGTCTAATATTCCATCCATATTTGGTAGCGGGTAAGCGTCCTTTTTGCTACGAGCATTCAAGTCCCGGAAGTCAATGCAGAAGCGGAATTTTCCATCCGACTTTTTCTGTATGACTGGTGCATAACACCACGCGCTCGCCGATCTCTCGATTATCCCTGCCCGATGCATTTCTCGAACGGCCTCCTGGGCTACCGACCACATTGCTGGTGATCGACGTCTGGGTGCATGGCGAATCGGAGTGTAGTCTGTCAGCTCAATGTGATGTTCCGTTAAATGGATAGATGGCAGATAGCCTATAGTTTGTTTATGGATTAATCTATCCACGATCTCCTTGATGCGTTCGGCTTCGCCCGGCATCAGTTCAGTTAGCCCAGCACACTCCGCCACTATAGCCGGGATGGAATCGTCGATCTTCGTGGCAAAGGAATGCCACTTTCCTTTATCTCCACATTTCCACCGTTTGTCTCGAAGTTGTAATGATAAGTCCCATTCGACTCCGAAATCCATACCCAAGATGATGTCATGATTGATTTCCTTGACGGCTCTGAACTCTAGTAGTCCCAAATGGCCATCGACATCAATCGATATTCGTAAATTACCTTGAATCTTCATCGGAAGTCCAGACACTCCTCTCACTTGGCCACTCGATGGTCGTAGTCGGTCTCGATATTTATCCAAAATTCGCGGACCAACCAGGGATATGGTCGCTCCAGGATCTAGTAGCGCAAGATAAGGCTCGTTTCCAATCATTACTCGAATAAAGTTTCTATTATCCAATGCGGCTGCTTCCACGACCCCCACCCACTCTCGTAACTTCACGCTATCCTCCGGGATAGCGTCCTCCTCCCTGCTTAGACCGTTGCTACCTCCTCTCGATCCCGAAAGTCCTCCTTCCAGGTTTTGCGACGATTGATTACCCTTGTTCATCGGTCCTGCTGCCGTAGCTTTGGATTCTGCTGTTTCCGACAGCATTATGTCCAATGCTTTTTGAATTTGTGGTAGCAGAGCATAATCTCTCTCTTCTTCTGGATTTAGTAGCGTCCAATCTTCCATAGGTAGCTCCAATACTATTTCGTTATGCATTCCTTCTTCATTCTCGCCCTCCTTTTCGGATCCACTGTCCTCTTCGCTGCTTGACGGTACCCAGCTGACCTGATTTTCTCCCCAAGGTAAGGTAACATCTGATGATTGTTCTTTCTCATCTTCAGTAGTTACCTTTGCTAATTCTTCGTCTCCCTCTTTCTCCTTCCTCGAAACTTCCTTGAAACCGTAACACAAGGTTTCTCCCCTTCCTCTGTCCGAGCCGTAACACAAAGCTCATCTATACTCAAATCAGCTGCAGCCGGCTTCGATATACTCTCTCCTCGAGCCATAACACCAGGCTCCTTTACGCTTGAAACCGTCGCACCCGGTTTCAGCATACTCTTCACTCGAGCCGTAACACAAGGCTCCTTTACGCTTGAAACCGTCGCACCCGGTTCCAGCATATTCTTCATTCGAGCCGTAACACAAGGCTCCTTTACGCTTGAAACCTTCGCACCCGGTTCCAGCATACTCTCTACTCGAGCCGTAACACAAGGCTCCTTTACGCTTGAAACCGTCGCACCTGGTTCCAGCATACTCTTCACTCGAGCCGTAACACAAGGCTCCTTTACGCTTGAAACCGTCGCACCCGGGTCCAGCATACTCTCTACTCGAGCCGTAACACCAGGCTCCTTTACGCTTGAAACCGTCGCACCCGGTTCCAGCATAATCTTCACTCGATGTTTCCCCCCACTCGACCCCGACTCCATGGCGTTGACATCCTCCTTTAGCTCTACTACTGCGCTTTGGGCCCCAGTTACTCCTGCGCAGGACGCAGGGGCCTCTGTTGCGTCCTGGCGGGCCCGTTTCCCAAAGCTAACACAATATGGAGGCAATTAGGGCACTTCTTTAGTATGGTACCCTCCTTGACACACCCTTGGCACTGCTGCCCTTGCTTTGTTGGACAATCACGAGAAAAGTGTCCTTTTTTCCGCATGTATAACAAGCTCTTTTTGGACAGTCAGCTGCTCGATGACCTACTAATTGGCAAATGAAACATGGTCCTACAAAGTTCGAGCCCCTCCCCCAAAGGTCTCGAGTTCTCCACTGGCGCACAATACGGCGCCGGTTGGCCGTTGTATCCACCAGGCTTTGTTGTCTCATTCCCCTGAATCTTCCCTCTAGGTGGTGAACCGCTTGATGCTTGAGTTGTAGGGACTGAGCTTCTACCCTCCTTCCCATTGGACCGTCCCGGTCCGCCGGGGTTATTCACTGCTGCCACTGCTCCTTCCGTTCTCTTTGCTCCTTCCTTTTTGTTTTTCTTTTTACTTTTCCCTCTCTCCGGCTGGCTGCTCTCCCCTTCACTAGAAGACTCCCCCACCACCGCTACTTTGTGTGTGCTGCGGTGCGGGCCACTGTATGTTGTCCCTGGAATTCTCGATTTGTCTCGACGAGGCGGAGAGTGACATCTCTACTTAATCGCCTCTCGTCTCTCAAATTCCCTGCCAAATTTCTCGATTGCCTCGAAACTATCTAACCTCTTATCCCATAGATAATCTTGATAGTCTGGTCGTAGGTGAGAGAACGCCAAGTTCAGTTGTTCTCTTAATGAAGGTATCTCTTTAAGTGAGCAATGATTCTTCGAAATTTTGTTAAGAATGGGGACACCTTTTCCTTCAGACCTTGGTAACGTGCCCTGAGTTCTTCCATGATATCGTCCTCATGTAGTTCACCAATAAATTGGCGTCTGAAGGCCTTCTCGAAGGTTGTGAAGTCCCATAGTTCTATATCTTCCTGATATACATCATACCGATCACCTGCTTCCTTGATTAGCACACTTGCAAGGCATGGCAGGAGCTGTTCATCACGGATCCCAGTGGCTCTTTTACACGCCTTCAGGCGTGACAAGAACTGCTCTGCTGAGTCCTTAACATCACCCGTGTACCTCAGACCCCAGCTCTTCAAGGTTTTTATTATGTACAAACTGTTATCTCGAATTGCCGATGCCTCTTCAGGGTAATAATCTCGCCGTGACCTCTGTTGCCTCACATGTGATTCCTCCCCTCGATTTCGTCGGTTACAAGGAGTCACATATCTTTCTCTCGAATCATTGCTTTGCGGGCTCAAATCTCGAAAATCAGCCCGCAGCCTACTCGAGGGCAGTGCCGGAATTCCTTCTTCCGAGTCGGAACTCGAGCTGTCTGGGAGCGCTATCTTCCTGGATCGTCGGGGGGTAGACCGAGTTGTTATCTGTTTAGTAACTCTTACGAATCGTCCTTCCCTCGATTCATACTCTTCATCTAAGTCCTCTCTTCTGTTGTGGATCTCGAAATCCCGCGTATGTCTTGGCCTGTCGCCCAACTGCTTGATTCTCGACCTATGGCATGATTCATCGTTCCTTGACTGCACTTGAAGGCTTGGCATGTGTGCTATTGGCAACCGCGAGCTATGTGTGCTCCCTCTTGCCTTAGTATTCGCCGCCTCGTAAGGTAGTTGCAGTGGCATCAAATATTGCCTGTCCACTGAATTTTCCAACCCCCTATTTTCCCTCTGCTTTGAGTTTAAGTTATGCTCCCTGCTGATAGTGATCCTGGGAACAGTTCCATTACTGCTGTCTCTAGGGGGCACCTGTGTTCCCGATAACCTCGCACTGGCTTGTGCAGCCATGTCATCCGCCGGACCTTGGTTTCTGGTGACCTCGACTTCCGCTTCTGTCTCTGGGATCATACACAGTGCGTCTCTGACCCCAGTATTTTCCTTTCGTCGAGATCCTACATCCTCTTCTTCCGTCTCGTACTCTTGGTTGACGTCACTAAAGGCCATTACCAATTCGTCCTCCGATGGCACGTCTTTGCCTTCGGCTTCATCCGTTTCTGGGAACCATGGCACTTCCGTTACCCCCACCGTCCGTAGGCAAGCTCGAAACAATCTCTCTGCCTTAGCTCGATGGCTACCGTGATCATTGAGACTTAATTCCTGTAGGTTACTTTCAACCTCTTCGCTCGATTTCCTCATCACATCACGAAACCAGGCCCTATACTCCCGATTATTACTGTGTTCTCTCATCCTGGCTTGATATTGGTCCACTTTCTTGGCTTTTTTAGTTGCCATGTTACGCGCGCTATGTAATGCCTCACCACCAGAAGGGATACAGAAAAATAAAACTCGACCCGTATTCGTGATTATTCAATGTTGAGCTCTAATTCAAATACTTGAACCTGTAAATTCAAATACTCGAACATGTAAATTCAAATACTCGAACCTGTAAATTCAAATACTCGAACCTGTAAATTCAAATACTCGAACCTGTAAATTCAAATACTCGAACCTGTAAATTCAAATACTCGAACCTGTAAATTCAAATACTCGAACCTGTAAATTCAAATACTCGAACCTGTAAATTCAAATACTCGAACCTGTAAATTCAAATACTCGAACCTGTAAATTCAAGTACTCGAACCTGTAAATTCAAATAACTCGATAGACAGGAAGAGTTAGGAAGGGGGAGAGGCACTGAAATTTTCTTCTCGTTTCAATTTAAACCCCGAGTTGTCTAGTAACGGAATGATTTTTCCGTTTCCAAATTTCTAACACACTCCGATGATCAACCTGAAAAGAAAATTCTCAACCCACAATTCACTTAAGAATCCCCTTTCCTGATCCGTTTGTTCCTTTTCTTACTTTCGTATTGACAGCACTTTATGGCCACTCTTACTCGACTTATTCACTGCCCTAATTACACCTTCACCACATATGACACAAACACTATCTCAACTCGACCCGTTGTTGCTACCATTAATTAGTTGGGCGCCATTTGTGACGTAGTGCTTTGTTATATCCACTATACAGAGCTCGTTTATCAAAACGACCCCAGAACAAGCAATAAACCACTTTATCTTCATGACTCCTGACTGAGCCACACCCCGACTTAAGACTTATATCTCGATAAAGGGGGTTCTAATGGTGAGCAACAACTACAACTCCCGTTATGCCAACGATGAGACAGTATTGCATTACTGGCTACCCACGCTGATGATTTTTTTTTTATTCCTGAAAATAAGACTCGAGGGACAGCACAACCACACTCGCAAATAATAACAATTATGATACTTGGAGATTAATGTAGCTTTATTAAAAGTTGAATTGAGTGAGAAACTCCCAAAAATGGCGGCTAGCTGCTGCGTCAGGCCCCTTTCTGAAGATGGCGTCTCCTTTCAAGTTCGTCTCGTAGCCCTTGAACCTGTAAAGAGAGAAAATACCCGACCACAATAATCTCTAAAGTTGAATTCCGCCTCGACACACTCTGGAGCGATTCAGCTTCGCCGGCCAATCTGCACCTATACAGCTCGCTATAAAACTATTCGACCCCTGGACGACACACGGACTGTTACTACTACCTCGATTCTACTTCCCTATTTTAACGAGCTCTCGACCCGTAGCTACTTACAAATAATCCTTGTTTCCTCACAACACGACTCTTAGTACACTACTAATACTATAGCACAGTGAAGCTAATGCGACTGTTATCTCTGTGGCTAATGCGATTACTGCTGCTGCTGGTTGGAGAACAAGAGAGCGCTCTTCCTCGAAGGGATCAAGCCCTCCGTTCTGATTATTCTCCCTTACGTGGATATCATTCATTGGTCCGCGCCCCTGGACTTGCTCACTTTTGTCCACCAGGCCATGACTCGCAACTACTTTGAGTCACGATAGGTCTACGCGTGAACATGCGCGGCCCCTATCTCACTTATTGCGCCGCCCGGTGCTCAACTATCGTGCGCGCTCACCATTCTATATCGCTACTTACTCTATGCGTGAGCTATTACACAGCGCTCCTCTCTCTATCCTTTTACGTATTCATGCCCGCACGCACTGGTTCTACTCTCTCTCTCTCTCTCCTTCTCTCTCTCTCTCTCTCTCTCTCTCTCTTTCTCTCTCTTCTCCCAGTACACACGCCCTGCCTGACTATCCGGCGGCCGGTGCCCTCTCCCTTCCTACTACTCTCCCTCTCTCCCCGCACGGCACCTGCCTGCCTGCAATGTCCTGGCCAGCGGCTTCCCTCTCCACTGCTTTCTCTCTCTCTCCCCCGCGCCTATCTTACTGCTGCGCGATAGCGCATCTCTCACGTATACTCCTGCATACTCCCACTATTCTTCCTGCGCGGACTAGTTGCGCGGCGCTCTGTCTGCGCCTCTACTGATATCGTCGACATCGCGCGCTCGTGACGTCGGCTCTCGACGCCGCTCACCGGGTTACGCAGCTCCCTCGTCCGCCTGCTCTCTCTCTCTCGGCCCCTTCCCCCTCGCGCGTCTAAGTCTATCGCATCCCGTGTTGCTGCTCAACCCGACCGTGGCGTCTAAGTGCGTGTGTGAGTGTGTGCGCAACCCGCTCGACATCCTTGCTGCCGGCGCGCACAACATGGCGGAGACGGTCGAGCATGTGCTCGAAGCTGCTGAGGATGCCGATACATGTGACATCGTCACAGTGTGCTTTCTATAAAAGTTTAGAGAAAGTAAAGGGCACGGCAGCGCCCTGTTTAGCGAGTTATAAGGAACGAAGTGACGGACGAGCGAGCGGGGCGAAGGCGCACCCTTTATTCTTTGGGTTGGGTCTCAACCTTACTTTTTTTCATAATATGTCGCTCATCATTTTTATTTTTAAGATCTGTAAAGTGTATTCATATAAATTTTCGCATATCATTATAAATTGTTTATAAATTAATCGCATGTTAATTATCGGAGACAAAAACTTACATTAAATTTTCGTCCTGACCGAGAATCGAACCCACGACCCTTGGGTTACTACGCACGCACGCTATCCGTTACGCTATCGCTCGCATGAAAGAATTTGGACATTTCCATCTACTTAAGAGGTGTGGTACTCATTCACTCTGTTTTACCGGCAGAACTCGGTAAATTCTATATTATTAAAATAAATATATCGAATTACGTCTTATAAAGAGATAGTTGCCCTGTGCAATGTAATAATCTACCATCTTGCGCAGTTTTGAGCCCAAATATCAACGGCACCCTAAAAAATTTTGCGAACGAAATTTCGGTTATTTTTGTTCGCAAAATTTTTTAGGATGCCGCTGATATTTGAGCTCAAAACTGGGTAGGCTGGTAAATTATTACATTGCGCAGGGCAACTATCTCTTTATAAGACGTAATTCGATATATTTATTTTAATAATATAGAATTTACCGTGTTCTGACGGTAACACCCTCTTAAGCTGCATTATCCGTATTTGTTCAATATTAATATTTCATTTTAATTATTCATCTAATATATTAATGGTTTTTAATAATTATTTATATTTACACAATATTTTAAGAAAATGAGTAAATTATCATAACCCACGTAAAAAAAATTATGTTCATACAAACTTCATAAGAAGTTTAGATTCATATGAACTTCATATGAAGTTGTCCAATGAGACTGAGCCGAACTTCCATTTTAACCATTTTAATGAAGTTTATGAAAAGATCATATAAAGTAAATATCATCAATGTATATAAAAAGTTTATACAAAGTTTATAGAAAGCTTATAAAAAGTTTGAAGTTATTACAACTTTATATGAAGTTCATACGAACTTCATGTCGCTCCCAGGTTCATTGGCCGTCCTAACCTGACTGCTGGTCGATTCCTCGACAACAGTTAGGACGACCAACCGACCTGGGAGAGAGTAAGAGCGAGAAGAGTAAAAGTGCGCGGGAGATAGCGCTGCCGTGCTGGGAACGCGGCAGGCGAGAAGGGGCGCGACGGTGTGAGAGCCTCGCACGTCATCTTCGAGGAGAACGAGCACATATACAAGCTCGCGCGCGTGCGTGTGTGCGTGTGGTCGACTGTCTACAGCCCGTCCCCTCATCAACGCCAGTGCCGAGTACAACTCGAAGATGGGATACCAGAGACGATAAAGCGCTGTTCCTGGGCACCCGCCCTCGCCACACAGCCTATGACTCAGCGTCGTCCACTTCGACGACGACATGCACTTTGACTTGTAGACCATCACCCTCGTTCCGTTCTCTTCGGCTACACGGCTATAACGTAGCACAATCCCACGAATCCCTTCAGCAAGATCTAGCGGTCGACTGCTGCTGAATGCTGAGGCCTGAAAAAATCAAAAACTTCACAAAGAACATATTCTTCTTCAAACAAAAATATCGTTATATACTTAAATATGTGAAAAATGTTGTAGGAAGGAAGGTATTTTTGAATTTTAAAATATTTGTATAAAGGTTAAGAGGTTAAAGAGTACTACCTCATTACGAAAAAGACTGAATAATTCTTTTACTTATCTGATTATTTTCTCTGCTTCAAGTCTACAAAGTTCTGCATAATATTCCTCGCTGTAGCTCGACTTCCATCCATTTCCATAAAATACATCGTCGATCGGAAAAATTACGAGAAAAATATTTTGATAACTGCAGCTGACTGAAATTGGTTAAATGTTCTTCGTTACATAGATATAGTTATACAAAATAAATTCTTACAAATTTCACACTGTATGTTGTCAACAGCATGTATTTGTTTAACCAATTTCAGTCAGATGCAGTTATCAAAATATTTTTCTCGTAATTTTCCGATCGACGATGTATTTTATGGAAATGGATGGAAGTCGAGTTACAGCAACGAATATTATGAAGAACTTTGCACACTCGAAGCGGAGAAAATAATCAGATAAGTAAAAGAATTATTCAGTCTTTTTCGTAATGAGGTAGTACTCTTTAACCTCTTAACCTTTATACACATATTTTAAAATCCAAACATACCTTCCTTCCCTCAACATTTTTCACATATTTAAGTATATAACGATATTTTTGTTTGAAGAAGAATATGTTCTTTGTGAAGTTTTTGATTCTTTCAGGCCTCAGCATTCAGCAGCAGTCGACCGCTAGACCTTGCTGAAGGGATTCGTGGGGTTGTGCTACGTTATAGCCGTGTAGCCGAAGAGAACGGGACGAGGGTGATGGTCTACAAGTCAAAGTGCACGTCGTCGTCGAAGTGGACGACGCTGAGTCGTAGGCTGTGTGGCGAGGGCAGGTGCCCAGGAGCAGCGCTTTATCGTCTCTGGTATCCCATCTTCGAGTTGTACTCGGCACTGGCGTTGATGGGGGGACGGGCTGTAGACAGTCGACGACACGCACACACGCACGCGCGCGAGTTTCTGTATGTGCTCGTTCTCCTCGAAGATCACGTGCGAGGCTCTAACACCGTCGCGCCCCTTCTCGCCTGCCGCGTTCCCAGCACGGCAGCGCTATCTCCCGCGCACTTTTACTCTCTTTTTCTCTCCCAGATCGGTTGGCCGTCCTAACTGTTGCCGAAGAATCGACCAGCAGTCAGGTTAGGACGACCAACGAACCTGGGAGCGACATGAAGTTCGTATGAACTTCATATAAAGTTGTAATAACTTCAAACATTTTATAAAGTTTCTATAACTTTGTATAAACTTTTTATATACATTGATGATATTTACTTTATATGAACTTTTCACAAACTTCATTAAAACTGTTAAAATGGAAGTTCGGCTCAGTCTCATTGGACAACTTCATATAAAGTTCATATGAATCTAAACTTCTTATGAAGTTCGTATGAACATAATTTTTTTTACGCGGGAAGACGTTAATTAATTAAATTCAATTTACTCAAAATATTTAGTGCCGGTAAAGTAGAAATCTTTGGTAGGAAAACGTCTATATTTTGTATTGAAATGAAATATTAGCTTTATTCTAAAGTGCTATCTAAAAGAAAGTTTAGATTTTTCAAATTTTCATTCTGTAAATATTTTCTTTCTTTAAGAAAATGGTACTTTATTCCTGCTATGTCATCATCTTAATTAAACAATTTCGTAGTAAATTCTGAGATCCCTATACTTTATCAGCTCATGAATTTTATTTTTTTCATCACATCTAAACGAAAATTTTAGGAAAAAGCGTTCGCTCACGCCCCAAAACCCAATAAAAAAAAATTTTTTTTTTTAATTAAATTTTTCAAATTCAGAAAAAATAATTATTTTTACAATTATATTTGCTAAAAAATTGAATTGATATATTTTAACTTAAATTCAGTATATTAAAAAAATCTTTAAAAAAATAAAATAATATAGAGAACTTTTTAAAACTTAATGATTACTTTTTTATAATTTAGTAACACATCCCTCGTAGAAATGGTAACCAACCGTTCGCCATCCGTTCACTAAATCGCAAAGGTTTGGCCAACCGTTTAACCCATTAACGCGCAAATGCACATTTTTGTGCACACATTTTCAAGTACAGAATTCTATTGGAAAAACAAAGTCATTTTTATCCAAAATCCTACATAGGGAGTTTTCGAGGGTGCTCTTTCAGAATCTGCAACTTATTTTGTAAAAAAAAGTCAGTAAGTGTATTATTTTTGAGTTATTTAAAAAAAAAGTCAAAAAATTTAATAAAATTTTTTTTTCAAATCAATTTTTGTTGCTGTTTCTGTTTTTGGATAATCATATTACCGCCAGAAATCGCGGTTCGAATGTCTGACGTTTCCAAAACACTGGTTGTGAATCTTTTTTCCCCTTTTAGCTTTTCCAAAATGGCGGATTTTGTGAAACAGCGTAATGTTAAACTTCATGATTTTTTTTCTCGAAATGTATGAACTTAACGAAAAAATGTTATAGAAGAAAAAATGCTTAGAATCACTCAAAAAATACGTATGAATTTTTTCAGAAGTTTTTGAACCAATTTTGAATTTTTTAATTTTTAACATTTTTGAGAAATCAAAAAATGTCTCAAAAACTTCTGAAAAAAATCATACGTATTCTTTGAATGATTTTTAGCACTTTTTTTCTATAAAATTTTTTCGTAAAGTGTATTTTTTTCGAGAACAAAAATTTTGAAATTATGCGTTACATAAACACACAAAACGTTGAATGGATTGAAGACTGTATAATCGTCATTCTGCCACTATAAATATGTAGTAAAATATAGCGTTGCCCAGTTCTCACCACGGGGAGGTAGACGATGCAAGAGAACCTTCTTCTTTTTTTTTATATATTTTTTTATGTTTTATATTTTTTATATTTTTTATATTTTATTCTATTCTTTTGAATGTATAGAGAGAAAACAGTTTTTACAAACATGTAAACCACACACCTTGGAGAGCTTTCTAGTTCTTAGAGAACATTATTTGTTAGAACAGTTTCTTTGACTTGCGGACTGAACGGCATTACTGAATTTGTCATTACATGTTTTTTTTTTCCAAATAGCATTTAGCAATAGCCATACAATCATCTTTAGTACCTATTTTTTTGCTCTTACCTGCTGTTGCAACATTATACAAGACAGTGGCGTTGGTAATTGCTATTTGGATACCTCTGATAAAAGGGACCCACTGTCTTGCACAATGTTGCAATAGCAGTTAAGAGCAAAAAATAGGTACTAAAGATGTTTGTATGGCTATTGCTAAAAGCTATTTGGAAAAAGAAAAACATGTAAAGCCCAAATTCAGTAATGCAGTTCAATCCGCAAGTCAAAGAAACTGTTCTAACAAACTAATGTTCTCTAAGAACTAGAAAGCTCTGCAAGGTGTGTGGTTTACATTTTTGTAAAAACTGTTTTCTCTCTATACATTTAGAAGAATAGAATAAAATATAAAAAATATAAAAAATATAAAAAATATAAAAAATATAAAAAATAAAAAAAATATATAAAAAAAAGAAGAAGGTTCTCTTGCATCGTCTACCTCCCCATGGTTAGAACTGGGCAACGCTATATTTTACTAAATATTTATAGTGGCAGAGTGATGGTTATACAGTCTTCAATCCATTCAACGTTTTGTGTGTTTATGTAACGCATAATTTCAAAATTTTTTTTCTCGAAAAAAATACACTTTACGAAAAAATTTTATAGAATAAAAAGTGCTTAGAATCATTCAAAGAACGCGTATGATTTTTTTTCAGAAGTTTTTGAGACATTTTTTGATTTTTCAAAATTAATTAATTTAAAAATTAAAAAATTCAAAATTGGTTCAAAAACTTCTGAAAAAATTCATACGTATTTTTTGAGTGATTCTAAGCATTTTTTGTTCTATAATATTTTTTCGTTAAGTTCATACATTTCGAGAAAAAAAATCATGAAGTTTAACATTACGCTATTTCACAAAATCCGCCATTTTGGAAAAGCTAAAAGGGGAAAAAGATTCACAACCAGTGTTTTGGAAACGCCAGACATTTGGACCATATGATTATCCAAAAACAGAAACAGTAACAAAAATTAAGGTAGTAAATAAACGGACTCTAACGAACTAATGTGTTTTCGACCTTTATTTCGCCGACGTTTCGGGAGTTTTATTTATTACTCCCCTCTTCAGGGCTACAAAGTAATTTAAGAAATCATTAGATAATGGACAAATTGTGAAAACTTTTTACAAAAATTTATAAATAATAGAATACCATTAATTAGGGTTTCGTCTCATAGGAGTTCGTCAAAGTATTGAAAGAAATGAACAACGTGGAAGTGGAAAAAAGAAGGCCAATCTGTGAAAAAATGTACGGGTATTGAATTTAGTTAAAATCTATTGAAACTAGAAAAAGATTTTTTTAATATATGTGCAATTTTTACTTATGCCAGACTCTGTCTTTTCCGTTCATCATTGTTCCGCTACTTATATCTGAATTAATCAGCGTGCAGAACAATACTGAAGGGAAATCGCAAAAGTCTGACGAGATAAAGGAATTATTGACAGAACGGAAGGTGGGGGGAGAGAAGAGAGTAGAGAGAGAAAGTAAGAAGGAAACTATGAAAGCGAACCTCATCGAATAAAATTTGAAATTGAATAAACGGAAAATTATAAGCAATTAGTTAGCCATTGCAAAATTGTTTTATAATATCTATTGTTTTTTTATATGAGTAGTAAACAATTACATAAAGAAAAACAAAACACAACACATCAATATAGACGACAGAATTATTAATTCCAATTTAATATTAACTAAAAAATTCTTAAGAGACAATCCAGAGATTTTTATCACAAAAGCAGACAAGGGGAATGTCACGGTCATTATGAAAAACACAGAATACGTCGAAAAAGTAGAAACGGCCCTATCAGATAAAAAATACTATGCAATCATAAAAAAGTCCCCCTTACGTATTTTACAAAATAGAATAAAACATCTTATCAAAGATTGGGAGCAGAAAGGTGTCTTTGACTTAGATACGTGTTTTTCACGTGTGTCGCACGCAGAAATAGATAACACTAACCTTGCCCGTGCCTATGCATTGGTAAAAATACATAAAGCAAATAACCCCATTCGGATCATAGTATCAGCAATAGGCAGCCCAACATATAGTTTCGATAAAAGTCTCTCCACCCTTTTTAATAAACACTTCCCTCGTCCTAAATCCTCTATAAAAAATAGCACAGAACTTAAAGAAATAGTCGATAACATTACAGTTCCTGATGGTTTTGAACTAGTCTCTTTTGATGTAGTCTCTCTCTTTACAAACATTCCCACCAACTTAATCCTTCTTGCAATAGATAACCGTTGGAAATACCTAAAAACAAAATAAGTCTCTCCAAAATTGAATTCTTAGAAGGCATCAAACTACTTTTAGACTCAACTTTCCTCCAATTTAACAATAAATACTACAAACAAATTATGGGCGCTCCTATGGGCTTTTGTACTAGTCCATGGTTTGCTGACATAGCTCTGGAAATTTTAGAAACTAATTGCTTAAAAATTATAGTAAAGATATCCTTTTATATAAAAGATACGTAGATGATTGCTTATTAATAGTAAAAAACAAAAAAATCGAAGAAATACTGTCCTCCTTAATAACTATAATAACAATTTACAATTTACAATAGAAAGAGAATCCAATAACAGTATTAATTTCTTAGATATGACACTCATTAGAAATAACAATAAAATCACGACTAACTGGTTCAGAAAAAATACAGCCTCTGGACGCTATATAAATTATCTTTCCCACCACCCTGACACACAAAAAATAGCCATAATATATAGTTTAGTAGATAAAGCCATAAAACTCTCAGATCCACAGTTCCACAAAGAAAACCTAAAAACTGTCAAACACTACTTACTTTGCAATAACTATCCACCTAACATTATCAACAGATATATTTCGTAACGTACCGCAACTATCACTAACAGCATGCACACTAAAGAAAAACTCCACGTTCCGTATTTCTAAAAAACAAAATAGTCCTTCCCTTCATTAAACACCTCACTCCAAAAATTAACCACATCTTACACAAACATAACATAATCCCCATACTCCAATCCGTAAACAAATTTAATAATCTAATAACTTTAGGCAAAGACCGTTTAGATAAAATGCACACTAGTGGCATTGTTTACCATATCAAATGTCAGGACTGTACTTCCTCATACATAGGTATGAGCAAACGTAAACTAAAGACTCGGACTAATGAGCATATCAGAGCCGTAAAACAATGCTCGGAAAAATCTGCTTTAGCGACACATGTGGAAAATACGGGTCACAAAATCGACTTTGAAAAAGTGAACATCTTAGATACAGAAAAGAATTTTTATAAACGCTCGTTTTCAGAAATGCTTAACATTTACTACCACGATAATACTCTCAACTGCATTCAAGATCTAAATTTCCTCAAAAACTCATATAAAAAAACAATAGAAATTATAAAACAATTTTGCAATGGCTAACTAATAGCTTAGAATTTTCCGTTTATTCAATTTCAAATTTTATTCGATGAGATTCGCTTTCATAGTTTCCTTCTTACGTTCTCTCTCTACTCTCTTCTCTCACCCCACCTTCCGTTCTGTCAATAATTCCTTTATCTCGTCAGACTTTTGCGATTTCCCTTCAGTATTGTTCTGCACGCTGATTAATTCAGATATAAGTAGCGGAACAATGATGAACGGAAAAGACAGAGTCTGGCGTAAGTACAAATTGCACATATATTAAAAAAATCTTTTTCTAGTTTCAATAGATTTTAACTAAATTCAATACCCGTACATTTTTTCACAGATTGGCCTTCTTTTTTCCACTTCCACGTTGTTCATTTCTTTCAATACTTTGACGAACTCCTATGAGACGAAACCCTAATTAATGGTATTCTATTATTTATAAATTTTTGTAAAAAGTTTTCACAATTTGTCCATTATCTAATGATTTCTTAAATTACTTTGTAGCCCTGAAGAGGGGAGTAATAAATAAAACTCCCGAAACGTCGGCGAAATAAAGGTCGAAAACACATTAGTTCGTTAGAGTCCGTTTATTTACTACCTTAATCAATCTTCACGAACGATTTTCTTATTCAGTAACAAAAATTGATTTGAAAAAAAAATTTTATTAAATTTTTTGACTTTTTTTTAAAGAAACTCAAAAATAATACACTTACTGACTTTTTTTTACAAAATAAGTTGCAGATTCTGAAAGAGCACCCTCGAAAACCCCCTATATAGGATTTTGGATAAAAATGACTTTGTTTTTCCAATAGATTTCTGTACTTGAAAATGTGTGCACAAAAATGTGCATTTGCGCGTTAATGGGTTAACCAACGGTTGGTAATAATTACCGCTTATTTCGTCACAGAATAAGCCTTGTGGTTGGCCAATGAATGCTATAATAAGAAAAGTGATTTCTTGATACAAATAAATGGCTCATTAGCTTCGTAAATGGTGGCCGATGAGGCTAGGTGGTGCACGCCGTAGGTTTGTGGCTCTAGGTGTTAGAACTCATCGAATGCGTCGTCTCGGTGTTCAGGGTGACCGATTACGGAATCTATGTAGTGCGCTCCGTAGTTTTTTGCATCTAGGTGTCGGATGGCATCCCATGTGTGGTCTAGATGATCGAGGTAGCCGATTATGGAGTCTAGGTGTTGTGCACCGTAGGTTTTTTGCTGTAGGTGTTGGATCTCATCGAATGCGTCGTCTAGGTGTTCAGGGTGACCGATTACGGAGTCTAAGTGGTACGCTCCGTAGGTTTTTGCATCTATAGGTGTCGGAATTCATTCCATGCGTCGTCTAGGTGTTCGGGGTAGCCGATGACGATGTCTAGGTGGTGCGCCCCGTAGTTTTTTGCATCTAGGTGTTGGAACACATCGAATGCATGGTCTAGATCTTTGGGGTAGCCGAATACGGAGTCTAGGTGGTGCGCACCGTAGGTTCTTGGCTGTAGATGTTGTATCTCATCGAATACGTGGTCCAGGTGTTCGGGGTAGCCAATGACGATGTCTAGGTGATGCGCTGCGTAGTTTTTTGCGTCTACGTATCGGAATGCATTCCATGCGTGGTCTAGATGGTCGGCGTAGCTGATGGCAGTGTCTATGTAATGCGCTCTGTAGTTTTCCTCGTCTCCCAAAAGCTTTAGCTCTCCCAAAAACCTAGACCACGCATTCGATCTGTTTCAACACCTAGATGCAAAAAACTATGGAGCGCACAACCTAGACATCGTTTTCGGCTACCCCGAACACTTGGGCCAAGTATTCAATAAGATCCACCACCTACAGCCAAGAACCTTCGGTGCGCATCACCTAGACTCCGTAATCGGCTACCCCAACGACCTACACTACGCATTCGATGTGTTCCAACACCTAGATGCAAAAAACTACGGAGCGCACCCCCTAGACATCGTTTTCGGCTACCCCGAACACCTAGACGACGCATTCGATGAAATCCAACACCCACAGCCAAAAACCTAGCGCACCACCTAGACTCCGTAATCGGTCACTCGGAACACCTAGACGACGCATTCGATAATTTCCAATACCTTGAGTCACAAACCTACGGTGCGCACCACCTAGACTCCGTCATCGGCTACCCAGACCACTTAGACCACACATAGAATGCATTCCGACACCTAGATGCAAAAAACTGCGGAGTGCACCATCTAGACACCGTCATCGGCTATCCCGAACACCTGGGCCACGTATTAGATCACCCTAGTCCACGCATTCGATGCTTTGAATTATCGATAGTTCACCATCCACTGGCCAACCGTTCGTCAATATTTTTGTTATTCGTTGGCCTAACAGATTGGCCAACCGTTGCAGTTAAGCCATTTTGGTTGGGTTATTTTCTACCAGGATATTGATAATAAAAATTCATTCGTAAAGAATACTTTATGAATACTTTTATTAAAAATTTGAAATACCTTATTTGCTTGATATAATTTCGTGTTTAATTAATTTCTTCATAAAGAATACTTTATGAATACTTTTACAGCGACCATGAAATGAATACCCCGCTTATGGTTGAAGCCACTTTGTATTTCATAATTTTGTTCATAATGAATACTTTATGAATCCTTTTATTACAATTACAAAATGCTTTGCTTACAGTTGATACCATTTTATATTTTTAAAAATTTTTTCACTAAGAATACTTTATGAATGCTTTTTGAATACAATAAGTTTTTATTTATTGCGGACATTAGAAAATTCTTTATGAATACTTTTTTTTTCAGAGTGTGCTTATCGGGTACTTAATCCACTTTATGCAGAAATATGTCATTTTAGAAAAATAAACTAGTGAGCTAGTTTTCTTTGCACCACTTGATCGATTTTGACGAGACAAGTCGCAAATTACTTTTAAAACATGTACCTATGACACGAAGCTCTGGAATTAAAAAAATTCGTGACTAACAAGGAAGGTACCCCAACCCAGACTCTCGGATTTCAATAATTTTTGGATATGTTGTAGTAATTTAAAAAGTAAGTGACACGAATTTTTTTCATCTGCTAATTCATCGATTTAAGGGGTGAAAATCACCCTTTAAGTTTACCCCCAAAAACAGTTTTTTTTGTATATCTCCGGAACGAATTGGAATTTTTTGATGAATCAAACGCGAATTTATTTGTTATAAACAGACGCTTATATGGACGTGAATTTTATGCTGTTGCAACCCTTATTTTTTATAAGGGTGAATGTAATTTTTTAACGTTTATTTTGGCATAGAAATTATTAAAGTTTCTGAAAATGATTAAAAGTTATACTATTATCAAGAAAATTAATAAACTAAATTCACGTGTTATTGAATTTTTGAAGAAATTCATTGCAAGGGGTGACTTACCCCCAAAAATAGGTTTTTTCTTTATATCTCCGGAAAGAATTGGAATTTTTTGATGAATCAAACACCAGTTTATTTGTTATAAAAAGACGCTTATATGGACGTGAATTTTATGCTAAGGAGTTGTAACCCTTATTTTTTTATAAGGATGAATGTAATTTTTTAACGTTTATTTTGGCATAGAAATTATTAAAGTTTCTGAAAATGATTAAAAGTTGTACTATTATCAAGTAAATTAATAAACTAAATTCACATGTTGTTGAATTTTTGAAGAATTGTTTGCAGGGGTGACTTACCCCCAAAAACAGTTTTTTTTTGTATATCTCCAGAACGAATTGGAATTTTTTGATGAATCAAACACCAGTTTATTTGTTATAAAAAGATGCTTATATGGATGTGAATTTTATGCTAAGGGGTTGCAACCCTTATTTTTTTATAAGGGTGAATGTGATTTTTTAACGTTTATTTTCGCATAGAAATTATTAAAGTTTCTAAAAATGATTCAAAGTTGTACTATTGTTAAGTAAATTAATAAACTAAATTCACGTGTTGTTGAATTTTTGAAAAATTCATTGCAAGGGGTGACTTACCCCCAAAAACTATTTTGGTTTCTCCCTCCGTTTCGATTATCGGGGTTTCATCTTCGAATTCAACAAATCAAGTGTTTGTATTTATTTCCGAGTTTACTGTCTCCCAGTCGCTTATCTCTGTCTTTTTATATTTGTTTCCAAAAACAAGTTTTTCGTTAAAATACACGTCACGACTTTCATAAATTTTTCTTTCTTCTGGTTTCAGTAGTAGATAACCGGTCTCTTTATATCCTACCAATATACCTCTTCGTCCAATAAATCTGAATTTCGGACCTACTTTTCTTTGCACTTTCATGAATGCAAGACAACCAAAACGTTTGAGTTGAGTTATGTCCACTTTGTGGCTTGGCTTGAAAATATGTATAGGTGACTCCATATTATTTGATGCATGTGACGTCCTGTTATAAGCATATACGGCTGCTCCCAAGGCTAGATCCCACATATTTTCTGGAAGTCCAGAGTCATACATTAACGCTCGCACTTTTCTCTGGATCGTTTGATTAAATCTCTTCGAGACGCCATTGTGTTGTGGTGTGTCAGGACATGCCAATTGCAATTCAGCACCCAATTTCTTTAATATCTTTGTGGTATAACCACCTGTAAATTCTGTCCCTTGGTCGCTTCGCAGATAACAAACTTTCGCATCGCTCCCTAGTAAATTTCGAGTACTCCTTACAAATGATCTAAAACAATGCCCTGTCTCATCTTTTGTTTTCATCGGATAGGCCATAGCTAAACGGGAAAAATCATCTATAAATACAGAAATGTATTTATATTTCTTGGGGTGTGTAGCCGGATTTATTATACCCATAACGTCCGCGTGTATGATTTGTAAAGGTTCGGTCGCTCTCTGTCGCACGGTTTTAAACGGTAGGGTTTTTATCTTGGATATCATGCATATTTCGCAATTTTTAATTGAATCATCAAAAACTGTTTTCTTTAGATATTTCATTTCTGGCAGTCTCTTTTGTAATTCCTTAAGCTATTTTATCGAAGCATGTCCAATGCGAACATGCCAAAGTATCGCCTGGCTATTGACTTGTAAATCGTTTCGTTTTTCTATTAATTTTACATCGCACGTAGATGTATTTCTTTCCGTCGTTTCATTTACATCATTTAGATTTCGGTCTCTTATAGTACTTATGAAATCGAAACATGATTTGTCACATGATTCTTCGTCTCCGTTTTCACTCATAATTTCATTTTCGCTCGCTTCCACTGTTTTAGTCGCTTTATTTTCATCTTGTTTCAACATGTTTCTCGTAGTAACAAAAGCTATTATTTTATTTTATTTTGAATTACAGTCAATATTTTCTCTGTCGATTTCGAATTCAATTAGCCAATAGGGTTTCTCATAAATACCTGACAGAAAACATTCTTTTGAGATAGGGTCATATATGTCAATTTGTTTATTATCAATGTATACGCTTAATCCAAGGTTGGCGAATTTTCGCAGTGACAACAGGTTCTCTGACAAGTTCTCGGCGTAAATGACGTTATCAAGTTTCAACCGCTTGTTGTTATTCATGCATACTTCGACTATACCTACTCCCTCCGATTTTAAGTTCGCATTTTCATTCTTATTTGCACATATTATCTCGTCCTTTTGTTCTTTGTAATTTTTGAATATCAATTTTGAATTAGTCAAATGTTCTGTCGCTCCAGTGTCTATCAGGAATCGAGATAATAAGGCATTTTCCTTTTCAAACTGATGTTGCGCAATTCTATCGGTTACAAATAATGTTTTTACATCTTGTTTTACGGTCGAATACTTACTTTCATCTTGATCAGTCGCTGTTTCCTTATCTGTTTCGGTCTTCTCGCCACCTCTTCCTCTACCTCTCCAAGTTTGACGGTCTCTCCTTGTGCCTCTTCCTTCTTGCCTAGGTTTTTTAGAACCGCTTTGTTCTTCAGTTCGTTCGCTTTTTCGCTTAAATCTCCGAGACTGAACCCGACCTACTATTCCGCCGCGATTATTCAGTCTATATCGTGTATTTCCATACCTTGAATATTCCTGTCGCTGATCCTTCAGTCGCTGCTGTCGCTGGGGGCAGTTGACGGTGATGTGATCACAGAACTGCTTGCACTCGAAGCATTGCTTCAGTCCTGTGCCCTGTCTTGGACAATTCTTTGACATGTGCCCAAAGCCGTCGCATCCATGACACCTTACTTTCTCCATGGTGCTTAAGTTTGCAGATTTAGTTTCTGTCACTGGTGCCGTCGCTGTTTGGAGTTTAATGCTCTCTACCTGCATAATATATAATTTTAGATTATCATATGTTAGTTGTTTACCTGTCATGTTTTAATTTATAAAGTCTATATTTAGAATTGGTGGCACCGAGCCCACAACGGCACCATAGAAGGCGTCCTTTTTCTCTATTTCCGATAAAACAAGGACATCAGACAAATTGTTATACGACCTAATTATTTCCTCAAATCTATCTATGAATGAATACGCTCGCTTTTTCCTTTGATGGATTATATTTTAAACCATAAAGCTGTCTACGTAACGTCATAGACGTAACGTTTGTTTCATTTACTTTAATCTCTTTAATTCGTTCAAGTAATTTTTTAGTCTCCTGAATTTCTGCAATTCTAGCATGATATCTCTCGTCTAATCGATTAATGATTATGTCTCGAACTCTGAATTTATGTTTATTTTTAATTTCAATGTCAAGATCTACTGTCGCTTCGGATTCCGATTCAGAGTCAATTACATACAACAGATCCAAAGTTCTCAATTTTGACTTTAAAAAGTCGATGAAATGCTCATATTTGGTTTTCTCAGTCAATTTATATGTCCATCGCATATTTGGGTCCTTTGTATTAAATTCACTTCGAATCGTATTTCTTAATTCGCGCGATACATCGATCGAAGTACTGTCGCTTTTAGTCGCGTTCAAATTTAATTTCTTTATTTCATGTTTTACGATGTTAGAGATGTCATTTAAATTAATTTTATTCGGTTCGGGAACTATAGCTGTAGAATTAAGAAAATCCGCTCCGTCAAATCCATCATCTTTGTCTGTCGTTTTATCAGATGGTTTTCTAACCTTAGTTTCAGCTGCTAATAAACGTTGTTCCATTTGGCACAGTCGCTGTTCTCTCGCTTTGTTATCGTTGACCAGATTGTTCATCTTGTTGCTCAACTCGACCATGTAAGTTGAGATATTCTGGAGTTGATCTTGTATTACTGCAGTAACATTTTCGTTAGAATTTCTGCAAGCTAGACTTTCTTTGTTTAATACTGACATTACATTTTTATTTATGTATATAGTATGTTTTAATGTTTATACATCTTTGATACTTGGTTTACCTCTCAGAATTTCGCTCTCTGCTTTGTCTCCTGTCGCTCCGCTCTCATGTGTCGGTCGCTGTTCATTGCCATCACTCGCTTGTACACCGTCGCTCGCTATTATTTTCTCCTCTGCTTCTATATCATCGCGTGCTGTCGTCTTCGGTGCCGAACTCGCCCCGTTTGCTTCAGTCGCATTTTCGTTTTCTTCGTCGATTCTATCAGTCGCTGTCTCATCATTCTGAGAAGTCAGTCTCCTTCTACAAAACGGCATTAATATGTCCCGTCCTTCGGCCTCCGCTATATTCACCGCTTCCCGTAGAGTCCGTTCTTCATTCGTCGTGATAAACGTCATTGCTAGAATAGAAATTCTTAATAAACAAACTATGCCGAACACAAGCACTACGAGTTTATAAGATTTCTAATGAAAGATTTCTAATAGGTTCAATTTTGTAATAAAATCTGTGAGTGACCAAACTGTGCTGAACACAAGCACTACGAGTTCACACAAGATTTTTTAACCAATTTTATTTGCCAATTTGTAGATTTCGACTTAAGTATCAATTTCACATACCTAATTCATGTGTCTGTCAGGTTTCAGACAAGAAAAGGATTTTGTTGTCCAACACCGTAATCGTTACATTCTTGTTCGGGTACAACTCCGGGAATCCAAATATTACTTCCTGCGTGAGCAGGAACAGTCCGAGATTACTCTCATCTACGTAGATTAATATAAAAAATTACCAATCCCATATGCATATTTTATTCAGTTTACATTCGTTCGTTATATTGATTCTGTCGCTATAGAATTCCCCGAAAAGCTTTGTCACCGCGCGCGCTCCGCGAGAGCATCAGGTTCATGTTCCGTCTAAACACTCGCCTCTCTCCCTCTCCCCGTTCGCAATTCCTTTCCGTCGCTATTTGTCACTATATTAGTCGCGCCACGGTCTGTTTCCCTTTACGTGACAGCAAAGCGTGAGCTTCGTCTCTCCTTCCCCTTACGCGCCTTGATGTGGGAGACTGACCGACACCGCTCTCCCTCTCTTTCGCGCCGCCATGTTCGCTGCCTCGTACTCGCTGAAACCAGTTGCGCCGGCCTACACGCGCCGCGACACCGGGACGCGTCCGCCCCCCTCGCTTTCCGAGAACTGAAGATACATCAAACTCACTCACTTCTTATTTCGCTTTACATAACGCTTTTCATGCAATTCACTTATCACAAGTTCTTTGATTATTTTTACGCGTACTAGTTTCTGTCGCACTTTCTTGAATTTCGCCCGGTATATAAGAACGTTTCCGATTGCGCACTTTTCGCTTTATATATGCACGTCGCTATTACCAAAATCGATTTTGTTTCTTATCTTTCTGAATTCCTTCAGTCGCTTTACCATCGCTCTCCGTCACGCTCCTCGCCGCTGTCTCGGTCGCCGCGGCTTGCTCGTGCGAGTCCTCCTCGTCCCTCGCTCCCCCTGGACCCATAACCTGATAGAGCCGTGGCTTATTGGAAGGGAAGAGCAGCAGGAATCAGGATTGCACACGCGCACACAGTATATATTGTAACGGTGTACTTACGATTTATCCATGGTACAGCGTCACGAAGAAATCTCTCCAACGATGATGAATGTCAATATGAAATTACCCATGCAAATATGAGTTCGTATTTTGAATGAGTGATAAAGGTCGTTAAATCATCAATCACCGCAAAAAACAGTAAACTTGGACATTTATTACGTAAAAATAGAACAGAACGTCAAAATTCGCGAGGTATAATTAATCGAAATGTTGAGCGCCAGCTGGGTCATTCCCAGCAATCTAACTAATCCTAGGTTTCGGTATGTATGTAACACGATGCGACGACTAACCGGTTTCGGTAGGGCGGGGCGCAAATTCAAGCGCGAGCACGCGAGTGCTTTACAGAAGTTTCGGCAGGTTTCGATAGTACGCGGAAGACCCGAGAAAACTGTGAATTTACCCGGCTCTAGGTGACGCCTAGAATCGATGCGCGCGACGCGCGAGAGAGCCGAAAACAACGTGGCCGCGGCCTAGACAACTTACCAGCTCGAGGCTGGGACGTGTGGCGAAAACGTCGACAACAAAATCCTGAATACTCACTTTACAATATCTACGCGATTCGTGACTACCGTACTTACATACTTAACAACGTCGATTGTACGGAAACGCTTCCTATTCTAACGCTAGGCGCTCTTACAATCGCACAAGATTCGCTCGCATTTCGCAACACAGTTTTATACTAATTGGACCGTAGCAGGCAATTGACTCGACAACAATTTTATCGAAAACGCAATCTAGTGTTCGATGCAACTACTCGAAAATAAATGTTTCCAACTAAGTATTCTACGCCGCAAAAGAAAGTATTACAAACTAAATATTCTCCTGCGCCAAAGAATATGCTACACCCTATATATTTTATGACGCAAAAGAAAAAAATTATTACAAACAAAAGTAATGATCTACGAATTGATCTACGAACAATAATTTGTTGTTCGCTATAATTACAAAAGTGTTAGGGTACGCAAAGAAGTTCTATTCCAAACACAAAAAATAGTTGGCAACTCGAAAATTTGCTTGTTGTTCCGTTTACGCCAGCGATGTAACTTACTACGGTTATACAAAAAAAACGACAAAAAAAATTCTTTTTTTTTTTGTGGACAATGGTTTCTTGTCCATTCAACGCAATAATACGCTCTTGAGCTGGTAAGTGGCCTTACACATTTGTTTTACGACGGGGAGATAGCCTTTTGAAATACATGCTGAAACTACGGTTAATGCACGTTTTTCGTGTTCATGCGTAGCCATGTGGCGTACCTCAGTCCTTCTTTACTCACCTTCTGCCCTCACCGATATGCTCCTCACAACCCTCTTGCTACCTCGACAAACGGTAGTAATCAGACCCCTACTACTAGAGTGGCAACAAATGGTATGGGAGTTCTTGCACAAGTCGGGAAATTCCTGCTAATTGCGCAAAAGTCCTGATTTTTTTTCTATCAAGAGCTTTAATAAGGGAGTTTCGATAAAAATGGGTTGAGTTGCTACGCGCATTTTGATCACGAGACCGTAGTGTCTGTCATGGCACCTACCAATCCTATCCGCACCAACAACAATTGTGCCGAGATTTCTAATTGGCCCTAACAATGACTACTATTCTTTTGACTACTGTGGTCCGGTACCATTATTAACTCTATCCTTGTTATCCATGGCAATTCTAAATCAAGGGTTTTCTGAGTCAATATTTCTGCAGGAAGGAATTTCTTGCTTCTACAACTATAGATTATTGGGCGAACCCTGAGCACCAACGATGGTGCGAGGGGTGCCATATTAGAGGTAAAAGGACACCGTTCAGAGACAACTTCGAGGCGTTATCTCCGACATTTTTCCCAAGCTTTTAGCATCGACGACAAATGTGCTAAGAGCGAGTTTGGTTTTTCCTCTAGCTCGGAAAGTCCCTCCCGAATTCTTTTCAACTCATCAACTACAATAGGAGTGAAAGAACGTAACAATCACTTGTTACTTTTTCTTTTTCGAAGACAAGATTCCTGACCACAAACGAGGAGGGAAAAAAAAAATATATAAATCTTTGTCTTCCAACGAGAGATTTTCCTCGATAACTATAACAAGATCCGAATGTTTCGATAAATTCCGGGATAATTGGTGTTTCGACAAATTAGAAGAGTTTCGATATGTTAGGGTGTTTCGATAAATTCGGGGTGTCTCGATAAATTCGGTGTTTCGATAAGGTTAGGGGTGTTTCGAGAAGTTTAGATGTTTCGATAAAGTTAAGGGTGTTTCGATAAATGTAGGTGTTTCGATACAGTTAAGGGTGTTTCGCTAAATTAGAAGAGTTTCGATATGTTAGGGGTGTTTCGGTAAATGTTGGTGTTTCGAGAAAGTTAGGGGTGTTTCGGTAAATGTTGGTGTTTCGAGAAAGTTAGGGGTGTTTCGATAAATTTCCCAGGAGACGAGATGAAGTGGGGAGACTCAGTCCTAGCGCCTCCCCGCGGACGAAGGCGCATTTCGTCCAGATGAGGAAGTCGACTGAGGGGTGGCCCTCGATGCACACTCCCTCTTTTCCCGACAATATTCACTAGGACACGTTTTTGTGTTTGCGCCGGACCTCCCACATCTGAAACAAAATACGCCCCGCCGGGGCTGAGAACACTGAGTATACCTATGCCCCGTCTTCAGACAGTTCCAACACCGATCGGACTTATTAATACTACTGACGGAAGTGGAGGCTACCGACAAAGCGGGGGACTTATTGACAGAGGGAGGTTCCCCTTCACGCAATTCGAGTGGGGAATAATGCAGCACGCCCAACCGATGGTACATCTCCACTTCACCCCGGTCGATCGCCGTGGGGGAGTTGAACACGTCCTCCCAATTTATACGTGCTCTAGCCTTCTCCATCTGCCGCTGAGTTTCCTCCCTTAGTCCAGCCTCCCTTCGTCGGAACCAATTAGTTGACGGTCCTCAATTGTGCGAGGGGGTGGCCGCCATGGCTCTCCCACACGCTGCACGTCACCGGAGGTCCAGCAGCTTTGGGAAGGTCGCTGAGGCTGTTTCCGCCCATCGCGTCTGCACCGCGCGATCGTGGCGGAACATAATATTCTTTTCCTCTAAAGTCACTCGAGGCTTTCTTCCCCCGCCTTTCGCTGCGGCTGGTGGCGTTGTTCCCGTGGCCATCTCTCTGGTCTTCTTCCTTGCCTCTCTGGGTCGCTTGGGCACGGTCCCGGTCGAGCTGGTGGTCGAAACTGGCGGTTCGGGTGGTTGGCTCCAACCTCCCAGCCCGCCTCCGAATACTGACCCATTGCCCTCCAATGGGTCATACAGCAGCCCCTCAAAGGGGTCGCTTTCCCGGGGTGCCAAGGGTGCATCAACCTGAATAGGTGTGGGCGCCTGGTGCGGCAACCCACTCATGGCCGTGAGGCCATGTACGACTTCCAGATGAAGAGGCTGATGCAACCCCAGCAACCCCCGGTGAGCGAACTGCTGCGAGCCTACAATGGTCGGAGGCGAGCCAGTTGGAAGGACCCCCTCCCCTTCCGGCATCACTGTCGGCGGCTCCCTATTCGGGACATCCACCAACAGCCCGATGCCTGAGGTGGTAGCGTCCGCCTCCCCTAGGCGACGCAAGGGTTGGACAACCCCTCCCCCGCGGCCTCTTCCTCTTCCCAGCATCATTGCGTTGGGCGGGTCTGGAGACTTCTTGTTCTGTGGAAGGTATCGGGGTATTTACCTTGCTTTCTACAAAGGGTTTCAGATCGGATATGTGCACCTTCGACATACGGTGACCTTCCACGTCTTCCAATTGATATACTACTGGTGATAATACTTTCCGGACTATGCAGGGCCCGGTGAATTTCGGTGCCAATTTGGCAGCGAAGTTCTGAGCCGCTGCCGACAAAACGCGGTTTCAAAAAAACGTCACGACGATGTCTGTTATAATATTTAGCTTGCTTGTCATTAGCAAGCTTTAAATGTTTCTGAACCAACGTGTAGATAATTGGAAGACGTTTCAGTCGATCTGCCCATCCTATCGAATCACCAATTTCTACACTCTCATCAGCCTCCTGCTGTTGACGCAGGTTTGGGATGGGCGCTGACTCCTACCATAGTTTAAGAAAGCAGGGGTCAACTTAGTCGACGATTGCACTGTGGTATTAATAGCGTACGCGAATTCGTGCAAATGGATGTCCCAATCACGGTGATCCTGTTTCACGAATATCGACATCATTGTCTTAAGTACTCGGTTCACCCTTTCCGTAGGGTTGGCTTGAGCATGATGCGGAGCGATAGTAGTCTGAATGACTCCCAATTCTTTCAAACGCGACGATATAAGATTATTTGAAAACTCCGTCCCATTATCCGTGACTAAGTATTTCGGGCATCCCCACCTAAAAACGATCAATTCATCGAAAGTCTTGGCGATCAATTGAGCATTTGCCTTACGAAGGGGCCTGACTTCAACGAATTTAGTGAACAAGTCTTGAAAAACCAAAAGATAACAATACTGAGATTTGCTAGGTGAAAAGGGCCCCATAACATCTGACGAAATAACTAGCCATGGCCCTTCGACCTCACGCCTCCCCATTAAACCTGATGGAGCCTGTTGCGAAACTTTGTGCAATTGACAGTCTAAACATTGTTTCACGTATTTAGCCGCATCTCGAGCTATCGATAGCCAAAAGTAGGTTTGTGCTACTCGACTATGTGTTTTTTCGGCTCCGAGATGACCTGCATGGGGAGGGTTGTGGCATTCGAACAAAACTCGTTCTCGATCTGCCTCCGGGACGACAAGTTTCCACCCATCTAAGTCGGCAATAGTATCATCGAAAATCTTGTTAGGGCAGTGTTTATACAGGAGGTTATTTTCTATTTTCCAATTCGGAAGTTTCGATGGGTCAGTTTCTACCGAGTTATAACGACGCGTATACCATTCACCTGGATCAGCTACCCCTATCACAGCAATTTCATCTATTTCCTCATCAAAAACTCGCGACAGTGCGTCAGGAACCTTATGTAGGGTTCCTTTCCTATGAACGATTTTCATGTTATAAGCCTGAAGGGCTGTAGCCCATCTGGCCAGACGCCCCGTTGGGTCTTTTAGGTTATGAAGCCATCTGAGGCTACTATGATCCGTTATGACCGTGAATTCTTCGCCTAATAAATAACCCCTAAACTTCTCTACTACCCAGATGACCGCTAAACACTCTTTCTCTGTAACCGTATAATTCCTTTCTGCTTTATTTAGGGAACGGCTAGCGAAAGCAATAGGGTGTTCTCCGTCCGCGAATTCTTGGCTAAGGACTGCTCCTAACTGCCGGTTGCTCGCGTCGGTTTGGAGATTGAATGGTAACGATAAATCAGGGCGCGCCAGTACAGGAGCTTGTGTAAGCAGAAGGCGTAACGTATCAAAGGCCTTCTGCTGCCCCCCCTCCCAAGACCAACGAACATTTTTCTTGAGGAGGTCATTCAATGGCCCTTTTAACTCCGCAAGATTTTGAATGAACCTAGCATACCATGTTACTATCCCTAGAAAACTACGTAATTTTCTTAAATTTTTAGGGGGTGGAAAGTTCAAGATGGGTGCTATTTTGCAGAGTCTGTTTTCAAACCCTCCTTATTTACTACAAAACCTAAATATTTTATTTCGGAACAACAAAGGTTACATTTATCACTATTCACTTGTAACCCTACTGATTTTAGTTTCGATAGGACTTTTTCTAGTAATTCTAAGTGTTTTTCAAATGTTTCCGTGGCGATGATGATATCATCCATATAGATGAAAACCTGAGGTTGCCATTCTGGTCCGAAAATATTATCCATCGCCCTCTGGAAACTCGCTGGTGCGTTAGTTAATCCGTACGGGAGACGCGTAAACTGAAAAAGACCTTTGCCAGGGATCGCGAATGCCGTGATTTCTTTACTAGTTTCCTCTAACGGAATTTGGTGATATGCCTGTTTTAAATCTATTTTCGATAGGTATTTTGCATTTCCTAAATTATCCAATAAGCTATCCATATGCGGAAGAGGGTATGCATCTTTTTTGGTAATTTGATTAAGTGGGCGATAATCGATACAGAACCTAATGGCCCCGTCTTTTTTGGGTACGATGACAGGACAACTACACCATGGACTTTCAGAAGGCTCGATTATCCCCTC
This sequence comes from Torymus aiolomorphi, assembly GCA_036365515.1. Taxonomy (NCBI): domain Eukaryota; kingdom Metazoa; phylum Arthropoda; class Insecta; order Hymenoptera; family Torymidae; genus Torymus; species Torymus aiolomorphi. The sequence goes on along the minus strand of CM070874.1, from coordinate 236,589,374 downwards.
TGCTAACAAGCGATCCACTTCTGCGTGGGTAGCTGCTAATAATTTTGGCGAAATACCTCTCGATTTTTGTTTGATTGGTATATGGCCTTGCACATCGATCTTGTGATGTGTTATTTGTGCAGCAGTCGTGCCTCCCTCTGTAGTTTTGAGAAATGGATCTAATTTAACTCTTAGAAGGATTCTTTCTCCCTGAGATAACTCTGCCACCCCATCAACGGCTGCTACTGCATAAACGGTACTAGGGTCTTGACTTTTGGGGTAACACGGGTGAATGATACCTTTTGGAGTATACCAAGTTCGCTCTGAAAAATTAATTCGCATTTGAAGGCGCTCCATCAGGTTCATTCCTAAGATAATATCATAATTAAGAAAATTCGACACTCTAATCTTAGTCGTGATTGCTTCTCCATTTATTGTGAAGGTTAGATCTACTTCCCCTACTACTTTCTCTGTTTGACCGTTTGCCATAACCATATAGGTTGAGCAAGAAGTTATTCGAGATTTGACTAATTCGGCGGGTTTAGGGCCCAAAAACGAGGCTATCGCGCCACTATCAAGCAATGCTGGAAAAACGCGACCATGGATTTCGATACTAACGTAAAGACGGTTGTCCGCGTGTCCTACTGCGGCTGTTTGAGTTATCGCTGGGGACGTGAAGCAAGTTTTGGCTAAGCTTCTTTCCGATTGAATCGGAGATTCTACCGAAGCTAATGCGCTAGCATTCGACGACGGTGAGTTTTGTTTCTTATCCGCCTCCTCCGACCTCTTTGTTGAGTCGCCGCAGTTTGGGCACGTTGCTACTATCACTCCAGGATGTCCACATCGATAGCACAATATTCCTCGCCTCTCTTTACATCCCCGCGCCCAGTGTCCTTGTTTCTGGCACACCCAGCATTTGTCCTTTGCTGTGTTGTCCTTCCTTGAAGCTGGGCTGGCTGCTGGCTGGCCGCGTGGCGGTGCTGGTTGGTGTGCTCGCGATGGCGGTTCCTTACCCCCTTGTCTCTTATGGTCCGTCGTCTGGTCTGTCTTCCCTCTTGATGTCGAATCTCTGGGCGGTGTACCATTGCTCCCCCTCTGTTTCGGTATAGGATATTCTTTGGAGACCTCCTTAACAGCAGCCGCTTTTTGTTCAACTGCTATTTCAGTCGTGTTTATAACTGCTGTTTTAGTGCGCTTTTTCACTTGATATGCGAAATTTGGAAAAAGTGACAATTCAGGGGGTGGAGGAGGACGGTAAGTTTTGTCCTTTTCTCGTCTCACTTCCTCCCTCTGTCCCAAAACCTGCAGTTCTTCGAAAGTTTTGAACTGATTTCTAAATATGTTACGATATAGCGAGGGGTACAAGTTTCGATAAGTTCTCTCGAGTTGCGACTCTAACGACATTCTAGGAGCTACTTTATCTAACAACAATCTTAAATTGGATATGAACGCTGAAATTGGTTCATCCGGCCCTTGAGTTCTCGACCTAATCTCTTCCTCCAGACGGGCTTGAAAATCGGGGACGCCATATTGCAAACGGAGAGCTGCAAAGAAATCAGCTGTAGATCTCTAACTTTGACTCAGAGGCCTGGCCCAATAACGAGCTGGACCAGACAAAATCGACGGAACTAACTTTAATATTTCCTCTTCAGTCACACTCAATGACTGTTGGCATTCCTTAATTCTTTCTATAAATTCTTCCACATCCTCCTTATATCCACCAGAGAAACTAACCTGCCATTTCTGTAAGAGGGTGCATGTCCGTGTTTCTCTTTGAAATGTGGAGTCAAGATTTGAGGAACGTCTTGACATGTCTACAAACGAGGGTTGCGCAAATGAAGCATACCTAGGATCATTTTGCGTGCAACTACGATAATCAAATGGGGGTGCCTGTGGACCATATCCGGGTACGCTATTGGCGGATAATAACCATGAGGTGGATACATCGGTGGATATGGCCACTGATAATTATCATTCGGGGGATAAAAACCCATACTATTGTCAAATCCTTGATGAGGGCCTTGTCCTCCGATCGATAATCTCGCATTTTCCCCCAGGGGCTGTTGAGGGTTATGTCTCCTCACACCTTCTAAACCTAACTGATTTTGTTGATTTATCGCCGCCTGAGAATTTTCTATTCTACTCGACGGAAAGTGGTTTGGTAATGGTAGAGTATTCGGTTCTTTACTTGATTGAGAAGTCGGACCAGGAAGCTGAATGTTCGCTTCTCTGATTAGACTCGCTTCTGTCCGAGGAGGATACGACGGCTGACTAGTTTCGATATACGAAGTCCTGTTTCGGTTATTTGGAGGTCCCGATTCCACCAGAGGGTGGTTTTCGAAATGTACACGAGCAGTGTTGGATTGTGAGGTTACCGGTGGTGACATGTGGAATGTTTCGATAGAGGGCGGCAACGGTTGAGGTTGTGGTTGAGGATTTGTTTCGATAAGTTGAGATATGTATTGGTTTCGAGAAAGGTACTGTGGGTAAGATCCCCACCCATCAGGAACGTTTGGATTGGTAGAGGAAATATGGCTATTGTTTGACGGAGTGTACATCGTGGATTGGGCCCTCGGTAGATCATACAAATGCTGACTATTCGAATTTCTATTATCTGGGGCTTTTGGTCTGGCCCCCTGCGGATGTTGTGTGGCACCAGTGCTCATCACTGTCATCAGCTGGCTGGGCTTGGAGGGGAGCCCAGTATAAATTGATTCATACATCCTAGGGGCATAATGGGTCGATATCATGTTAGAAGCTATGCCACTATTTGCAGCTGTTGCCATTTTCGTGGCAACGGTGGCCGTCTGAGACGATTGATCCAGTAATCCCTTCACTGTTGAGTTGGATGCTGGATCTCCTCCCTCCGAGATCTCTTCAAATCCGGTTTCGGCAGTTACGTCCATGAAAGTTTAATCATGCTCTAGTCCCGGCGCTAGAGATCCCCTCGAAGGATCGTTATCCTCTATAATATTCCAGGAAGCTGCCCTAGCCCCAAAAGTTCGACGCAAGTCAAATCTCACTAAACGATGGATTAGTTCCGCCATACTTCCTTCTCTACTTAACCGACTACTCTTCAGCGCCTGAAACATTTGCTCCTGACTGTAAGATTGGAAAACTGCCTCTAACCGATTCCTCTCGGTAGCTACCTCTGGCTGATTATCTCTCTCGACATTCGACGCCATCGTGACTGCAATAACTAACTACTTAATTTTATTCTTAACGAAGACGAATAAAATAATAAAATAATAATAAAAAAAAGGTTTTATTATTTAAGAGTGACACGAAGTTCACCCTTCGCTTTCGTAGCGCAAATGCTCAGGAAGCCAACTGACTTATTTCCTCGAGATGCCACTAAGGCTCTCTCAATTCGAGAAATGAAGAAAAGAAAACAGAATAAAACCAACCAAGCAAAAGCGGAAAGCAAAAAAAAAAGAATTTTCCAACCAGGCACTGCTGAAATCTGTTGCTAAAGAGCAATAGACTCCAAGGAGAAAAGAAAATAACACTGCAATTGACTGTATCTGAGTCAACAGCAAAAAAACTAATGGGAAAGAAAAAAAAATAAGCAATCCAAAAAAAAAATACATATGACGTGCCCAAGTCAATCAGTTAACAACGAAGCAACTATTTTAATGTCTCGGTTGTTTCTGATTGCTTGCCCCGCCTACAACAACCAACTTACTACGATTAAGAAAAGAACTACTAACTACAACTACTAAATGCACTCCATGTGTGTAACACGCCGAAGAAAAAGGAAATTATCGCCACTTAATTGCCTTATTCTACCGATAACAACGAGAAAAAACTAATAGTTTCGATATTAATGCAAGCCGAAAGCCAAACTAAAATTCAAGTCGAAAGCCAAAAAAAACAACAACAAACAAAATTCAAATCAGCTGGGTTTACATTCTATTCGATGACCAAACTAAAATTCAAATCAAAAACCAAATTCAAACTCAACTGAAACCAAAAAAAATTCGAACGTACGCTACATGAAAAGCCAGCTAAGCAACTTGCTATCAAGCACGAGAGCAGAAAAATGTTTTGCAATAGAGATCTAATTATGTTGTACAACAACCTCTAGTAAGGGTACAACTAAGTTATTAAGTGGGAAAATGCTAGAGAGCTTCGTTTAGACCGTCGAAGGGATAACTTTTACTATGTCCCGTAGTATAGAGTGGATCAGCGGTTACTAGCTAACACTGACAATGTTCCCCTAATCAAGCAAATTGCCATTAAAAATTTCTGGCTTGATTCCTAAAAGGTGTATTCTGCTAGTTTATTTTAAATAGTGCTTTGCTTCCACAATCTGGTTTAAAGCAGCCCCTCTTAACTACACGCAAAGATATTGTAGACAACACGTTAATAGTAATACCAAATTTAAATAAGATATTCAATGTCAACTATAGTTCCAATCTTCTACCTAGAAATAATCGCCGCTTAAATACCGTTTTCGATAATATTCGAATCTAAAATTTCCGAAAGATACAATTAAAGAATAACAACCTGCTACAAATATTATTTAACGCAAAAAAAAATAATAACTATAAAATTTTTTTTTCCAATAAGTTATTGCAGTAATTTCGAAATTGTTTATTTAAAAGTCACTATTTTTAATATCACTTTAAAAGCGATAACCTTGCAAATAGTTCCAAAAAAAGACAATAATTAAGTATAATATTCCAGAATGATAATTTACAAAATCTCTTATTCCGAAGAGACCAATTTTTAATTTACTATTTAAAAATAATAATATTCACGATATGTTATTCGACCGAAATAGAATTTTAAAACTGTGTATTTAAGCGTGATGATATTTCAAATAATTCTTCCCGGTAGCTATGTACTATAATAGCTGTGCATGAGAACGTGTCTCGCGCACAGCGGGCTCGCGAAATGTAAACAAACCGAGTTTCGTATACATGTATTACTCGTGTATGTCTCGAAAATCGACTAATTATTTTCGACCACTATATGAGACTATTTTAGTTTATTCTATATTCGACTTTAATATATATGATTTATTTTTATTGAAAGAAATAAATCCCCTATTGTGCATAAACTCCCCTTAGTTGCCACGTTGTTTCAACTAACAACAACAAAAACAATTTTCTGTTTCAACTATGGTGCCAGTAATTAAAAGCCATAGGTACCGCATAAATGAGAAAATTTTTCCCCCAAGCGCATAAATAGGTGTTTCGATAGAGCGAAGGTGCGTTTGTCGGGTTGTTAATGAGAAGCATATGTGAAAAATTAGCAAGCAAATATGAGTAAAAACGGATATATAAAATATAAAAAAAAATATGTTAAATAATATTGTAAATAATAATTCAGATAAATAATTAAATTGAAATTGTGTAGAGAAATATTTAGAAAGTAATAATACTATTGTTCGTGCAAAATGCGCTGCGCACTATGTCCTTGAACTAGCATGTTTCGGTATTGAAATCGCGAGAGCGTGCCATCTAAAAGTTTTCAAATTTTGCAAAATTTTCCATTCGTTGACTAATTACTACAATAAATCTTTATTTGACGAATTTCTCTCCGCTAGACGTTTCGATATTATTTACTTATTCACTTAAATAAAATCTTAATTTTTCTATTTATTTAAAAAAAAATCGTTTCGAAATTAGTTTGATTCTTCGCAAAAATCTTCTATTAATTTACAAGACTTCTGCGATAAAATCAATTCATGAAACGTGTTTCGACAAAATTCGTTAACTCACTATGCACCGAAGAGAAAATGTCAAATTTATCACTACCAAAATTTTCACAAAAACACTTTCAAATTTCACACACTCGCGATTTTTCTAACGCATGAACACGAATTCAATTCTACTAGGGACGCCTGTTGCGTCGTCTTCTTGCTACGTCATGTAAAATTTAAAGATGGCTGACTAAGCCGATAGCGTCGGTTTGCAGAGGCGAAAATGGCTATCTACCGCGTTTCTCTCTCTCGCGTGCCGATACCGTCGAATTACAATTTTTTTTTTTCACTCGCGATCAGCGGGGCCCCACGTTCTGGGTGCCATTTGTAACGGTGTACTTACGATTTATTCATGGTACAGCGTCACGAAGAAATCTCTCCAACGATTATGAATGTCAATATTAAATTAACCATGCAAATATGAGTTCGTATTTTCAATGAGTGATAAACGAAAGGAGATGGATAAGTAAAGGTCGTCAAATCATCAATCACCGCAAGTAACAGTAAACTTGGACATTTATTACGTAAAAATAGAACAGAACGTCAAAATTCGCGAGGTATAATTAATCGAAATGTTGAGCGCCAGCTGGGTCATTCCCAACAATCTAACTAATCCTAGGTTTCGGTATGTATGTAACACGATGCGACGACTAACCGGTTTCGGTAGGACGGGACGCAAATTCAAGCGCGAGCACGCGAGTGCTTTACAGAATTTTCGGCAGGTTTCGATAGTACGCGGAAGACCCGAGAAAGCTATGAATTTACCCGGCTCTAGGTGACGACTAGAGTCGATGCGCGCGACGCGAGAGAGAGCCGAAAACAACGTGGCCGCGGCCTAGACAACTTACCAGCTCGAGGCTGGGACGAGTGGCGAAAACGACGACGGGCCGGCGAGGCGGCAGTAGGGGCTGTCTGGCTGGGCAGCGGCGTCGGGGCTCTTGGCGCGGAGCAGGCACGGCTCCGGCAGTGCGGCTAGGCAGGGCTGAGCTGGGCTGTCTCCGTGAGCAGTTGCGGTGTGGTCTGGATGAGGTTGCAAGGCTTCGGCGCCGGCATACAACGTCACCGATGGCAGAACTTACGGCGCAGGCGACTCCCCGCGAATTCACTATTAAACAGCTACGAGGTACAACGGACTGGAGCAAAAGCAAATTGCTAGCGCGTGCTACGGTCCACAATGGAGTGGCCGAGCCGCGCGCTCCGACGACCGAACGAGCCCTCAAGCCCCCGCGAGTGAGCGCCACCACTCGTTCTTGTTCGGGTACTAGGCTCTCTCTTTCTCTTTCGCTCACCCATGACGCATGTGACGGCAGCGCGCAGCCTAGTGTATACGTGCGCGCCTGCCCCGGCGTTCTGCACGACGGCGGCGACGACGACAACTTGGTGTTGACGCAGCGTGCGTCAAGGATGGCGAGACGAATGAAGCTCTCACAAGGTGTGCGAAGCCTCCAGCGGCTGTACTCTCCGTGGCGACAGGTACACAACACGACACCGGCGGAGGTTAGGTTCATCTGCTCCCTCAGATCCAGAGTATCAATGCATCTAGGTAGGATCAGTGATTTACTCTTGTTACCTTCTGATCTTCTACCAATCTTCAGTCTCGTGTTTTTGCAGGTCACAAGTAGACGAACGGCAGGGCTGATGTGGAGCACATTCTCTCCAGGTGCAGCTGTTCACCCAGAGGAGTCCGTTGCTTCCATGCAGTTCCGCCTTCTTCTAGTGTGTGAGCATCCAGAGACATTTCTTAATGGAAAAGAAGGTAGATATTGTTCCTCCTTATTGTTTCTGATGCACCTACTTTCTCATCTTTACCTATTCACAGGTGTGAGCAGCAGAAGTACATACACAGAGTCGACAACGGAGCCAGTGGCGCTCCTGCGCCAAATACTCCTGGCATCTAATGTATTTTGTATCCTGTTTCTCTTTTCTATCGCATGTGTCGTTTCGAAAGTGTTCTTTTCTTTATAACACTAATTCTATTTTCCTTCTTTCAGGTTCAGATCAGCAGCCGCCTCCACACATGTCAAGATACCAGTGCGCAGTGAGTACAGCTCACCTACTCCGCAACAGCACGTACCAGCATAAAGGATGGCAGGAACATCATCATCTTCATCAGGAGCAGGGCATGGTTTCAGCACGAGGAGCTCGCAATGCTCCTCTACAAGGGTGCTGCCTTCGCTACAATAGTAGACTTTACGGGTAACAGTGTTAGTTAGGGTTTCGCATGGGTTACTTGGGCCCTCTTCTGTCAAGCATTCATTTTCTTGAGCTAGGTTTATCTATTCTGGATGGTTAGCCAGAAAGGAGCCCTTACAGCCACAGCTGGGATTTTCCGTATTTTTCTGTCACTAATTGTAATGCTCAAAAACGAACGTTACAATATATAAAAGTAACTTTATTGATATTACAGTCCTTCGGAATTATCGTATAATAAACCGTCGCTCTCAATCTCTTTTACTGATACAAAACAAAAACTTCTTGCGTGTACTTCGCTCGATGAGTGACGATATACTAAAAGGATGCAGGAGGGGCGATCGGCGTGGCGCTCACACGCAGCGGCGGCGCTCGAGAAAGACCAATAGAGGGTGAGGAGCGACGGTGATGCTGAAGCACACATTGGGTGTGCCCAAATTCTCAAAATCCGTTTCCAGGTCTGAATTTTAAATGTAATTTTCATCAATTTCATACTTTTTCCATAAAGATTTAATATTTTTTGTTTTTAATCTATTACTTATAAACACGATTAATTCCAATTTTTATGATATAAATATGGTTGTAATAAAAAACAGCTTTCAATTTATCTCGCAGCAAAATATTAATTAGAAATCGAGATATATTAAAAAAAATCTCTTCCCGAGGTTGACCATTGTGGGTAGTTATCTTTAATTTAATATTTTTCTCGATACAACAAGTGTCAGTTTACTTTTTTTTAATTCATCATTACCAGCATAAATTTTATGTATAAAATGAGTTTGAAGTTTGCAGCGCCCGACACGAGCACTGTCAAAATATTTTTTTTTTTTTTATGGCAGTGTTCTATTCGGTAAAAAACCGCATAATAAGACAGGAAATGTCGAAAATAATAATTCCCGAACATACCCACACACAAAACAACACTTAAATAAGAGATTGAGGAGAAACGTGAGCATACAGCGTATGCGTGAACCTAAAGGATGATCTATCGAAAATTCTATCTTGAAAACTAAGTCCTATACACCGCTAAATTTTTAATATGTTTTTTAGTAAAACAATACAAACTTAAAAGAATTAACAAGAAAATCGTATGTCGGGAAAACCCTGCTTGGAACGGGAGATTGGGGCGACACAAGGGCTGACAGCTTATGCGTGAAAACCTAAAGAATGACCTATCGAAAATTTTATCTCGAAAACGAAGTCTTATATCCTGTCAAATTGTTAATATGTTTTTTAGTATAGTAATACAAACTTAAAAAAAAATTAAGAAGAAAATCGTATGTCCGGAAAACGCTGCTTTGAACGGGAGATTGGGGCGACACAAGGGCTGACAGCTTATGCGTGAAAACCTAAAGAATGACCTATCGAAAATTTTATCTCGAAAGCGAAGTCTTATATACTGTCAAATTGTTAATATGTTTTTTAGTATACTAATACAAACTTAAAAAAAAATTAAGAAGAAAATCGTATGTCCGGAAAACGCTGCTTTGAAGGGAGATCGGGGTGATATGAGCGCATGTAGCGTACGCATGAACACATACACCATGACATATCAAAAATTCTATCTCGAAAACGAAGTCTTATACCTAGCCAAATTTTTAATATGTTTTTTAGTATAATAATACAAGCTTAAAAAAAATTAAAAGGAAAATCGTATTTTCGGAAAATCCTGCTTTGAAGGGGAGATTGGGGAGATACGAGCGCAAGCCGACTATACGTGAAAACTTAAATGATGATCTATCGAAAATTTTATCTCGAAAACGAAGTCTTGTACACCGCCAAATTTTTAATATGTTTTTTAGTATAATAATGCAAGCTTAAAAAAAATTATTAAGAAAATCGTATATCCGGAACATCCTGCTTTGAAGGGGAGATTGGGGGGATATGAGCGCGGACAGGGTATACGTGAACACCTAAAGGATTATCTATCGAAAATTCTATCTCGGAAAGAAAGTCTTATACCCCTCCAAATATTTAATATGTTTTTTAGTATAATAATACAAGCTTAGAAAAAAATAACAAGGAAATCGTATGTCGGGAAAACCCTGCTTGGAACGGGAGATTGGAGCGATACGAGGGCTGACAGCTTATGCGTGAAAACCTAAAGAATGACCTATTGAAAATTCTATCTCGAAAACGAAGTCTTATATCCTGTCAAATTATTAATACGTTTTTTAGTATAGTAATACAAACTTAAAAAAAATTAAGAAGAAAATCGTACGTCCGGAAAACGCTGCTTTGAAGGGGAAATCGGGGTGATATGAGCGCATGTAGCGTACGCATGAACATATACACCATGACATATCAAAAATTCTATCTCGAAAACGAAGTCTTATACGCCGCCAAATTTTTAATATGTTTTTTAGTATAATAATACAAGCTTAAAAAAAATTAAAAGGAAAATCGTATGTTCGGAAAACTCTGCCTGGAAGGGAAGATTGGGGCTATACGAGCGTAGACAACGTATGCGTGAACCTAAAGGATGACCTATCGAAAATTCTATCTCAAAAACGAAGTCTTATACCCCGCCAAATTTTTAATATCTTTTTTAGTACAGTAATACAAGCTTAAAAAAATTAACAAGAAAATCGTATGTCCGGAAAACCCTGCTTTGAAGGGGAGATTAGGACGATACGATAGCATGCAGCGAATACATGAAAACATACACCATGATATCTGAAAAATTCTATGTCGAAAACGAAGTCTTATGCCCCGCCAAATTTTTAATATCTTTTTTAGTACAGTAATACAAGCTTAAAAAAAATTAACAAGAAAATCGTATGTCCGGAAAACCCAGCTTTGTAGGGGAGATTGGTGCGATATGAGCACGGACAGGGTATACGTGAACACATAAAGCATGAGATATCAAAAATTCTATTTCGAAAACGAAGTCTTATGCCCCTCCAAATTTTTAATATCTTTTTTAGTATAATAAGACAAGCTTTAAAAAACCGCTGCCAATACATTGGCATTTAGCTTCTTGAAAATAATGTATTTATTCATTTTTTTTTAAATTTTTTATAACAATAATTAATTGTATCATACCCAATTTTGTTTATGAATATTCGTAATAAATTAATATATATTTTTCGAGAATTCATTCTTGTTACTTTTTTTCTCGTGCGACAACCCGTTATTTTTATAAATCAATTTTTTAAAAATATTATCACATGTTCAATTAGTTTTATTTTTAAAACTTAAAAATAAATTCGAACAAATTACCAATCTGTGTATTACATATATTCGTTTATTACACATATGAATGTTTATTATAAAGTCACCAATCAAGTCAATCAGTCAAGAGACTTTCCAAAAAGGTTACAACAAAAATACTGGCATATTCTGCAAGTAAAATGCAAATTTTTTTCCAATCAATGTTCTATACAAAAAATTTCGATATTTTGAGTAACAAATAAAGATAATCTTTTGAAATTTCAACCAAATTTATTTTTCAATGAGTATAATAAGTGGTTAAAACTTGATCGCGCTGTAAATTACCCTCAATAAAAAACAAAAGTAAGTGAACAACACGCACGCATAGCACGTGTTATTTCCATTTTCTAGTATAAATATATCCAAAAAATTACGATTTGAAAAGAAGGCTAAATCAGTTTTAACCTCGAATATCTCTGAAGTTCATAAACGAATTATTTTACTCTAAAGACGCATATAATAAATAATATACACTCTACATCTCCGCTAAATTAAAAAAAAATTAAAACAATTTTTCTCTAGTTATCATGCGACAAATAAAATAACTTTGTTAAATAGGAAAATTTTGAATATCAAAAAGTAATCGTACGATCTTGATGAAAACACATACATAATATCTATATCACATACAAAATTGTCTAGAAATCTGTAGCTGATTCATAGAGCCGTTCTCGAGAAATTACGATTTAAAAAAATGTTTAAAAAATTTTAACCTGAAATATCTCTGAAATTTATGGACCAATTATTTTGCCCAAAGAACTCGACGAAGAGCTATCCAAAATCTACCTCCACAAGGAATTTTGAAGAAATTACGACAATTTTCCTTCCGGAATCGTTGGACATACAAAACTCATTTTTTCTTTTTTCATGTTTTATGTTTTTATTAATAACCAAAGAACCGTGATAGCTAGAAACTTTTTTTTTTTAGAAAATATAGGTATTTTAATTCTCTTTTAAATGCTACCTATCCCATTCTGATACATACAGCCGTTCTCGAGAAATTACGATTCGAAAAAGAGGTTACAAAAACTTTAACCTAAAAAATTTCTGAAATTTATGAACCAATCATCTATCCCAAAGAAAGATGCAGGTGGCAACCAAAAATCTACCTCTACAAGGAATTTTGAAGCGATTAACACAATTTTGCTCCCGTAAATTGTCGCCACCTAAAACACGTTTTTTTCATTTTTTAATATTTTTCTCAAAAACTAACCAACAGAATGGATTCAATTTTATACAGATTATAGCTATTCACAATCTCCATTATCACGATTTTTCTCAAAAAAATTGACCATTTAGTTTGGGAGTTATAAGCATTAAAAAAAAAAAACACGTTTTTGTTAATAACAAAATAACCGTGATAGCTAGAGAATTTTTTTTTTTAAATATAGGTTTTTCTATGCTCTTTCGAACGCTACCCATCCGATTATAAAATTTAAATCCAATCATTAAAAAAAATCAAAAATAATTTTTTCGAAATGAAAAATTCGACATAAAACAAAAACGAATCAGTTAGTAATACAAAATAATTTTTTTCCCGAATTTGGAATCAAAAAACAAAAAAAATGAGACCCGTTCGGTTATAATCGACCGCGCAGATCCGAAAATAAAGCGGTATACACACGTACACACACACGCACGCACACACACACACACACACACATCCATATAGACATTTTCTAAAATCATGTGACACAAACTTCTAACACCTTTATTCATGTTTCTAGAGCAATTTAAAGAAAATTAAAATTTTACTATTACAAAGCTTCCTCTATGAGGAAGCAAAACATTAACAAGAAAATCGTATGTCCGGAGAACCCGGCTTTCAAGGGGAGATTGGGGCGATTCGAGCGCATACCGGGTATACGTAAACAGCTAAAGGATGATCTATCAAAAATTCTATCTCGAAAACGAAGTCTTATACCCCGTCAAATTTTTAATATGTTTTTTAGTATAATAATTGTTGAAAATAGTATACATCTATATTGTACGCATTAATATATACAGTAGGTGTGTGTGAACGCGCGACTGTATCGAGAGCGCGCAATGTCTTATGAGTCAGAACGTAAACATGTACCTCTCCCCTCCCTTATAGTGTGTGCGTGAGCAAGCATCTAAGTCGAGGAGCAGCGAACGATACGCTGCTCTCTCTCTCTCTCTCTCTCTACTTTTGTAGGCCGAACGAGAAGCACCTCGCGCGTGGCGCAAGGTAGTGCCGTGAACTAAGTCTCAATAAACTCTTTATTATATCACTACATTAAATAAGTATCTCCTTAATTAACCACACCTCAACATGGTGGCAGAGCGTGGTTGGTTTGCACGAGGTGAGTGGTAAGTGTTTTTCCATTATTTTCTATATCGACTCTCGAGTCGTATGGAGATAATTAAAGTGCCAAGAAAAAAGTCACGAAGGAACGTTCGAGACATCTATTGAAGAAGAAACGACCTTGGAGGTCAAGCACGAAGAAAATTCCGAACACGAAGGAATGTTCGAGAACGAAGAAGACGAAATGGAAAAAAAGGAAGTCACGATACCGGTGTTTGATGGAGAAGACTACAGTATGTGAAAGAAAAGGATTACGATGTATCTAAAGTTAAAAAAATGTGACGTAGTGATAACCAGAGCAAGAGTTGCTGCAGACAAAGAAGACTGGGAAGAAAAGGATTTAAAGGCCATACATTTTATTTACTGTGCCATTTCCAACAAACAATTGGAGTTTGTGTATAATGAAGATACGGCGTGTAATATAATAAAGAAATTGGATGATATGTATTTAAAAGAGCCTACAGCACTACAAATTGTGTGTAGAAATAAATTGGAAAAATTGAGACTAGAAAAGTATAGTGATACAGCAACATTTTTCAGTGAATTTGAGAAATCAGTGAATGAATTAAAAAGCGCAGGTGCAAAAATAAGTGAAAAAGAAAAACTAAATTATATGTTGAACACATTGCCGAACCAGTAATATTGGTGATTTAATAGACACATTAAAAGAAGAGGACTAAACAGCATCGTATGTGGAAAAATAAAATCCAAATCGCTGAAATGAAAAATAATAGCGAGCACAGCGAACAAAGGTCAAATGTATTCGCTGCAAAGAAGGACCAGAAAGGAAGCTGTTTCAAATGTGAGAAAAACGGGCATTTCACACGAGAATGCCAAAATGGAGGACAAGCAGAACAAAGCGGCACATCATAGCGAGGCTCAACACGTGGCCGCAGTCGAGGCAGAGGAGGAAGAGGCAACATCGGCAGGGGGCGCGAAAACTTCCGCCAGCAAAGAGCCAGCACGAGCGAGCAGAGCGGCGAAGGTGCGAGCGCATGGATAGCTACGGCGCGCGCGACGCAGAGTAACTATAGTCAAGGTAGGCTAGGTAATGAGATACAGTGGTTGCTGGACAGCGGATGTACCGATCACATAATAAATAGTGTCGACTATTTTGATAAATGTATTGATCTTAAAGAACCGGTAAATATATATTTAGGGGATAATAGATATATAAAAGCAACGAAAATTGGAAATGTATTTAGCTATTTTGACGCGTTTGGTAAAAAGAATGAAGTTAATAGTAATGTTTTTTATGCCGAAAAAATGAATACAAACTTAATAAGTTTTGGGAAATTAACAGGTAACAATACAATTATCTCGAAGGGAAATAAAGCAGAGATAATAGATAAAAATAATAAATTGATAGCTGTAGCATACAAAGAAAATCGAAATTATAAGATAAAGAGTATTTTGAAACATAGGGAAAATTATGTAAATACAGCCGAATGTAAAGGCAACAATAACAGTATGAGTTTGAAAGAGAAATGGCATGGAATGTTAGGACACGTAAATTTCTGGTATCTAAATACACTATGTAGACAAGAGTTATTAACGGGTATTCCGAATAAACTTGAATCGGAATTTATGAAGTGTAAAACGTGTATAGAGAATAAAATGCACAATTTGCCATTTACTAACGATAGAATAAAAGCTAAAGATATTTTAGAAATAGTTCATACAGATGTATGTGGTCCATTTAAAACTACAGGATTTAATGGAGAAAATTAGTTTGTCTCTTTCATTGATGATTATAGCAAAATCGCGAAGGTTTATTGTATCAAAACTAAAGACGAAGTTTTTGATTGCCTAGTTGGATTTATTAATGAATGTGAAAATTTAACTGAAAAGAAAGTAAAAGTTTTGAGATGCGATAATGGGAAAGAATACTTAAATAATCGGTTTTATAAATTCGTAAGGGAAAAAGGTATTATTTTGAATAATTGCCCAGTATATGTACACGAGTTAAACAGAACCGCGGAATGATTCAATAGAACTATAATGGATATGGCGCGTTGTTTACTAACAGAGGCACAAGTACATAAACGATATTGGTCTGAAATAGTATGTGCAGCGACGTATTTGAAAAATCGAACCTTGACTAATACGATAGAAAAACTCCGTACGAAATATTTTTTAGGAAACGGCCGGATGTCAAACATTTACGTCTGTACGGGAGTAGAGTTTTTGTTAGAAAACCGGAACAAAAAAGAAATTCTAAATGGGATAAAAAGGCAGATATGGGAATCCTATTAGGATATAGTGATGTAGGATATAGAGTCCTAGTAAATAATAAAATAATAGTTGCTAGACATGTAGATATAGTAGAGGAAAATGTAAAATGCACAGGACTTGATGATGTAGAGTCAAAATATACATCTCCTTCTACTTCAACTCTCGAGTCATTTAGAGGAGAACACAATGATCGTGATGATGATTTAAACGATGATAATGTTTTTCAAAGCGCGGATGAAGATAATGAACAGGAACCAAAAGTAGCAAATAAGAAAAATGTAGAACTATTAATAGTTCCACGTAGATCTACACGTGATAGAAAAAGTCCAATAAGATATCCAGAAAATATTTCGAATAATATTTATGTAAATTACTGCAGGGTAGATACTCCATATACATTTGAGGAGGCGATGAGTAGTAATGATAGTGAGAGCTGGATAAAAGCTATGGATAAAGAAATGGAAAGTTTAAAAGATAATAAAATATGGGAATTAGTTGAAAGGATACCAAATGAAAAGCTAATAGATGTTAAAATGGGTTTATAGTAGGAAATCTGGTGATACATATAAAGCGAGATTAGCTGTAAGAGGATTTCAACAGACAAATGTGATTGACGACATATACGCTCCAGTTGCTAAAATGCAAACTTTAAAAATTTTGTTTTCCTTTTGTTGTCAGTTTGGTCTAATTATAGAACAAATGGCTGTAGTTACTGCTTTTTTTAAATGGTGAAGTAAGCTCGGAGGTATATGTCGGTCAACCGAAAGGTTATAGCGATGGAACAAACATGGTTTGTAAATTACGTAAAGCATTGTACGGACTACGAGAAAGTCCAAGGGCATGGTATGAATGTTTGGATGAATATTTGACAAAGATAAAATTTAAAAGGAGTAACGTAGATTATTGTTTATATACTCAAGGTGAGGGTGTAGACCAAATTTACTTATTAATATATGTCGATGATTTGTTAATTTGTAGTAAGAGTATAAAGAAAATTAAAAATTTAAAAAGAGTCTTGTCAGAAAAATTTAAGATGAAAGACCTAGGAGAAGTTAAAGAATACCTTGGTATTAACTGATAAGAATTTTTCCATCGGTCTTACAGTCTTACAAATTAAATTAAAATAATTAATATTTATGGCAGTCAGATTGCCCTTGTTTATAATCACCCCCGCAGAATCTGAAATAAAAACTTAATTAAAACCTGGAAAAAAACTTTGTTAGCAAAGGACGATCTGACTGCCCACCACCACCACATTGTCCGACGTTTCGAGCCTGCTCCGGCTCCTCCTCAGGGACTGAAATAAAACCCGCGATACACCTCCTTATATACCATGCACCCATACCCCTTTCTTTTCTCTTACCCCACCACCCTCCACATTCCCCTCTCCAACTTGCCATTCTCACTTAAATTAATAAAGAATGATAAATGTTATCTAATTTACTTGACTCTATCATTAAATTTACATTATTCCGATCTCTTAGAATGTGAATACTTTCAAGGCTTTCCCTCTTATATTTATTCTTAATCCCCTGTTCCAAAATATCCACACTCCCAAAATCGAAAGAATGCAAACTATTTAAACAATGTTCTTTCAAACCCGATGTACAACTTGAGCTGCGTAAACTATATTGATGTTCATATATTCTCTTTTTCAAATATCTACCCGTTTGACCAATATAACAACCATTACAATCCCTACAATTAATTTTATAAACAACTCCCGATTTCAAACATTTATCATCCTTGTCTTTACAATTACTAAATAACCTTTCTAAATTATTATCATTTCTAAAGAAAACTTGAATATTATGTTTACTAAAAACCCTTCTAATCCTTTCCGACAAACCTCTAACATATGGTAAACTAAAATATGCATTCTTTCCATTTCTATTCCTTGTTTGATTATCTACTCGCTGCTTCAATCCACCATTATAAATTTCCCACACTCTCTCATCAATCATTTTATCAATAAATTTTACGGGATAACTATTTTTAATAAATGTTTCTCTAACTAAATTTAAATTCTTTTTCCTAAAATCTTTATGTGACAATTTAATCGCTCTGTCAATGACACCTTTGATCGCACCTGTCTTGTTTCCGAATTGGTGGTGAGAATCAAAATTTAAAAATCTACCTGACCATGTAGGTTTTCTATACCAATCTAATTTCACTCTATTATTATTACCTCTAATGACTCTAATATCTAAAAACTCAATTGATAATCTTTCTCAACTTCTTTTGTGAATTTAATTCTATCATGGATAGAATTAAACACATCCACCATTTCATCCACAAAACATTCTGGTACAACTGCAAAAATGTCATCAACATATCTTTTAAAAATAATTGGCTGAAAAACCAACTTAGACAAAGCAATACTTTCCAATTTTTCCATTACTAAATTGGCTATAACAGGTGACAAAGGTGATCCCATTGGACAACCATATCTTTGTTCATATAGACTATTATCAAAAGAAAAAATTGTGTTTTTAAAAACCAAATTAAGTGCCTATAAATTCATCTTTTGTTAAACTAGTATGTACTTTAATTTCAGACCATTTATCTTGTATAATATCATTCAACAACTCTAAAGGTATATTTGTAAACAAAGATACTACATCCAATGAAACCATCCTATGATCATTCGGAATAATAATATCTTTCATTATACCATAAAAACTCCAACTATCTTTAATATATGAATTTGTTTTACCCACTATCTTGAACAATATATTAGACAAAAATCTAGCAAGTCTATAGGTCGGAAAATTTATCGATGATATTATTATTCTATATGTCAACTGTTCTTTGTGAATCTTAGGAAGCCCATAACATTTAGCTACAGTGCCATTTTCACATTTTAAATATTTAAACATACTATCTTTAATATAAGCTTTTGTTTTCCAATGCATCAATAATTCTTTCAATTTATCTTGTAGTCTATTGATATGTGGATTCCTAATTTTCACATAAGTGGTATCATCCTCCAACATAAGTTGAATTTTATTAATATAATCCCTTTTATCTGAAACTACAGTTACATTTCCTTTATCTGCTTTTTGGAAGATCATATTCGGATTCTCTCTCAAGAATTTCTTCGTTATTTTTAATTCATGGAATAAATTACTGTTCAAATAATTATCAAATCTATGTTCTCTTTTAAAATTATCAACAACTTTAACTAAAGAACTCCTACATTCTTTTTTAAACTCCAGATTAAAACTACTCATACTACTTTCTACCTCAGCGATGATATTCTTGATCGGAAGAGATTTACTTGAATATGATATTCCAAATTTAGCACCCTTTGACATGATATTTACCACTTCTTCTGGTATTACTTTGTCAGTTAAATTTCTAAACCAATCCTTATTAACATTGTTAGTTTGATTGACCTGAGAGTGTTTTCTATCCTTTAAATATTCAAATTTTCTTTTTAATTTACTCCTATGGTTATATTTTACTTTTTCAAAGTGCCTCTTTTGACCACGAAAAAATTCTTGCAAATCATTCTGTTCTATTTTATTATATAAATATCTTTCAAGCTCTAATAAATATTTATTCAAACGATTAATTTCAAAATTCAGATCTCTAATTTCTAAGTTAAGTAATTTATTTTTGAAAAAGAAAATATTTTTCCGTAGATCATAAGAAACTCTTTTATTGTAATCCTTTTATATTAATACCTTGGTATTAATATAGAGTATGATTATCGTAATTGTGATATGAAATTAAGCCAAACTAAGTATATAGGGTCAATAATGAATAAATATCAATTGCACGATAGTAGATTGTATAGTACTCCTATGGAAACAAATCTAAAAATTGAAAAGGCTGAAATATGCGAGTCAGATATTAAATATAGAAATTTGATAGGTGCATTATTATATATAAGTTCTAGTACAAGGCCCGATATAAGTCATAGTGTAAATTATCTCAGTAGATATCAAAATAGTTATAATGAGACTCATTGGAAATATGCGTTACGGATCTTGAAATACTTGTATTTAACTAAAGATTTAGAGATGAATTATAAAAGAAATGTAAATTGCGAAATTATAGATTGTTGTGTAGACGCAGATTGGGCTGGTGATAATGTTGACAGAAAATCCACATCTGGATATGTTATTAAAGTATTTGGGAATGTAATTGATTGGAAATCGCGAAAACAAAAAACTGTAACAAAGGCTTCAACTTATGCAGAATATGTAGCCTTATCTGAGGCAGTTAGTGAAGTAAAGTTTATAATAGAGGTAATGAAAAACTTTAATGTAGAATTGATGATTGATCCTGTAAAGATATTTGAGGATAACACAGGCACGATAAATATAGCGAATTATGGAAACCTTACTAAGAATACGAAGCACATAGAAATACATTATCACTATGTCCATGAAAGCGTGAAAGAAAAAGAAATTGTAATAATTAAAATTGACTCGAATGATAATGTTGCGGATATCTTTACAAAAGCGTTGTGTAAAGATAAATTTGAAAAGTTCAGAGAATTATTGAATATCTTGTAATAAATTAAAAGTGTACAATATATATGTAAGGAGGCGTGTTGAAAATAGTATACATCTATATTGTATGCATGAATATATACAGTAGGTATGTGTGAGCGCGCGACTGTATCGAGAGCGCGCAATGTTGTATGAGTCCGAACGTACACATGTACCTCTCCCCTTCCCTATAGTGCGTGCGTGAGCAAGCATCTAAGTCGAGGAGCAGCAAAGGATACGCTGCTCTCTCTCTCTCTCTCTCTACTTTTGTACGCCGAACGAGAAGCACCTCGCGCGTGGCGCAAGGTAGCGACGTGAACTAAGTTTCAATAAACTCTTTATTATATCACTACATTAAATAAGTCTCTCCTTAATTAACCACACCTCAATAATTATACAACGTTAAAAAAAATTAACAAGAAAATCGTATATACGGAAAACCTTGCTTTGTAGGGGAGATTGGGGCGATACGATAGCATACAGCGTATACATGAACATATACACCATGACATCTGAAAAATTCTATTTCGAAAATGAAGTCTTACACCCCGCCAAATTTTTAATATCTTTTTTAGTATAATAATACAAGATTAAAAAAAATTGGAAGCAAATTCGCGTATCCAGAAAACCCTGTTTTGAAGAAGAGATTGAGGCGATAAGAGCGCATACAGCGCATGCGTGAACATCTAAAGAATGATCTATCGATAATTCTATCTCGAGAACGAAGTCTTATAACCCGCCCAATTTTTAATAAGTTTTTTAGTATAATAACATAACATTAAAAAAAAAAAAATCAACAAGAAAATCGTATGTCCGGAAAACCCTGATTTGAAGGGGAGATTGGGGCGATATAACCGCATACAACGTGCACATACAATCATACACAATGACATACGAAAAATTCTATCTCGAAAACAAAGTCTTATGCCCGCCAAATTTATAATATGTTCTTTAGTATAATAATACAAGCTTAAAATAAAATTATAAAGAAAATCGTACGTCCGGGAAACTCTGTCTGGAAGGGAAGATTAAAGGACGACCTACCGAAAATTCTATCTCGTAAACGAAGCCTTATACCCCGTCAAATTTTTAATATGTTTTTTAGTATAATAATACAAATTAAAAAAAAAAATTAATAAGAAAATTGTATGTCCGAAAAGCCCTGCTTTGAAGGGGAGATTGGGGCGATATAAGCGCCTACAACGTACATATGAACACATACACTTTGACATATCAAAAATTCTATCTCGAAAACGAAGTCTTAGACCCTGCCAAATTTTGAATATGTTCTTTAGTATAATAATACATGATTAAAAAAAAATTAACACGAAAATCGTATGTCCAAAAAATCTTGCTTTGACGAGGAGATGGGGGCGATACGAGTGCATACCGAGTATACGTGAACACCTAAAGGATGACATCGAAAATTCTATCTCGAAAACGAAGTCTTACATCCCATCAAATTGTTAATATGTTTTTTAGTATAATAATATAAACTTAAAAAAAAAATTAACAAGAAAATCGTATGTCAGGAAAACGCTGCTTTGAAGGGGAGATCGAGTTGATATAAGCGCATACAGCGTACACATGAACACATAGACCATGACATATAAAAAATTCTATCTCGAAAACGAAGTCTTATGCCCGCCAAATTTATAATATGTTCTTTAGTATAATAATACAAGCTTAAAATAAAATTATAAAGAAAATCGTACGTCCGGGAAACTCTGTCTGGAAGGGAAGATTAAAGGACGACCTACCGAAAATTCTATCCCGTAAACGAAGCCTTATACCCCACCAAATTTTTAATATGTTTTTTAGTATAATAATACAAATTAAAAAAAAATTAACAAAAAAATTGTATGTCCGAAAAGCCCTGCTTTGAAGGGGAGATTGGGGCGATATAAGCGCCTACAACGTACATATGAACACATACACCTTGACATATCAAAAATTCTATCTCGAAAACGAAGTCTTAGACCCTGCCAAATTTTGAATATGTTCTTTAGTATAATAATACATGATTAAAAAAAAATTAACACGAAAATCGTATGTCCAAAAAATCTTGCTTTGACGAGGAGATGGGGGCGATACGAGTGCATACCGAGTATACGTGAACACCTAAAGGATGACATCGAAAATTCTATCTCGAAAACGAAGTCTTACATCCCGTCAAATTGTTAATATGTTTTTTAGTATAATAATATAAACTTAAAAAAAAATTAACAAGAAAATCGTATGTCAGGAAAACGCTGCTTTGAAGGGGAGATCGGGTTGATATAAGCGCATACAGCGTACACATGAACACATAGACCATGACATATCAAAAATTCTATCTCGAAAACGAAGTCTTATGCCCGCCAAATTTATAATATGTTCTTTAGTATAATAATACAAGCTTAAAATAAAATTATAAAGAAAATCGTACGTCCGGGAAACTCTGTCTGGAAGGGAAGATTAAAGGACGACCTACCGAAAATTCTATCTCGTAAACGAAGCCTTATACCCCACCAAATTTTTAATATGTTTTTTAGTATAATAATACAAATTAAAAAAAAAAATTAACAAGAAAATTATATGTCCGAAAAGCCCTGCTTTGAAGGGGAGATTGGGGCGATATAAGCGCCTACAACGTACATATGAACACATACACCTTGACATATCAAAAATTCTATCTCGAAAACGAAGTCTTAGACCCTGCCAAATTTTGAATATGTTCTTTAGTATAATAATACATGATTAAAAAAAAATTAACACGAAAATCGTATGTCCAAAAAATCTTGCTTTGACGAGGAGATGGGGGCGATACGAGTGCATACCGAGTATACGTGAACACCTAAAGGATGACATCGAAAATTCTATCTCGAAAACGAAGTCTTACATCCCGTCAAATATATTTGTTAATATGTTTTTTAGTATAATAATATAAACTTAAAAAAAAATTAACAAGAAAATCGTATGTCAGGAAAACGCTGCTTTGAAGGGGAGATCGGGTTGATATAAGCGCATACAGCGTACACATGAACACATAGACCATGACATATCAAAAATTCTATCTCGAAAACGAAGTCTTATCCCCCGCCAAATTTTTAATATTTTTGTTAGTATAGTAATACATGCTTAAAAAATATTAACAAGAAAATCGTATGCCCGGAAAACCCTGCTTTGAAGGAGAGATTGGGACAATACGATAGCATGCAGCGTATACATGAACACATATACCATGACATCTGAAAAAGTCTAAGTCGAAAACGAAGTTTTATACACCGCCAAATTTTTAATATGTTTTTTAGTATAATAATACGAGCTTACAAAATAATTAACAAGAAAATCGTATGTCCGGAAAATCCTGCTTTGTAGGGGAGATTGGGGCGAGACGAGGGCAGGCAGCGTATGCGTGAACACATAAAGGATGATCTATCGAAAATTCTATCCCGAGAACGAGATCTTATGTCCCGCCAAATTTTTAATATGTTTTTCAGTATAATAACACAAGCTTAAAAAAATTAACTAGAAAATCGTATGTCCGGAAAACCATGCTTTGAAGGGGAGATTGGGATGACACGATAGCATAGAGCGTATACGTGAGCATATAAAGCATGACATATCTAAATTATATCTCGAAAACGAAGTCTTGTACCCCGCCGAATTTTTAATACCATTTTTGGTATAATTATACTAGTTTAAGAAAAATTAGCAAGAAACTCGTATTTCCGGAAAACCTTGCTTTGAAGGGGAGATTGGGGCGATACTAGCGCAGGCAGCGTATACGTGAACGCATAAAGAATGACATCTGCTGGTAGACGAAGCGTCTGTCCAGTGCTAGAAGGTCGATAGGTATTACCCCAGCGACCACTAATATCGCGGGCTTGGAGACCGTGCGGTAAGAGCAAGCGATACGGAGTGCTGCTCTCCGTTGCACCGCGGCGAGACGCTTTCTGTGCACGTCTTTCCGCAGCGCATCGGTTCAGACCTCCGCTCCATACAGCATGACGGCTTCGCGGCACGCATGAGTAGGCGCCTTTTACAGGGCCGGGGGCCGGTGGTATTGGCCATGAGCCTACTCAGCGAGGTTGTTACTGCTGCCGCCTTTTCCGTCACTATTGTGAGGTGTTCCCTGAAGGTGAGCTTGTTATCAAGCGTCACCCCCAGGTACTTCACCGCGCTGTTTGCCTGGACCGTCGCGTCTCCTACTTGGAAGGGGCACATGATATTGATGTGCCTCTTCGTAAGTAGTACGACCTCAGTATTCTTTGTGGCTAATTCTAGCCCGTGATCCTCCAGCCAGGAGAAAACACGACGCATTACCCGGTTAAGTAGCAGCCTAGCGAGGTCAACGTCTCTAGTTACGATGACCACCGCTATGTCCTCAGCGTACCCAACCAGGAAGGTGCCCTCGGGCATTTCCATGCGCAGGATCCCGTCATAGGATACATTCTATATGTCGGGACCCAGTATGAAGCCCTGAGCTGCCCCAGATGTTATTTCCCTCTTTATTGGTCCATCCTCCGTGTCGTAAATTATCGAGCGGTCCTTCAGATAATCCCCAAGAATGCGTAGAAGATACGCAGGGATACGAAAGTCCCGCTCGAAAGCTTCCAGCGCCTTGTCCCACCTGAGTTAAACGCGTTTTTAACGTCCAAGGTGGCCAGGAGACAGAGAGGGCGAGAGTAATGGTTACCCTGTTCCGTTGACCTGGCGGCATTTACCACCTCCTGGATTGCGTCTATGGTTGACTTACCTCGCCTAAAGTACACTAATAATAATAATGATGATGATAATAATAATAATAATAATAATAATAATAATAATAATAATAATACTAATACATACATACATACATACATACATACATACATACATACATACATACATACATACATACATACATTATTTACTTTACATACATACGTAATTTTTTACTTTATTATTAACTCGATTAGAACCTAAATAGAATTTTAATCCACTCCAAGAACGGACACGCGAAATTGCAACATATAAATGTCCATGACTAAAAAATCTTTTTGTAAATCAATTAATACATTTGAAAATGTTTGGCCCTGAGCTTTATTGATATTCATCGCAAATGCCAATTTGATTGGAAACTGTCTTCTTTTGAAAGTAAAAGGATACTCATTATCAGAATATAAAGTAATGCGATTTAAAAAAACAACTTGACCCTCTTTATCCCCCGCTAAAATTTTACATTTCAATAAATTATTATTTAAATCTAAAATTCTTAATCGTGTTCCATTACATAATCCTTCATGTATACTAATATATTGATAAGCATAACAATAGAATTTATTCGTAAATGCAATTCGTGAGGTGGTAAATTTTGTGGATTCAATGAATTAAGATATTCTGGCAAAATTCCTTCACCCATTAAACCATTATCATCACAATGATCAGCGGAATCAACACTCGTATATATACGTTCTTTATAACTATCTAATAACGACACGACAGTTTTATTAATTTCGTTCATGTCTATATTTGGTGCAGCTAATATAACCGATGAGCTCATTTCATCATAAAGGTGATTTCTTATCAAATGTCCATACATACAATTAATGAAATTAGAATCAGTAGTTATAGACCATTCAGGAATATCAATATTATCATTGTTGTTATTTAAATCACTGTTTTCCACATCCAAAACAAATTCTGAAAATGTAATATCTTCATCTATAGCTCTCATATTAGTCGTTAACTTAAATGTATGAAACACATTCCACAAAATACTACTTTTGATAGATAAATTTATAACTTCACTTCGAATGCTTCGTGGTGATATAGGTAATAATTGTCTAAAATCTCCACCTAAAATGACAATTTTACCACCAAACAATAAATCATTACTCATAATATCTTTTAAAGTCCTGTCCATGATTTCTAATGCGTATCGCGGAGCCATTGGGGCCTCATCCCAAATAAACACATCTGATTTCCTCAAAAATTGCCCTTCCTTTGATTGTACAGCGATATTAGATGAAGAATCTGATAATAAAGGTACAGGCAAACCTAGTACTTTGTGAACCGTCATTACTTTAGGTAGTAACGTTGCAGCGATTCCAGTAAAAGCCATACAACAAACATTTTTGCTTTGACTTTTTAGTAAATTATATAATGTTGTATATACAAACGTTTTCCCAGATCCACCAGGGCCATCGACATAAAAACACCGAGAGCTGTTATAATCAATAACATTTGATACTCTTAAAATCTTATCAACAATTTCTTTTTGATCGCTGTTTAACATGGAATACTGTCTATTTCCCATATCTGCCAAGTTACCACGCAATTCATTACTATCCTCAATATGATTATTCACTACTAATTGAGGCATCGATGGAAAGTTCGCAATATCATTGTCTTCAGCTATCAACATTTCACAAATATTGGAATAAGCTAAATTGTAAGCTCTGGTATGATCTCCATATAATCTTAGGAAGTCTTCTGATAAAGCATCTTTAAAATTTTCCCAAAGTTCGTCCGGATGCACAGGTTGACAATGAATCAAAATACGTACAAATAACAGACGTATACTACCTGGCATCATCCAACTTACAGCTTCCTGCATAGCTCGACTCCATTCCTCATCATCATCTATAAGACCTAACGCTAAGCAAGCTTCCGAAAACGTCATATACTGAACACCGTTTACATTTTTTAACTAATCAAAACTTTTTGCGCCTCTACAATTTAATAAAAGTAATCTTAATCGGAATAACTCTACCTGACTTGGACTGACGGAATACATACGACCGATACAATTATAATGTGATTTCCGTTTTGACCATCTAAAAACTTTCTGACCATTATCACTATGTTCTTTGAAAACATAGTGAGTTGGAATTTCAGGATAAGTGTATTGTCTAGCTGAAATATCTTGTTTATTCAAACCAAAATAAGCTAATCATGTAGTGGTTATCTTTTATTTTATTAGGTTATCTCCGAAATTAGGCGGTCAAATCTCTTTTTCCATAACAAATTCGGATTCAGCAAGCCAAAATACATAAAAAGAAAGTGTTTTCGATGTGATGGAAACAATGTTTTATTTTCTTCTCAAGTTTTTCCACAGAAACACGGCTTTTCGACAGTTTTTTGAGGTTATCTCCGAAACTCGGCTGTCAAACCTCTTTTTCCATAACAAATTTGGATTCAGCAAGCGAAAATACACAAAAATAAAGTATTTTTGATGTGATGGAAACAATGTTTTTTTTTTATTCTCAAGTTTTTCCACAGAAACACGGCTTTTCGACAGTTTTTTGAGGTTATGTTCAAAATATGCGGCCAACCCCTACTTTTAACGCCGGATTCGGATTCAGCGGGAAAAAATACAAAAGAAAAGTATAGTCTCCATCCCAGAACCGACAGATTTTTTTTTGTGGGCCTGTGTTATAGGTTGAACAGTAATGAAAATCTTCAAAAAAATGTTTTAAGCACAGTGATTTCTGATACCATGAACATTTTATAATAACAGTATTTTTACATCCTGGTACCTCCCAATGAGCTTGGGATCCACCGAAGCTAAAGTCCACCGAATTTACAAATTCATTTGGTTTATTATCGATATAGCCGCTTTTATACCAAAAGTATTATTTAAACAGATTTACGTATCGAGGAGAAGATAACTGAGTGTGCACTATAGATTGTAATTTAATTAGATAATTTACACTATCGAAAAAGTGTCTTACGAAATTTTTCCATATACGAAAGCCAAATACATCCAGTGGTTGTATTTTTCCAGTTGTATTTTTAAGAATTTTGAAAAGTTTAATGTTTTTATCGCTAGATTTTTCTCTTTCTACTGCTTCTATGCAATGTCCGCTCCAAAAATCCAAAAAAAAAAAATAATAACAAACTGTTTTTTCCAACGTTTGGAAAAAACACATCCCTTAACCATTTTCGAAAATGATCTAAAAATAAATTTATAAGCAAATAAATTTCGCGGATTATTACAGTAAACTATTGCTACTCGGGGTACTGAAAATATAGTGACTAACTGATATCCTTTTATGCAGTGGCGGACTTCAGACTCACGCGCATTATTTTTGCACGGATGTTTTTCTCCACGAAATTCGCTATTTTTATCCATGATTCCAAGGTGGGCTTACAAATAATCGCTTATTCATAAATATATAAATAGAAATGAGTAAAATATTTACTTAAGAATAAGTATTAATGAAGAAGCTGAAATAAAATATAATATGACATGCCTAAATACCCAAATATGAATATCCTAAAATTATAAGTAAATTATAATTATCAAGCGGTGATTTTCAAACAGATTAAAATATACCATAAAAATTTAAGATCCAGTGATTCTGTGTACAAATATTTGTGCAGTTAA
Organism: Torymus aiolomorphi; assembly: GCA_036365515.1. Classification (NCBI taxonomy): domain Eukaryota; kingdom Metazoa; phylum Arthropoda; class Insecta; order Hymenoptera; family Torymidae; genus Torymus; species Torymus aiolomorphi. Next base: position 236,560,863 of record CM070874.1, on the reverse strand, counting down.
AATGAAAATATACTCATGTAATTATTTATTTCCCTATTTATCTAATGTTGTTATACTTAAAACGCTACAATAACAAAATTGTCAAATTCATTGTCAGTGATTTTTATTTCCTAAATAGAAAATTGTATAAATAAATTAATCTAAACTAAATAAAAGAGCCGCACCGGAGAACCCTAGCCTACTGAGTTTCCGTAATAGCTTCGATGGTGATACAGCATCAAAAGCTTTACTAAAGTCAAATAAGAGTAATAACGTTACTTTCTTATGATCTTTGGCTGCACGTATGTCCTCAGTTAGTTTTAGTAGTGCCATCTGTGTACTGTGATGCCTACGGAAACCAGCCTGAAGGGGATCAAGTAATTTATTGTCTCTAAGGTACTCCATAATTTGATCATGGGCAATTTTCTCGAGAACCTTGGAGAGGAAGTAGAGCAGCGCTATAGGACAAAAGTCCGAGGGAGTAGCCGGAGCTACTTTCTTTTTAAGCGCTATTATTTGCGCCTGCTTCCAGGTTCTCGGAAAAATCCCATGTGCGAAAGAGGAGTTAAAAATTTTAACGAGATAATTACTAATAACAGGCAGAGCTTTCGCGATCACCTTTTGTGGAACTCCGTCTATTCCCTTTGCCTGCGAGGAAAAGTGAGAAATAGCAAGGACTATGGTATTAAAATCTACAGGTTTAAAATGAAAACCTTCCTCATTTGCAGGCAGAATAATGCCCATTGCTTCTTCAGTATTTTCAAAGGGTGAGACGAAAATTACAGCAAAGTGGGCGTTCAACTTTCTCGGTGTAAAGCCATGTAGGTTCTCTTCTTTACGCTTTTGTAGGAGGACGAGATTGCGCATTTCCTTCCAAATGTCCTTGTTAGCATCAAGAGCGTCTGTAAGATGGTCATGCAGAAAGGAATTACGCTCTTGAGTAATACGCAAATAGACCTCATTGCTGAGCCGAAGAAACACATCGAGAGAGAGAGAGAGAGAGAGAGAGAGAGGGAGAGAGAATCTTTCCGATTCATCTCTCGGGCATGATGCTGCCAATCCAGAGTGTTGGTGAAGGTGACGCCCAGGCAACGTGCCTGGGTGATATAGAAAAGAGCGTGGACGTCGATGGTGATGCGGGGTAGTGTTTCTAGCTGGAGCTCGGTGATGTACTGGTAGCTTCCGAGGATGATCGCTTTTATCTTGTATAGGTTGAGTAGGAGGCCATTCTCTCTCATCCAGTCAGCTACCGGGAGCTCTGATAGATACGGGTCAGGATATGGAAGCAAGAAGTGCATCGATATCGGCTTGACAGCAGATAGAGACGAGAGGCGAAGAATGGCCTGGGCGCATGAATACCGTGAGATTCTTTTTAGCAGGTTAGAAGGTTATAAAGCTTTTTAGAAGGTTATAAACCGGGCTGGGCTAAAGCCCATTGAGTGACAGCTTAGCATCACGGCCTGTTCCGAAAATTTCACGGCAGCCGAGGTTTCGGAAGGCAGGCAACTTCTTGAGTATCGTGTCGCGTGTTAAAGGTGATGCAAGGGTGAAAACGAATGCCCGCGTGGGAGGAGCTGGGACGTGGTTGGGAGCGGCTGCGTTGGGTGTAGTCGCGCGGTTTGGAAGTTTCCACTCGCGCCAGTTAGTGACAAGGTTTGCGAGGCGCGGAAGGTTGAGAGCATTTAGGAGAGCTGTGGCAATCAACTCCGGCTCGAGTGTGACTGAGGCAGGAATGCCCTTAAGGACGACTTCACCATGATATTAGAGCGTGTCTTTCTGGGTAATCGTATTGATGATCAACTACGAAGCAGCCGTGTACTCGGCACATACAATTTTGTGCAAGTGCCTGTTTATGCTCCATATATAGGTTATTGATGTGGTTAAAGAGACTCTGGAAGTAGGGGCGCTTGGCTAATGGCTGTATAAAAATAAGCAAAATATGGCTTTAGATGTTATAGTTTTCGTGATTCTTAAATGTGAGAATAAGTCCAGTCTTCGAGTTAAATCGAATACATGATACACGCATAGAAATTAATTAACAACATATTTATAAACAAATCTGGACATATTGGGGGAAACGGTGACTCAAAGATAACTAAAAAACGAAGCAAAACATGCTGTCAAATATTTTTTTTATGCAAAATTGAGTGGAAGCGGAATTTTGACCACTTTTTCTTGGTTTAGCCACACTGTGCGGCGGCTGTTGTTGCTCCAAGTTCATATGCATGAGGATGCAGATATGGGGCCATGGCAGGTTGAGGATAGAAGATGCAGCGTGATGAGAAAAATAGCCCAGGCCCATACAATTGCGGTCATGCATGGATAAAGTCGCGTGATTAAAGAGTATGATGTCACGTGGGCCCGGAGCTAATCTTGCGTGGTTTAGTGAAGGATAGCAAGGCCCAGGTATGTTGGAGCAGAAGATTGTTACACGGATCCTGGAATAAATAGGGAGACCGATGGCTATAAATGAAGCTGGACTTATTATCTCTGCTAAAATATCGGTTTGAAAATGACAACGTAGCTTCAAAAAGTACTAAATTTTTCGCACTGTCTTATTTAAGAGATTATCGGGACGTTCTAAATTATTTGCAACAATTTGAGAAGTACGAAAATGTAAATATAAGAGATTTTTCAAAAGAATGTTTAAAAGTTTACCTTCTCTTATATAATTAACACCATTTAATAAAAACGTTTTACATTTACGTACTTGTAAAAATTTTTTCAAAAGTACGAAGTCTTGGCGATTTGTTATATTTAGATAGATTAAAAATGAGAGCATCGGAAAGCGAGTAAAATGATAAATCGCTGTCACTAAAACACATGTACATATTTTTAAAAAACATGAACGAAAAACTGAATTGTTATATTTACTAAAATATGATTTTTCGAATTATTAAAATTTCAACTCCACTAGATCAGTAAAAAATATGTATAATATAATAACATTTTTTTATGTTATGACTCTAAATGATTATATTTTCGAGGATATGGTGGCCTGATTACATCACAAATATAAATGCAAACTGTGAAATCGTTTAGGCTCATAATCCTAGCCCATTTGGATTTTGACTTCGAATTATCGTTTTAGTTTCTGTGAAGCATAAATAAAACAATTAAAGAACAAGCGCATTTTTTCCGAATCGCCTTTGCGCACTTTCGGTTATACAGTTAAGCGATATTCTAATTAATCTTCGATTAAAAACTATGACTGTACTTTATTGCATTTTACATATAAATTAAATAGGGATTCTTTCGCACAAAGTAAATATAACGATATTTTTAATTAATTTATTTCCAGTGAATTAATTTATTTAGGATACAAAATATTCATAACTAAACAAATGTTATCCAAAGTATCATAGTACTTGAACAAAATTAGCGCATTCAATAAAATAATTTTGAAAAAGGCCAATTTTTCTGGTAATGTTTAAAATATATATATCAATTATTATTATTATAATTAAAATTTTAATTCTATTAGAGAATAAAAATTGAAGTAAAAAAAATATGTGTGGTATAATAATATAATAAAAGAAATTCTACGTATGTTAAAAATAAAAAAAAAGGAAAAAAAAAATTTGCAAGTCAGGATCGAACTCGGATCCAAAAGAATAGAACAAAAGTAGCTGCACGCCTTAGCCACCGCAGCTACCATTACGATGCTTATGTATTACAGTAAAATCGTTTATGTTTATTTTCCCCCCTTCGAGCTTGAGTTGTGGCTTTGAATTTGGGTTTTGTAGTTGTCAGTTTAAAATTCCGTTCATTTGCATCTAATTAGTAGAAAAGTTTGACCGAGCGGCGATTGTCAGGCCGCTCGGTCAGTGTCGGGTTGTCGGGAGAAGTAAACAGAGCCAGCAAGCGCGCGGCGTGCCGGGCCGCTCGAGCATACAGACGTTCAATGCACTTGCACCGAGCCGTCTTCTCCTGCTTCCCCCACCCTGCTCCATGCGCACATTCCAACGACCAATCAGGAAATTGTGCGCATGGTTCTATGACTTGGCCGCGAGGGATAGCAGCGCGCCGCGCGCAGAAGCTTACCTCACTTTTTTCCGGGGCGCTGGCAATCTCCCTATTCATCTCCGATACTAACTTCACAGTCTTAGATCTTAGAGACCAATTGATACTTTGTGGTTGTGTTGTTTTCTTTTTTTTTCTGCAGATATGCGACTCTCGTCGCCAAGAGGAGCCTTCAAGTGACTGTGTGTGAGACATACACACAGTTACTCTGTTTGCTCCTGTGCGTGCTCTCCTCTGCCTCCAGTAATAAGAGCGTCCAAGAAGGATATTGGTTCCTCGAAATAGTGGGTCTCGACTCAGAATCCCAGCATTATTTCTATACAGTAATGTCTACAGCAAGGGATGTTTATTTGGGCCTGTGTATGTCACCTACTCAAATGTACTTGTACTATGGAGAGAGATTCTGGCTCCTGTCTGTGACTGGGAAGGCAATTATGAGTTTATAGGAGAATGGTCAGAGGAAATTAGACTGAAACTTATGAATGATCCGAACCCCTCGAAGTCTCCTCAGCACAGAAATATCAAAAGTGATTCTTTGTGAAACCAGGATGAATATAGGTGACAATATATATTTAGGTAACTAGAGTTCAAATATTATAAGAAATTATAGATTCAACTTATAATTAATAATGGTTATAAGTTGATAACTGCCATTTGTAAATAATGTAATATGATGCGTTTCTTTTGTTTACTTAATATTGCTTTGAGAATTTCTGTTATTTAGATACCCCTACCTCGTTGAAAATATCCACCTGGAATTCCAGGTAGATATCCAGCTGGAATCCCAACTGGAATTCCAGCTGTACCTCCTTTTTTTGGACAAACTCCAAGTGGATTACTAGCTGGAATTCCAGGTAGATATCCACCTGGAATTCCAGGTGGATATTCACCTGGAATTTCAGGTATGTATCCAGATGAAATTTCGGCTGGTATATTGTTACAGCTTTTTTTTACGAACTCTGAGTAGGTTGCTTGCTAGCTGGAATTCCAGGTGGATATCCAGCTGAATATTCCACCTGGAATGCCAGGCATGTAAAGACATTCCAAAAACGAGGCACGCCTCGTAGTTCGACATTCCAATGACATTGGAAAAGTGTCCGGACGATGCCATTTGTCTTCCTTATCTACCTTTGAAGTTACTTACTTAGTAAGGGGAGTTTGCTCCAGCTCGCCGCCTAGCGGAGCCGCAGAGATTGCCAGCGCCCTAACTCAGTAGAGTGGGGGAAGCAGCCGAGAAGACGGCTCCGCTCGGTGCGTGGCGCGCGCCGCGGCTTTTCGCCTTTTTCGGAACTCGGGACTGTTTACGTCGGCGATCTCTGCTGCTATCCGCTAGGCGGCGAGCTGGAGCAAACTCCCTTCACTAAGTAAGTAACGCGAAGGGTAGATAAGCAAGTCAAATGGCATCGTACGCACGACTTTTCCAATCTCATTGGAATATCGAACTACGAGTCGTGCCTCGTTTTTGGAACTTCTTTACATACCTGGCATTCATATCCAGCATTATATCCACCTGGAATTCCAGCTAGCAACACACTCGGAGTTCGTAAGAAAAAGCTGTAACAATATACCAGCCGAAATTTTATCTGGATACATACCTGGAATTCCAGGTGGATATCCACCTGGAATTCCAGCTAGTAATCCATTTAGAGTTTGTCCGAAAAAAGGCGGTACAGCTGGAATTCCAGCTGGGATTCCAGCTGGATATCCACCTGAAATTCCAGCTGGTATTCCAGGTGGATATTTTCAACGGGGCCTCGTTGAAAATATCCACCTGGAATTCCAGGTAGATATCCAGCTGGAATCCCAACTGGAATTCCAGCTGTACCTCCTTTTTTTGGACAAACTCCAAGTGGATTACTAGCTGGAATTCCAGGTAGATATCCACCTGGAATTCCAGGTGGATATTCACCTGGAATTTCAGGTATGTATCCAGATGAAATTTCGGCTGGTATATTGTTACAGCTTTTTTTTACGAACTCTGAGTAGGTTGCTTGCTAGCTGGAATTCCAGGTGGATATCCAGCTGAATATTCCACCTGGAATGCCAGGCATGTAAAGACATTCCAAAAACGAGGCACGCCTCGTAGTTCGACATTCCAATGACATTGGAAAAGTGTCCGGACGATGCCATTTGTCTTCCTTATCTACCTTTGAAGTTACTTACTTAGTAAGGGGAGTTTGCTCCAGCTCGCCGCCTAGCGGAGCCGCAGAGATTGCCAGCGCCCTAACTCAGTAGAGTGGGGGAAGCAGCCGAGAAGACGGCTCCGCTCGGTGCGTGGCGCGCGCCGCGGCTTTTCGCCTTTTTCGGGACTCGGGACTGTTTACGTCGGCGATCTCTGCTGCTATCCGCTAGGCGGCGAGCTGGAGCAAACTCCCTTCACTAAGTAAGTAACGCGAAGGGTAGATAAGCAAGTCAAATGGCATCGTACGCACGACTTTTCCAATCTCATTGGAATATCGAACTACGAGTCGTGCCTCGTTTTTGGAACTTCTTTACATACCTGGCATTCATATCCAGCATTATATCCACCTGGAATTCCAGCTAGCAACACACTCGGAGTTCGTAAGAAAAAGCTGTAACAATATACCAGCCGAAATTTTATCTGGATACATACCTGGAATTCCAGGTGGATATCCACCTGGAATTCCAGCTAGTAATCCATTTAGAGTTTGTCCGAAAAAAGGCGGTACAGCTGGAATTCCAGCTGGGATTCCAGCTGGATATCCACCTGAAATTCCAGCTGGTATTCCAGATGGATATTTTCAACGGGGTATATAATCGCCTATATTCAATGTATTTATTTCTTCTACGAGTTTTTAGTCACCCCCTAGCTTTAGGTGTTTTTATATAAACTAGCTACTTTTAGCGTGCTTCGCGCGTATGATTTATCTCTTTGTTTTTTGTTTTTGAGGTTATGAACATGATCAAGTTTCATTTTAAAAGTTTGTTTCAAATAGTTTAAATTATACGATAATAACGTAAGTCTCATAAATAAAATCGGAAATTTGTCTTATACTATTCAGTTTTAAATATTCACAGGCAAGAATCTAATCTTCAAAATTCGAACATACTCGATATTGGCGCTTATTCTATGTAGACCAATCAAATGAGCTAGCAATAACCAATCAAAACAGTCTTATTGTGATGACAGATTTCCTCCGTCACTTTTTTAAGAGAGGATTATGGTAATGAGAAAGAGCACGTTCTTAATTCAATTTATACAAATGACACAGTAGAAAGGTTAATACAACCGAGACTTAAAGGAAACGGATCGAGGTGTCCGCCTCTGATTTTTCTGAATTTTTGATATGTTGTAGAGTATTTTTTTTATCGGCCCAATCTGATATTAAAGGGGTGAAAACCGCCCTTAAAGTTTACCCCCTAAAACAGGTTTTTCTCAATATCTTTAGTTCTAATTAATGTTTTTAAATGAAACAAATTGGAAAATTCTTCTCTTTCAATGACGAAACTAGCAAGTATAGTTTGGTCCCCGGGGTTGGCAACCCTTACTTTTTATTTCAGAAAAACCTTATTTTTTAAACTATTTTTGCAATAAAATTAATTGATTATTATAGAAATCATTTTTGGGCTTAAAATAAAAAATTAAAGTTCACGTGTTTCAGGGTTTTTGCAAATACAAGCGTTATCGGGAGTAAACAACCCCTTAGGCGCAAAATACTTTCGAACCGTTAAAATAAATATTTTAAGTTATGTAATGCATAATTTATTTTTATGGGCCCAATTTTCTATTATTAAAGGGATAAAACTCACCCCTAAAACTCATCCCTAAAATAGGTTTTTGTTAGATATCCAAAGTTCAGATTAAAATTTAAAATGAAACAAAATGGAAAATATTTCTCTTTGAAATGCCAAATTAGCAATGGTTGTTTGATCGCGTGGGTAGCTACCCTTATATTTTATTTCGGAAAATTTTTATTTTTTTTAATTATTTTTGTATATAATATTTGCAATAAAATTAAATAATTATTGTTAAAATTAAAAATCGAAGTTGACTTGTTTCAGGATTTTTCTAATAACAGCATTATCGGGGTTTAGCAGCCACTTAGGCGCGAAATACTTGCAATTACTACCATTGAAATAAATATTTTGAGGTGTATAATACATATTTAGTTTGTATTCATGTCAGTTTTTTTACCGAAATAACGTAATTTGATTATTTTGCTCGTATTTACAGGTAAATAAAAAGAATGGAACTGGGAAAAGAATGGGTGAGTTAAATGATTGACTGATCTAATGAGTAGAAGCTAATTGATATTGTTATAAAATATTAATTGTTATTATGGAATTACTTTTTATTAAAAGTAAAATATGGGAAAGTATACAAACGAGCTTATAGTTTGTTCCTTATCACAATTAATTTTGTTTATGGATTATAGGTTGAACAATAATGAAAATCTTCAAAAAAATGTTTTAAGCACATTCATTTCTGACACCATGAACATTTTATAATAGCAGTATTTTTACATCCTGGTATCTCACAATGAGCTTGAGATCCACCATTATCGATATAACCGCATTTATACCAAGAGTATTTAAACAGATTTACGTATCGAGGAGAAGATAACTGATTATGCACCAGAAATTGTAATTTAATTACATTATTTCGTACGTGCAAACTTATATCTTTATCCAACAAAATTACACTATCGGTAAGTGTCTTACAAAATTTTTCCATCTACGAAAACCAAACACATCCAGCGGTTGTATTTTTCCAGTTGTACGTTTAGGAATTTTGAAAGGTTTAATGTTTTTATCATCAGGCTTTTCTCTTTCGACTGCTTCTGTGCAATTTCCACTCCAAGAATCTAGCAATAACAAACTATTTTTTCGAACATTTGGAAAAAATATATCCCTTAACCATTTTCGAAAATGATCTGAAAATAAGTTGTAAACAAATAAATTTCGCAGATCATTACAGTAAACTATTGCTATTTGTATTATATCACTAATTTTGATAACGATTTATTACATGAAATATAATTAACAAAAATAAATAATAATAAAATTTATTAATAATTTACAAAAACTTTTTTATAACTTTCAGAGTTTACGTTAAAATACCTTATTTTAAAACTAATTTACTAATAATTATAAATCTTTTTTAATATGAGACTACTGAAATTAAAAGTTTACAAGTAAAATCTTTAAAATAGATATAAGCTACAAGTTTACGAATAAAAGTACACTTTAATTAATTTCACTCATCTGATGTCATTTTTCCAGATTTAGAAGCCATCAAATATACGTTATCTGGCTGAAATAAATTTTGTTATATTATTGGTCCGAATTCATCTTTAGTCTCTTTTAAGACTATAAATAATTGAGAGAGCAATTTTCCAGCAGCATTAATTGTAGGTAATATTGCGTAACTATGTGTTGTCAACGAAACAGATTGAACAACACATTCGACAGTCTTTGTTCCTTCTTCTGCTAATGTACGTCCAGAATATAATTCTAAATGAAATCTACTTTGATTAGCGTTGTAGGTATTTTCAATTCCAAATTCTGAAATCAGTGGTTTGATGTCTGCTGAAAATTTACTAGCTTCTTAATTTATAGTTTCCTTGTCTTCAACAGTTTTTTTGCTATAAATTTGTTCATTTTTCTACTAACAATTCTGTGAGCTTTCTTAAATTTTCGCAGTCAGAAATCAGATGCTTTGAATCTATCATAATTAAATTCCAAACTCTTTTAGCTTCTAGAGCCCACCTACGTATATCAATATCGTGAATCATATGACCAGCTTTGATAGATTCTTAGAGACTTCTTAAAACAAATTCAGAAATCTGATATAATTTTTTTTTGTAAGTTGCACCTTTGTTGATTTGGCTTGCCCATCGGCATAGTTGTCGTACTTTCTATACTACGAATTTTCTTATTTTTAGTTGATCTTCAACATTCGACTGCTTTTTTTTGTAATCGAAGCACAACTCTTCATCATCGTATGAATAAATATCATAATCGTTTTCTTCTTTGAAAACTGTGTCATCTTTAATTGCTTGTACTTCATAATTTTTAAATTGCTCTTGAAAATCTAATGTTTCTTCTTTCATTGCTTCAATTGCATCAACATCATTCATACTGTCGCATAAAATGTTTTCGAATTTTTCAGCTAGATCCATTTCAACCTTATTAACAGGACTTTCTGGTATCTGGAGCCCTGAGAATGCTGCCAATAATAAATTTATGACGTTGATAGAATTGACCTTCATTTTTTGTATTATTTAATTTTTATAAAATAATAAATTGTATTGTAGGAAAAAAACAAATGGCGGACTCTCGATAACATGTACCTCGCAACAGAATTGACAAAAATATACTGACTAACTGATCTGTTTTTAGGCAGTCGTGGACTCCAGACTCACTCGCGTTATCTTTGCACGGATATTTTTCCCCGTGAAATTCGCTATTTTTATCCATGATTACAAGATGGATTTACAAATAATCGCTTATTCATATATAAATAGAAATGAGGAAAATATTTACGAAAGAATAAGTATTTATGAAGAAGAACAAATGAAATATAATATGAAATGTCTAAATACGCAAACATAAATATTCTAAAATTATAAGCAAACTATAATTATCAAGCAGTGTTTTTTAAAAAGACTAAAATATACCATAAAAATACTTTTAATCTTGGCTCAGCCTTTAAAAGCTTTTCTGCATACAAATATTTATTCAGTAACAATGAAAATATAGTCATGTAATTATTTATTCCTCTATATATCTTATGCTGATATATTTAGAATGTTAAAATAACGAAATTGTCAAATTCATTGTCAGTGATTTTTATTCTTTAAATAGAAAATTGAGCCTATAAACAAATCAATCTGAAATGAATAAAATATTCATGATTATTTATTCTGAATATGCACATCATACAGCTCAAAATATTTATTTCAAAGGTACTAATTGTAAGTATTCCGCGCCCAAGGGGCTGCTAATCCCCGATAATGCTGTTATTAGAAAAATCCTGAAACAAGTCAACTTTGATTTTTAATTTTAACAATAATTATTTCATTTTATTGCAAATATTATATACAAAAATAATTAAAAAAAATAATTTTCCGAAATAAAATATAAGGGTAGCTATCCCACGCGATCAAACAACCATTGCTAATTTGGCATTTCAAAGAGAAATGTTTTCCATTTTATTTCATTTTAAATTTTAATCTGAACTTGCGATATCTAGAAAAAACCTATTTTAGGGATGAGATTTAGGGGCGAGTTTTACCCCTTTAATAATAGGAAATTGGGCCCATAAAAAAAAATTAGCCCAAATAAAAATAAATTATGAATTACATAACATAAAATATTTATTTTAACGGTTCGAAAGTATTTTGCGCCTAAGGGGTTGTTTACCCCCGATAACGCTTGTATTTGCAAAAACCCTGAAACACGTCAACTATAATTTTTTATTTTAAGCCCAAAACTGATTTTTATAATAATCAATTAATTTTATTGCAAATATTATATACAAAAATAGTTTAATAAATAAGGTTTTTCTGAAATAAAAAGTAAGGGTTGCCAACCCCGGAGACCAAACTATACTTGCTAGTTTCGTCATTGAAAGAGAAGAATTTTCCAATTTCTTTGATTTCAAAACATTAATTAGAACTAAAGATATTAAGAAAAAACCGTTTTCGAGGGTAAACTTTAAGGGCGGTTTTCACCCCTTTAATATCAGATTGGGCCGATAAAAAAAATACCTCTCTCTTATTTTTTGGTTCTCTACAACATATAAAAAATTCAGGAAAATCAGAGGCGGACAACTCGATCCGTTTCCTTGTTAGATAGATGCGACTCGAGACTATAATGATTTCCTAATTTTAAAAGAGGGGTGTTATATTAATATAAATATAAACTTGTCTATGGCCACGCGTTGTTTGGTTGGCCAACTAATCAAGAGAAGTGCCTATATCTGTGCCAATAGAACGTATTTTAGACTGAGAGAAAAAAAGAGAAAGCTGTACTTATGTGAATTATTTATTCCTTTTTGTAAATAGTTTTAGATATAGAAGTTGGGTAATGTGGTAAGATTCTAAATTTGGAGATAATATTTAGTAGGCTAGTGGTACTGTAATAATTCATACAGTAGATGACTAATATAGTGATTATTATAGGGATCTTCTATAGCTTTATAAGGGAGAGTTAATTTAATATTAGTTTAACCTAATCCATAGCCATGTGTCATTTGGCTGGCTAATTAATAAAATAAAAGGGATTTATTATATATATATATATATATATATATATATATATATATATATATATATATATATATATATATATATATATATATATATATATATATATATATATATATATATATATATATATATACTAGTGAGGCTTCGCCCCTCTGCTCGCTCCTTTATAATATAATAAAAAATGTTTTAAATTATATACTTTTGATAAAAATTATTGTTTGATAAAGTCTGTAACGTTTTGAAAAATTTGAAAAATGTTTATAAAGATATGAAATATATAACAAATAAGTTATATATATTTAACAGTTTTCCACGCCACCTTAGAGGTACTGTGAATAGGCGCGTTGGATTTTTTTTAAAGTGGTATCCGTCGCCAATAGCTCTACGTAACCACTTTCGATACTTAATTTTAAATTGGCATACTTTTTATACATGGCTTATTTTACTGCATATTTTTCATGTATTATTTACTAAAAAATAGTTAAAATTTACGAAAATTTTGATAATTTTTCATTTGGGAAAATTTTTCTTTAAGGGCCCGTATGGAAATAATAAATGTATGAAACCGTAGGAAAACGTATAAAAACGTATAAAAATGAACCTTTCTATTGGTTTTTGCACATATTTTATACGGTTTTATACATTTTTATACATTTTTATAAATTTTTATACAGTTTAATACATTTTCTTACAATTCAGAAATTCTTCCATGTCAACTTTGTAAAAAGGTTAATGTAATAAAACATAGGAAACCGTATAAAAATGTATATTTCTGTATATTTCCGTAGATTTTTTCAAATCTATTACATTTTCATACGGTTTTATACATTTTTATACAGTTTAATATATTTTGATACAAAGTAAAAAAAAAATAAATAGAAAAATAAATAATGTAACGGGAGGCCTGGGAAAATCTTTTGTAATTCCGCGAACCGAACCCTAGAACACGGTGCCGTCGAGTGCTACTTCTACGCCGAGCACTCGGGGTTGATGTTCTCTGGATCCCTATTTACAAATGTCGAGTTCACGATTGAACTCGACTTTGCCGTGTGCCGGAAAGGGTTAATACTCGCGCTAGCTAGACGCGAGGCGCGGCCACTCAGAATGATCGTCGTCTTGGTTCGACGACCCCGCGGAGGCGGCGGTATCCGGGAGAAGGTTAGGTGAAGGTTAATAAATAACGAGTAGTCTTGGTTACATTCAAAACTATAACACGATCTATTCTAACTTATCCTTTACAAAATACGCGTCGCTTTGTGCGTTGACAAGAAGGCGGGAGATCCGCCGCTCGGCGCGGGCGGATCGATGTGATTGTTTTTCGCTGGGCCGGCGATCAAGACACCGGCCGCTCGCCGGTGCGAGCCGAAAATACAAATCAATCGCTGCGCGGAAAATAGGCGAAGAGTCTTACCGGGAGGGGAGTGCACTCCCCTCGTCGCTCGCTCACGAATCCGCTCCTGCGTCAGGCCTTATCCTCCGGTCGACTTCGGAGTGTTCAGGCCGAGTCCTAACGTCCAGCGTTCACCTACAGATGCTTCGGACCCCAGGAGTGGCTCGGATTGCTCACGTGCGCTGCTCTTCGTGGTCGGTAAGTGTACGGGCGCTGCTCTGCACCGGTGAGGACGCACGATACCGTTTTCTTCGCGGATGATCAAATTAACTCGCGTACGCGCGGTTTGACAGCCCGAGAGAATCTGATTCAAAAAGAATCGGGCGCGACTTAGCACCGGTCAAAGTCGCGCCTGCCCCGCGCGTAGCTAACGCGAATACATCGTCCGAGCGATGTCAATACTCGCTCGAGATATACGAATTCGTGGGAACGAGAGCCTAACGGGTTCGATAGAATACGGAGGACCGAGATGCTTATCTTCTCCGTATTTTATCTTGGAACCTCGTTATAATAAATAAATTATGTTTTTATGTTTATAAAAACTTAATTACGTTTTTACATTTTTTACGTTTTATAAATTCTGTAAAACGTAAAAAACCGTATGAAATTGTATAAAATCATTGTAAATCGTAGAAAACCGTATTAAAATGTTAGAAACCGTATGAAACCGTATTAAAACATATCAACACGTATTAAAACGTATAAAGTTGTCCAAAAACCAATGTTTAGATCCGGTTTTATACGTTTTTATACAGTTTTGTACGGTTGTATACGGTTTCATACATTTCTTTTTTTCCATACGGGGGGGTCGGACACCTTTAGGGACTCGCCACAAATGGACCGTGCCATGCCGTGCCGTCGTCGCCCGGGCCGCCCCGTGCCATAGCGTGCCGAGCGCTTTTCGAATCGGAGTGCGCCGTCTATCAAGAGTATTGCTTCCGTGCTCCAAGCCCTTTTGGACATATGAGTTTGCCATCTGCAATCTTTGTTTATGACGAAAAAAATCAAGCATAGCCTGGATTGCTCCGAAATATTCTACAGGTAAAATCATTGTTAAATCATTGTAAATTTTGCTAATGTCAACATTATGTTAATTTTACGATATTATAACACTTTTTTTTTGTTGAAGGACGTTCTCCGAGTCGAAACAGCAATCTTAGTTTTTATATTTTTAAATAATGTTTTATTAATTTGATAATCCAAGAGTAAGTACATGTAACAAATATATACTTGAAAGAACATGACAATTTTTTTCAGACAAATTTAGGCAATAGTCACTATGCTATTGTTACAATTAAAGACAGAGACTTCAATAAGTTTTTAAAATTTTTTTATTTTTTATCCGATCTTAACGAAATAAAGCTTATTTTGTTCGTTAAGAAATTTCAGGGGGGTATCGATGGGAAAATTTATGATACGAGTTACCAGTACGGCGCAATATATCAATTTGTTTAAGAAAGTTGTGATGAAAACTTGACTTGCTTTTCTTAAATAAATTGATATTGCGCCTTACTGGTAATTCGTATCATAAATTTTCCCATCGATACTCTCCCTAAAATTTCTTAACGAACAAAATAAGCTCTATTTCGTTAAGATCGGATAAAAAATAAAAAAATTTAAAGAACTTATTGAAGTTTTTGTCTTTAATTGTAACAATACCATAGTGACTATTGCCTGAATTTGTCTAAAAAAAATTGTCTTATGTTCTTTCAAGTATATATTTGTTACATGTATACTTACTCTTGGGTTATCAAATTAATAAAACATTATATAAAAATATAAAAACTAAAATTGCTGTTTCGACCCGGAGAACGTCCTTAATAGCATGGAATAGCATAGATTAAAATAAAAAAGCAACTCTCAACCTACTGTATGTCACATGGAACTGTTGTGTCCTCGTTTGTAATAAAATAAATAATAATTTAATAAATTAAATATTAATAATTATTAATAATAATTAATTAATTAATTATTAATAATTATTAATTATTAATCATTATTATTATTAATTATTTAATTTAATTTAATAATAATAATAATTTGTAATAAAATATATTATTGTTCATGTTTTAGTAGATACACAAAAACCCACCATCTCCTGAGTTTTTTCTTGTTTTTTTTTTTAATATTCTAGCTATTATCAATAACGATACTGCGGTCACATGTAGTTTACAACACGTTAACATTTTTTCCATTTTACTGTGGTCCATTCTGTAAATTAATTATTAAACAGTATTAAACAAAAAAAAAGTGTTATAACACCGTAAAATTAACATAATGTTGACATTAGCAACATTTACAGTGATTTAACAATGATTTTACCTGCAGAATATTTCGGAGCAATCCAGGCTATGCTTATTTTTTTCGTCATAAACAAAGATTGCAGATGGCAAACTCATATGTCCAAAAGGGCTTGGAGCACGGAAGCAATACTCTTGATAGACGGCGCACTCCGATTCGAAAAGCGCACGGCACGCTATGGCACAGGGCGGCTCGGGCGGCAACGGCACGGCACGGCACGGTCCATTTGTGGCGAGTCCCTTAGAATGACGAAAAATCAATTTTTTTTTATTACATATTTTACTAAAAAAACACTTGTAGAATATGTCACAATTAGTTTTAAAGCATTATCTATTTCTGTTTTCAGAATATACACAAAACACTGATAAAGCTTTACATTTGTTTTTTGTTCAAATTACATTTTTCCCCTTGTATACATAATTATATAATCATATATTATTTTTACTAATTTTTTTTTCATTTCACTGTTCTTAATATATTTAAAATTCTCACTCTAAATATCTGTCTGTATTATACTTTAAAAGATCCAAAAATAATATTTTAATCATTAATACAAAGATAAAAAATAAATAATATAATTTATGGACGGTATTTTTGACAAAAATAAAAATTTGATTTTAAACTTATATAGCAGTTAAGTTGGCACCGTAACAACCTGGCTTATCAATGACAGCCTCTTACAGGCTCACAGCTCACTCCTTTATTGTACCAGTGAATCCACATTGCATGCCGTATACGGTATGCCGTATGCCGTATGCCGTCAGAAAAATAGTTGTTGTCCGAAATCTGTAATATTTATAACTCTATGGTTACAATTCCTACAGCTCTGAGGAACCCGTATGGAAAAAAAGAAATGTATGAAACCGTATACAACCGTACAAAACTGTATAAAAACGTATAAAACCGGATCTAAACATTGGTTTTTGGACAACTTTATACGTTTTAATACGTATTGATATGTTTTAATACGGTTTCATACGGTTTCTAACATTTTAATACAGTTTTCTATGATTTGCAACGATTTTATACAATTTCATACGGTTTTTTACGTTTTGTAGAATTTATAAAACGTAAAAAACGTAAAAACGTAATTAAGTTTTTATAAACATCAAAACATCATTTATTTATTTATTTTTCTATTTATTTTATTTTGTATGAAAATGTATTAAACTGTATAAAAATGTATAAAACCGTATAAAAATGTAATAAATTTGAAAAAATTTACGGAAATATACAGAAATATCCATTTTTATACGATTGCCTGTGTTTTATTACATTAAGCTTTTTACAAACTTGACATGGAAGAATTTCTGAATTGTAAGAAAATGTCTGAAAATGTATTAAACTGTATAAAAATGTATAAAAATGTATAAAACCGTATAAAATATGTTCAAAAACCAATAGAAAGGTTCATTTTTATACGTTTTGTACGTTTTCCTACGGTTTCATATATTTATTATTTCCATACGGGAACAGATATAAAGTACAAGAATAACATTGGTTATATATCTATATGTACGAAGAACAGCAAGGAACAAGACTCTTGTTCCTTGTGTATCTCGCTGTTCCTCGTATATATAGATATACTAACCCATGTTATTCTTGTACTTTATATCTGTTCCTCAGAGCTGTGTGAAGGCCCATAGAATTTATAACCATAGAGTTATAAATCATATAGATTTCAGACAACAACTTTTTTTCTGACGGCATACGGCATACGGTATATGGCATGCAATGTGGATTCACTGTAACAGAGCTGATTTTAACCTAAATGTGTATGTGCATGTAAAAGTCCGCAAGCGATGTAAACATGCACAGCTGTCATTTCATATAAACACTGTGATTCCAGTGATGGGATTATCGGGAGAATTCTCCCGACCGTAATCACAGGCCGAAATGTTTGAATGTTGGCAGCAGCGCGACACGCGAGCGAGCCGCAACGTTCCGATTTCGGATTCCTCGTCTTATCGTCTGACTTTTCAAAACAGTGGGAAAGCGTATTAGGAGGTTAGAGTATTAATATTATTTTTGAATGTGAAAGTAATGATTCAACCAAAATTGACTGGAATTACTATTGTGAAGTGACTGTTGTTATCGAGTAAGTATTTTGATTTACTTTTTATATTTACATATTTACATTACACTAATTTTTTTTTTCTTTTAGGAAAGTGCCACATTATTTTTTACTAATTTATACAAATTACAACACTATAATTAAAGATGTGATAGCTGGTGTTCGTGATGGTTTTTGGATGAAAGTGTGGCTGAGCAAGTAGTTCTTCGAGAGTTGAAGAGATTGATGTCGATGAAGACTATTGTAGTAAATCCTGATCCTCCAGAGGCACAACCACCTGTATTAAATACTTATGCGAGTACCTCATCCAACAAAGTGGCTTCAAAAGTAAGAGTTCATTTGTTGTTTATAGCCTTCGTCAGTTTCAATTTATAAAATAAATTACTCGCAATTTAATTTTATTATATAGGAAATATGAGTGCCAATGCTGCTAAAACACAAGCTGCATCAGGGGCGCAACAATAATTCCAAGAGCTTGTCTAGTGCTGCTTCGCCTCCAATACAACAGTAACGAGTGTCACAGCCAGCGATATACAACCTTCTCCAATTCATCATCAAGCCCAACTGCAACCTCAGCCTCAACCTCAACAAATGACGTATCTAATAAAATATGTTCAACACATGCAGAGTATGCCAGTTCAACAACAAGTTTGGCAAATGCAACAGATTCAACAAGTTCAAAAAGTTGGCTGTATTGCTATGACACAAATACATTTATGGTAGAAAACGCTATAATACAACACAAGCCATGGAAATGAATTAACTCTTAGCTAGTCTGGGAAATACAACTTCTTCAACTGGAACATTAAGTCAAAAGTTATTATTAATGTGATGTTTTTGCAAAAATTTGGAGAAGGAGCATTAATTATTAGGTAAGAAATGTTTTTATTGTTTTTACTGCATTTGCATCTATCATTGCTATGATAAAATTATTCCTTAAAGTCTTCTATAATTTTATCAATTATAATTTAATATGCCAATTGACGTATAATTTATATGACAAACAGTATAGTAATTTTTGTAATGATCAAATGAGTAAATATTAACACGAATAAAAATGGATATTAAAAGTTTTTCATAAATTAATTTTCTTTTTATAGCAAAATTTTATAAAGCAGAATTACAGACTGGAAGTCAATATGTCAAAGCCATAAAAATGTCATGTAGCTGTTAAAAATGTATCCTTAGTCGAAGGATTAAGAGCTTGCCAGAATCCTAATGGATCTTTTACGGCTATGGTGACTGCTTGTGAGAGTGATACAAGGTTTGTTTATTGTGCCTGCTGTGTGTCAGCTATTCTGGATGACTGGTCTAGAGTATAGATAAGTATACAAGTTTTATATAAAAAAAGTACAAGTAAAGTTTAAGTATAGTTACTTTGTAAAAACTTTTATTTTTACAGCGCCGTCAAGAATTTATGGATTATTTCTTTTATTTTCAATCGTATTGTTTCCTGGCATCAAACAGAGACACTTAGTACCTTAAAAAAGATACTCGTGCCTTCCCATTGGATCTCATAGGCCCTAGGAGCTTCTGTATTCACCAAAATAAAAAGAAATTGCTATTTTCATCATAAACACTGATAAAAACAATGAAAAGTTTAAACGTATAAAAGGCAAAAGAGTAGTTCAGTTAAAGTTTAAAATAAGTAACAAAAACAGAATCTTATTCATAAATGTGCGAAATATAAAAATAAGTAAAATATAGATCAATGTGCAGTATTATCTACATGCAAGTGTACAAGTTAACGCGTGTCAACTTTAATATTCATATTAATCTGTTCGTAAATGATATTGTGATGATTATTGTGGATGGTGCTGCTTAAGCTATAAGTGTGTTTTAGTTGAATAATTGTGGTGATTGTGTGTAAATGTAATAATAACTTTTAATTGAAGAACAATTAAAATATCGCCAAAACATGATATAGAAAATACTTTTTGCTAACAGTGTTGTATTCTTTCATAGTGTTATGGTATAAAGATTTATTTTCAATGTCTTCACAATTCTCACATATTAAAATTGATAGTTCACCATGGTGGAAGTTTAAGTTATGTGTTACATTTTGAAAAAATATAATTTGAACAGTTTGTTGGAGTTTTTACAATGTTTGGAAGTGTTTGATATGAAAATGAACAAATTAGGTGTATGTTTAAAATTGACAATTCAGCTTGTATTTTTCAAAATACAACACATGACTTAAACTGACACTATGGTGAACTGTCAATTTTAATATGTGAGGATTGTAAATGAATCATTGAAAATAAATCTTTATACCGTAGCACTATGGAAGAATACAACATCATTAACAACAAATATTTTCAATAACATGTTTTGTCTATATTTTAATTGTTCTTGAATAAAAAGTTATTATTACATTTACCTCAACTTAATATAAACACAAAACAGTTGTAATAATTAACATAAATAAACTAGTTTATGTTATTTCATAAAATAAGTAAAGAGTAATTAAAATTTTCATTGTGTTCATCAGTGTTTACGATAAAGTTTGCATTTTATACGTATAATGTAGCAGTGCTTATTTTGTGACTTATTTTGTAAATCTCTGATTGGCTATTTTTTAGTGTACATACCTTAATCTAAACAAAACAAAAATAGGGTGAGAATAGTTTTTGCTCGACAAATTTTTATCTGAATCCTTTTTCAAACCCTCCTGAAAATAATTATATTCATTTTTAAATATCAAGAGCCACAAATGATTTATATTTTTGAGAACCAGACTGCTTTGAAAACTTAATATTATTCATTCATCTCAAATTGTGGACCTAGTTACTGACCTTTGTCAAAGCATTAAAAATAGATTAAACATCAATATTCAACAGTTTTATGATAACACTTATACTTACATATCATATTTTATTTAAATATGATTCTAGTAATAAGTTTTTTCCTGCGTAATGGAATACACATTGCTAAACTGTCTGTCATAACATTGATTTTAACCCCATAGTACTAATTAATTCTTTAGGTTTTGTACACATAATAGTAGATTAATTATGAAATTCAATTTTTAGTAGCTTATAAAATATACGAATAGAGTGTATTAGCAGTGCGAGCAGCTCCCATTGAAAAGCTAGACATATAAGTGTTATCATAAAACTGTTGAATATAGAAGTTTAATCTATTTTCCATGCTTCGACGAAATTCAGTGACAAGGTCCATGACATATATTAGATTCATGAATAATATTAATTTCTCAAATTCTCAAGTTTTCATTATTGGTGTCTCTTGATATTTAAAAATAAATAGAGGGTATTGTATAAACAGATTGTATAATTAAAAAAGCCAAGTCTGTGTATCGCTAAGAAAATTTAATAAATATAAATACTTCAAAAATGTATAAATTTAATACATGTTTTTTACTGCAAAGTCTCAGACAATTGATGAAAGAACCTCTTAGATTTAAGATGGGTAAAAGTAAAATTAGATATAACACTATAATTTTTATTTATATATTCAATTCAAAATCCTTGATACATTAAGTATACAATACGGTAAATATATTTCTTTTTGTATTCTAAAGAATAATTATATTTAATCTTGAAAATTTATGCCCTGATTAAAAAGGGAGGTATATTCAACTGTCCTTGATTCGCCTCACGATGACGAGCTTCATACGCGAGATCCTGCTTTTATAAATTAGAAAACTCAACAAATTAAATGTAGCCTAATCGTGATAGGAGTCAGCCTCTCGAAGACGAGCGACGTACGCGATCATTTCCTTTTTTAAAAAGTGAATACCCTGAACAAAAATAGAGGTATATTAAACTGTCCAGGAGTCCCCTGGTAACACACTCTGACGCACGCGCGAGTGCGCAGATCATGCATAACATACCTTAGCATTTTCGCATAGTTCTGCGGGCAGAACCTGCAGCCAGAACCTTACAGCAGAAGTGCTGCGGACTTACGACAGATAGAGTGCGATCTGAAGGGGCTCATGATGGACGCCCGCTTGCAGCAGAATTGTGTAAAAATTCAGACGGTGGCACGTGACAGCAAACTTACAACAGAAATGCTGCAGACTTGTGACACATGGAGTGCGATCTGAAGAAGCTCATAATGGACGCCCGCGTGCAGCAGAATTGCGTAAGAATTCAGACGGTTGCACGCGACCGAAAACTTACAACAGAAATGCTGCAGAATTGCGACAGATGGAGTGCGATCTCAAAAGACGCGTGATGGACGCCCGTATGCTGCAGAATTGCGTAAGAATTTCGTTAGTTGCTTGCGACAGAAACTTTACGGCAAAAACGGTACAGACTTGTGACAGATGGAGTGCGATCTCAAGAGGCTCGTGATGGACGCCCGCGTGCACCAGAATTGCGTAAGAATTTCGATGGGTGTGCGCGGCAGAAACTTTACGGCAGAAACGGTGCAGACTTGTGACAGAGTCGGCCTCTTAAGACGCTCGTGATAGACGTCCGCGTGCAGCAGAATTGCTTAAGAATTTCGGTGCAAACCTGAATACTCTTACGAGTATAGAGCTCGGTATTCAAAACACGCAGGCTCATCTAGAGGAAGGTGCTAAGGGGGAAGGAAGAGGAGTCCGGGGATCAGGAGTGATCCCAGTTGCAAAAACGAGGTGAGGCAAGGATAGGAGACCTTGCACCTCGTGGGTGTAGTCAATAACAACGAG
Source organism: Torymus aiolomorphi (assembly GCA_036365515.1). Classification (NCBI taxonomy): domain Eukaryota; kingdom Metazoa; phylum Arthropoda; class Insecta; order Hymenoptera; family Torymidae; genus Torymus; species Torymus aiolomorphi. The sequence goes on along the minus strand of CM070874.1, from coordinate 236,538,208 downwards.
TGTTTTGTCTACAAAAAAAAATAACTTTATTCTCCAATTAAACTTTAGCGTAATGCCAAGACCATCTGCGCAAGGCGGGATGTATATAGGAGAACGAAGCCCGACGAGCGCGTAGGCCGCGCGGGCTTATAATACCCGCACGCTGCCGGGTTGACAGCGGGAGCCGCGCAGAGTACGACACCTAGCGGTGAGCGCAGACTATGCTCTCGCCGAAGGCGACAGCATGTACTTGCGCTTTCAGCAGAATTGCATGGGAGATAAGCAAGCTCACGTGCGTCAGATACTGTGCAGCAGAAATGAGCAGTCTTATGCAATCGTTCGGGCCACCATATGAAACGTCCCATCACGCGCGCGTCCGCAAGAATTGCAACAGACTTACGCGTAGCATTTGCTGCAGATGTGCGAGTTCCACGCGTATACGAGAGCGCGTCAGACGTGCACACATGGCGCAATAATTATTAAAACAATTCTTAACACCAAGCAGGCTGGGAATACAAGTTCCACGCGTATACGGGAGCGCGTCAGACGTGTATACATGGCAAAATAATTATTTATATAATTCTTAACCCCAAGTAGGCGGGGGATGCGAGTTCCACGCGTATACGGGAACGCGTTGGACGTGTATAGAAGGCAAAATAATAATTTATAGAATTTCTAAATCCAAGTAAGCGGTGGATGCGAGTTCCACGCGTATACGGGAGCGCGATAGACGTGTGTACATGGCAAAATAATATTTAAATAATTCTTAACCCCAAGTAGGCGGGGGATGCGAGTTCCACGCGTATACGGGAGCGCGTCAGCGTTGTATACAAGGCAAAATACTTATTTATATAATTCGTAACCCCAAGAAGGCGGGGGTGACGAGTTTCACGCGTATACAGCAGCACGTTAGACATGCTTACAAGAGAAAATGTTGGCGATCCAACGTCTCAAACAGCGAGACGCTGACGTCACCAAGCCTTATAAGGCAATCCACGGCTCGCGCAGGTGCGCAGCCAATCAGAGCCCTCCACGCGGTCCTCTCTCACCGCCCCTTCTCAACAAAGGCACGCCGACGGCACTTCGCAGCGCCGGCCGGCTCCTCAGTTCACGCGCGACGGCCAGAGAGAGAGAAGCAACAGCTGTACGCCAAGAGGCACGACGGCACATCAATAAAACCATTTCATTTCTCCACACGAAACGTTACTTATTTGAACCTCTTCAGTCCACCATCCAACTTCTACACAAAAACATTTGGTCCTTCGAGCCGGATCGTGGGAGATCATCAGCGACATGGCAACAACGAGGAGAACCCTTTCTTCTATGCTCTACGTCTACTCTCGAGTGGCGTAGGACTAGTCATCTCTTCCGCAGGTACGCATCAAAGTGTTCGTGGTCGTGAGTGCCGATTAACGTTAGCTTGCTCGCTTGCTAACTTCGCGCGTACGTTGCTGTCTCTCTTTCGTTCAACGCCGTCGCGCACTCGGAAGCCACCTTCTAAGGCTTCCGAAGGGAAATAGCACATCAATTGCTATTCTCCCCATTTCTGTAAACGCCTTGGAGTGCGTCGCTAGCGACTCCAAGACGTCGCCAAGAGCGTGCGCTGTAAAGCCAGCTCTAGAATCATCGCGTTCGTACGATGATCGGCAGTTCTAGAATCATCGCTTTTACGATGATCAGCCATCTTGCTGTAGCCAAGAGCAACAAGTGGCACTTCTGTTAAGAAGCGTGCGTCGCTGACCAGCTTCAATCCGCCAAGGGCGTGCGCTGTAAAGCCAGCTCTAGAGTCACCGCGTTCGTACGGTGACCGGCAGCCATCTTGTCTTGTAGCCAAAAGCGTGCGCTGTAAAGCCAGCTTTCGAGTCACCGCGTTCGTGCGGTGACCGGCAGATATCAAGACACGGACAACCAGCGTGCATTGTACACGGTCGGGGTCCACAGCATTTCTACACGGATCACCCACGTGCATTGTACACGTACGGGGTCCACATCATATCAAGTCAAGGAGTACCCGCGTGCGGCGTACACGCTACGGGGCTCACAGCAGTCAAGCCACGGAGTACCCGCGTGCAGCGTATACGCTACGGGGCTCACACAAGTCAAACCAAGGACTACCCTCGTGCAGCTTGCGCTACGGGTTCTACACCAGTCCATCCAAGGACTACCACAGGAAGCGAACTGATACATCGACTGTCCTAATACTTGGACACACGTATCGTTCCAATTTGTTTATATTAAAACTTGCAACTATCGTCTATTCAAACTAGTGCATCTTCTCTTTTAATGAAAATTTATTGAATTCAGTCAATGTTAATTTAATTAAAATTAAATTTGAGATTAGTACAAATTAATTGATTTGAGTTTGTTATAAATTTAATTGCAATATTTAGAATTCTTGAGAAAATTGAATGCAATTTTCGCATTAGCAAATACTTATATTATTGGACCTTGCAGTTTATTGCTGCCTGCTGATACAACATCTCGATCTCAACTTCAACTGCTGATCTACACCCCGGATTCACTCCTGCACGGGTTGCTGAATTCAAAGCTGCAGTTTCATCTTTTAAGCAGTCAACATTGTGGATCATCAGCTAATTCATCGTGGGAACAGTAGCAGACGCAGTCAACGTGGCATCTTCAAGCGCATCACAACTTTCACTATCATAAGTATTATAACCTAGGCTAAGGCTTAATTGTAACAATTTTCACTTATGGTTACTCTACTTTCGAGTGGGTAAACATAGTTAACTCAATACCAAAGTTAAAATAGTCAAATTTATTACTAGTCTAATTAACTTGATCTCAAAATGGAGGAGTATCATGCTAAACAGCTGTCGGTCCAAGCAAAAATTAACAATTCCTTTCAAAACTTCAAATCTAAAGGTAAAGATAACATGACTGAGGGTAATGCTCAAGCTCGCTTAGACGGCCTTGAGAAAAATTACACTAACTTTCAAACAACTCATGAGAAAATCATGCACCTCAAGGAGCTTGACAAAAAGCATGCCTACTTTACAAGTAATCTCGTTGATTTGGTTGAAGATAGTTTTTATGATCGCAAAGGCGAATTTCTCGATTTTCTAAAAACTCTGAGGGAAACGAACGTTGCAGCCGGTTCTTCTACCGCCGCTGTTGCGGCTCCTCCAAGCACTGCTCAAACTACTAACGTTTCGTTTCAATCTTTACCGAAAATAGATCTACCAAAATTTTCAGGAAAATTCTCTGATTGGGAGAACTTTAGGGATGTCTTATTTCGTTCGGTCATACATCGTCGCGAAGACTTAACGCCTGTTCTAAAATTGCATTATCTTCGCACTCACCTTACAGGTGAGTCACTTGAGAAGATTAAATCTCTTCCCATTGCTGGTGACAATTATGAACGTGCATGGACAACTCTCACCGAGTATTACGAAAATCAACGTCGCATTGTTAGTTCTCACATTTCAGAAATCTTTTCAGTTAAATCCATGAAGGCAGATATTTCATCAGAAATCAAACGGATTTATAGGGAAATATTCAATCCCATCGCTAGTCTGACCTCTCTAGACAGAGCTGCTTCGTTAGGTAGTGATTTAATTGTTCATTTTACGTCGAATCGTCTTGATTTAAATACAAGAAAGGAATGGGAAAGACACTTAGGGGATAGCGTCGATCCACCCACAATGGAACAACTTCAAGCCTTTCTTCGAAGTCAAACCCTCACCTTAGAGGCCATCGAAGCAGGTACTAGATCGTCTTCTAATACTAACCCCAAAGCTCAAACCTCTAATTCTAAACCTCGCAAATCAGAGCAAGATAATACTCAGTCGGTTTATTCTCATCAGACTTCACCGTCGAATCCACCAAAAAAGAAATGTTCATTTTGTAATCAACTTCATTTTACAAATCGCTGTGAACGGTTTCTCAATAAATCGGTTCCTGAACGAAAGGAATTAATTAAATCTTCAAACCTTTGTTTCAATTGTTTAGGGAAGCACAATGTTAAAAGTTGCACTTCCACGTATCGATGCTTTCTTTGTAAAGCTAAGCATCACACTCTGGTGCACTCTGAAAACAATCAAGCAATCAGTTCGTTGCAGACTGATCAGATTGACTCAGCGACCAGCACCTCTAGCCCAAACTGTGGCAATTCCGTCATCACAAAAGTTGATGATGAACCTGCTTCTCAAGCAGTCTCCCTCAATAGTGGAGAAAGTACTAATTGTACAGGAGTACTTTTAGCTACCGCTATGGTTAACGCCCTTGGTCCTAACGGAACCAAAATTCTAGTTCGTGCGCTGATTGACCCCGGATCTCAAATCTCACTTGTCACACAAGCTATGTGTAACTTGCTTTCTCTAAATTGTAGAACCAGTCACACGCACATTCAAGGTATAGGTGAAAGGACAGCTGCTGTTTCTTCAAAAGTAGCTCGTCTTACTATACAACCACATTTCAATTCGACTTTCTCATTGGAAGTTGATGGCATTGTTTTGCCAAAACTCTCGTCGTATAAGCCTCCCGTAGTAAGGGTAATACAAATTTCGAATACTTAAGAGGGCTGCAACTAGCAGACCCTAAGTATCTCGAACCTTCACGTATCGATATTCTACTCGGTGCTAGCGCTTATGCGCAAATCATTGAAAATCAAATTGTTAAGGGCCAAAGTCTTCAGCCGATAGCACTTAGTTCCAAACTTGGATGGCTCTTGACAGGTAATCTCGCATCCACAACTCCAGAAATAGGGCTAGATTCAATATCCCTTCATTGCTCAAATACCTGCGAGCAAGAAGCCAAACTATTGGAGCTCGTACAAGATTTTTGGAGGGCGGAGGAGATAGTCAATGACAAAAAATCTTACTCGCCAGATGAACAAGTCTGCGAGGAATTCTATCAAAAATCAACTCGTCAAGATGAAACAGGGCAATATATTGTAAGCCTACCCTGGAAAAGTCGAGACCAGTTGAGTTCTGCTCATCTCGAGAACTCTTATTCTGCCGCATTACGCGCACTCACTCGTCTCGAAGCAAACTTCGCTAAAGACGAGAAACTCAAAATAGCTTATAGTGATTTCATGAAAGAGTACATTGACCTTGGTCATATGTCACTCTCTACAAAATTTGACCCATCTTCTAACAAACCTCAAGCCTTCTTACCACATCACGGTGTGTGGAAAGAAACAAGTACGACAACCAAGTTACGTACAGTGTTTAATGGCTCGAGTAAGTCTAAATCAGGTGTTTCGGTCAATGATCTTCTTCACATTGGACCTAATCTTCTTCAAAGTCCCGTCGCTTTGATCTGTGCCTGGCGCAGGTATAAGATCGCTCTATCAGCTGACGTGGAGAAAATGTTCAGGCAGATTGGTGTCGAACAATGTGATCAACCCCTTCAGTCGATTTTATGGCGTTTTGACAAGAGTGAACCCATTCGAACCTATCAATTGACCACAGTGACGTATGGTTTGGCCTGTTCGCCATTTCTTGCCATACGAACTCTTCTGAGATTAGCAGAAGACTATGGTAAAGCTTTTCCGATCGCAGCTGAAGCTGTTCGCACAGAAATGTATTCCGATAATGTGCTTTCAGGTGCACATTCATTTGACGAAGCTTTGAAGAAACAAGATGAGTTAATTCAACTCTTTAAACAAGGTCATCTCAATCTTCGGAAATGGACATCAAATAATACTGAAGTTCTCTCTTATCTACCCTCGAACATGTTAGCTGCAGATTCCATTACATTATTTGCCTCAGATGTATCTGTACCAATTTTAGGTATAGGCTGGCATCCTAATACTGATTGCTTTAGCTTTCACATCGTAGAAGAGCCGATCGAATTGCCCTTCACGAAACGTTCTGTTCTTTCAAGAATAGCTCGTCTTTTTGATCCTAGGGGGTGGTTGGCCCCCATAGTCATTACCGCTAAAATCATCATGCAATCCTTATGGCTACTTAAAGTTGGCTGGGATGAGGAACTTCCTATCGATATTTCGAATCGCTGGCAAACTTGGTTGCGAGATCTTCACCTTATTAGTCACTTAACGATCCCTCGTTGGAGTGGATACACACCACATTGCGAACTTATTGAGGTTCATGGATTTGCGGATGCTTCTAAATTTGCATATGGTGCAGTAATCTATCTGCGCTTAATTCAAAAGCCAAACGTTCTAGTCACACTGCAAGTGGCCAAAACACGAGTAGCTCCACTGAAAACGCTAAGCATACCTCGCTTAGAGCTTTGCGCTGCATTGCTACTTGCACGTTTGACTGACACGTTCATCGAATCCTTCCCAAGTAAAATCGATAGTATTCATTTATGGTCCGATTCTGCAGACGTCCTCTTTTGGCTCAAAGACCACCCATCTAGATGGGGTGTGTTCGTAGCAAACAGGTGTTCAGAGATTTATACTCTGCTACCTGATGCATATTGGCATCACGTGCGATCAGCGGACAACCCCGCCGATGTCATATCTCGAGGAATTGAGCCGTCAAAACTAGCTTCGCATAGCTTGTGGTGGAAAGGTCCCGTATGGCTCTCTGATAGCTATGAACCCTGGTCAAGGTCTCATGACGAGCTCAATTTTACCGTAAATAGTCTGAATCTTCAACCTAGTCACACTCTAGTCGCTAGTAAAAATACTCCAAATTCTGTTGAGAACACTCCAGAAATTTGGAGTCTTATTAATAAGTACTCGTCGTTAGATAAGTTGTTGCGTATGGCTTCGTATTGCTTTCGATTCATTGCTCGAGTCAGCTCGAAAATAGAACGTACGACGTCGTCAAAGTTAGGCGTTAGTCTTCTTTCTGTTCTTCAATCCCTACTACGCCATCACACTCCGACTTCTGAGGAGGTGAGTGCTAGTGAGATTGAGAACACCAAACTTTGTTTGATCCACTTAATTCAGACAGCTTATTTTAAGCCTGAACTTCATCAGTTGATTAGGCAAGGTAAACTTTCAACGAAAAGTACTCTTCTACCACTTAATCCCATGATGCAAAATCATTTACTCAGGGTGGGCGGTCGCCTCTCTCATTCTCTGCTCGAAGAAGATGCCAAGCATCCTCTTATTCTACCTGCTGGTTGTCATTTCACTACGTTGATAATTCAGGACGCTCATCAACGTACCCTTCATGGTGGTGTTCAGCTAACCCTTGCTACTCTACGGCATCAGTATTGGATAGTGAAAGGACGAGCTGAGGTTAAAAAAGTCATCAGAACTTGCATTACTTGCACCCGTCACGCCGCTCGAGTGCCCACTCAATTAATGGGTGACTTGCCCAAGGCTCGAGTGTGCCACTCTTCACCGTTTGAACGTGCAGGTGTTGATTACGCCGGCCCTATAAACGTTCGTCTTACTAAAACTCGAGGTAAGGGTACAATGAAAGGATATATCGCGATCTTTGTCTGCATGGCTACTAGAGCCGTTCACATAGAGGTAGTCGAAGACTACACTAGTGAAGCGTTCATCGCCGCTTTCCACCGATTCACCGCGCGTAGAGGTTTCTGCAAAGAATTGTATTCTGATCAAGGTACAAACTTTGTAGGTGCTGACTCTCAGTTAAGACAGATGGTTAGCTCTTCTTCGTCTTATTCGACTCGAATTGTCAAGTCTCTAGCTCAAGAAGGAACTTCTTGGATTTTTAATCCCCCCGGTGCGCCTCATTTTGGTGGCATTTGGGAAGCCGCAGTTAAATCGGCGAAACATCATATGCGCCGAGTCATTGGCGAACAAGTTCTCACCTTTTCCGAACTAGCTACCCTCATGTGCCGAATTGAAGCGTACCTAAATTCGAGACCTTTAACTGCTCTCACTGATGATCCGTCTGACCTAGATTTCCTTTCACCGTCACATTTTCTTATTCAGCTTTCGTCATTTCTAGTGCCTGAAGAAGACCTCACCGACGCCAATGTGCCTCCAGGAAAACGCTGGCTGCTAATCAGTCAGATGACGCAAAATTTCTGGGCCAGGTGGTCCACAGAGTACTTGACGGCCCTGCAGTCACGTATGAAGTGGAGGCAACCACAACCATCAGTCACCTTGGGCGAACTCGTTCTCGTTCGCAACGAGCTGACGCCTCCATCCAAATGGCCAATCGCTCGCATCACAGCCATCCATCCGGGTAGTGATGGCCTCACCCGTGTCGTCGAGCTTCGCACCACCACCACCACTCTCCGTCGTCCTATCGCCAAGGTCGTAAGACTCCTTCTAGCGGAATGAGGTCAGTTCGTCAATTAGACGAAGGTGGGCGGAATGTTGGCGATCCAACGTCTCAAACAGCGAGACGCTGACGTCACCAAGCCTTATAAGGCAATCCACGGCTCGCGCAGGTGCGCAGCCAATCAGAGCCCTCCACGCGGTCTTCTCTCACCGCCCCTTCTCAACAAAGGCACGCCGACGGCACTTCGCAGCGCCGGCCGGCTCCTCAGTTCACGCGCGACGGCCAGAGAGAGAGAAGCAACAGCTGTACGCCAAGAGGCACGACGGCACATCAATAAAACCATTTCATTTCTCCACACGAAACGTTACTTATTTGAACCTCTTCAGTCCACCATCCAACTTCTACACAAAAACAGAAAATAATTATTTAATTAATTCTTAACCCCCAGCAGGTGGGGGATCTGAGTTTCACACGTGTACGGGAGCGCGTCAGATATGTATACATGGCAAAATAATTATACACATAATTCTTAACCCCAAGTTGGCGGGGATGTGACTTCCACGCGTATACGGGTGCGCGTTAGACGTGTATACATGGCAAAATAATTATTTTAATAATTCTTAACCCCAAGTAGGCGGGGGATGCGAGTTCCACGCGTATATGGGAGCGCGTCAGAGGTGTATACAAGGCAAAATACTTATTTATATAATTCCTAACCCCAAGAAGGCGGGCGATACGAGTTTCACACGTATACAGCAGCACGTTAGACGTGCATACAAGAGAAAATAATTATTTATATAATTCCTAATCACAAGTAGACGGGGACAATGTGACTTCCACGCGTATACGGGTGTGCGTTAGACGTGTATTCATGGCAAAATAATTATTTAAATAATTCTTAACACCCAGCAGGTGGGGGATCCGAGTTTCACACGTGTACGGGAGCGCCTTAGATATGTATACATGGCAAAATAATGATTCAAATAATTCTTAACCCCAAGTAGGCCGAGGATAAATATACTTCAGTAGAAGAAACATTAATCATGAATTATTCGTTTTTAAACCATTTTTTCACTTATCACGTGATTTTTTTCACCAGAGATAAATTGAAGCTTTGTTCTCGTGTTTTCGTTTCCCAGGTGAATCTCACGAGATTTTCAGAAGATTTTCGTATGAACTTCATGTAGGTTTCAGGTATATTTTATCTATATTTCGTAGAATTTTTGGGTGAATTTAACCTGAAATTCATGAGATTTTCACCTAAAAACGATAACATGCTAACGAGGCTTGAATTTATCTTAAGTGAAGTTCACGTGAATAACGAGCGAAAATCACGTGAATTTCAGGTTAAATTCGACCGGAAATGCTACGACATATTATAGTCAAATAAACCTGAAATCTACATGAAGTTCATACGAATATCTTGTGAAAATCGTGTGGATTCCACCTGAGAAAACGGTTACACGAGAACAATGCTTTAATTTATCTCTGGTGAATTTGACGTGAAGTTCGGGTGAAAATCACGTGATATGCACCTGACGTTTTTAGAATTTCGATACGTGAAATACAGGTATATATCACATAAAATTGAGGTGGGTTTCGTCTATATTTTACATGAATTTCACGTAAAATTTAGGTATAGAAATTCAGGAGATAATTCAGGTGGAAATTCAGGTGAAAACCAGGTGAATATTTGCAACCGGGCGGGAGCACGCCAGACGTGTATAGAAGGCAAAAGAATTATTTATAGAATTCCTAAACCCAACTAAGCGGTGGATGCGAGTTCCACGCGTATACGGGAGTGCGCTAGACGTGTATACATGGCAAAATAATTATTTAAATAATTCTTAACTCCAAGGTGCGCATTCCACGCGAATACGGGAACATCCCCAACCTACAAGAGGATAAGAATTATTTGAATTATTCCATGTATACACGTCTAACGCGCACCCGTATACGCGTGGACTCGCATCCTCCGCTTACTTGGGTTTAGGAATTCTATAAAGAATTATTTTGCCTTCTATACACGTCTGACGCGCTCCCGTATACGCGTGGAACTCGCATCCCCCGCCTTCTTGGGGTTAGGAATTATATAAATAATTATTTTGTCATGTATACACGTCTCACGCGCACCCGTATACGTGTGGAAGTCACATCCCCCGTCTACTTGGGGTTAGGAATTATATAAATAATTATTTTGCCTTGTATACACCTCTGACACGCTCCCTTATACGCGTGGAACTCGCATCCCCCGCCTACTTGGGGTTAAGAATTATTTGAATAATTATTTTTCCATGTATACACGTCTAATGCGCATCCTTATACGCGTGGAACTCGCATCCCCCGCCTTCTTGGGGTTAGGAATTATATAAATAATTAGTTTGCCATGTATACGAGGGTCATTTGATAAGTACCTAGCCTACAAATGAAAACACCAAAATTTTACAAAAAATAAAATGTATTTTTCAATGTAGTCTCCTTTTAGTTGAATACACTTGGTCCAGCGGTGTTCCAATTTTTTTAACCCCGTTGATAAAAATGTTTTCTCTTGGTTTGCAAAATAGGCCTCCGTGGCGGCGATTATTTCGTTATTGGAGTGGAATCTCTTCCCGGCGAGCGAATTTTTTAGGTTCGGAAACAAAAAAAAGTCGCACGGAGCCAAATCTGGAGAATACGGTGGATGGGGCAGCAGATCGTAGCGTAATTCGACCAATTTAGCCGTGGCGAGTGCAGAAGTGTGAGCCGGTGCATTATCGTGGTGGAAAAGCACTTTCTTTTTAGACAAATGGGGCCGTTTTTCTTCTAACACGGCGTCAAATCGGCTCAATAGCTCGGCGTAGTTCTGTCCTGTGACCGTTTTGCCCTTCTCCAGATAGTCAATAAAAATCACACCTTGAGAATCCCAGAAAACAGTGGCCATCACCTTTCCGGCCGACGGGACCGTCTTCGCCTTCTTCGGAGCAGGTTTACCGGGTAAGGTCCACTGTTTTGACTGCTCCTTGGTCTCTGGAGTGTAGTAGTGAATCCATGTTTCGTCGACGGTCACGTAACGACGCAAAAACTCTTTTGGATTGCGATTAAACAGCTCCAAATACTGCTCTGAACTGGTCACACGGATGCGCTTGTTGTCTGCAGTCAGCAAACGCGGCACCCACCTTGCTGACAGCTTCCTCATGCCTAAAATCTCATGTAGGATATGCCACACGCGTTCTTCTGAGATGCCTACTATCGCAGCTATCTCGTGCACCTTTAATCGGCGTCTGACAAAACGATATCGTGTATTTTTGTCACGTTCTCCTCCGTAGTGGCTGTTTTCGGAGCACCTGGGCGTGGATCATCAAAAACCGACGTACGACCACGTTGAAACTCGTTATACCAAAATTTAACGGTCGCCATCGAAGGAGAAGCATCCCCATACACTGCATCCAAGCGTTCTTTAATTTCACTGCACGATTTCCCTTGCAAAAACAAGAATCGAATCACCGACCGATATTGTTCTTTCTCCATTTTTTCAAAAATCAATGGACACATTTGCTTTCACACGCTCTCAAAAATAAACTACAACTCCGATCCGGCTGAAATTTCGTCTGTAACCGTTTACAGGAAGATACTGCACTGTAGTGTATTTCTGGTGCGATAGTGGCACCATCTGGCGGTGAGGCTAGGTACTTGTCAAGTGACCCTCGTGCATGTCTGTCGCGCTCCCGTATACGCGTGGAACTCGCATCCCCCGCCTTCTTGGGGTTAGGAATTATATAAATAATTATTTTGTCATGTGTATACGTCTCACGCGCACCCGTATACGCGTGGAAGTCACATCCCCCGTCTACTTGGGGTTAGGAATTATATAAATAATTATTTTTCCTTGTATACACCTCTGACACGCTCCCTTATACGCGTGGAACTCGCATCCCCCGCCTACTTGGGGTTAAGAATTATTTGAATAATTATTTTTCCATGTATACACGTCTAACGCGCTCCTGTATACGCGTGGAACTCGCATCGCCCGCCTTCTTGGGGTTAGGAATTATATAAATAATTATTTTGCCTTGTATACACGTCTGACGCGCTCCCATATACGCCTTCCCCCGCCTTCTTGGGGTTAGGAATTCTATAAATAGGTATTTTGCCTTGTATACACCTCTGACGCACTCCCGTATAAGCGCGGAACTTGCATCCCCGCCTGCTTGGGGTTAAGAATTATGTAAATAATTATTTTGCCATGCATGAACATCTGACGCGCTCCCGGATAGCCGTGAAACTGGCATCCCCCGCCTGCTTGGGGTTAAGAATTGTTTGAATAATTATTTTGCCATGTACACACGTCTTACACGCTCTTGTATACGCGTTGAACTCGCACATCTGCAGCAGAGGCTACGCATAATTCTGCTGCAATTCTTGTGGACGCGCACCTGATGGGACCGTCCATATTCTTGTTCGGGCGATTGCGCAAAACTGCTCGTTTTTGCTGTACAGTATCTGACGCATGTGAACTTGCTTATCTGCCAAGCAATTCTGCTGAAAGCGCAAGTAGAAGCTATTGTCCATGTCAGAGTGCACTTCAGCTATTGTAAGTTTGGCGCAATTTTCGCTGCATCTCATGTACAGCAGACGCTACGCGTAATTCTGTTGCAATTCTTGTGGACGCGCGCGTGATGGGACGGTCCATATGGTTGCCCGAACGATTGCACAAGACTGCTCGTTTCTGCTGTACAGTGTCTGTCGCACGTGAACTTGCTTATCTCCTACGCAATTCTGCTGAAAGCGCAAGTGCAAACAGATGTCTGTGTCAGAGTGCACTTCGGCTATTGTAATTCTGACGCAATTTTTGCTGCATCACATCTGCAGCAGACGCAACGCGTAATTCTGTTGCAATTCTTGTGGACGCGCGCGTGATGGGTCGGTCCATATGGTTGCCCGAACGATTGCACAAGACTGCTCATTTCTGTTGCGCAGTACCTGGCGCACATGAACTTCCTTATTGCCCATGCAATTCTGCTGAAAGCGCAAGTGCAGGTGATGGGTTCTCCAAGTGTGTAATTGTCAGTTTGCAAGTTTACTGCAATTCTGCTGCTCAAAACCTCGTGCAAGTCGTTTTGTGCAGAAATATAGGTTAAGTATACAGCATGTTACGTATGGTCTGACGCAATTTCCATGCAGAGCAGAGAAATTGAATTAGAAGTGCACCAGAATTGCAAAATGTGTGTTACCAGGGTCGCCTATCGAAGACGAGCTTCGTACGCGACTTAAAGCTTTTATAAAAAAAGAACCCTGCTCAAAATGAATGTAGCCTAATCGTGCCAGAAAAGTCGAGCTCTCGCAGAGGAGATTTGTAAGCGAGATTCTGCTTATATAAAATAGAACACTAAACAAATTGGATCTATCCTAATCGTGAAGGAGTCGGCCTCTCGAAGACGATCTTTGTACGTGAGCTTCTGCTTTTATAAAATAGAACACACAAGAAATTGTATGTAGTTTAATCGTGATAGGAGTCGGACCATCGAAGACGCGCTTCATACACGAGCAATTGCTATTTGAAAAAGTTGATTACCCCGATAAAAAATGAAGGTATATTAAACTGCCCAGGAGTCGCATCTCGAAGATGAGCTTCGTACGCGAGCTTGTACTTTTATAAAATAGAACACTTAACGTATTGAATGTATCTTAATCGTGATAATAGTCGGCCTCTCGAAGACGAGCTTCGTAAGCGAACTTTTGCTCTTTAAAAAAGGGAATAACACTTTAAAAAATGGAGGTATATTTAACTGCCCAGGGGTCGTCTACCAAATACGAGCTTCGTGCGCGAGATAGTGCTTTTATAAAATAGAACACTGAACGTATTGAATGTACCCTAATGGTGATAGGAGTCAGCCTCTCGAAGAGCTTCGTTATAGGCGAGCTTTCGGTTTTTTAAAAACTGATTATAACGTGATAAATGGAGGTATATTAAACTATCTAAGATTCGCCTATCGAAGAGGAGCTTTGTAGACGAGCATCTACTTTTATAAAAAAAGAACGCTGCTCTAAATGAATGTAGACTAATCGTGACAAAGGAGTCAATATCTCTAAGAGGAACTCCGTAAGGGAGGGTATCGAAAAGGCGAACGTTCACTTCGTATTTGCAGCAAAATATCAATTTTTGTTACTTCGAATTACGTTATTTCTTTATGACTTTTTTAAGGATCCATATAATTAGAATGTTCAAATCATCGACTGGTCATGAAGAATAATAAAAATATGATCGACATAGTTGCATTCGAATCGTTATTGTCCAAAATATGAAAATTTTTTCTAACCATCAAGTAGAAAGTTCACAAGTGCGAAAAACATGAAGTATTTAGACTAACTACTATCGTTTTTCACCCTTATGAACCATCTACTTTAGAGCCAGAAAAAATTTTTATGTTTTAGACAATAACGATTCGAATGCAACTATATCGATCATATTTTCTTTATTCTACATGACTAGTCGACGATTCGAACATTCTATAATTACATGCATTCGTTAAAAAAGTCATGAGTAAATAACATAATTCGAAGTAACAAAATTTGATATTTTGCTGCAAATACGAAGTGAACGTTCGCCTTTTCGATACCCACCTCTCCGTAAGTGAGCTGTTGCTTTTTCAAAAAGGGAATACACTCGTCAAAAATGGAGGAATATTAAACTGCCCAGGAGTCGCATCTCGAAGACGAGCTTCGTACGCGAGCTTTCGCTTTTTTTAAAAGTGCATATACCCTGATAAAAAGTGGAGGTATATTAAATTGGCCAGGTGGCGCCTCTCAAAGACGAGTATCGTACGCGAGTTCAAGCTTTTATAAAAAAAAAATGCTGCTCAAAATGAATGTAGGCTAATCGTGCCAGAGGAGTCGAGTTCTCGAAGAAGAGTTCCGTAGGCGAGCTTCGGGTTTTTAAAAAAGTAATTACCCTGATAAATAAAAAATGGAGCTATAATGAACGGTTCAGGAATCGCCTCTGGAAGACGAGCTTCGTGCGCAAGCTTTTGCTTTTTTTAAAAGTGAATATACCCTGATAAAAAGTGGAGGTATATTAAACTGTTCAGCAGCCGCTTATCGAAGACGAGCTTCCTAGGCGCGAGCATCTACTTTTATAAAAAAAGAACGATGCTCGAAATGAATGGATACTATAATCGTACCAGAGGAGTCGAGCTCTCGAAGAGGAGCTTCGTAAGCGAGCTTTTGCTTATTCAAAAAGGAAATACACTCATAAAAAATGGAGGTATATTATAATGTCCAGAAGTCACCTCTCGAAGACAAGCTTCGGAAGCGAGATTCTGCTTATATAAAATAGAACACTTAACAAATTGGATCTATCATAATCGTGAAGGAGTCGGCCTCTCGAAGACGAGCTTCGTACGTGAGCTTCTGCTTTTATAAAATAGAACACACAACAAATTGTATGTAGTTTAATCGTAATAGGAGTCGGACCCTCGAAGATGCGCTTCATACACGAGCAATTGCTATTTTAAAAAGTGAATACCCCGATAAAAAAATGAAGGTATATTAAATTGTCCAGGAGGCGCCTATCGAAGACGAGCTTCGTACGCGAGTCTAAGTTTATATAAAAAAAAACGCTGCTCAAAATGAATTTAGCTTAATCGTGCCAGAGGAGTCGGTCCCTCAAAGACGAGCTTCTTTCGAGAACTTTTGCATTTTTTAAAAGTGAATACCCTGATAAAAAATGCAGGTATATTAAGCTGCCCAGTTGTCGCCTCTCGAAGACGAGCTTCGTACGCGAGCTTTTTACTTTTATAAATTAGAACACTTACATAAATGAATTTATCCTAATCGTGATAATAGCCAGCGAGATTTTCCTTTTTTAAATACGGAATACACTCGTCAAAAATGAAGGTATATATATACACATATATATATATAACTGTCCAGGGGTCGCCTCCCAAAGACCTAAAATAGAACCCTTAACACAATGAATGTATCCTAATCGTGATAGGAGTCGGCCTCTCGAAGACGAGCTTCGTACGCGAGATTCTGCTATTAAAAAATAGAACATTTAACGCATTGAATGTAGCCTAATCGTAATAGGAGTCGGCCTCTCGAAGACTAGCTTCGTACGCGAGCTTTTCCTTTTTTAAGGAGTTGTCCAGGAGTTGTCTATCGAAGACGAGCTTCGTAGGCCAGCATCAACTTTAATAAAAAAAGAACGATACACGAAATGAATGTAGACTAATCGTGCCAGAGAAGGGGAGCTCTCGAAGAGGAGCTTCCTAAGCGAACGTTTGGTTTCTTAAAAAGAATAAAATACACTCATAAAACATGGAGGTATATTATAATGTTCAGGAGTCACCTCTCGAAGACAAGCTTCGTAATCGAGATTCTGCTGTTATAAAAGAGAACACTTTCCAAAATGAATGTATCCTAATCGTGATAGGAGTCGGCCTCTCGAAGACGAGCTTCGTAGACGAGCATCTACTTTTATAAAAAAAGAACGCTGCTCAAAATGAATGTAGACTAATCGTGCCAAAGGACTCGAGCTCTCGAAGAGGAGATTTGTAAGCGAGTTTTTGCTTTCTTAAAAAGTGAGTACACTCGTCAAGAATGGAGGTATATTAAACTGCCCAGGTGTCACCTGTTGAATACGAGCTAATTGGTACCCTGGTAACACACATTTTGCAATTCTGGTGCACTTCTAATTCAATTTCTCTGCTCTGCATGGAAATTGCGTCAGACCATACGTAACATGCTGTATACTTAACCTATATTTCTGCACAAAACGACTTGCACGAGGCTTTGAGCAGCAGAATTGCAGTAAACTTGCAAACTGACAATTACACACTTGGAGAACCCATCACCTGCACTTGCGCTTTCAGCAGAATTGCATGGGCAATAAGGAAGTTCATGTGCGCCAGGTACTGCGCAACAGAAATGAGCAGTCTTGTGCAATCGTTCGGGCAACCATATGGACCGACCCATCACGCGCGCGTCCACAAGAATTGCAACAGAATTACGCGTTGCGTCTGCTGCAGATGTGATGCAGCAAAAATTGCGTCAGAATTACAATAGCCGAAGTGCACTCTGACACAGACATCTGTTTGCACTTGCGCTTTCAGCAGAATTGCGTAGGAGATAAGCAAGTTCACGTGCGACAGACACGGTACAGCAGAAACGAGCAGTCTTGTGCAATCGTTCGGGCAACCATATGGACCGTCCCATCACGCGCGCGTCCACAAGAATTGCAACAGAATTACGCGTAGCGTCTGCTGTACATGAGATGCAGCGAAAATTGCGCCAAACTTACAGTAGCTGAAGTGCACTTTGATATGAACAATGTTTTGTACTTGCGCTTTCAGCAGAATTGCACGGGAGATTAGTAAGTTCAAGTGCGTCAGATACTGTACAGCAGAAACGAGCAGTCTTATGCAATCAGTCGGGCAACCATATGGACCGTCCCATCACGCGCGCGTCCACGAAAATTGCAACATAATTACGCGTAGCATCTGTTGCAGATGTGGAGCAACGAAAATTGCATCAGAATTACAATAGTTGAAGTGCACTCTGACATGGACAATAGCTTCTACTTGCGCTTTCAGCAGAATTGCTTGGCAGATAAGCAAGTTCACATGCGTCAGATACTGTACAGCAAAAACGAGCAGTTTTGCGCAATCGCCCGAACAAGAATATGGACGGTCCCATCAGGTGCGCGTCCACAAGAATTGCAGCAGAATTATGCGTAGCCTCTGCTGCAGATGTGCGAGTTCAACGCGTATACAAGAGCGTGTAAGACGTGTGTACATGGCAAAATAATTATTCAAACAATTCTTAACCCCAAGCAGGCGGGGGATGCCAGTTTCACGGCTATCCGGGAGCGCGTCAGATGTTCATACATGGCAAAATAATTATTTACATAATTCTTAACCCCAAGCAGGCGGGGATGCAAGTTCCGCGCTTATACGGGAGTGCGTCAGAGGTGTATACAAGGCAAAATACCTATTTATAAAATTCTTAACCCCAAGAAGGCGGGGGAAGGCGTATATGGGAGCGCGTCAGACGTGTATACAAGGCAAAATAATTATTTATATAATTCCTAACCCCAAGAAGGCGGGCGATGCGAGTTCCACGCGTATACGGGAGCGCGACAGACGTGTATACATGACAAACTAATTATTTATATAATTCCTAACCCCAAGAAGGCGGGGGATGCGAGTTCCATGCGTATAAGGATGCGCGTTAGACGTGTATACATGGAAAAATAATTATTCAAATAATTATTAACCCCAAGTAGGCGGGGGATGCGAGTTCCATGCGTATAAGGGAGCGTGTCAGAGGTGTATACAAGGCAAAATAATTATTTATATAATTCCTAACCCCAAGTAGACGGGGGATGTGACTTCCACACGTATACGGGTGCGCGTGAGACGTGTATACATGACAAAATAATTATTTATATAATTCCTAACCCCAAGAAGGCGGGGGATGCGAGTTCCACGCGTATACGGGAGCGCGTCAGACGTGTATAGAAGGCAAAATAATTCTTTATAGAATTCCTAAACCCAAGTAAGCGGAGGATGCGAGTCCACGCGTATACGGGTGCGCGTTAGACGTGTATACATGGAATAATTCAAATAATTCTTATCCTCTTGTAGGTTGGGGATGCTCCCGTATTCGCGTGGAATGCGCACCTTGGAGTTAAGAATTATTTAAATAATTATTTTGCCATGTATACACGTCTAGCGCGCTCCCGTATACGCGTGGAACTCGCATCCACCGCTTAGTTGGGTTTAGGAATTCTATAAATAATTCTTTTGCCTTCTATACACGTCTGGCGTGCTCCCGCCCGGTTCCAAATATTCACCTGGTTTTCACCTGAATTTCCACCTGAATTATCTCCTGAATTTCTATACCTAAATTTTACGTGAAATTCATGTAAAATATAGACGAAACCCACCTCAATTTTATGTGATATATACCTGTATTTCACGTATCGAAATTCTAAAAACGTCAGGTGCATATCACGTGATTTTCACCCGAACTTCACGTCAAATTCACCAGAGATAAATTAAAGCATTGTTCTCGTGTAACCGTTTTCTCAGGTGGAATCCACACGATTTTCACAAGATATTCGTATGAACTTCATGTAGATTTCAGGTTTATTTGACTATAATATGTCGTATTATATCCGGTCGAATTTAACCTGAAATTCACGTGATTTTCGCTCGTTATTCACGTGAATTTCACTTAAGATAAATTCAAGCCTCGTTAGCATGTTATCGTTTTTAGGTGAAAATCTCATGAATTTCAGGTTAAATTCACCCAAAAATTCTACGAAATATAGATAAAATATACCTGAAACCTACATGAAGTTCATACGAAAATCTTCTGAAAATCTCGTGAGATTCACCTGGGAAACGAAAACACGAGAACAAAGCTTCAATTTATCTCTGGTGAAAAAAATCACGTGATAAGTGAAAAAATGGTTTAAAAACGAATAATTCATGATTAATGTTTCTTCTACTGAAGTATATTTATCCTCGGCCTACTTGGGGTTAAGAATTATTTGAATAATTATTTTGCCATGTATACATATCTAAGGCGCTCCCGTACACGTGTGAAACTCGGATCCCCCACCTGCTGGGGGTTAAGAATTATTTAAATAATTATTTTGCCATGAATACACGTCTAATGCACACCCGTATACGCGTGGAAGTCACATTGTCCCCGTCTACTTGTGATTAGGAATTATATAAATAATTATTTTCTCTTGTATGCACGTCTAACGTGCTGCTGTATACGTGTGAAACTCGTATCGCCCGCCTTCTTGGGGTTAGGAATTATATAAATAAGTATTTTGCCTTGTATACACCTCTGACGCGCTCCCATATACGCGTGGAACTCGCATCCCCCGCCTACTTGGGGTTAAGAATTGTTTTAATAATTATTGCGCCATGTGTGCACGTCTGACGCGCTCTCGTATACGCGTAGAACTCGCACATCTGCAACAAATGCTACGCGTAAGTCTGCTGCAATTCTTGCGGACGCGCGCGTGATGGGACGTTTCATATGGTGGCCCGAACGATTGCATAAGACTGCTCATTTCTGCTGCACAGTATCTGACGCACGTGAGCTTGCTTATCTCCCATGCAATTCTGCTGAAAGCGCAAGTACATGCTGTCGCCTTCGGCGAGAGCATAGTCTGCGCTCACCGCTAGGTGTCGCACTCTGCGCGGCTCCCGCTGTCAACCCGGCAGCGTGCGGGTATTATAAGCCCGCGCGGCCTACGCGCTCGTCGGGCTTCGTTCTCCTATATACATCCCGCCTTTCGCAGATAGTCTTGGCATTACGCTAAAGTTTAATTGGAGAATAAAGTTATTTTTTTTTGTAGATAAAACACTCGTTGTTATTGACTACACCCACGAGGTGCAAGGTCTCCTATCCTTGCCTCACCTCGTTTTTGCAAATGGGATCACTCCTGATCCCCGGACTCCTCTTCCTTCCCCCTTAGCACCTTCCTCTAGATGAGCCTGCGTGTTTTGAATACCGAGCTCTATACTCGTAAGAGTATTCAGGTTTGCACCGAAATTCTTAAGCAATTCTGCTGCACGCGGACGTCTATCACGAGCGTCTTAAGAGGCCGACTCTGTCACAAGTCTGCACCGTTTCTGCCGTAAAGTTTCTGCCGCGCACACCCATCGAAATTCTTACGCAATTCTGGTGCACGCGGGCGTCCATCACGAGCCTCTTCAGATCGCACTCCATCTGTCACAAGTCTGTACCGTTTTTGCCGTAAAGTTTCTGTCGCAAGCAACTAACGAAATTCTTACGCAATTCTGGTGCACGCGGGCGTCCATCACGAGCCTCTTGAGATTGCACTCCATCTGTCGCAAATCTGCACTGTTTCTGCCGTAAAGTTTCTGTCGTAAGTAACTAACGAAATTTTTACGCAATTCTGCAGCATACGGGCGTCCATCACGCGTCTTTTGAGATCGCACTCCATCTGTCGCAATTCTGCAGCATTTCTGTTGTAAGTTTTCGGTCGCGTGCAACCGTCTGAATTCTAACGCAATTCTGCTGCACGCGGGCGTCCATTATGAGCTTCTTCAGATCGCACTCCATGTGTCACAAGTCTGCAGCATTTCTGTTGTAAGTTTGCTGTCATGTGCCACCGTATGAATTCTTACACAATTCTGCTGCAAGCGGGCGTCCATCATGAGCCCCTTCAGATCGCACTCTATCTGTCGTAAGTCTGCAGCACTTCTGCTGTAAGGTTCTGGCTGCAGGTTCTGCCCGCAGAACTATGCGAAAATGCTAAGGTATGTTATGCATGATCTGCGCACTCGTGCGTGCGTCAGAGTGTGTTACCAGGGTACGCGAGCCTCTGCTTTTATAAAATAGAACCCTTACCAAAATGAATGTATTCTAATCGTGATAGGAGTGGGACTCTCGGATACGAGCTTCGTACGCTAGATATTCCTTTTAAAAAATAGAACACTTAACAAATTAAATGTAGTCTAATCGTGATAGGAGTCGGCCTCTCGAAGACGACCTTCGTACGCGAGCTTTTCCTTTTTTAAAAAGTGAACACCCTGATAAAAAATGGAGGTACATTAAACTGTCCAGGTGTCGCCTATCGAAGACGAGCTTCGTACGCGAGATTCTGCTTTTATAAAATAGAACACTTAACGAATTATAAGCTCGTCTTCGAGAGGCCGACTATTATCACGATTAAGATACATTCAATACGTTAAGTGTTCTATTTTATAAAAGTACAAGCTCGCGTACGAAGCTCGTCTTCGAGATGCGACTCCTGGGCAGTTTAATATACTTTCATTTTTTATCGGGGTAATCAACTTTTTCAAATAGCAATTGCTCGTGTATGAAGCGCGTCTTCGATGGTCCGACTCCTATCACGATTAAACTACATACAATTTCTTGTGTGTTCTATTTTATAAAAGCAGAAGCTCACGTACAAAGATCGTCTTCGAGAGGCCGACTCCTTCACGATTAGGATAGATCCAATTTGTTTAGTGTTCTATTTTATATAAGCAGAATCTCGCTTACAAATCTCCTCTGCGAGAGCTCGCTTTTCTGGCACGATTAGGCTACATTCATTTTGAGCAGGGTTCTTTTTTTATAAAAGCTTTAAGTCCCGTACGAAGCTCGTCTTCGATAGGCGACTCCTGGACAGTTTAATATACCTCTATTTTTGTTCAGGGTACTCACTTTTTAAAAAAGGAAATGATCGCATACGTCGCTCGTCTTCGAGAGGCTGACTCCTATCACGATTAGGCTACATTTAATTTGTTGAGTTTTCTAATTTATAAAAGCAGGATCTCGCGTATGAAGCTCGTCATCGTGAGGCGAATCAAGGACAGTTGAATATACCTCCCTTTTTAATCAGGGCATAAATTTTCAAGATTAAATATAATTATTCTTTAGAATACAAAAAGAAATATATTTACCGTATTGTATACTTAATGTATCAAGGATTTTGAATTGAATATATAAATAAAAATTATAGTGTTATATCTAATTTTACTTTTACCCATCTTAAATCTAAGAGGTTCTTTCATCAATTGTCTGAGACTTTGCAGTAAAAAACATGTATTAAATTTATACATTTTTGAAGTATTTATATTTATTAAATTTTCTTAGCGATACACAGACTTGGCTTTTTTAATTATACAATCTGTTTATACAATACCCTCTATTTATTTTTAAATATCAAGAGACACCAATAATGAAAACTTGAGAATTTGAGAAATTAATATTATTCATGAATCTAATATATGTCATGGACCTTGTCACTGAATTTCGTCGAAGCATGGAAAATAGATTAAACTTCTATATTCAACAGTTTTATGATAACACTTATATGTCTAGCTTTTCAATGGGAGCTGCTCGCACTGCTAATACACTCTATTCGTATATTTTATAAGCTACTAAAAATTGAATTTCATAATTAATCTACTATTATGTGTACAAAACCTAAAGAATTAATTAGTACTATGGGGTTAAAATCAATGTTATGACAGACAGTTTAGCAATGTGTATTCCATTACGCAGGAAAAAACTTATTACTAGAATCATATTTAAATAAAATATGATATGTAAGTATAAGTGTTATCATAAAACTGTTGAATATTGATGTTTAATCTATTTTTAATGCTTTGACAAAGGTCAGTAACTAGGTCCACAATTTGAGATGAATGAATAATATTAAGTTTTCAAAGCAGTCTGGTTCTCAAAAATATAAATCATTTGTGGCTCTTGATATTTAAAAATGAATATAATTATTTTCAGGAGGGTTTGAAAAAGGATTCAGATAAAAATTTGTCGAGCAAAAACTATTCTCACCCTATTTTTGTTTTGTTTAGATTAAGGTATGTACACTAAAAAACAGCCAATCAGAGATTTACAAAATAAGTCACAAAATAAGCACTGCTACATTATACGTATAAAATGCAAACTTTATCGTAAACACTGATGAACACAATGAAAATTTTAATTACTCTTTACTTATTTTATGAAATAACATAAACTAGTTTATTTATGTTAATTATTACAACTGTTTTGTGTTTATATTAAGTTGAGGTAAATGTAATAATAACTTTTTATTCAAGAACAATTAAAATATAGGCAAAACACGTTATTGAAAATATTTGTTGTTAATGATGTTGTATTCTTCCATAGTGCTACGGTATAAAGATTTATTTTCAATGATTCATTTACAATCCTCACATATTAAAATTGACAGTTCACCATAGTGTCAGTTTAAGTCATGTGTTGTATTTTGAAAAATACAAGCTGAATTGTCAATTTTAAACATACACCTAATTTGTTCATTTTCATATCAAACACTTCCAAACATTGTAAAAACTCCAACAAACTGTTCAAATTATATTTTTTCAAAATGTAACACATAACTTAAACTTCCACCATGGTGAACTATCAATTTTAATATGTGAGAATTGTGAAGACATTGAAAATAAATCTTTATACCATAACACTATGAAAGAATACAACACTGTTAGCAAAAAGTATTTTCTATATCATGTTTTGGCGATATTTTAATTGTTCTTCAATTAAAAGTTATTATTACATTTACACACAATCACCACAATTATTCAACTAAAACACACTTATAGCTTAAGCAGCACCATCCACAATAATCATCACAATATCATTTACGAACAGATTAATATGAATATTAAAGTTGACACGCGTTAACTTGTACACTTGCATGTAGATAATACTGCAAATTGATCTATTTTTACTTATTTTTATATTTCGCACATTTATGAATAAGATTCTGTTTTTGTTACTTATTTTAAACTTTAACTGAACTACTCTTTTGCCTTTTATACGTTTAAACTTTTCATTGTTTTTATCAGTGTTTATGATGAAAATAGCAATTTCTTTTTATTTTGGTGAATACAGAAGCTCCTAGGGCCTATGAGATCCAATGGGAAGGCACGAGTATCTTTTTTTAAGGTACTAAGTGTCTCTGTTTGATGCCAGGAAACAATACGATTGAAAATAAAAGAAATAATCCATAAATTCTTGACGGCGCTGTAAAAATAAAAGTTTTTACAAAGTAACTATACTTAAACTTTACTTGTACTTTTTTTATATAAAACTTGTATACTTATCTATACTCTAGACCAGTCATCCAGAATAGCTGACACACAGCAGGCACAATAAACAAACCTTGTATCACAATAAACAAACCTTGTATCATTTATTTATTAGATTTTGGTCATTTTTGCGTGATTTTTCCCAAGCCGTGGGACGTCGTACGAGGATGCAGTAAACGGATTTTGAAAGTTTAACATCTCTACTTTCACGAATAATGAATAGCTAAGCGATTTTTTCAAATTTAATTGTTTAAAATCGCAAAATAAAAAGAAGTCATTTTTTTTTGTTATAAGTAAAAGCAATTGCGGCTCGACTATTGGTCGTAGATAATCGGCAGTAGGTTCATTGAAAAGCTGGCATTTTTTCACAAATTTTAAGGGGTCTACGAACTCTCTAAGTGCTCTAGGAGCCGAGATAATTTTTTTTTTTGTAAAAATCGCTGTGTCTTCAATTATTAATATTAAGAAACAAGACAGGGACGAAAAATCGAATTAATAGTTGTACTAACAGAAAAAAAATATTTCGTCACATTTATTGCAAAATTACATTGTTGTAAATAATCACGAAGGCGCGGGTCTAAATTGGAGAAGGCTACAAGTGTCACGCGCAAAAACTGAGCGTAGGAACTTCAAATCCGATGCGCTCGAAATTTTTTTCATATATCGGTATATAATTGATGTAAACCCTTCATTTTTTTTTATTTGGGGTAGCTCGCCAAAATATTAACATATAACCTACTCATTTCCCCGAAAAAGTTTATTTAACAATACTTAATTAACAACAATTATTTTTATGAACTTTTTTCTGTTTTTTTCATAAATAAATAATTAAATACATATAATTTTATGCAATGGTACATATTATTAATTAATTAAACATACTTTTATATTACTCTGTGTATGTGAGTTTATGTGTGTGAGTAGATTTGAATTTTTCCGCGCTTTCATGTGTTCGGAAACGCATGTTCCGAAAGGCATCGGGGTGAAATCTTTCGTTAGACGCTTCGACACTTGTGCGCATGTCTCCGCCAAGAGGAGCGTTACTATACTTTCTCTTTTGAACGTTGTGCCAGTGACGTCAGCCACCGTGTATAGAAGCATAAGCAGTATCGTATACAATTTTAGTATAACATACAGTATATATTACAGTTTAATAAACAGTTTATAAGTGACATTTATTGAATCCTCGTAAGTGAATATATACAGTATTCTGATTTATATTGTAATTATCAAATATATTTATAAGTTATATATTACAGTTGCATTTGCTGTTTTTAAACGAAAATCCGGATTGTTTGGGATATAGTACCACAGCTGTAAGAGAAAGACTTTATGAACTAGTGTTATCGCACCGTTGGTAAGTACATAAATGTTGTAATTGTTATTCATAGTGTTATTACGAAATCGGTAAATAACTTATTTGAAATTAGTGTTACGTGCAGATATACGTATGAATATAAAAGAGCGAAATAAGCCAGCCGTTCGATTAATAGAAGTCCGATTGGTACAGTGGCTTGATGGTAGCCTTTCTGACTTATGCGTCGGCGGCTCCGGTTCGATCCCAGGGTCCGTCAATTTTTTATTCCTAAAAGTTGCTATAGCCCACTCGTAATTTTAGCAAAAATAATATTATTAGTTTAAAATAATTTTTATGAAAATTTTTTTGAAAAATATTTATTTTGGCATAGTGTAAACGGATGTCTAAATTATAATTTTTTTTTTTAATATTTATAGTCAAATACAGTTTAATTATGAATACATTTTTTAAATCAGATTTATTGATATATTTTTTTTGTTAATTATATGTTATAGTTAATTAAGTTTCAATAATTACAAAATTTATTGATACAATACATTATTTTTGTGCAGGTTGAAGTTTTCTTGAAAATGGAAACTGACGGCGCGAACATCTGTTTGCTGTGTGACAAACTAGTTAACCCCGAGCAGGCTCGAGTTCTCAAAGAGAAGGCTGTAGCAACCTTAATTGATGCAAGTTTAAAGAGGAAGGACAACAAACATAAAAAAGTCCAAAAGTGTCAAGCATTAACAATTCATACCAATTATCATAGTAATTATGTTAAACAGTCAAGTATAAAAGCTGCCCAAAAACAAGCAAGTATTTTAAAAGTAACTGCGAGACAAAATACTATTGCTCTACAGCAGTTTGATTTTAGCAAATATTGTATTTTTTGCGGGGAAGAAGCGTCGCACGAGTACAATGCTAAAAGGGAAAAATATCCTATCGCGAATCTTTCGAAAGTCAGAATTGTTCGTAGCGACACTTTAAAGGACAATATTCTAGAAAAAATTACTTCACGCCAGAACGATGAAACTTTACGAGATAACCTTCGAGAAGAATATACAGTTTTAAAAAAACTTATTGAAAACGTATATTTCAATTTTTAGACCGTCTCATAAAACCGGTCGACCTATGCGTAAAGATACATCTGACGTTGTGGACTATATTATCTCTTATTGATGCGAGTTTAGTGATGAGGAGTGTCAATTTTCCATTGCAAGTATTTTAAGCGAATACAAAGAAGAAGAAGAAGAACTTCCTTGCAAACTTGACACAATTCGCAATAAACTAGTAGAATATTTTGGTGACGCAATTTCCGTTTATAAAGTAAAAAAAGATTTAGTTGTTTGTTTCGCGTTTGTAAGAAATAAGATTCTTTCTGCGGAATGGTACAACAATAAAAACTCAGATGTTAAAGCCGAACGCAAACGGATTATTGATACAGCAGCGGAATTGCTTCTTGAAGATATAACATCGAAGTATTATGATACAGTTAATTATCCTGCGCCTGATCATTTTTTTGATAACATCAAAGATGACATACCACCGACGTTACAATTGTTTTTCGATATTTTGATGAGAAGTAACAAAAGAAAAAATGAAATATGGGATAAATGAGTCATGACACTTTGTCATATTATTATATCCTCCGTAAGACCTCGGTCATTTTTATCCCCGATTTTATTGGGTTTGTCAACTATGATGTATAAAAAGCATGCATCGAAAAATCTCATAGATTCATTGGCTTATCTTGGATTATGTGCTTCCTATTATAAAACTCAGCTTTTTGAATCTTCTATAGTTTGTCAGCCCGAAACTTATGACTCCGGTGCAGCTTATTTTCAGTTTGTATACGATAATGCCGACCACAACACGTGCACAATAGATGGTCGGAATACTTTCCATGCGATGGGTGGTATTCTGTGCAACTCCTGCCTCCGAAATATCAACAAATACTAAAATAGAACGCTTAGCTCGTATTCCTTCGGCTAATAACGTAGGCGCTTTTGGTTTCGTCCCTCTTCAAAACTTTCAAAGAGGAGTGCACGCGGGGCTTAAAAATATTGTGATTGAAGATGTAACTATAAACAATCCAATAACGCAAAATCATGTAGAGTCAACAGATTTATTATGGTTTTATGGGAATTACATACTGAAACATGCACCTCGAGTGTGTACAGAAAATGTTGCCTTATTTCCACGCTAGTGGTCATAATTTGTACGCCAAAAGTGCCCACTTATATTTACAAGATATGTACAATCTTGAAAATATAATGGACGTAATAGAGTTTGATAAATTCAGTCGTTTAGGCTACTTTACTATTAGGCGAGTGGACAAATATCGATCCGGAACGTGGTCTGATATGATCATTGAACAAATGTTGATGCGGCCAATGAAAGTGAGTGTCGGCTTAACACATGGACGCGGCATAACTGACAGTACATTATGTAAGTGGGTTTTATCAACGATCGTTTCAATCCAAGTTAGAGATACTGTGGAGAAATTCTGTAATATTACTTACGCAACGTCTGATCAACATGTCGACGCAAGTAATTCTCGTATTAAGAGAGATTTGAAAGACTTTAACAAGTTAACAGAATTTTCTCAGAACCACAATCCTGTAATGCACAATATAATATCGATTAGTAGTGGAATGGTAGGTGGCGATAAAATAAACTGCCACAAAGCATACGAGGTAGGTTTAGAATGTATTAAGAAAATTGTCGGCGGGAACTTTGGATCGATCAAATTGAAAAAAAAGACAAGGTATTATCTTTGAAGACAGTCACTTCATCGATAAAGATAGACAATGAAGTAGTAGCGATCAATCCTACATTGTTATTTCAAAGAATATCGCTAAGTATTGAAAGCAAATCAGACATGCGAAAATTCTTACAATATGAGCTTGCTCCTTATAGTCCAGGCGGTAGAGCATTCGAGGTGGACCTTCTTTGAAGTAGAGCATATTATAACGTAGAAAGTTCCGAAATAATATGTAGAAAAAGAATCCGAGTTTGCCTAATCAAAAAAATTTCTGCTAAATTCAGTATAGCAACAAATGTACCGAAATAACGTAAAAAGGCCTATTTTTCGGCATATTTTCTCTTATAACTTGAGAAGGAAGCGTTTAATCGAAAATAGTCATAGAACATTTTTTGTTTATCTGATGTTTTTCTACAAAGCTAATGTATTTTCGAATCGAAAAATTTTATTTTGCGCTAACAATGAGTAAAAAACCGTTAAAAATGATGTGTAAAATGTAACTAATTTTTAAGGGGCGTAAAAATCAATGAATGTTAATGAAAATTTGTGAAATGGTAGCTCATTATATGATAATACTACATAAAAAAATTCAGGATGATCGACGGTGTAGTTTTCCAGTACGGCTGTTGTTAACTAAAAATTTATAACAATTTTGTCGCGTGCCATGGGTTTAAATAAAGACTCCACGCGGTCGCTGAATTTTTTACACATACTTTGGCTTATAGTTAATAATATGCAATATCAAAAATAGCCTTTTTTGCATTATACGGGTGCTTTAGAATTTTTTTAAATTTTTTCAATTTTTTTTTTATAAATAAATGCAATTACATGAAAACGGCTCGATGAAAATGCAATGTTAAAAAAGGCTTGAGAAGCTGATTAAAAAACGCTTTAATCGAGCTAAAACCGACCTGATTCAAATGACTACAACCGGAGATATTAGAGCTTTAAGTCAACCTAAATTTACGGCTGACTTAAACGTGAAGTAGACAAATAAAAAATGTAGTGTTGTAGCTAATTGTAAGAGGTTTCAATATCCGTTGAGTGCATTTCCGGCACTTATTTGCTTCATTAAATAAAAATTATGAAAAGAAGCCTGATCGTTGAAATTTCTCGGCGGAACGGCGCGGAAGGCGGAGTGGGGATGACTGCGAGCAGCTGTGCTGCCGCGCGGCACTGTCTCTTCAAAACGGATATGCGCGATAAAACTTAACTTTTCTCGGGAACGAATTAACTTATAGACTTCATTTTTTTTTTAATTTGATATTGCGAATCGAGAGGAATAGGAATTTCGCATTTAAAATTATGTAAATAAATAAATTCTAAGTGAATTTTACTCATGAAGAATTAAGCAATTTTTTTCTTCATTAAAAATTTATTTATGACATGAAATTAATGTTTTTAAACTAAATTAATAACTAACAGATTATTCTAAATTAATGATTTTGCAATTTATTTGTAAAAAATGTAATCTTTTCTGTTTATATATTGGTAAATATGAATCTATTAAACATGGAGAGAGGAACTGGAAAATAAAGTACGTATAAAAAATAACATTTTAATAAATTTATTAACTATTTATACAAATTTTCGTTTTTTTACAGGCTGTGTATCGTTTGCTTCGATTTCTGTTTGTGGTTCTTAGTCGCTCTCACTGTCCGAAAAAATAGGTGTAGGTCCTTCTTCATTTATTTCGACTTCCACGTTCTCTAACTCATCTACATTTTCGTCCAATGAAACCTGCAGCACATCGCTATTACTGCAGGTTTGCCCGTGACAATTTTTGCAGAAATCTGTGCATCGCAAGCCGTGTTTTACACAGCCGCATGTCTTCTTGCATTTTTCTGTACATCTGCAGCTGATATTTTTTAAAATATTATCAGGGACCAAAGAACCTTCAACGTAGACTGGGGCCAAACAGTCTGTCTGCATTTTCCACCCCCAATCTACCGGGTTCAATGATTACCTAGCCACTGTTGGATTTGTAGATATGCTCTACATGAATGCACATTAGATGCAGACTCTGTTGGGGGTAAGAAGCCAAATTAAAGGATTTTTGTCGTGAGCATCTTTTAAAAATTGTGTACCTCAATTCATTCAAACTTATGTTGTTCTTTTTCTTAGGATTGTATAACGCTCTAATAACTTCCTGGCCGGTTGCTGTTAATTCTGCTTTTGTGGCACTGCTTGAATAAAAAATGTTTACTTTATCTCTCAATTCACTATCGTTTTGCAATATTTTAAGAATTTTTCCTTTCCCCTGCTTATAAAAAGCTGATGTGATATCACACCCAGAAAAAGCATGAATAAATGCCACAACATCCTTTAAATTTTTATGGATCAAAGAATCACAAGAAAAAAATTTTTCTGAGTCTTTATTCTTTCCGGGTTTTAAGAAATAAATAGAATTTTCTGGCGACGCCCTTTGTGTTAAAATTATCAAAATGTCGATATCTTCGGCAACTATGATTGTTGGTTTTTGTGGCTCGCTGATTTCGAGTCCAGACTCCACAATAAGACAATCAGCATCTTCGACAGCCTGCTTAGTTACAAATCCAGCATTTTCCAATTTACTTCTCAAAAACTGTATTAAGCGATTTTTATTTTTATCATTAGATAAAAATTTTTCTTGTGGAAACGTTGATGACATTGATAAATCAAAAATAATCTCTCTGCATTGCTGCCGCATTTGTCGCCGTTGACGCTCTGCATTTTTTGTACTTGTTGCTTTGTTCTCCGGATATCCATCAAATACAACAATACTATTAGAGGCATAGTGCTTCTTAACGTAATTTACGTAGCTATCTAATATATTTTCAAATAAATCTTTTTGGCGCCACTGCACTTTATGCAATAAATAGCCTCCATCTACAACATGCCGGCAATTTTCGAGATTAATTTGAACATTTTCCGGCTCAAAGAAATCGTACAATTTAGACTTTTCTGTTTTTCGGAAATTGGAATTGTCGAATAAAGATAACGGGAAAGGCGCAAGTTCGTAAGCTAGATAATTTTTCAATTCATTATCACCCTCCATGGCGACAGCAATTCTTTGAAATAAAAGAGTGGGATTGATGATCACTTCTTCATTTTTCAGCTTAATTGCTGTTACGTTTGAAAGCGGCACTACTCTATTCTTTCTTTGATATTTAAAATTTTTGAAATTCAATCCATAACTTTTTTCCATAATTTTATTACCAATTTCCAATGCTTCGTGGCAGTTTATTGTGTCATCAGCTTTACACCCAGAACTAATCGACATCAGTTTATCATTACATACAAATGGTTCGTACATCGAGAAAAATTTTAATAATTTATTTAAATCATCTGTATCTCTAGATAGTCGAGAAGCTCTGGAGTCAACATGCTGTTCAGAAGTTGAAAAATTAATATTGCAAAACTTCTGCATTGATTCTGTCACATCAATTAAAACGGGCATGATTAATATCCATTTCGATAGTGTACTGTCAGCAATGCCTCTTCCATGCGTTAATCCTCCACTAGTTTTCATACATCGCATCAGTATCTGTTCAATGGCTATATCGGACCAAACACCCGAAAAAAATTTGTCTGTACGTCTAATTGTAAAATAACTATTTTGAACAAAATTTGATATTCTAATACACCCATTCGCTCTTCTAACTCGTACATATCTTGCAAATATAACTGAGCGGATTTTGCATAGAGATAATGTCCGCTAGCATGGAAAAAAGGAAGCATTTTTCTTATGCTTTGTAAATGAAGGTCCCAATTGCCCGACCTTTCTGCTTCAATATACTGCTTTAACAATGTCACCATATTATAATACTGCAACCACAGTTTCGCAGTAGGACCATTCTTTGCAAAATTATTAATGTGTTCTTGAAATCTACGAAGAATGCAACAAAATTCTTCGTTTTCTAAATTGATTACTGTTTCATTGCCAATATATTGTAAAATATTATTTATTATTTCAACCTCGTTTTCAGTAAAATTAAATGACGAAAGAATGATCATTCCCAACTCCGAATGAGCTAAAATATGCGCTCGAACGGCGCGGGCATAAGCATGTCCGTTTAAAATTTTATCTACAGAATTTTCTGCAAAAATCTCACAGAAAAGTTCTTTGATTCCACTTCCGTCCATAATAAAACCAATAGAACCAATAAAAGACATGGCTAAATGAAAACCTCCAAGCCTTAGAATCACTGTCGACAATTCCTTACAACATTCAAGAATTTCTTTTGCTTTATAATACAAAGGCTGGTCGAATGTTACAAAACAATGGGTTTGACTCATTGCTTTACATCTTCGATCAGCTTCATATAAAACTGTGTAAATCGTATCGTATTGACTTGGTGGTGCATTTATAAAAGGTAAAAAATTAATTCTGCTCTCACTAGACGTTTTATGGTCAGTTATCGTTTGCATAAACCCATTTCAACCTTCAAAATCAATATCGTATTTGCGCTTACCTACTAACCATAATAACTCGGTTGCTGATATTTTTATATCCAGAGACATTAAATGAACATTATTTACAGTTGAAACATCTGAAAGAAAGTTATCTGGAGACGGATAAGAGTTACAATCGTACACTTTTCCACGAATATCTTCCAAAATAATTTTTCCAGGACTTTGGATAATTCGTTTGCGCTTTGCTGTTTCATCCTTATATTTATTTTTGTACCAATTGTCAGTTAAAATTTTATGTCCAATGTTGAGAAATGTGATTATCGGCCCATATTTGGAAGTGTGAATAATAATGTCTGTTCCAAAAATATCAATTAAATAATTTTTTAAATATTTTGTGTTGGGCCATTCGACACTTTCAAAATTCTGCAATATTTCTCGTACACTAAACTGGCATTCTTCTTTATTTTCCGTTATATAATTTGCAATAAATTTTGCGGCTTTATAGGTATTAGTGTCTTCATTTCTACTCTCTTTTCTAAATTTATTATATAATAATTTATAGCAGCTTTGATGGTATCGAGCGCCTACAGCTACCAAATCCTCAACTTTTATTATTCGATTATATACTTCTAAGCATTCTCTGTCATTGACTTCTTGTAATTTGTTGAGTAAAGTAGTCCTGCTGCCAGTTTTAGATACAAAATAAACCACTTGTCGAATATTTGCAGCTAGTTTTTTTTGTTTTTCTATAAAATCATCGCTAGCATCTTTTCCACAAATATAACAAAATTTTGCAAAGTTAAAATCGGCGCCTGTAGAAGCACGTGTAGAAATACCTGGCAATGATTTTAATTTATTCTCTGCTGCTTGTATATTCTTTTCCCATGTATAAGATTTCGCACAATTAGCATGAACATTAATGGAACTGAATTTCCGAAATTGCAAATGTTTTTTGTCTTGTCTCCTTATGCTTGATGCGACGCAACTTCGAATACTTTCTTCTTTCAATGTACGAATATCACCGATATTTAGCGACTTTTCACAAATCATATAATCCACTTGATCAGCCATTACATTAGAATAGAAGCTGCAAAATAATATGTGCTATATAGTATTTAGCAGCGACTTTATAATTTATTGAAATGATATTATTGATATAGGAATATTCTCTAAAATTTTTAGTATTTCAATCATAGGAACAGAATACTTACATGAATATATATCTATATATATATATATATATATATATATATATATATATATATATATATATATATATATATATATATATAAATATATTCTCTCCAATTTTATATATAAGTATGCGAAAATACACTCTGAAAAGTAACTTTTAACTGGTAAACTATGACGCCAAGTGATTGCTACTAAGGACGCTTCCAGACTAACCGACTGAAAGACGTTACAGACTGCTCTACACAACCTATACTATTATAAAGGATGGTTTTCATAAGTGTTGCGAGATGCCGTTCATTCCAAGAACGACAGCATCTCTGATTGGTTCGTCTCACCCGACTGGCCATGTAGCCGTGTAAGCAAAACATATACTAAGATTTCAAACAGGGGGGGGGGATTACAAAGTGCTTTGACCTTCGTACCTTTCGTGTCAATACAAACGGTTACCTACCTGGAGTACAATAGACCGCTTTTACCTGCCGATCCACTAATACAGTTCGTTTACCTGAACTGAAGTTATTCAGTTTGTATAGATGTTAACATAACAATATATTTACATACAATGAAAAAATATACTGTTTAATTTAAATATATTTATAATAAAAATACACATTTTTACAAATAAATTGCAAAATCATTAATTTAGAATAATCTGTTAGCTATTAATTTACTTTAAAAACATTAATTTCATGTCCTAAATAAATTTTTAATGAAAAAAATTGCTTAATTCTTCATGCGTAAAATTCACTTAGAATTTATTTATTTACATAATTTTAAATGCGAAATTCCTATTCCTCTCGATTCGCAATATCAAATTAAAAAAAAAATGAAGTCTATAAGTTAATTCGTTCCCGAGAAAAGTTAAGTTTTATCGCGCATATCCGTTTTGAAGAGACAGTGCCGCGCGGCAGCACAGCTGCTCGCAGTCATCCCCACTCCGTCTCCCGCGCCGTTCCGCCGAGAAATTTCAACGATCAGGCTTCCTTTCATAATTTTTATTTAATGAAGCAAATAAGTGCCGGAAATGCACTCAACGGATATTGAAAGCTCTTACAATTAGCTACAACACTACATTTTTTATTTGTCTACTTCACGTTTAAGTCAGCCGTAAATTTAGGTTGACTTAAAGCTCTAATATCTCCGGTTGTAGTCATTTGAATCGGGTCGGTTTTAGCTCGATTAAAGCGTTTTTTAATTAGCTTCTCAAGCCTTTTTTAACATTGCATTTTCATCGAGCCGTTTTCATGTAATTGCATTTATTTATAAAAAAAAAAAAAATTGAAAAAATTAAAAAAAATTCTAAAGCACCCGTATAATGCAAAAAAGGCTATTTTTGATATTGCATATTATTAACTATAAGCCAAAGTATGTGTAAAAAATTCAGCGACCGCGTGGAGTCTTTATTTAAACCCATGGCACGCGACAAAATTGTTATAAATTTTTAGTTAACAACAGCCGTACTGGAAAACTACACCGTCGATCATCCTGAATTTTTTTATGTAGTATTATCATATAATGAGCTACCATTTCACAAATTTTCATTAACATTCATTGATTTTTACGCCCCTTAAAAATTAGTTACATTATACATATCATTTTTAACGGTTTTTTACTCATTGTTAACTTTGTAGAAAAACATCAGATAAACAAAAAATGTCCTATGACTATTTTCGATTAAACGCTTCCTTCTCAAGTTATAAGAGAAAATATGCCGAAAAATAGGCCTTTTTACGTTATTTCGGTACATTTGTTGCTATACTGAATTTAGCAGAAATTTTTTTGAATAGGCAAACTCGGATTCTTTTTCTACATATTATTTCGGAACTTTCTACGTTATAATATGCTCTACTTCAAAGAAGGTCCACCAAAGCTTGGTTTTACTGCTCTACCGCCTGGACTATTATCCGCTCCCACTTTTTGACGAGGGTGGTATGCGGAAAGGACGCAAGTTTTCTTTCTACGACAATTTTAGTAAAATAACAGAGCTTCCACGAAATGAGCAGGATTACTATGTAATCGATGGCGGCTTTCTTCTGCACAAAGTTCGTTGGGATACGAATAATTCCATCGAATTTATAGTACAGCACTACGTTAATTACGCTATCAATAATTATAGTAGAAACTGTACTATAGTTTTCGATGGTTATCCCGACGGACTTAGCACAAAAAGTACAAAGGCCGCTGAGAGGTCACGGAGAGAAAATAAAAATTTGCGCCGTGAAATTGAATTTAATAGACAAACTGTTATTTCAATTTCACAGGACAAATTTTTAAGTCAAAACAAAAATAAAAAAAATTTAATAACATTATTGTGCTAACAGTTCAAAAAAGAAAATTGCACCACTTTAGTCGCCGAGGAGGATGCAGATTTTCTTATAGTCACCACGGTGGAAAAATGCAGCCTTACGTGGAGAACGTGGATCGTTGGAGAAGACATAGATTTACTGGTAATATTACATAAACACAAACCGTATAACACCATCTACTTTTTAAAACCCGGCAAAGGAAATATACAGGACAGTATTTACGACAGCAATAGTTTTAAACATGAAAAATTACAGTATTTGCTCACGTTCCTTCACGCGTTCACAGGATGTGATACTACGTCTTGCTTTTTTAAGCAAGGCAAAAATAAAATTATCAATATTTTATTAAACGACAACGCTCTCCAACAACAGGCTCAACGCTTTTATGATTCCAATGCGACGCCTGAAGCTTCAGCTGCGAGTGCATATGAAATTGTTAGCCGATTATATGGAACCAAAAAAGATAAAAAAGTTTACATGAGCAGCGATATCTAAACTTCCAAAAGTCTGCGTTAAAAGGTTCCGCAAAACTTGAAAATTTGCCGCCTACTGAAGGTGTCACAATGCAGCATGCATTTCGCACATATCTTCAAGTGCAGCAGTGGGAAGGTTTCACAAAAAATCCGACGGATTGGGGTTGGAAAGAGCGACTTGATGTTTTACACCCCGTTCCCACACTAGAGCCGCTCATCCCAGACGAAGTACTGCGGAAAATTAGCTGTAGATGTGAAACGGGGTGCAAGAAAAAGACATGCAGCTGCCGGAAGCATGGCTTGCGATGCTCAAACATATGCTCATCATGCCATGGTGAAACCTGCACAAATGTGGAAGAAATGGTTATTGATATGGCAGATATCATGCATGATGATGCAGAATATGATGAGCAATTCGAAACCGAATGCGAAGTCCCGCCAAGTACACAAGAAACAAATGATGAAGAAGATCAAGAAGATGAAGAAGAAGAAGAAGAAGATGAAGATGAAGAAGAAGAAATAGAAGAACATAGTCAAGAACTGAATCAGTCAGTATCACGCCCAACAAAGGCAAAAAAACGTAAAATAACCATTTAAGTGTTAAATCTGCAATAAATGATTTTTTCAAAACAAATACATTATTTTTTATTATTTCATTAACTAGTAGTAGGCACGCCAGTATTTATCCATAACTAATTCATCTATGTTTATGAAAAAAAAACAGAAAAATGTTAATAAAAATAATTGTTGTTAATTAAGTATTGTTAAATAAACTTTTTCGGGGAAATGAGTAGGCTGTATGTTAATATTTTGGCGAGCTACCCCAAATTAAAAAAAAATGAAGGGTTTACGTCAATTATATACTGAGATATGAAAAAAATTTCCAGCGCGTCGGATTTGAAGTTCCTACGCTCAGTTTTTGCGCGTGACATTTGCAGCCTTCTCCAATTTAGACCCGCGCCTTCGTGATTATTTATAACAATGTAATTTTGCAATAAATGTGACGAAATATTTTTTTTCTGTTAGTACAACTATTAATTCGATTTTTTGTCCCTGTCTCGTTTCTTAATATTAATAATTGAAGACACAGCGATTTTTACAAAAAAAAAAATTATCTCGGCTCCCAGAGCACTTAGAGAGTTCGTAGACCCCTTAAAATTTGTGAAAAAATGCTAGCTTTTCAACGAACCTACTGTCGATTATCTACGACCAATAGTCGAGCCGCAATTGCTTTTATTTATAACAAAAAAAATGACTTCTTTTTATTTTGCGATTTTAAACAATTAAATTTGAAAAAATCGCTTAGCTAATCTAAAATCTAATAAATAAATAGAATTATGCAAAAACTATTAAATATTTTTAGCTAAAATTTTAACTGCTTATTAAGTGCTATAAGAGCTATACTTAAACGAGTTATCAAGCACCTAGCGACCTTTTTAACAGAGTAATAAACAATCGTAAAAATGGCCTTTTTAAGCGGTTTTTTGCGATTTGCAGATAAAAAAATTAACTAAATTTAAATCTGTAAATTACGTTTGATAGGTCTTTTTACTATCTACAAAGTTTACTTTGAACTTTTTTTTGTAAAGTCAGTAGTTTTTTTGTAGCAGTCGAAAAACTGTTTTTCCGAGCATTCAATTGTTAATTAAAAACATTTCCCATGTAAATTTTTATACTCATTCACCGGGTTATTGTTCCTGATGACCTCCCCAATCATAATCAGCTTGATAAGGTCGGCTTACAATTAGGTTTCAAAACAGGCAAAAAAAAGACTAATTTGACTGGCCTAATTAATAATTGCACTCGGTACGCGATTATTTTAGTTTAATTATTGAATACTATTTTTGTAAATCGTTTCTTTTGTGAGTATAACTGGTACCTATTAGTTACTTAATTAACTAATACGCGTTAATAAAGATAACGTCGGTACAGTGTATGTGAATAACTTGAGTCGTCTATTTATTACTGTTTTGTGAACTAAATTATTATTTACTGCATAAATAATTCGTGATAGTTTAATGTGTTTTGGAAAAATAAAAAAAAATTACATTTCACTGTTTTGCTTCGCGATTAATTAAGTTTATTTGAAATAACTTCTGCTGGATCCCGCTTTTGTTTAAATAATAGGTGAACTATTTTTTTTTTTAATAAATAATTTCCAATCGAATAATTTTATTTTTTTCGGAATAGCCAGTACGTTTTTTTTGCATGCGGGTACATGCATTGAATATTTTCTAGGATATAATTTAAGATTCGGATAACTAATTTTTCCGTTGTATATTCAATTAGTTTTCCGGGATAATTGTTTAATTATCGGTACATGTTAGTAATTATCGTCTCGATTTCGGAATATTTGTGAGTAATTATAACTAAGCAATTTTAAATATTCGACCGTAGAAAATCTTCAAACTTAGCTTCGAAATAAAAGTAAACAATTGAACGTACAGTAGAAACTATTTTGAATTATACACCACAATTCGAATCACAATACGCGATTACAGTGTGGGTTGAAAACTTGTCGGTACCAGAACTAGTTAATCAATTAAGGAAATACTCGCTTAGCATAGACGGAAAAATAGAAGAATTAACAGATCGTCTAGCAAAATTTGTTGCGTTAAAAAAGGGATACGACGAAGTCGCTTGGGATATTTCAGATGAAAATTTTAATTTTACATGCGAGTTTTCGCAAAGATTACAAACTGTAATCGGCGGAAGAACCCGCAACCAAAATGAGTTACAAAGAACTCATAATGAACCCCGAGCGAATACCTCGCCGCGACAGTCATGCGAAGCAACAAGCTCACCAGCGGCGGTGAGAGATTCCCCCTTGCAACGGCAAGAACCCTCACTAATAGATTTCGAAACGGAACCTATAGTA
The DNA here is from genome assembly GCA_036365515.1 of Torymus aiolomorphi. Taxonomy (NCBI): domain Eukaryota; kingdom Metazoa; phylum Arthropoda; class Insecta; order Hymenoptera; family Torymidae; genus Torymus; species Torymus aiolomorphi. The sequence goes on along the minus strand of CM070874.1, from coordinate 236,498,171 downwards.
CCGTCGGTACGTGATTCGGGAGAGCCGAGGCGAAGGCCATGCGTGCGACTAATGCGAGACGAGACGAGACAACCAACGGACGAAATCAGTGAACCTACCATAGAAAATAGGAATTCAAATAATCGAGAAAATTTTAATAATCGAGTTTTGAATGGTAATACACGCCCGTTCGTACCTAGAGTTAATTTTGCGCTTTCCTCAACGGCAAGAGCAAATACAGAAATGCACGCGCGAACGCGTTTTGAACAAGAACTAAACAACTTAACTTATAGTTTAAAGTCGAGTATGCTTGACCATAGTGAACGAGTACCGAACATAGACGAACGTACGCATATATACAGAGACTCACACCAGACAGCAACTGACGAATATCGCGTGAGCACAAACGCAACCTACACACCACCTTTCTCTTTAGCGGGACTGCCAACATACGGCGCGACTTTTCACCAATCAAACGTACCAAAGAATAAGAATAATAACAATACCACGACGTTTTCGACGCCACGAAATTCTTCGCACATCCCAGATGCTCGAAACATGTACCGCTCTACATTCACGACGCTGTGGCTATCGTATCCGAGAAAAATAATCCGAGATTGGAAGATTAAATTTAAGGGCGGATCGAATTCTAGCGCGGAAGAATTCCTATGCAGGATAGAAGAATAAAGAAGCGGTACTGGAGTAACAGATTCGGATCTGTTATAAGCTCTGTCCGACTTATTGGAGGGAATGGCTGCGAAATGGGCGCGATTGGAGAAACATAAATGGCTGTCGTGGGACAATTTCGTTACGGATTTTCGCGAACATTACGGCGACCCGCATTTTCAGATTCGCGTACAACATGAAGCACGGGTGCGGACACGAGGGGAAAGTGAACCGGTAATTGACTTTATTACAAATTATCGGCACATTTTAAAATACTTATATCCACAACCGCCGCTCGAAGATCAACTCTCGATGACTTACAATAATTTAAAGCCGATATATAGGGATAAAATTAATAGATGCTCGGTACACACGTTCCGCGACCTAGAATTGTTTGGTAAAGAGTTCGAAGCATGCTGCTAGCAAAGCGGGAATACAAACCCCCTCCACCTAAAGAATTATCATTTCTACCGGAACTCGCGTTCGAATCAAAGAAATCCGCGATACCTGCTGAGGGGGGAAAGGGTAGGCAAAACTTCCACAATGTCTCGGCAATGAACGAAACAAGCTCGCAAAAACCAACTCAAAGAGGAAAGCCAAGATGGAACGCGCGAAGACAAAACGAGGGAGACAACATCGGTAAAACACCCGCAGGTCCCGACAACAAACAGGATGGGAGCGAGACGGGACGCAAGTGGAAACCTCGAGGTGGCAGGTCAAAAGCAGATATTAAATGCTTTAACTGCTAAGGTTTCGGCCACTGGGCCCGAGAATGCCCATCAGATAAAAGGCCCAGATCAGATCCGGACAACAAACCTCCGGCTGGACCGAGAAAGGAGAAAAGCGGCCCTCACGAAGAAAAACCTTCGGAAAACTAGCGAAGCGAGACCAGAAGGAGACGAGAAGTCCCGCTATCATTATGGAAAAGTCTCCAATCAAAAACAACGTGTGTCTAAATAAACCGGTGGAGAACCTAATCGATTTTTGGTGCGACGAGAACCCGAAGGACCACACTGAAGTCATGGAAAATGACAAAAAGAATTCATCTCAGGATGAAGAGAAGAGCAGTGCGGTACCGAAGAACACCAACCTCGTGGAAGAGCGAACCAATCAAACGTCACACACAGAATCAAAATTACCGAAGGAACTATCTTCAGAGGGCGAGAAGGAAATTTTAATAAAAGAACCAGCTACAAAATACAACATCGGCGGAACTGCAGAGTTAGGGAAGTTTCGAGATATTGTTGAGTTCTGCCACCCCCTAGGGCCAGAGATCGTAAGAGACAGGCGATTTTTCATTAGAATCGAGGTATCAGGGATACCTGCAGTCGCTCTAGTAGATTCAGGCGCGTCTAGGACGTACGTCGGTCCAAAGTTCGCAGATAAGTTCGGAAACCGGGTTTTCGAAACACTTGATGCGCGAACTATTACATTAGCTAACGGGTCACTCGAGAGAATTTCAGGGCAAATTAGAGTCCCGGTTAGTATTTGTGGCACGAGCAACGAAGTGGCCATTCGTCCCGCTCGATAACGGAACGGCTGAAAACCGACCCTCTGCCGACATAGCCACCGACTTCACTCAGCATCAATCTGGCCCCAATACTCGAGCCAGAGCTCGACAAAGGAAAAAGGATGGTGACGGGGACGAAGGGGTTATGCCGGTGGTTGGTCGAGATCAGTAAAGCCAAATCTCTCGGATGACCCTGACTTGGAAACAGCTCATCTAGGCTCAATCCCTTGCTTCCAACATTTAATTTGGAGACCAATTTAAGCCCATGTATCACACCATACTTCTCTTATATCTGCATGCAATATTAAATATTCCTTTTGGAGTGAATGAAACGAGCAGAACGAGACCAAGGTGACGATGGATAGTAAAGGGTACTGGTGAAGTACCGAAAAATCTCACGTATAAGATTTGCGAAGGGCAGAAGAAGCTGTCTATTCTTTTGTCCACATTTTATAATTTTTTATGTTCGATACCGATACTTAATTTTTTTTCTATAAGCAAACTCACGGATATAACTCTCCCAAAGCTATTTCGCGGCCGAACTTTCGGACATCTGCGAAGTCCTAAGTCCGGTTTAAGGAGGGGGGAGTTATGAGAGAGTTGTAGTTATTACAGGCGAGAGTCCGGCAAGACGAAGTTAAGACCAATACGGCTATAGGAATGTATGTGTGTGCGCAAGTGTGTGAGTACCGGGATGATGCGAGCCGCGCGAACGGCGCGAAATGTGAGTGTTTTACAGGTACATACGCGAGAGCTGTCCGAGTCCCGCACCTTCAACAGCAGCCGAGAATCACCAGCTCCTAAGGCGTGAAGCCGAGTAGCTCGGACGCCCCCGAGCCGGACATAAGACATGCTCTCGAGGCATGCTAATGCTGCACAATAATGGCCCTGGCCCAGCCATAAGAAAAGCCGGCTGCTGATGCTATGAGAAGTGCTAAGACCGAGACGTTGCCAAATCTACCGGCCGCACATGCCGAGCTGCGAACCGACAACAGTGCTGCGATGATCGACGGAGCGAGCGACGGGACGAAGGGCGCTCACTCTCTGCCTGACCGCGAGAAAAGCCACACGCGCTTAGAACTATATTTAATTCATAGTACGGTGCGGGACGGCACTTAGCATTATACTTAAAAACAACGGTACACTATCATTTCCAATCAATATATATCCGTAATATTAATCCTTGTTCTCGGTACCTTGGTTTCGCGAAACTCAGCGAGACTCTCGTATAGAGTCCTGAGCGAAAGTGTGCGTGTGTGAGTGACTGAGCGTGCCGAGGGTCCTGGTGGAGCCTTGCCGTCAGCGGCGCCAGCGAGCAAAATTCCAAAAGGTAGGAGACTATTATTTGGCCTTCGCGCGCCTTACATTCAAGCTTGTATCGCATATTTCAATATGCACGTAGTTCACGCAATATTCGCTATTGCTAGTCGGCACAGAAACACTTAGGTGTTAGTAGATGTAAAATCGGTACAGTAATTGTATTTGTACTACAATGTGAATAAACTCTTTTATATTATTTTAAGTAATGTATATCTTTGTGACTATTAACTAAATGCTAAGCAAAACCCTACATTACAATGTCTATTGACTGAAGAGTTGTATGTATCCAATTTATTTGATTAAATAATTTTTTACGGTCAAAAATTATTTAATCAAATAAATTGGATACGTACAACTCTTCAGTCAATAGTCATATAAAATACCAAAATTTTAGGACCTCTTCCATTAAAATTTATGCAGTTCCTGAATCTGGAGTCGACGGCAGAGCAAAAATTTTGAAATGGCCATATATTTGGTTAAAATCGATCAAAATTTTTTTTTTGGATCTCATTTTATCATAAATTGAATATATTTTTAGGATATTACTTCTAAATATTTCTAATTATGAAAATTAATTTTTTTCAGGTCATTTTATGAGGAAAATTGTAAAGATGTCTGACCCCATTAACATATTCTTTAATGTTTTACTTATTTGTATGCTTGTCATAATTAGGAAACACATATATTTATTGTTTCTTTTATATATATATTTTAGCATTATATGTTAACATTATGTAGAATATGTGTAGAATATGAGAAATGTTAATGAACTTATAATATTTTCAAAATTTCATTACTATTTTCGTAAAATTTTAAATATTATAGATTTTAAAAAAGTTTAATTGTTATCATTTGAACGTTACAAAAAATGCTATTAATAATATTTTTCTTTAATATAATCCTTTAAGGGTTCATAAGTATTTTAGAAACTTTGTATATTTTTATTGTTGCTTTTTTATATGTAATTAATTATTAGGACATAAATTTAAGAAATTAAATTTGTTGACTTCTAATAATTATTTGCCATGTATTATTTACTAAATAATATTTAAAATTTACGAAAATTTTGATAATTTTTTATTTGGGAAAATTTTTCTTTAACATATTCTTTAATGTAATACTTTTTTGTATGCTTTTCATAATTAGGAAACATATATATTTATTGTTCCTTTTATATGTATTTTAGCACTATATGTTAACATTATATGGAATATGTGAAAGCTGTTAATGAACTTATAACATTTTCAAAATTTCATTACTATTTTCGTAAAATTTTAAATATTACATATTTAAAAAAAGTTTGATTGTTATCATTTGAACATTACGAAAAATATTATTAATAAAATTTTTCTTTAATATAATTCTTTAAAGGTTCATATGTATTTTAGGAACTAATTGTTTATTTTTATTGTTCCTTTTTTTATATGTAGTTAATTGTTAGGACATAATTTCTTATTGTTAAAGGATAAATTATTGTTAAAAAAATTAATTTTTTTGACTTCTAATAATTATTTTAACTCTTAAACTTTTTTGTAAAATATTCATTAATTTTTATCAATTGAATTTAATTATTATTTATATGTTTCAATTAAAGTTTTTATATAATTCATATCATGCTCTTTAAGTAAGTTATTATTATACTCATTATACTTATTTTCTTCTTTTTCATATTTTTCCACCATTTCGTTTAACCTGTCAAGTTTAACGGTATCTTCTAGATTATCTACTTCATTATATTTATTTTGTTCTGGATTCCAAATCAATGGAATTTATCCTTGTGTGGTATCATTATTATATTCATTTATTTGATTAATTAAATCATGTTCATATTCATCTTCCGCATTAATATGATTTTGTAGTTGTTTATTTATTTCATCCAAATATCTTGCATGCTGTATACTTTCTACTTCGACATATATTTTCTGTGTTGGATCCCATCTTGATGGACTAGGTCTTGAATCTCCTTGATTGGCCATCTATTGGCAATTGTATTAAATATGTTACAGTTAAAAATGTTTAATATCATAATATAATAAAAGAAAATAAGATAAAAAAATGTAATTAATCTAATATTTCTTTCCAAACAATATTTGTTATTTGATTTTCATTTTCTGATTCATTTTGTATGTATATATTATTTGGATTTTTACATCTTGAAAGAGCAACGTATAATTGACCATGAGAGAATAAAGATTTTTTAAAAAATAGTCCCATGTTATCGAAACTTTGACCTTGAGATTTATTAATAGTTATAGCAAAAGCTAATACAATAGGAAATTGTTTCCTATATAAGATAAACGGCAATGTAGACGATTCACAAGTATTAAGTGTTATACGGGGAATAAAAAATTGTTTTCCTTTATTTTCTCCTGTAATGATTTCAGCTTTTATATTATATTTATATAATCCTATTATTTTGAGTCGGGTTCCATTACATAATCCATCACTTATTCGAATATTTCGAATTAACATTACTATTGAATTTATTTTTAATTTCAATTCATGTTGAGGTAAACCTTCACGTATGTTATTTAACATTTCTATTGGATAATTTAGATGAATATTTTCATCTGTTGATCGACTCCATTATGTGTTGCATAATCTATACTATAAAATGTTATAGTTTCATGATTAATTAAGTTTAATATTTTATTATTTAATATATTTACTTCTTCATTATGTAAAGTTAATATAACATTTTTTGAAAAATCATAATTATTGTTAATATTTTTATAAATATTAACAATATGACAAACATCATTTGATTTCCATTCATTAGGAATAATAAATTGATCAAATTTTCCTTCTCCTATATTTAATAAAAAATGATGCAAATTCCTTATTTTTAGTACGTATATTTATTTTTAATTCAAAAATATAAAATAAAGGCCAAACATATGAATGTTAATGGATTCTTCTATAATTCTATTTCTAAATCCATTTTTTACTACTGGAAGAATTTGTCTAAAATCTCCACCTAAAATAATTAATTTTCCCTCAAAGGGATTATTATTATAATATACATCTTTTAAAATTTTATCTACGATTTCGAAAGCTTTTTTAGGTATCATTGAAGCTTCGTCCCAGATAATAACTTCAACTTCTCTTAATTTTTTTTATCTGAATCTAAGTTTAGGAAAGCAGTTTAAATATTAGATAAATCTAGTGGTAATCGGAATGTTAGATGGCTTGTCATACCTTTATACGGAAAAAAATTTGGAAGCCTGGGATGTCGGAGGTATGGAATTAACAGAAATCCAAAAAATACCGTATCTGTACGCTTCCAAAATTGAATGTAGTCACTTCCAAATTGAATTGCGTGGACTCCAACAATTTCGGTTGTGTACGGATCTCAAAATGGGATTATGTATATGCCATGTTGGAATGGCGGGGACTCCGAGACTTTCGGTACCGTCGGGATACGCTCGATGGAGTCCTCAGGCCGCCATTCTTGGTATCTCGGCGGGTCGGCTATACATTCGGACGTATTTCACGCGCGCCGCTTCATAAATATACTAATATAATATATAAACGGTTCAAAACGTGTGTGCTATATTATACTATAATAATACTTTGATATATAAGGATGAAACGCATATATATATATATATATATATATATATATATATATATATGTGTGTGTGTGTGTGTGTGTGTGTGTGTGTGTGTTAAAGTCAATTACTCTGTTCGTCGCCAGCCTCAGCACTTTTTTCTGGAGTTTTATCTGCGCACGACATCCTTTTTTCTTTTTAGGTTGTCATCTAAATTTCTAAGGTCTGTAACAGCTAAACATTTATTCTACGTAAATTATATTTGATTGTTTACAAAAATAAAATTGCTTATCGCCAAGCTAGACCGCACAGCAAGTCTAGTTAGTTCCAAGCTAGTCTCTATTCCCGTACGCAGCAAGCCCGCGCTTGTGCTCCCTCCGAACGTTACGTCAAGCACAGCAATAGTGTCAAAAATGTCGGAGAGCCGGCCGAATACTAACGCAAGTCTCGACACGCACTAAGAATTAGAAACTAAACATGACGTCAAGAATCTTTATTATTTATTTTTACAAGAATATTTATTTTTGTCGACTTAGTACTTCTATTCTAATTTACGTGTATATACGTATACTCGCGACAGAGTGAGAGAGAGAATCGAATTTCATCTAGCGTCTTTTATGTAATTCACTTATATCTGTGTGTCGCGAATGCATTAACCACACTTGAAACTTTCTATATTTTTTCGAATCGTAAATTACTAAAAACTATTTCTCATGACGAAAAATTTAACTATATAACTTTGATTGAACTCCTCAGAAATTATGCGTTTCTGGGAAATGTCACGCCTGCACTTATTTTTCGTATCACGCCAGCACCACGCCATTATTCATTTCGAGAAAAAGTATTACTTCTTTATGCGGACTTCTTTATATTGACATTTAATCTAATCTACTAAAACTTTATCCAGTTCGTTCTATGTCTAAAAACTGTTATCGCATCTATTTCTCGGCGTCCGCACAAAAAACTTAAAATGGCCGCGCGTCTCAAGTTAGCCGTACGGACTCAGGTTTCTACTCGCCGATACACAGCTCTAAACCGTTCCTGGCGTTGCCGGGCCGATATCTGTTAGAGTAGGCGAAATAAGCAGGAAGGCGAAGGCAAGGTCTTATTGTTTTAAGAGCACTTTATTGTGGCACAGAGCGAAGTTCAGCGGTGCGAGTGCAAGCGAGCACACAATGTTGAAGCGTGGTTACAGCGGGAGAAGCAGGTTCCGTCTATGCAGCTCGGCGGTTGACATAGGAAAGAGCGAGCGGCAGAGACGACGGCATCGGTAGGCACAGCGTCGGTGAGGGAGAGCGCAGCACGTCCGCTGCGCTACTCTGCTGTAGAGTGGCGCCACCTATACTTTGTGTTCAGGCACAAATAGAGGAAGAATGGACTCTAAGTCCTTTATATCTCAACAATTTTGTAGAGAAAATAATAATGAATTTTTGCAGAAATTTTACTGCTACTGAAATGTACGACTTTAATACAAGAAAAATGATTTTTGTAAGAAAAAAAAATTTCATAGCAACTTTACAAGCAAATATTGTAAAGTGATAAAGAGATAATTTGAAAATGAGAATAAAACACTGCTGATAACAAAAATCAGTTTTAAGAAAAATAGAAAATGTTATTATAGGGATTATAGAAAATACTTAAAAAAATAGGTTTTTAAAAGTGTTTCTTAATTGTTTGAAAAAATATTTAATCTTTCAGTTAAGTTCTTTGTAGAGTGTTGAACAGATGTTGAGAGAAAGATTGTTTGAATAAAAACATTGAATTTTTATTAGTATTTTAAACAGAAAATTTAAAGTTGTTAAAAGAAACAATAGCAATAATATATCTTTTTTTGTTGCTATTGTACTACGAACTATTGTACTACAAACTATACTTTTCGACCGAAAAAATCGCAGAAAATAATCTAATTCAGCCGTTTGTGAGATCGGCAATAATTTTATTCCCGGAATACAATTTTGAGTATGCAGGATAGCTACAAAAAATTAGCAACCTTGCAAGCACCGCGGAACACCCCCAAACTACCCCTTTTGACCGAAGAAATTGCAAAAAAATGTAATTCTGCTGTTTTTGAGATCACCAATAATTTTATTCACGAAATATATTCTTTAGCCTGCAGGAGAGCTACAAAAAAAATTGGCAACGATGCAAGCACCGTGGAACACCCCCAAACTACCCCTTTGCCCGAAAAGAAACGCAAAAAAATGTAATCCCTCCGTTTTTGAGATCGGCAAAAGTTTTATTTACGGAATACAATTTTGAGCATGGAGGGTAGCTACAAAAAATTGGCAACGTAGCAGGTACCGCGAAACACCTCCAAACTACCCCTTTGCCCGAAAAAATCGCAAAATAAAATCTAATTCCTCCGTTTTTGAGGTCACCAATAATTTTATTCCCTGAATACAATTTTGAGCCTGCAGGAGATCTACAAAAAAATTTGCAACACGCAAGCATCGCGAAATACCCCCAAACTACCCCTTTCGCCTGAAAAAACATACAAAAAAATTTAATTCGGCCGTTTTTTACATCGCCAATAATTTTATTCACGGAATAAATTCTTAATCCTGTAGAAGACTGATTAAAAAATTGGCAACCCCGCAAGCACCGCGGAACACGCCAAAATTACGCCTTTCGCCCGAAAAAACATACAAAAAATTTTAATTCTCATAAACGGATGAATTAGATTTTTTTTGTATGTTTTTTCGGGCGAAAGGGGTAGTTTGTATCATGAATTAAGCTGTCAACCACTGCCACCACGAATCCAGTACCCGTTACTGGGCAGAGAGCAAGCTCCCTGAGGCTCCCAGTACCCGTGGTACCAATTATACTTATCGAGTTTCCTTCTCACTCAGGAGTAACTACCAATTTGGTGGCCCCAATAAACACCCAATGCAGCATTGGTTGACTGACGCGTTCGTGCTCTCCTTACGCATACTGCGATGTATCCACACGCTTCTGCTTTCTAAGCGGCGGGGCTGACCGGCGCCCTAAACCGGAACCCCCGCCGGTGGTCCGTTAATTTTTGCTTAGTTTTAGCTCTAACTAATTTTCTTAATTTACATGGCACACTTTTTTTTTATAAATGTCTGAATGTCCTCATTGAAATGTTCGCATTGAAATTTATATTTAACCATCTTCAACATTTTTGTGATACTCTTATGCCCTCCTGCCTCTGAACACTAAGCTTCTTTGATAATATTCACTCTCTTACTCGGCTTAGGATGCTGTATAAGTCCGCAATAGATAATTAATTTAACATAATTATGAACTAATTCGCGTTTTAAGCAAGTTAACTGGTCTTCAAATTCTATGTTTTAAATGAAATTAATTTTCGCCATACTAAAACTAACTGTTAGGTTTGCAATTAATAAATTACTTAGTTATTTTTTGAGTAATTACGAAAAAAATTCTAGCGTAGGCTGATAAATGATTTTTACTATCTTCCCTAACATAAGTGGCATCACGAAGTGCACTTTCTTATTGGCTTTTATTGCCTTGGGCTCTCCTGTAGGTGCTAATAATATATCCTAAATAATTTATTTCTGGTTTAAGAAATTCACATTTTTTCGATTGCAATACTAGATTAGCTTGGCCTAATTTTTCAAATAATTTTTTAATAGTTTTCATGTGTTCATTAAAGGTTTTAGAGAACCTCCTAATGTCAAATTTAGAAAGAATGTCAAATTTCGAAAAAATGTACTAATTACTTTAAGGACAATTGACAACAATACTAGAGCACTAGTTTTTAAACCGAATGGTGATCGACAAAGTGTAATACATGAAACCCCTGTTTTTTGTCCTCTGGTTTAATTTTAATTTGATGATCACCCGCGTATAAATCAAAAACCGAGAAAACTTTAACATCGCCAAGTTGATAAAAAATGTCCACTATGTTCGGAACCGGATGATTATAGTCTGGAATAAGCGCGTTCAGTTTTCTAAAATCCACAATTACCCTGTATTCTTTTTGCCGTCGGGTCCCGATTTTTTGCCAACGCAGAACACTGGCGATGAGTAACCGCTTGTCGAAAATTCGACGATCCCTTTCTCTAACATTTCCTTGATCTATTGATCTCTTCTTTTAAAATAGGTGGGTGTCTAAACTGTTTAATTCTATTAGTTGCTGTTGGTATCTCGTGTTCAATTAATTAGGGGCGACTTGATGTCCCAATGCTGGCCCGTAGCCGGGTGCTTAAGTCGTAAAACCTCCTTTAATTTATTCAATTCCTTTAATTCGTCCCGCACATTATGTGTTATGAGCGTGGCTTCTCTTTTTGCGGCCCCGTCTATCTACCCTAATTTGTTTTTTACGTGACAGGGTGCGATCAATGCTTCCATACTGACTAAATTACTGCATTTATATGTCCTTTATTTTGATGGAGTATCTGGTGCAAAGCACATAAAATATCAGCAGTCGTATCGTCATCTGTAATGCGATACTCTCACATTTTTCTAAAAATATGAATGGCGGTGAACAAACAACAGATAAAGCATTAGCATACAAGCGTGATAATGAGACGCCCCTCAATGCTTGCAAATAAGCTAGTTTCCTTAGCTTGACTCGCAGCTCTTCAATAAGGTGCATCAGCCGAATATTCTCACAGACTATAGCATACGTTAATGCGCTAGTCAATTAATTACTTCCATGTTTTTTAATCTCGTTATTATCATTCAACGACCAATTCTGGTTACATAGGACATTACTTATTTTCCTAAAAATATTATTTTTTATCTTTGTCCTTTTATATATTTTCTGCTCGTAATTAACATTAGTGAACGTCTTTACTTGATTACTTACGAATGCTATCCTCTTTTTATTCTTATTAAATCCATTTTTAATCTCACATGCTATTATTTTTCATCCAAGATACTTTTTTTGAGTGTTACTGCTCTTTTTATTCTCACACATTACAGATTCGAAATTTTTCTTATTTTCTACCAAAGCACATTTAGTTTTATTTTCTAACTTACAAGGAGTGTATCTCAGATCCGGGTCATGGATTCTCACCGGCTCGCAGGATCTTTCTTCTTTTACCTAAAAATGAAAGCTTGTGCGATACTAGACCTAACGCTTTGAGGATTCTGAAATACAAGCCCTTGAATTATTTAAAAACTGAATGGTATTTTGCACTAAAATTACACTTTTTGCGCATGAACCTCCTTTAATAACTATAAACAAGCATACAGACATGATTACTTGCTTGATTATGGTATCACATGGTAATATGTATAAAAATCTCTAATGAAAGTATCCTTAATTAATTTACATCACCTTATTTGATGACGTACAAGCCCTTAAATGGCTTATTTGGCAATAAAACCTTGATTTATACCTATAAGTAAGCATTCAGACATTATTATCATTTAAGTAATGGTCTTATATGGTAAAATATATTATAATTTTTCCCAAAAATACTATTATTAAATTGACATTACCTTGTTTGAAGTTATACAATGCCTTCTCTCCCAATATTTCTCATTTAAATTAAAATATAAGCAATTGTCGCCTTGGAGCATGGCTTAAATTTTCAATCAATCCTTAGTTTTCTAACTCAAAGAATAATTAATGTATTCATGTTCCAATGAGTCCTTTTTATCTATAAATCACTGAAAAATAATTGTGACAATATTCTAATGTCTACAATCGAAAAAGTATTGATGTGCCGTGTTGCCCTATAATGAGCTGCCTCCTGGAGGTAACCTGCAACGGAGTAAAAAAATTAAACACAAAGTACCAATTTTTATTTAAAGAATTAATTCATATAAATAATAAGGTTATAGGAATCTAATATAAGCATAATTGAAGTCCTTGGACGTTGATGGTGTAGTTTACCTCTTGTTCTTAAATAAGAATTAATTTAATTACCACAATTAAAAATTACCACAATTAATTACCAAAATTTAAAAAATGATTTAATGATAAAAATATTATACTTTGATTTTTAAAGAAAATGTTTTAAATTACTTTATATGCTAATTTTATTTTTTTAATTTAAAAAATTAATTTAAAAAATGATTTTATGATCAAAAGATTATACTTTAATTTTTAAAGAAAATGTTTTAAATTACTTTATATGGAAATAATTTAAAAAATTAATTTAAAAAATTATTTAATGATAAAAAGATTATACTTTAATTTTTAAAGAAAATGTTTTAAATTACTTTATATGCAAATAATATTTTTTAACTTTAATTGTGGTAATTAATTGAAATATTATTTAAAAAAATATTGCATTAATCGTTTGCCACACTGTACAGACTTCATTAATATTGCTTTTTATATTGATTTGATATTGGTGACACTATGGTGTAGCACCGTGTAATCGATTATTCGGCTCAACGTGAACATAACGAGCCATGGGCTGTCAAAAGACATGGAGCAGACAGCAATGGTGTGGTCTATCTTATTTGGTAACATCAACTCTTATTTCTCTGTCATTGTTTTTATACGAGTGTACTTTCAGGTATTGGTGTTTAGGGTAAAGTGTAGTGAACAAGTGAAAAGAAGAAAAGAAGAAAAGTAGAAGACTGGAAACACAGGTCCAAGAAGACGTTTTCGAACATGATGAAAGCAGCAAGAGGTAAACTACACCATCAACGTTCAAGGACTTCAATTATGCTTATATTAGATACGTATAACCTCGTTATTTATATTAAATAATTCTTTAAAAAAAATTTGGTATTTTGTGTTTGTTTTTTTTTACTTTATTGCAGGTTATCTTAGGGAGAATGCTTATTATAGTGCAACACGGCACATCAACACTTTTAGGATTGTAGACATTAGAATATTGTCAGAACTATTTTTCAGTGATCTATGGATAAAGACTCATTGGAAAATGAATACATAAATTATTCTTTGAGTCAGAAAACTAAGGATGGACTGAAAATGTAAAGCCATGCTCCAAGGCGACAATTGCTTATATTTTAATTTAAATGATAAATATTGGGAAAGAAGGCATTGTATAACTTCAAACAAGGTAATGTAAATTTAATAATAGTATTTCTGCGAAAAATTATAATATATTTTACCATATAAGACCATTACTGAAGTGATAATAATATCTGAATGCTTATTTGTAAGTATAAATCAAGGTTTTATCGCCAAATAAGCAATCTAAGGACTTTTACGTCATAAAATAAGGTAATATAAATTAATTAAGAATACTTTTATTAGAGATTTTTATACATTTTACCATATGATACCATAATCAAGCAAGTCATCATGTCTGTATGTTTGTTTATAGGTATTAAAGGAGGTTCACCCGCCAAAAGTGTAATTTTAGTGCAAAATACCATTCAGTTTTTAAATAATTCAAGGGCTTGTATCTCAGAATCCTTAAAGCGTTAGGGTCTAGTATCGCACAAGATTTCATTTTTAGGTAAAAGAAGAAAGATCCTGCGTGCTGGTGAGAATCCATGACCCGGATCTGAGATACACTCGTTGTTAGTCAAACTTTTTACAAGAACATGTTCCTTAAATCTATTTTCCCAATTTTTATCTAACAAATTCAAAGTTTCATTAGTTACGTTATTTTTTAACGTTCTCTTTTTGAGCCTATTGTTTTCAAACACAAATTTACTAATTTTATTTTTCAAACTTTTGTTTTTACACAATTTATATTTCAAATTTTGCTTTTTAGCCGTTTATTTAACCAAATTTACCTTTATGATTTTTAAATTTCAAATTTTTACTTCTACCAAATTTCCAATTGAAATCTTTATTTTCACAAATTTCATTTTTAAAATCACTAGGTTTTTCAAGTTTCAAATTCAAATTTTTGTTTTCACAATTTTCATTTTTCAAATCTCTAGTTATTTCGAATTTCCAATTCAAATTTTTGTTTTCATAATTTTCATTTTTCAAATAAATTTTGCTCAACGCGTGTTCAGCGCTAATTTCAAATGGAGCGAAAATTTTACAGTAAGAAAGACATTTATTTGAAGCAACATTCTCATGCGGAGCGGGTAAATTCGCTATAAACATTCCCAGTTCTACACTCGCCTAAAACAACGCCGGATTTTTCCATTCGACTAGCTGCAGCGAGATTTTCCACGTGTCTAGAATTGCGATCGTACCCCTACATCGTACCTTGGATTTCCTTACGCCGTTCGGCTCGTGCCAAGATTACACTTTCTTTGCTTATCAGCCGCGCGATATTAACATTACTCATACACCGTAAGGTGACCACATGAGTCGCTATTTCCAAAAATTTTCTTCATAATTAATATTTGCCGTATATTTTCTTAACATTTCGCTACCGATTAACCCGTCTTCTTCGATGGGACAGTCATCGACAGCTACATGAAAATACAAGGTAAGATCACGGAAGATCAAAGGTATTTTTCCGCACAAACTAATTGATTCCTTTGTAATACCCTTCAGTTCAAGAATTTCACTCAGACACAATGGCTTTACTAGGCTTTTTACTAATTTTAAACAAAGATGGTCCCGCTCCCGTATCTAATATTAACTTGAGCGATACATCATAATTTTCAAATGGCATTTCAATTACTGGGGATTTACTATTTATACTCAACAAAACAGATTTTCTCACGATTTTTAATTCTGTTTCGTGTTTGATTGGTTCGGACGCGCGTTTTCTGATTGCCCCCAGGTCGCGCCCTGTACGACAGAGCCGTTCCCATTTCCCGCTTCGCGCTGCAATTTCTCTTGCCTTAGTCGCTCTTATACTGGGCACTCATTCTTCCAATGTTCCTTTTCTTTGCAATAATTGCCATGTTTAATGAATGAATTGGTTTGACATGGTTGTGCTACATCAGGACTACCCGAACACGGTCTGTATTGATTTTGAGCGACTTGAGGCATGGTCGGCCGCACGTTGGACAAAGGATTCGCGGCTACAAGGCTTGCACCTATACTCTTATAGGCTCTGACCAAGGCTTCGACGGCGATTGCTGCGCGCTCGGAGGAATCAACACTTCGAATAATTTTTCGCTATATGGTTCTTCTTTTCAGAAAATTGGCAAATTTCTATCTGTCTATTCTGCATTATTCTAACAGCGACCGATTCGTTTGTTGATTTATTAGTTTCCGAATCTTCTTTAAGTTCTGTTTTTTTGAAACAAGACACTTCACGCTCTATTTCAATTGCCATTTCTATCGCTCGCTGAAAGGTTGTAGTCACACCCATGCGCCTTTTAATTTCCCAATCCATACCACATGTGAAAAATTTTAGTTTATCGGCTTCTATATGTTGCCTAAATTCTTCGTTGGCTCTTTTATCTCTTTTAGCGGCTTCTTTTAATTTAATTGCAATGCGCCTAATTCTATTTGCAAACATCATTATGCTTTCGCCTTCTTTTTGTTTAACTGCGGTAAGCTCCCCGATTAATGTTTGGTGTGTTTTATAAGACCCGAAATTAGCTTCAAAATATTTCATTCAATCACTAATTTTGTCGGAAATCGATTCCTCCATAGATTTTTCTTTACCAGTCAAGCACCACCTAATTAATTTTGCTAAATTTGCCTCATTTCCTGCCGGAATAATGCTAACAGCCTCCCTTAAACCGAAAAAAAGTTGCTAAGCGGAATATTACCACCGTCAAACTTCAGAATGCAATCTAACGCGTCTTTAGCTGATACTTTTTTTAACGGCACTAAGATTGAGTTTGCGCGCACTGAATTTATATTAGTCGGAATTGCATCCCTAAAACCTGTGCAGGATGTGCCATACACGTTTGCTGTTATTGAAAATGTATAATTTATGTTATTTTGTATTTCAATGATTTCATCCAATTGCCTGATTAAAACAGGTATGTTTGAGGTAATAACTAGTTTGTCTACACTCGAAATTGATTCTATGATCTCTTTTACCCTAATTTTGTAACATATAAATTCAGATAAAATATCTATCATGATGTCGTCTTGACCACTTTTTATACCAAAATCCTATCAACGCTACCTGAGCGACATTTGCAATTTTTTCCGCACTTTTTATTAAATTTAAACTTTTATGGGATAAAAAAAAAAATTTCGCTACTACTTTCACTTTACTCCCGGAGGTGGGCCCCCAGTTGTAACGACCGTGTTACAATGTCGCGACAACTATAAAGTGGACGCGATAAATGTTCCTGTTTCGGTCTACGCCTACACGTAATAACCACGGGAGTAGGAACGCGCGAAAGTAGCAGTTCCGACTTTAAATAATAATATTGGTAATCGCGATAACTATTAAGCTACAAGCGGCAGCAGCAATTAAGACCGACAGAAGAAGGACAGCAATCTTGTAATTTACATACTTTAAGGGAGGTGCGCTTAGCTCGTTGTCTCAGGCAGCCCCAGTGGTAGCTGCACGGTCCAAAGGTAGCGGGAGATTCATATGGCAGTAGGACAGGCTCGGCCAAATAATGTTAACTCCAAGTTGTTACGAGTAGAGGCTTCTAGGGATTAATCGCGCTATCAGAGGCGAGCTGCACGTCAGTAGCTCGCAGGACATCGAACCTCAACTACAGCGGCGCGTCAGCAGCACGCGGTGTGGAAACTTCCGAAACTCAGGTGCATGAATGGAAGCGAGCTACATGTCAGCAGATCGCAGGACATCGAACCTCAACTACAGCGGCGCGTCAGCAGCACGCGATGTGGAAACTCCCGAAACTCAAGCGCGTGAATGGAGGCAAGCTGCATGTCAGCAGATCACAGCACGTCGAACCCAAGAACGAGATGTTGAAACTAGGGCGCATCGGACACAGCATCGAAAAGCTGACACGATGGCTCGATTGCCAATCAACGAAGTTAGCGAGTGACTCCCACCCACGGACACTTTGGTACGGGTATAAATACGGTACAGAGCACGTATGAAGGGAGTTCAAGACCAACCAGGAACGAGCGAGGAAGGACGAACAAGGAAGCTGATCTGCACAAGCGACCCACGGGAGGACGATCGCCAGTCAACCGCGCCGCGTTTTTAAAACACGTTAGGAACATCTCCCTCTCTTATTAACGGAAATAAATATTAATACACCCATAGAACCCGGCTAGTATTTCACTGCATCGCTTCGAGTACAACCTTGGAGTGACCCGAGAACAAGAACCATCCACATCCTCGAATACGTCTCACACGTAACATATTAATTTGGTGCTAGGTGTGGGGTTCTCGTTCGAAATACGATTCGGGTGCTAACAGGAAAAGACAGGAAGCAAGGATAAGCATAGCAGGAATAACGCTAGTCATCGCCTGTATACAAGGGTAAGCCAATTCCTATCACCCCATTTTTATTCCCTCGTGGGTAACGCACTATAAGCAGATATTCCAGAAAAGACACAATCTCGTCAAAAAATTGCACAGAAGAAAAAAGAATACGATTCCTTCTTGGAAACTAAGAAAAGAGAAGAAAACTGAAATCCAGAATGTTCGACTTCCGAAAGAAATCGTCGAAAAACGCGGAGAGCCCGCCCAAGATCGCGGCAGACGCGCTACAGAGTGCTCTCAACACTGCAGCCATTGCTAACTCGTGTCCACACGCCGATGTGATAAAGTTGGCACTACAGCAGCTGGATGACGCACTCCAGGCCGGATTCGGCATATTTACCGAAGATGAAGTGGAAATAGCTGCATACTATCGGAAGGAAGATGAGCCCTGGATGGAAAGAGTCGCCCCCTAGCAGGCTCTCGACGGATTCGATGGAGTTGCAAATAAAGGAAGCTACCTTCGGTGCGGGAATTAGCGGAATTCCGGAGATGCCAGTAAGTGAACAGAGAAGTATAAACGAGATAGCGGCACTTTCCCAAGACCGCAGTATACAATACCAGCCAGGGGAATGGAAGCCTATCAAAACGGAACGGCTACCAACACCGCCCATTGGCCAGACAGGGTCAGGGGACGTGTGCCCAGATGCAGGATTTATGCCTTGGAATGCGCCATATCCACAAAACCCGCATATACCCGCATATGTACCTCTGCACGTACCAGACCTGACAGCCAATGCAAGGAGAATAACGGGAGAATACGATGTAAAACCGCCACAGGGTTACTCGCAGCCGCAGGGGCCCCTTCACGGCCTTTACAATGGGGGATACATAGAGGAATCGAGAAACTATAACAATTGGCGCGACTGGAATCAAGAACCAGCGCACACCGCCGAAAGAGCCAGGATGTATCAGGGCCAACCAGGGAATCATCCTTACGGGACAGCGGGGATACCGCTTC
Organism: Torymus aiolomorphi; assembly: GCA_036365515.1. Taxonomy (NCBI): domain Eukaryota; kingdom Metazoa; phylum Arthropoda; class Insecta; order Hymenoptera; family Torymidae; genus Torymus; species Torymus aiolomorphi. The sequence continues at coordinate 236,478,980 of CM070874.1, read as the reverse complement.
CTGGATCCACGGAGTCCTCCTGGTATAGATCCCGAAAACCCGGAGGTAGGGACTCTATATGTACCTTTTCGATCCCCCAGGCGACAAATATGATTCCGCATTTCGAGGGCGAGCCGGAAAAGGTGACAATATTCTGTCGTGTGGTTCGAGATTTACGTAAAGAATTAGGACCAGGAAAGGAGGACTGGCTCGAGAGCAACGTATGTTTGCGACTAAAAAGTCAAGCAGCAAAGGATTTTTTGCCATGTATAGATCGCTTTCAGTCTCTCGACCAATTACTTGAAGCAATATCCAAAAAATACAGCGATAATATGGATACCGATCAAATAATATGGAAATTAAAAACGATAAAACAACTGGCAGGAGAGAAAGTCACCGACTACGGGCAACGGGTGACTATACTGCTGAGTAAGCTGCAACGGGCATACGACGCGGACCACTTGCTATGCAACGCGGAAAAAGACTCTCACAGAAGACGGGGCGAGGTAGAAGCATTAAAGCAATTTCTGTACGGACTCAAGGTGGACCTTCAACACCTAGTTAACGGCAAACAACCACGGAGCTTCGAGGAAGCCATCACTGAAGCTAGACGAACAGGGAAGGAAATGAGTGCTCGTTTCGATAATCCAGAAGTAAGGAGTATTACAGCCGGGGCCACAATTAGGCTAACAACTGCCCAAGAGGCATGCGGATATTGTAAAAAGGGCAATCACAGCGAAGATGTATGTTGGAGAAAGGCCAAGGATGCCAAATTTTGTGGGTTTTGCGATATAAAAGGCCATACCCTCGAGGAATGTGTGTCAATAAAGAAGGCAGTGCAAAACGGCCAACTACGTAGAAATAAACTCGAGAGTGGGTCAGTGACTACGAGCTCGCCACAGGCGATGTCAGCGAAATTCAACAAACGATACAACACGCGAAACTCGGGAGGTCGAGGAACCCGAGGCGACGGAGACCGAGATTTAGCGGATCGAAACCGATCAGGCTACGACGATCAAAGAAATAGCCGAGAAAGGAGTATCGACCGCGACCAAGATCACCGAAACAATAATCGCGAAGACCGAGGATCGCAGAGTTTCTATCATCATCAAAATAATGATAGCAATCGTAGCAAGAATAGAGATCGGAATAATGACCGTGGATACGATAATCGGCAAAAGTAAAATCGTAACTACAATAGGGATGACCGATATCATCGAGACTACGGTAGAAATCGCTACAACAACCAAAGGGATACTGAGGATAGAAGAGAGTCGGACACTAAAGTTGCAAGTCGAGGTCAACAAGACGGCACGGGTCATTTAAACTCCCATGATGCTCGGTACCAGAGTCCTGCAGGACCGAGCAGCAACTAAAAGAAGAGGCACCAGCCGCGCCACGACCCCATTATGTTATAAGATTCGCCCAAGCAGGTCGTCGACCTCCCATAGTAAATATGCTGAGCCCTACTTTACAAAGGGGCAGAGGCCGATTTTATATCGATACAGGCGCGGATGTATCGTTGATTAAGCAGAAATGCATGAATCAAGGAGCCAGCGTAAATAAAAAGCATCTGGTTTCAATAAGTAGCATTACGCCTGGAGAGTGCGTAACCCTGGGGAGCGTAAAAGTAGAATTAAATGGACTCCCATGCGAAGCGCACGTAGTCCCCGATAGCTTCCCCATCGACACAGATGGATTATTGGGATGGGATATGATGACAAGGCACGGAGTCAAGGTCAACGCCGCTAATAAACGCCTGGAAGTGGACAAATTAGAAATACCCTTCGAAAGGGAGGAAGAATTTTTAATTTCCCCACGCACAAGGCAGGTTCTCTACGCTCGAGTCCAGAATATAGAAGAGAAGGTTGGATTTGTACCTTTACAGAACTTAGGACCAAATCTGCTGTTCGGGAATTTTGTAGCCGAAAATAAGGAAGGCAAAGCATACGCCCTTTGTTATAATACAAGCGACGAGCCCGTAAGAATCGCGGCTCCCGTCGTTACACTAGAACCCTGCGAAATAGTACGGGAAAAAGATTAAGTCTTCGATATAGAGGATAGCGAGGGCTATGGGAAGGAATCCGAACATGCCAATGTTTTGCGAATAATTTCAGAGGAGGAAGCAGACCAAGCAACCAGGATTTTCGAGGCACTGTACTTCGATACGCTAAAGGATCTAAACGCAGAGGAGATAGCGCACATAAAAGACTTGATAAAAGAACGCCCGCAGCATTTCGGTTTGCCGGGGGAAAAATTAAGGGCCACGCACTTAGTCACACACAAGTTGGTGACTACAACGGAGACACCGGTCCGAGTAAAGAGACATCGCCATCCACCTGCAATAAAGGAGGAGATGCAGCGACAGATAACACAATACTTGGATGCTGGAATCATCAAGCCTTCAGATAGCCCATATTCATCGATGATGTGGGTAGTCCCCAAGAAAAGTAGTAAGAACGGAGAGAAGAGGTGGCGCATGGTCACTGATTTTCGCCAACTCAATGAAATAACGGTAGGAAATAGTTACCCGCTACTGCTTACGACAGATATTATAGAGGCGGTAGCGTCAGCGAAATATATTACGGCAATTGACTTAAAAACAGGCTTTTATCAGATTCCTATGGACCATGAAGACGCGCATAAAACGGCATTTGCAGGTCCTTATGGCCACTATGAGTACACTCGAATGGGCATGGGACTGCGGAACGCACCCGCGACCTTTCAATCCCTCATGAATCTCGTTTTAAGCGGACTGCAGGGAGTAGAATTGTACGTATATCTGGATGACATTATCGTCTTTGCCACAGACCTGGAGGAGCATGGGAAGAAATTCAGGCGTTTAATGAAAAGGTTAGATGAAGCCAATCTTACGGTCGAGCCGAGCAAATGTCAGTTCCTGCAAAGAGAGGCCTGTTTCCTGGGACATATCGCCGGTAACGGAAAAATAAGATCGGATCCCAAGAAGATAGAAGCCGTTCGTCACTTCCCCGTCCCGGCAAGTAAAAAGAAAATTAAGCAGTTCTTAGGACTAGCAGGCTATTATCGTCGGTTCGTAAAGAATTTTGCGAAAATGGCATGCCCACTCTCTAAACTACTAAGATATAAGGACTTGCAAGGCAAACAGCCGATTGTGTTGGGGGAAGAACAACAACATGCGTTTGAGAAATTTAAGGAAGCTCTCTGCAGTGAGCCAGTCTTAATAGCGCCGGATTTATCAAAAGAATTCATCGTCACCATGGATGCCAGTGATTTTGCACTAGGAGCAATATTAGGACAAGGTGAGCCAGGGAATGATCACGTCTGTATTTACGCATCTCGATGTCTACGAGGACCAGAATTACGTTACTCAACCTATGACAGAGAACTTTTTGCCGTTGTATTTGCAAAAGAACAATTTCGTCCCTTTTTATATGGACGAAAATTCACCGTTATTACGGATCATGAACCGTTGAAGCATTTTCATAACACTAAGAAACCAGATTTAAGATTCAACAGGTTAAAGGCAGAATTATGCGGTTACGAATTCGAGATAATTTATCGGCCAGGACCACGCAACTGTAGGCGGATGCGCTTTCCCGGAATCCTATATTCGGTGACGGTGAAGAGAACCCAGATCGACCCAGGGTGGAACTCTACACATTAGCCGAAAAACAAGAAAAGGAAGACAACTATAACGAATACGATCCACCAGCAAAGATACGTTACGCAACTAGAGCAGCCACAAAAAGAAATCGCAACGAAGACGAAGATCACGGATCGACGAGTGAAGGTAGCCTTGGAAATCCGAAGAAAATACCAAATCAATACTTATCATCGGAATCGGACGAAAGAGAAGACTCCGAAGAGGAGTTGGGGGAGGAACTGAGAAGGCGAAAATATACGAAGCAAGCCAAGAGAAAGACAGGACGAAAATTCCCAGTCTGTGAAAAAATTAGCGGAAGCAACATAGCAGGAACCGAGCCTATATTGGCCCAGGCGGAAACTGATAGGCAGCTGCCGTACATACGAAAAGAACCCAATATGGAGGGAGAAATCGGGATGGCAAGTACACCTTTGGCCCCCCACTTAGTGCTTCTCCCTAGAAACCAGCACGCCCGGCCCCAGACCCTAAGACAAAAACCCTTATTTGGCGGGACTCCCACGACTACGGATGGAGAGGAGACAGAGCTGATTAAAGTTTCGTTAGCCGACCCGCAGCAAAGGGAACAGGGGATATTTGTCACACCTGAAAGAAGGAAAGACCCAGAGACAACGATATCATCAGGACCGTCACGTAAGGAGATCATCTATGAGAAAGGAGAGTTTCTAGCTGTACGAAACACGGACAACGGATTCTTTCTTTGTCAGACAACTCGCACTATATCTAATACAGAGGGACGTATTCGGATACACTGGTTAACGCAATCAGAGGAAAACGAGCAGGTGTACGCCTTGGACTACCATGATCATGTGGAATTCGCGTGTATAATGACAAATGTCCGGTTAACAAAAATCTCAAAAAATAGATTTCACCTGCCAAGACAAGAACAAGCTCGGATATTGCAAATATTAAAGGAATCAATTGAAGCAGATGAAAACCCGGCGCCACCGGAGTCCTACCAGGACTCCTGTAACGATCGTAGTTAGGGTATCGACAACCTAAATCCCGAGATAAGTAACATGCCCGCTACGGAGAATGGATTTGAGGCAGTACCATCGAGGCCGGGATCTAATGCCAAATATATAACAACACCAGAGGACGTGGTCACCCAAGACTTCTATATAGGAGACACAATGATACAAGATGAAGGGGACCCTATAAGAGAGTCCGCAATGGCTAGATTGCGGCAATTATTAAATAATTCAGGACAAAGAAGCTCAAAAACAAAATTCACCGTTGACATGGAAGAAAAAGAGGAAGACGGGCGTTCAGGACTCCGCATAGACGTATGGGATTCTCATTCGGGATACTAACATACCGAGCTCTCCTAGAGGGAACTGTTTACTTTTCTCGTTATTAAAATTACTAGGGTTGCCGTTGACGCCGATAGAACTCCGACAAAAATTATTAGAAAGCCCAGCACTGAGGAACTGTGGTAGCCCTCAGGAAGCAAGCGATATTTTGTCGGAATTCGCAGACGCAGATTGTGTATATATTTTCGCACAGGAATATGGTAAACATATATGCGTGCACTATCATGAAGAAGATATTGTAACATTTTTACACTACAAGGTAAATGATAATCCCGATTTTTTACATTTACATCTTATTGGATATCATTATACGCCATACATTCCGGCAACTGCGAACTCACTCGAACAATGGGATCAAAGCGTATCGGTCGAGGGTAACAGTATTGAACAGCTATCTACTGGGGTATCTACCACACCCGGGATGATGACTCGCTATCTTGTAGCAGAGGCCAGGCCATCGCACATCTCACCCCCGTGGTCTCTAAATAATAGCGACAGCACAACGTTCACACACGTACAGCAGCTAGACGAACAACCTTTTGGGTATAAAGAAAATCTGGTATATGTATTAACTTCCGACATTTTTCTGGAGACAGAAGTTCTAGAAGCTCTACTAGAAAGAAAATACAGATCGGAAGATGAACTTAGGAGTTCCGAGAGATCCGTAGGGGAGATACAAACAACGGAAACAACCAAAGGTAGAACATTGGGATTATTCGTAAAACCACATGTGGATAGTAAGCCCCTACGACCAGATTTGAGACAGTGCGTAAAGACACTAAAACAGATACTTATGAAATTCGGAATACGCTCCATAGGAATTATACGAGATTTGAGGATATTATCGATAACGGAATGGAACGTTTTTATTGAACTATGCAATAAAACCTTCCATGGGATGGAGTTGGCGGCGGTATTCTTTAGAAATAACCTGCCCATACAAAAGGTAGAGGATCGTTACAGGATATTCAAAGAATATCACGGGTCTACAATTGGTGGTCATAAGGGCATAACGAAGACATATGATAAGCTAGCTCATGAGTATTATTGGAGGAATATGCAGTCTGATGTACGTCAGTTCGTATGAGGCTGCCCGGACTGTCAAACCCAGAAGCTTGTCAGAGTTAAAACACGACTGCGGATGATTATCACAGACACACTTTCAAAACCTTTCAGCAAAATCTCCATGGATTTTGTGGGACCGAAAGAACCGACCGAGGCTGGGAATCAATACATCCTAACTGTCCAAGATAATTTTAGCAAATACTGCATATTATCGCCGGTAAAGCAGGCCACAGCAGAAGAGGTAACCCGAGTACTGACTAACAAAGTCATCAGTTATTTTGGACCTCCGAGTACGCTTATAACCGACAAAGGATCGCACTTTATGAATAAAACACTGGGAGAATTTGCTCGGATTTTCAAAATAAACAAATTTTGTACAACGGCTTATCACCCGCAGTCAAATGGAGGGATCGAGAGGATGCATCATACCCTCAACGAATATCTAAAGATCTAAAAAACTACGAAAACTGGGACGAACTATTGCCCCTTGCCCAGCACGCATACAACGCAGCCTTACATGAAGGGTTGGGGTATAGCCCACACGAAGTAGTATTTGGCCACAGAGCACGAACACCCTCCAGCTTCCCACCCCGAGAAGAATTACTAACATACAACGAGTATTTAGCTGATACGGCACACGCAGTAGCACAACTAAGAACTCTAGCCGCGATGAATTTAGCACATTCTAAATATAAGTCAAAATTTTATTACGATCAAAGGCAAAACATTAGCCACTTTCGCGAGAGAGAAATGGTTTACCTCATGAAGAAACCGAAGCACGGCAAGACCGATCAGGAATACATAGGCCCGTGCGAAATACTAGAGATAAACCACGACACTCATAACACTAAAATACAAAAAGGAGATCAAACCAGGGTCGTCCACATGGATCTCTTAAAAAGGAGTTATGAATTACAAAGAAAAACGTAATCAAAATCTTTTTATTTTTTTGAGGCCCCTCAGACGCCGCATATGTTACGATTTAGTACAAAACAAAGGATTTTTATAATGTGACTAATGCAAAAATATAATTTCCGTATACGTAGGAGAAAAGGTATAAATTATTTTGGTTTGTCTAATAGTGGCTGACAAAGGTGGAGGCAAGATTAGTAGACGCGCCAATAAGTCTCAGCAGTAACGGGAGTTGTTATTAAGGAAATTGTAATTGCATTTTGCTATTATGAGACCCAATAAACGCGTATTCTGCACTTCTATGGAATAACTGACGCAAAGAAATCATGAGTAATAACCTTAGATTTTATTCAATGACGGACAAGTTGATTAGAGTTTTGCAGCTCGAGAATGGTCATGTATAAAAAAAAAAAAAAAAAAAAACAACCAAATTACAGATATAATTGCGATTCATTTCTAGAAATATTGCAGCAAGTTCTTCTTTCAGAAAAAAACTTGTGATTTTGGAACTTAGTACCTCTACCTTGGAGCATCAAACGGTTGCAGTTAGACTACGTATAATATTACAAGGAACGGATGTATATGTATATGCACACAGAAATCTTGGAAAATTCTAAAAAGACGAGTACATGCGCAGACAGTGTTAGTAACCTTTATATTTGGTTACGCAAGCAAAATTCAAGCGAGCTGCTCGCGTACTATTTTTGCCGGCATTTTCATTATATCGTTTCCAGCGGTTTACAAAAAAAGAGAAAAAGAAAAATGCAAATATTACAGAAGTAGCGGATCTTCGCGTCTGCACGCTCTACGCAAATTCAAGCTTAAAGGATTTTTCTCGTCAAGGATAGGAAAAAAAGAGGGACACAAACAAAGAAAATCATCATGAGAATATATATTGTAAAGAAAAAAATATACGATAAATACATATAGGTATATATATACATCTATATATAATGCCAAACATAAGGCTACAGTGTATTGTTAGCACCACTCGTCGAAATCGGCACCCTACGCTTCCACATCAGAGCCGCTCGACCGCTCAGAAGAAGCTCGGAAGTGACGGCTCACGTTGTCACGAGGAAACACATCCTCCGTAGGCACCCCCGCAGTTCTCGCTCCCCGTTGGGCAGCGGCATCCAGGGTGGTTCCTCTACCAACCCCGCGGCGAATCCCCACTCCCCGGGTACGCAGGCAGGCACCGGCGCATTCCGCCGAGAGCGGAGTTGAAGTCCGGGGCAACGGCTCAAAAAAACTGTTGATGACGGAACCAGGATTCGGTGGTCGGGCAGCACTTGCCTGAGGTGAAGGACTCCTTTTAATATTTACATCTTCGTCAGATCGTAGACGAGCAAAGAAGGCACCCCGGCTCAGCCCACGCAGATTGTCTACTCCCCAGGTCATTAGCATATCACCGGCCCGCTCCGACTCGGTTGGCGAAGGAGACCTCGGCGGCGAGACGAATCGCTGAACCTCGGGTGCGGGGCTGGCCTGACGAGAAGGCTCCGCCGGAGCCACAGAGTTCGCCATTGTAGAACGGCGACGAGATTCCGCCAGCCGGAGGGCATTTTGGACACGTCGGCGAATAATTTGGCTCACTTGGTTAGGAGTCGGCACGGGTGGCGATCTTGGACGGAGCCAGCAGGCAGGGGGCACAGGGCCCGGAACGTAGGAAACCCTTCCCTCACACGCCGCTACGGCGAGATGGGGCCCGGTCGTACCACACGTGGAGGTGCGGACACTCGAGGCGGAATAAAACCTGTCGGTCGTCTTTGCAACTGACGACACGGGACAGGAGAACGGCCGCGCTAGAGGGAAAAGAAAGAAAGAGATATAAAGAATTTATTTAAGAATTATATTATGGCTGTGAGAGCTTACAGTGAAGTTCTTTAATGGTCTCAAAGAATATATAACAATAAATAAGGTGAAAAAAAAGAAAAAAAAAAAGAAAAAAAAGAATGTTACAGCAACGTTCACTGGATTAATAATCAGCCAGTTTAACAAACAATAAAGCCATGAGTATCGCAAAACAATGCTCACCAGACGGTATGGCGGGGAGAGCGGTCGAACGACCACTTCTATGCGGAAACCACCAAATACTCCTGAGACCTCCATGATAAGCATGCGACAGCGACGGGTTGACGACTGGCGATACTGCTGGCCGGCAGGGTGTTCATTTATACAAAAATATCGCTGAGCAGCAAGCGCTCCCCACACCGACCCGCAGCATGGCGTGAGCGCTACCTCAGCAGTACGCAGCAGCCGATTCCCGGAAACCACGACATCAGCAAGGAAAGTGCCGATGCAGAGGAGTCGAGGTCATAGCCGGCAATGTCGCAAGGCGTGCATGAAGAAAAAGAGAGAAAAAAACACGATTACATGGATGACCCAGGTGGGGCCCGGAAACGACACGTGGGCCTATGTCGTTCATAGCCCATGGCCGTGAACTCGAGACCGCACCACTCACAAACGGCGGGGCCACCTCTACAGTTTCACACATATGCGAGCCCGCATGTACGTGAGCCAGTGCACTCAATGGGAAGCTCGATCATACGAGCTGGCGATAGCTACCAAACGCACGTGTCATAATGCAAGCTGGCATGTCAATGACCAGCGCACAGCGTTCTTACGTCAATGCCATCGACATGCAGGATGCCGTAATGTCAAATAATGAATGGAGCACTGAATATGCCTCCTGAGGGAAACACTAGGATAAACAAATAAATAAGCGATCAATAAACAAATACAGCTAAGGTAAACATACCAATGAATGACTGCCTATGTGTTAGTAACATATAAATAATATTTTAAATCAATATATTTATGTACATGCTTTTAAATTAGGCAAATAAGTATATTCACTACATAAATTAGAATAAAGTTCATATTATTATGGATAGTAGTAATATAATCATTTATAGCATATATCTTAGGTTTTTATTACTTCTTACCATTTCGGTTGCCTCTTTTAAATCGTCTTTTGTATACTGAAAACGCTTATAAACTCCTTTTTACTTTTTGTTTTTGCACTTTTGTTAGGTAAACTTTCGTTTTTTCATACCATTCTACAGTCATTCAGTGGGCTTGATGAAAGTGTGACCTACCAATAATTGACCGGATGGTCATTTACTGGTAAGCATTCGACATTTTTTTATACCATTGAATGACCAGACAAAAAAATAAGAAAAAAAGAGAATCATAATTATTATTATTTTTTTACCTACTTTAAATCGACTTTTAGTTAAGGTAAACCTTTTTATTAATATGAAAATATTTTAGGTAAAGAGAAAAAAAAAACGGGAAAAATAAGATGTAATATATCAGCAATGTGTAGTTTTCTGAAATGCTTGTTTTCAGCTTTGTTGTAGAAATAAGGCTCCGAATTCAGGTTACAGAATACCTACCTAGAATTATTTTTTTACAGGATTTCTTTCATTAGTAAGATTTTTTAACATATAAATTTTTAAATTTTAATTTTTATCCAGTAGTCATTCACTGGTCGGCGGTTATGCACTGGACGTGTTACCCTATTGTTCAAATAAGACGCTAAGATTGTATTGGCCGTAGTCTCATTCAGTCTGCATTTTTTCTCTTGACGTGGCGTTTTTCAACCCACGTGATTATACGACTTTCTTTTTCTCATCTCCGGCGACAAGTGTATCAGAGAGGGAGAGAGAGAGAGAAAATCGAACGCGATTTCAATCTCTTCTCCTTATCGTGAAATAATGTGCATAAACTGCGCGAGAGATGAAAAGCGTAAAATTTTATACGGTACGTACCGTATGTAGCTTGCGATTCAGCGATGACATAAACTTCATTGACGCTAATTTTAAAATGAATTTGTCTCGGTACTAAGAGATGATTGTCAATAGAATTTATTGTCAATACGTGATATATTTATAATATATCTATTTTTTATCAGTATTCTTTTTTGTAACTCTTTTTATACAAATTAAAAGGGTGATAGATTCATTGATTAATATTTTGTATCCAAATTTATGTGTCTTTATTTATGAAAGAGTTTATTGTAATAAAAGAATTCATGTTTAAAGTATTTTTAAGTTAATGTTATATCTTGTAAGTTTCTCTTTTGATAACGATTAAAAAAGATATATAAAAGAAGATATCATGAAAATCGTGTATAACGTATTTTAATCATGTATTATTTTATTCTTAAAAATACGAAAAATAAAATCAAATTAAAAGAATAATTAAAATAAATTGATATTTTTGTGTTGTATAAAACTATTTTATTTATCGAAATCAACGACGTGGATAAGAAATCATACAGTTGTAATTATTAATCTCAATAACAAAAAGTCCACGAGTAAAAGTCTATTTATACTTCAAGGACGTTCTCCGACTCAAATTCATTAATATCTCGAAAATTGTGATTTAAAAATATTATTTACAATGAAAACCCTTCATGAGTCTCTATACATTACTCTAAAAAATAAAAAAATGTCAGTGTAAGATAAAAGGTGTCAATATGATATTTAAATAAATAGCACTTACATAGGGTGACTATATATAGATATACAAATAACATGGGAGTTTTTGTTTACGTTGCTATATCTCTGAAATTAATATCGCTTGCTATATTGAAAATTATACCATATTATTCCTCTCGATTTCTAGTTTTATGGCTTACGGTTGAAAAAGAAACACAAAGAAAACTTTTTATAGAAAATTAAAATGTAATTTTAAAACTAGCTTAGATAGGGATCCCGTGTTAACACAAAAACTTTGAAGTTAAATATTTCTATTTTGAATACCGCTATGGACGTGGGGCTTTCAAGCATGTACTAAGCACACAAAATCAAACGTTCTCTGCAAGTTTCAGGAAAATCACATGAAAATCGTTTTCTCGGAGAACGTCCTTAAGTGATCGAAAATCGAACAAATAAAATTAATGAAATTTATATGATAGCGTTTTTCACAGTTACGTGAACCGTTCGACGAGAGATAAAAATCTAACGGCTTTGAAAGATCGAAACTTGTATTGTAATTTATGTGAGATGGTTGCGTATCAATTAAACCTGTATCCATGCGGGACAAAAGCTCACATCGGGATCTTTCCCCTAAAGAAAGCTCACTCAATGATTTATTTCTTCAAGCTTCGCGAGAATCACGTACGCTTGCAAGTTTGGCCAATAAATTACAATGAATAAGAGAGATATTTTTTTAATTTTATCGTGCGAGAATGAAAAGATACAAAAAATAGAAGAAAAAAAAAGGAAAAGTGAGAAATAGGAATATCTGATTATAGGGCAATTGGTGGCCAGGAAAATGCGATGGCGACTACACGACCAATGGAAGGAAACCCGGGAATGTTAATAGAACAGCTCAGCTCCCTCGTCATATCCAGTACTACATGGAGAATAATACAGCGAATAGATTTGGAGCCACTAACGTAGCAGGGAGATAAATTGATAGAAAGCTGGAGAACATTAACACAGTTTCGGAAGAAAAACAAGAATGAAAACCAATATCTACAATTGAAAAGCATCTACACACAAATAACGACCTGTAGTCAAGACATGGAAAGAGTGTTCGAATTAATGCAAGTACACGAACACCCCAAGCATAACCGCGAATGCCGCGCATGGTTCTCCGCAGTGGGCAAGGTGAGCAAATTTCTATTTGGAACACTCGACGAAACCACTGAAAAAGAAATAAAGGGCTTGATAGCAGAGACAAAAACGAGAATATCTAATTTATCAAAGCTTTTAATAAATCAAACGGAGATTGTATACAGAGAATTTGGTATATTGCAGAAAGAAACCGTGGAAATCAAAAAACATTTACAGGTATTAAAACAGGAACAACAACAAGAAAAAATTGAAGCAGCCTTCAACAGGGCAGTACAGATACTCGAAGAGCAAATATTACAATACGAGATTGACGTGCAGACCCTAACGGACGCAATTCTATTTGCAGCTCAGGGTTCCATCCACCCGCGATTCGTCGACCCAGCTCAGGTACAGGAGACAGCGCGATTAGTTTCCACAACGGTGTCGGGCGCCGCATTCCCGATTCCGAGCAAGAATGGCAGCATAGCTGATTTAGTGAAAATTGCGGATCTTTCGCTCATGTTGTGTGATTCGCAACTTATATATTACATTGCGATACCACTAGCCGATTACTGCGAGTATGATCTGCATAAATCATCTCCATGGGCAATATCACAGGCCACTGCAAATGGATCAACGGCATACGCGTACATTTGGCCAAATATACCATTCTTTGCGCTCAGTCGAGCTAAGGACTCATATATCGGTATCCAGCCGGAGACATTAAGTAAGTGCAAACGCATCAACAACTTATACATTTGCAGAGGCACAGACCCCGAACAGTTACTCGACGATCGGGCAACATGCGAAGTCAAAGTAACAGCCAGGCAAGAGCTGTCTAATCTCGCTGCTTGTAATATCAGAGTAATAAAATTAAGTACTACGTTTTGGGCTAGAACAAGCTCGCCGAACACCTGGATGTTCTCGGCCGGAACCAAGGACAAGTTATTAGTCAGCTGTATGAGAGCAGCGGATCAGGTAGTCCCAATACAAGGAGTCGGTCTACTCGAGTTACCAGGAGGGTGCACGGCCCGATCAGAATTTATAGGATTGAGCGCGACCCTCGAGGTAACCACTGAGTTCAAACCGGTGACATACGGCGGGGGCGAGCTGAATATATCGGAGATACTTAACACCACAATAGTCGACTCGAGTGCATTAATGCGGCATATAATGGAAGGGCCTGCAAACTCGCCCACAGACACAAACGCTCACGCCCAATTTCTGAAAACGGGCGAAGGGCTGAAAGAGATCATCAATCAGGCTCGCGAAGTGGAACAGAACCAAGAGATAAGCGACGAATTCGTCGCATTCAGGCAATTAGTATCATACTGCGGCGGATCGGTAATAGTAATCATAATAATAGTGGGAATAATTTGGAAAACCTGGCCGAAAAGGGGGCGCCCGCTACTAATCAATAGAGATATTTTTACAGGCACTCAAGCACCGGCTCGACAGCCCCAGGGTCCAATTGTACGCTATTCAACAGCAGGAGGTCGAGTATTTAGCCTTCCGCATCTGCACGAACTAGGCCTACAGGGCCATCCCTACCCAGCTCGGGGGCAGCGGATATTCGATAGTACGCAGTCCATATGCTCTTAGCAAGAAGGGGAAAAAGAACGCAAGATTACAACCTCGTATCTTATGTAACTTAATTTATTGTAATTATAAAAAGAGAGAGATAGATATAGATTATTAGAGTTGTAATTATTAGGTACACAAACACGAACAATACATTACACATAAAAACATTTTTTCTCTATACTTAATATGTAACAAATACACGAGGAACACTAGCTAGCGAACAATTGTAATCCGCTCCGCAAAAACAATAGCCAACCTAAACAACCTCAGCAACCGCTCGATGAGGATAAATGCAAAAACTTTGGCCAATCCTTTAAGGAGGCGAGCCCCAACCCAGAACATAGGAATTTTTTTTCGAGGCTCAGGCTTTGGACATCGACCAGGTGGCCGATGTTGCGGCCCTCAGACGTGTTACGAGTAGAAGCTTCTAGGGATTAATCGCGCTATCAGAGGCGAGCTGCACGTCAGCAGCTCGCAGGACATCGAACCTCAACTACAGCGGCGCGTCAGCAGCACGCGGTGTGGAAACTTCCGAAACTCAGGTGCATGAATGGAAGCGAGCTACATGTCAGCAGATCGCAGGACATCGAACCTCAACTACTAATTTGTCTACTGAAAGACATCATTTTGAGATCTTTTGTGAGCCTATTAAAGATCTTTATAGCTTCATCGTAGCTATTTTTATCACTAATTCATTTATAACTTTTTGGTAGTTGAATTGATTTGTTCCTGGTCTTGCTTGTACTGTTTATATATCTCTTAGAGTTGCATAGTGGAAAGATATTGATTCTAACTGGAACATTTTTCTTATTTCAAGAGGTGGATTAATTTGGAAAAGTTTATTTTTATTTATGATTGTCAGTATTTTGTTTTGTGTTGATTGAATTAGTTTCATGTTGTTGTCGTATGCTCCACCCCAAGCAATTACCCCATAATTAAGTATACTATCAAAGAAGGCATAATATATAATCATTAATGTTTTTGAGTCCATCATATTTTTTATCTTAGCGAAAATAAAAATTAAGTATTTAGTTTTTTTAATAATGTATCTTATGTGCTTATCCCATTTCATATTGTAGTCAAAATGTAGCCCTAAATACTTATGGCTTTCTACTCTTTTTATTAATTGTTTTCCTATGCTGATGTTTAGTGCGTTAGGCACACTATCAGAGTGTTTCCGAGAGTCATATAGACCGTTTTATCTATATTTAGTGACTATTTTGGGCAAGCCGTATGACCACATGATTAAGGTAAGCACACATTTTTTTTCCTGAGTTGAGGACCACGTGTTGTCACTTGAGATGATAACCGTGTCGTCAGCGTAGGACATAATTGTGTCATTTTGCATATCTCCTAGTAAGTCATTGACATATAGTATAAAAAGTAATGGTCCTAATATACACGGTGACCCATTTTAATCGCCGCACCCGGACTTCTCGGAACCTAAGCCAGATACAGAAAAATGGTTCCAACAAAAGTTATAGGGGACAAAGGGGGCCACATAATGGCGCTAACGTCTTTGACCTTGAACTTGACCTTTGAGGTTCTTTCAAGGTCAAAGTGGTTTTTTCATATGGAAACACCTAGTTTTCACCCCGGATTCGGAAAGAGCGGGAAATTTTACGTTCAAAATCATATTGAGAAATTTTTTCCAAGGTCATTGCAAGGTCAAATCTAGGTCAAACTCAGAAAAGTCTGTTAAAATCGTTTTTTTCCATGAACCACAGGCTAAGCTGGTTCAAATTGATCGTAGGCTTAATAGAGGAACCCGGACACCCAAAACATACACATCCTAGTGAACAAAACTCAAACTCGCACATCCTAACCCCATACACTTCATGCTAAGGCAAGGGAACTCACTATAATCAAGCACCCCGAACAGTGAGAGGTAAGGGGACTCACTTTAATTAAGCACCCCAAAAGAAACAATCCTTACTACGTCCACGTCGTTGTTTCTGAGTAGCGCAAAAAGTAAGGTTAATACATTTATAACAGAAGCTTCAACGATCTTAAAGTTTCCGTTAAAAAATTATTTTGCCCTTGAGAAAAATTTGTCAGGGTTCAGGATGTGTGGGTTTGGGGTGTATGGGATTAGCATGCGTGGGGTAGGGATATGTGGGACTGGGTGTGTGGGGTATGGTTGTGGGACCGGGGTGTAACAGTTCAGCATGTGAGGGCATGAAGTGTATGGGGTTAGAATGTACGAGTTTGAGTTTTGTTTACTAGGATGTGTAAGTTTTGGGTGTCTGGGTTCCTCTATTAAGCCTACGATCAATTTGAACCAGCTTGGCCTGTGGTTCATGGAAAAAAACGATTTTAAACGGACTTTTCTGAGTTTGACCTAGATTAGACCTTAAAATGACCTTGGAAAAAGTTTCTCAATATGATTTTGAACGTAAAATTTCCCGCTCTTTCCGAATCCGGGGTCAAAACTAGGTGTTTCCATATGAAAAAACCACTTTGACCTCGAAATAACCTCAAAAGTCAAGTTCAACGTCAAAGACGTTAGCGCCATTATGTGGCCCCTTTGCCCCTATAACTTTTGTCTGAACCATTTTTCTCTATCTGGCTTAGGTTCCGAGAAATCCGGGTGCGGCGATTAAAATGGGTCACCGTGTATATATATATATATCTGCAACGAGGCTACCGCTCCTCGGTGCTAAGTTATCGCGGTCAGTGTAGGTTAGTCACGCGCGGGCACGCCGGCCGTCAGATAGGTTAGTAATTTACTTGCGCGCGGGCGCTCACGCCGCTTCACTCACGCGCCGGCACGCTGGCGCATCCCCGCTAATCGCGCCACCCTATCGACGCGCGCAGCTGCGATGGCCCCGCCGCCACAGCAACGTTTGCGCGGGAAATTCAGTCTATATAAGCTTTGCTCACCCGAGTGTGAGGGAGACCCTTACCGACCATTCTTCTGGTACCATTCTCCCAGTATAATCTCCTAATCAATCCGCTAGCACTGGGCACACACAGGATAGACCATAGACTTATACTCATAGACTGCGTGTTCTTACTGGCGGCGTGAAGCTCAAGATGGCGGCGCGGGGTCATGCTATCTCTCTCGCACACCTACAGTGGTGGGGGTAAAATGGTGACGGCAGAGGAGGAGAGGGCGTTGAGCGAAACACTCTCCCCCCACCAAGCGTCCATTCGAAAGAGAGACAATGACCCCAGCTATTGCACTCTCTCTCGCTCTCTCTCCTGCCGGCGGTAAGTGTGGTCGACTTCGCTTCTGTTCCGTGTTGTCATACACGTTACTCATTATCACTTCACACCTCCGAGTGAATCTTTTTCTGGAAAATAGCCGCGACCGGCTCTCAAGCTATCAGCCTACGATTGAATGCACTGCGATGCAACTCTATGAGCCTGGGACTATTTTCCGTAAACGCTGCACAACCTAACCTTCATTGACATCGACCGCACACTTCATCGTCTACACATGGCTTCTGCGTCTTCGCTGCTTTGACCTAACACCTCTGCCTTCTGCAAGTATCACCGCTGTTCATCCATGCACCCTGGCGAAGATTAGCTGAGTACTTTCTTCTAATGTTCATTTATCGTAGTTAATGAGTTAGCATCTTTCAAATATAGCTGTTGCATGGTCACTCGTTCATCGCGCCACCTGCCGTGCTGCTGTACTCCTACCTTGCCGACAATTGCTATCGTCTGACCGTCGCACCAATTAGTGGAAGGTACGCCACGTAATCACCTGGGCATGAGTTCCAATTGCATTGTGTGCGGTGAACCCGTATTGCTGCGTGCGCTGAACTCATGTTCAGTGTGTAAGCGCCCATGTCACACGAAATGTGCTGGGAAGAAGAATAATGCGCCTCTAAGGCGAGAGCCCCCTTCCTGCACAATGGGAGTATATGCACCAACACTACCAAGCGCGAGAGCAAACAACAAACGCTTCGCTCCCCGCCTTTGTGCGGTGATGGAAAGAGAGGGAAACAGCAAGCTCCCCCGCGACGAAACAGCGTGCGAGCAAGGGCTTTACACCGCCTCCCGCGCTCTCACAATCGACAGGGACTGGCAAAATCGAGCCGCCCCGCTTACACTCGCCGCTCGACGCGTCTCTCTCACTGGTGCGCCAGTCGCCTAGAGTTAAAGGGGCTTCCCTGGCGGGAGATATGAATTGCGCGGAGGACTCTTCGCTATTATTGGGCCCCACCGCCAATATTAATACCAGAAATGCAGCCCACAACAACACCAGCCGCACTGAAAGCCCATCTGACAGCAGAAGGAGTGGCACCGGATCACCGGCATCGCAATCTTGTCTTCAGAATAATGTTATCATCCCGCACAGCACCTTGGATTTATTTTTTCAGCACTTTAATATGCTTGAAGGTCAGTTGGACGAGATCAAGTCCTTCATGAGTCGAAATTGCGTGACCACCGGCGACTTTTCATCTCTCGAACCAGCTGCAGTAGAGATGAACAGGGATCTGGTGTCGCGTATCTCGGCTCTACAGGAACTTGTGACTAAGCAGACTTCCCAGCTGGAGGAACTGCGTACAGATCGTCAACTGCTCCTGGAAGAAAATAAAATCATGAAAGATCAAATAAAGACTCTGAGTGTTGACCTGGGTGCTCTGCGGGATCGAACTGAAAGTGCCGACGCCACTTCCCCCAACAGCTGTACTAACACTTTTTCGGCTGCCCCCTATCCCGGATCGTGTCGTGGGCCTGGAGATGTGAGATCTAGCGGTGAGCGTCCTGAGAACTGCGAAGTAATTATCCAAGCTATTTTAAAGCGAGATGCAACTGCCTCTGAAGAGGTCCTAAACGATTTAGCCTTCGTAGTGCTTAGCACCGTTCTTCCGACTTTTGACCGGGGAAACATTGCTAGCGTTCGCATCTTCACCCCCCGCGGCCCGCCCCGGGATGGTGAGGATTCAGCACAGGGTAGCTTGGGATCGACTGCGAGGATGGAGGCGCTACCGTCATGCGTGGTTAAACTTTCTCGGGTGGAACTAGTCGAGGATGTGATGCGGGCCAAGCGTGCACTCGCCCATAATTATCTCAACACCAGCGATATAAACCCCGTACTGCTTGGTCGATCTTTGGCGATCTGCATGTCTGGACGAAAAATTTTTATAAATGAGTCGTTGCCTCACGACAAATTTCAGCTGTTTAAGAGTTTGAAGCTTATTGCACTGGGGCTGGATTTTAAATATGTCTGGCATGCGGGCGGCAGATTTTTGGCTAGGCGTAAGGGAGGTGAGCGCGTGCACGCATTTGCGTCTGCGGCCGATCTGCATGCTATTCAGGCATCAAGTCAGTTTGTTTCCACACAACATCGGATAAATATTAATACGATAAATCGGGATGTCGATGTTATTGCAAGCAATGAAAGGCTGGAAGCATCACTGACTGGTAGGTCGCCGCAAAAGACCTGACTAGGGTCGATGGTGGTGAGGGGGGTGCGTGGGGGGATTTCCTTAGAGTAGGATTTCTCAATGTGAACTTGCTCCGATGTCGCATTAAGAAGCTGCGCCTGTACTTGAATGACAATCCTTACCATATTTTTGGTATAGCTGAGTCATGGCTGGGTCCAATAGTGGACGACAGTGTCATCCAAATAAATGGTTACACGATTTTGAGGCAGGATCGTAACATTCAAGGGGGTGGAGTTGCCCTGTTCATACGCAAAAACTTTTCCGTTACGAAATTGGCATCATCGAACACTGAGGTAAATGAGAAACAGGGTATACCTGAATACCTATTTTGCAGTGTGCAACGGGGTAGCTCGCCCCCGATTTTTGTCGGATTAATCTATAGGCCTCCAAAAGTTGGGATGCAAAGAAAGAGCAAAAAAACGGATAAGAAGTCAGACCTCTTCGATCAGATCCGTAAACTAAGTTGCGATTATGGTCCCAAATTTATTATGAGTGACCTTAATACGGATCTCTCTTCTGACCCACCAGAAGCAGACGCGATTACGATAAAGAATCTGGGCGAGGAGCTGTCGCTTCAGATAGTTAAGCATGGACCTACTCACCACAAAACCCCTACCACTCACACGTGGATTGACTTGATACTGACGGACGTGAATGACGTGATATGGATCATACTAACGAACACTTGCCCAGTTTTGGGAATCATGCAATTATTGATGTCACCACCGACTTTTTTGTCCGAGCACCGCCTAAAGAATCTTTCGCCTTTAGGAATTTTAAAGACATTTGCCCGACGTCATTAAATGGCTTGCTGTCCCAATGTAACTGGGCAAGTATGAACTCAATAGAATCTAATCTGGAGGGAGCTTTAAATAACGTAAATTCAAACCTTAACTACAAAATAGATCAACTAGCTCCTGTAAAAACATTCTGTATTAATAAAAAATATGCTCCCTGGCTTGGCCCTGAGTTGAGGCAACTCATCAACAAGCGTAATGCCACCCATCGACGTTATAAGCATACTGGGAGGGCGCCGCTACTTGACGAATTACTTCGGCTCAGCAATGAGGTCGATTTGCGTATTACTCAAAAGCGACATTCCTTTCTGCAAAAACAACTCTCTGACGCTCTTGATGATAACAAGGATATATGGAAGGAAATGCGCAATCGCGGCTTCTTGCCAAAGAGGAAGGAGGAGGATCTCGGTGGCTTTACACCAGGTGAGCTGAACGAACACTTTGAGGGAACTTCCGTCTCACCCCTTGAAAATTTGGAAGACGCAATGGGCACAATTCTATCTGCAAGCGAGGAGGGTTTTTCGTTCAAACCGGTAACAATTAACGACGTGGTCCTTCCGATATCGCATTTTTCCTCGCAAGCAAGAGGAGCTGACGGCGTTCCCCAAAGTGTGATAGTAAAAGCTCTACCAGTCATTGGTAATTATATTGTGAGAATTTTTAACTCCTCCTTTGCTCAAGGCACTTTTCCGGGTCGCTGGAAACAGGCGCAGATTATTGCGCTTAAGAAAACTGTAGTTCCGTCGACAGTTTCGGACTTTCGACCCATTGCGCTGCTCTGTTTCCTCTCCAAGGTACTCGAAAAGATTGCCCACGACCAAATCAGGGAGTATCTAAATAGTAATAACATTCTTGACCCCCTTCAGACAGGTTTTCGACGACATCACAGTACACAGACCGCTCTACGAAAACTGACGGACGACAACAGAATGGCAAGAGACAAGAAGCAATTAACACTCTTACTGCTATTCGATTTTAGCAAAGCCTTCAATACTATATCTCCATCGAAATTACTAGGCAAGCTCCGTCTCTTAGGGTTCTCCAGGTCGGCTCTCCTGTGGATTAAATCATATTTACAAGGTAGAACACAGGTGGTCACTTCAAAAAATGAAGAAATTTCAGACTCCCTAGAAACAAATCTAGGAGTGCCACAGGGTTCCGTCCTGGGTCCTCTCCTATTCTGCCTCTATGTGAATGACCTACAAGACTTACTTGGAGTTACCACTGCAAAGCATATTTTCTACGCGGATGATCTCCAAATCTATGTGCATACCACAAAGGATAAGATTTTGGAAGGCATAGAGCTTGACTAACTGATGCAGCAAAACTCGTATCTGATTGGGGGGGGGGGGCTGACCTTCGTCACAATGCCAGCAAAACTAAAGCAATTTTGTTTGACTCAAAACTGGGAAATATCATCGAAGATATGAATTTGCCTGGTATTGAGATGCAGTCTGGAGTCCTCATCCCCTTCAGTAGCGAAGTTGTGAGTTTTGGAGTTACTCTTGATAATAAACTATCATGGAAATCACACATTAACCAAGTTGTAAGGAAAGCCAATAAAGCCCTACATAGCTTGCGGTTTATCCGGGCTTGTACCACCGAGACTCTTCGCAAACGGTTGGTCGAGGCATTAGTTCAGCCGCACCTGGACTACTGTGTAGTGGTATACTTAGACGCGACAAACGAACAGTGGACTAGATTACAGCGACTCCATAATTCATGTGTCAGGTACGTCTTTGGGGTGAGAAGGGACGTGCATATTACCCCTTTTTGTAAACGTCTAGGCTGTCTGCTCCAGCTATCTAGCAGCACTCTTTTCTGAGTTCAAACCGCGTCAAACTTTTAGAGAAGTACCTCCAGAACTCGTGGAACTTGCCAGAAAATCTGATGCGGCTGCGGGATCATTTCAGGTGCAAGGCGCTATTCTTTGGAACTCCCTCCCCCCATCTCTACGCTATCTTCCATCTTTCTCTAGTTTTCGTAGGGCGGTGCGGCAGTACCTTTTCGATCTCGATCCCTAGCTGCCTTCCTGCGGATAGGATGGAGCTACCAGTGCCGAGACCTAGCGTGGTCCACTCAGTTCTTTACCACCTACATCAGTATTACGAACCTATTTTTTTATTTTATTAGCTTCTAATTATCTTAAGACTTGGCTGCTAGGCCCAAACCTGTGATACAAATTGTATTAAAATTGTGCTCTTAATGTGATATTATAAATAAGTCTATATTCTATGACTGTTTACTGCAACTTCATGCAAGTAGGCGATTTACTGTGATATTGAGTATCTGAAGCAATTTGTGATAGACCTTAAACAAAAATCCTTATGTTGTGTTCACTGGTTTCTTTTTTGTTTTATTATTAAGTATTGTACTGCGTGACTTTGTCAACACTATTTGGTTGTTATTTATTTTGTTTTTTTATTATTATTGTATTTTATATTTTTGCTGCTGAGGCTAATAAAAAAGGCTACCTATCTATCTATCTATTTCTTGCCCGGCTTCAGCGCTTTACACGGGAGCGCGCAGTCTATGAGTAAAGTCTATGGGCTAGACTTCAGACCCCGTTCTCGTAATTTCCTTAAGGCACTACTTCCAAGTGCGCAAGTTGATTCGTCAACCACGTCGATCATAGTCTCAACCCGTCCGGACCAAACGTCGATCCTCTCCGCTACAGACCATCCGGCAACTAGACTAGAGCACGCTTTCGACAAACACGAACTAACCGACCGACCTAGACTCACCGGTTATTCCCGGACTTGCCTCAGCTTCTACCGTCGTGCACACACGTCGTTAGGGTCACAGAAATTCCAGGAACACGAACACCGGGTGCAAAGTACACACATATGTACCTGGAGGTTCTGTAGAGGACCTGAACGACCAGATTTGGGAACGCCGGAATACGAGCTGTCCCTACCAACGTGCACGTGTCGAGGCGCGTAACCGACACGTTCCTAGACAACGGAACGTGGAACAAACCCGTAACCCACGCACTGACGCTACGAAGACCGATCTTTCCGACGATTTTCATGCTCGCACCTTGTCCCTACCCTGCGTTCGATACCATTCGACGGAAAAACCGCCCGCCGCGAGAGGGCGTTAGCGTGCGACTCAAATTGTACTCCGAAGTAAGTGCGTCATCTGGATTTCTGTTTCAGATAGCTTAAACCATGGCGGGGCAGGAGCCTGAACATTTAGATGTGTTTCTTTGTTTGTTGATTATTAATAATTTGTTATTAAAGACAATTAAATAAATCATTATATATTTTCTACTTTTGTAGAATAGTGTCTTATCAAATACTTTCTAAGCCACCTGATTCTCCTCATCCCCCACAACTGAACCTTGGTAAACTCTAGAAGCATCCGGCAGGGGGCGGAGTCATACCGTTACATGGCGCCCGAATAGGGACCGTTTATTCCAGAAAACGCACTTATCCGCTTCGAGTAGCACGAAACACGTAATCTAGTACTGTTGTGATCTTTGTTAGATTAGTGGCTCATTATTTTGGAAAATAAAGAATACTCGTTGTCTCGGCTGTTAGTAGCGAAATTATTGTAAACGCAAAGTGTAAGATAACAACTGCTGTAAAATGAAATAAAAATTACCCTATTCTACCAGCTGAAATAAGGCTGGTACGTGAGTTGTGTTTGTAAGCTCGTTGAAGGTCAACAGGTTACATCATGTCAATCTCTTAGGTCTACGCGTTGAAGAAAGAAGAACTCATCGCCGAGCTCACCAGGTATCGGTGCGAAATCCAAGGCGCAGTACCCGTACTTAGACAACGCCTTGTCGAGTATGTTCGGGCCCACGATGCCGACTCCCAGGACAGGTCCACCGACCTGACGGACTACGACGAAGAGCTGGATAAGACTAGAGACCAGGAGATGGACCGGAAGCACGTGATTCCGCCGCCATCAATGGAAACCAATCAAGCCACGCCTAACGACGCGGTAAACGACGAACAAAGGAGATCAGCCACTCACATCCCGACAAACTACCAGGTTCAATCAGGTATGTCCTGTCCGATAGCGAGTCGGGGAGCCTTTGCTCCCCCATACCTATCGGAATTCGGTCCGATGAACAACGGACGATGAGTAGTAGGTCAGATGAGGATTTGGAACTGCCATTCCGAAGGAAGGATGTCTAATCCGTGGATTTTACCTGGCTCCGTCCGAGTGACGACTCCTGAGTCGCCAGGTAGCGGAACGAGTACAAATGCCCCAGGCATCAATCCGCGCCTACGTCACAGCCTTGCAGACCTTGATGAGACGCCGCGGAGATTACGCCAGAGACGAACAGATAGACAACCTTTACTACGGGATGCGTTCAGAGTACCGATTGTACATAAGTCGCCCCCAAGTGCAAGACGTAGCCAGCATGGTGCAACTCGTGGAGGAACACGAGTCCATCCTCTAAGAAGTCCGCAAGGAACAGAGGCCTATTCTGCCGATCAACAACGTAAGCGCGATCATGGCAGCAGGAGAATCCGCATGTTACAACGGACGCGAGCACTGCTGGCGCTGCAAACAGCGGGGACACACGCGTCGCGACTGTCGAAATGCATCTCGCTTATTCTGCTCGGTGTGTGGTAAAGACGGAGTCTTTACAAAAGACTGCCATGGCTTGCCAGCGGGAAACGACGGCCGGCTCGACTCACAAGCGGCCGGAGTTCAAGCCCAGGAGCAACCGATCCCCGCCGCTACCTTTTCCTCAACATAAATGGCCAGGTATTCAACGCCTTGGTTAACACCGGCGCCATCAGCTCCTTTGTGCATCCCTGCATCTCGGAGTGGTGCATCGCATGCCGGTGGGAGAAACGGCCGGCCCAGATCGTAGCCACGATGGCCGAAAATACTGAAACCCAGTTCGAGAACAGCGTAACCGGCTCCTGCCAGATCGCCAGAAGAAAAATGACATGCACCTTCCTGACTATGCATCGCCTCGGTCACGAGATTATCCTGGGCATGGAGACGCTGTAGCAGATGGGAGTGAAACTGGTTTTGGATGTTCAGGTGCTGAACTGCACCGTTCCAGGTGCCAGCTGCTCGCTGTGCACCGTCAACCCGTCCACCAGAATTATTCCGCTCACCCAGACCGAACTTACAACCATCGATAACCTGATTAACGAAGAGAAGAGCAGGTTCGAGTCCATAACGGGGCCCACGCATCTCACATCCTACCGAGTCAAGTTGAAGGACCCGACGCCTATCAAACAACGCTATCGTTCCCGGAACCCCGCGATACAATAGATTATCGACGACGAAGTCAACCGGATGCTTGAGGAAGGGGTGATCGAACCCTCCGACAGCCCGTGGAGTTCACCCATCGTGTTGGCTAAAAAGAAGGAAGGGAAGTACCGCTTTTGCATCGATTTCGTGAAGCTCAATCAGGTAACAGAGAAAGATGACTATCTACTACCACAAATCAACGCTACGCTGGATAAACTGTGTGGCGCAAAGTATTTGTCTACCATCGATCTAAAAAATGGATATTGGCAAATACCACTTATCGAAGACAGTAAACCGCTGACGGTGTTCACCGTACCGAACCGCGGCCTGATGCAGTTCACTGTTATGCCGTTTGGACTGCACTCCGCACCCGCCGCCTTTCAACGTCTCATTGACAGCATCATCACGCCAGAGCTGGAGCCCAACGTCTTCTGCTACCTGGATGACATCATCATCGTCACCTCGACCTTCGACAAGCACGGTCATTTGTTGCGCGAAGTCCTGCGAAAGCTTCGAGATGCGAAGCTAAAACCGAACTGGGATAAATGTCAGTTTGGACACATCTGATTAAAGTACCTAGAGCACGTAATAGACCGGGAAGGAATACGTACCGACTCGGAAGAGGTCGCGGCGATAGAGGCACTGATCGCACCAAAGAATGTCCGGGAGCTAAGACGGTTCACGGGGATAGTGTCCTGGTATAGATGTTTTATCCCTAACGCTTCAACTATAGCTGCTCCACTGAAAAAGTTGACGTGTAAGAAAGCCAAATGGCACTGGGGGAAAGAACAGCAAACTGCTTTTGACGAATTAAAGTATAAAATCACAAATGCACCCATCTTAGCCTGCTCAAATTTCTCTAAGCCGTTCGTACTGTAAACCGATGCAAGTGACGATGGGCTAGGTGCTATGCTGCTCCAAATCGTAGACGAGAGGGAACGAGTGATTGCCTATGCCGGTAGCTCCCTGTCTTCAGCTGAGCGGAATTACTCCGCGACCGAAAAAGAGTGCCTGGCGGTTAAATGGGGAATCTGGAAGATGAGGGAGTACTTGGAGCGTTATTATTTTACCGTGTTTACCGACCACCAGCCTTTAAAGTGGCTTCAAAAGATCGATAACCCTTTCGGTCGTCTTGCCAGATGGGCCATAGAACTAAGCCAGTGAGACTTTGAGTTGCACTACTGACGCGGCTCCGAGAATCACATAGCCGGCTCCTTGTCACACCAGCCACTGCCTTTATGTACTATCGCGACCAAGGAGTACGGCTCCTGGTATAAGAACACCCTTGCCGGGGTGCAACCAACCTTCGAAATTTTCCCGAATATTGCATTAAAGGCGGGCGTTTGTTTCGTCACATATTACATACCTTAGATTTTAACGAATACTCCGAAAACGAGGTTTGAAAATTATGCATTCCGGCAGGGGATAAAACCAGCGTACTTCGAGAAGCACACAACTACGAAGGTAGTACTGTAGACAGCTGGATATCTAGGAATCACCAAAACTCTCAGCCGCCTGGCTCGATACTATTACTGGCTGGGCATGCTGCGAGAAGGGGCCAATCACGTTTGAAATTGCGTCAGTTGTCAAAAACATAAAGCTTCCCAACAACCGCCTCCGGGAGTCATGCATGCGACCACCATTACTCAGCCCTGGGAGATGCTCTCAGTTGACTTGATGGGTCCTAAACCACGCTCTGGCCGGGGAAATACCTGGCTGCTCGTTATGCAGGACCGTTACACAAAGTGGATGGAGCTGAGAGCCCTCAGCAAGGCCACCAGTGCGGCCGTAACCCGGGCATTGAAAGAATAAGTCGTGTTGCGTTTTGGCACACCCCGAGCCGTCGTCAGCGTACCACTCTCCCAGTATAATTCCCTAATCAATCCGCTAGTACTGTGCACACACAGGCTAGACTCCAGAAAACCCCGTTCTCGCAATTTCCTTAAGGCACTACTTCCAAGTGCGCAAGTTGATCCGTCAACCACGTCGATCCTAGTCTCAACCCGTCCGGACCAAACGTCGATCCTCTCCGTCACAGACCATCCGGCAATTAGACTAGAGCACGCTTTCGACAAACACGAACTAACCGACCGACCGAGACTCGCCGGTTGTCCCCGGACTTGCCTCAGCTTCTACCGTCGTGCACACACGTCGTTAGGGTCAGAGCAATTACAAGAACACGAACACCGGGTGCAACGTGCACACACGTGTACCTGGGGGTTCTGTAGAGGAACGGAACGACGAACTAGTAGACGTCGGAACCAGCAGCGTACCTGCCATCGTGCACACACGGGGCAGGAACGAACTGACTTCTGGGGGAATCCCCGCCCTGGTCTCGTGCACATACGTGTCGAGGCGAGTAACAAACCCGTAACCCACGTACTGACACTACGAAGACCGTTCTTTCCAACGACTTTCCTGCTCGCACCTTGTCACTACCCTGCGTTCGATACCATTCGACGGAAAAACCGCCCGCCGCGAGAGGGTGTCAGCGTGCGAGCCAAATTGTACTCCGAAGTAAGTGCGTTATCTGGATTTCTGTTTCAGATGGCTTAAACCGTGGAGTGGCAGGAGCCTGCACATTTTGATGCGCTTCTTTCTTTGTTGATTATTAATAATTTGTTATTAAAGACAATTAAATAAATCATTATGTATTTTCTACTTTTGTAAAATAGTGTCTTATCAAGTACTATCTAAGTCACTTGATACTCCTTATCCCCCACAGCTGAACCTTGGTAAACTCTAAAAGCATCCGGCAGGGGTCGTAGTCATACCGTTACATATATATGTATATATACTAGGGGGGGTACCCCCCTACTCGCTCCGCTCGTCAACCCCCATATAAAATAAATTAAAAAATTTTATATTTTGGAATAAGAGAACAAATCACCCTGATGTTCATTATTTTAAATTATTACACTTATTTTATTACTTATAAATTATTACTTATTTTATTACTTACTTTATAAACAAAGTTTTAAATTTAACCAATAACTGTGTTGCGTTAATTCGTTTTATATAAACTTTATTAGCTATAAAGATTGGTTGAAGAGACGAACAGTTTTCCACGTCACCCTGGGGTTACTATTCATGGACCGTTGGATTGTTATTTTAAGTGGCATCCTTCGCCAATAGCCCTACATTACCATTATACCTAAAATTTTATGAAATTTTATTAAATATATTTTTATATCATTTATATTACATTTTATATATACATTTTATATATGTGTATATATATATATTGTTTGGATTTTTACATCATGAAAGTGCTACGTACAATTATACATGGGAAAATAATTGTTTTTTTTTTTAAATATTCCTACACTATTAAAACATTGTCCTTGTGATTTATTAATAGTTATAGTAAATGCTAAGACAATTGAAAATTTTTTTTAAATTTTATTTCATATGGAGGTAAACCTTCTCGTATATTATTTAACATTTCTATCGGAAAATTTAAATGTATATTTTCATCCGTTTGATCTACTCCTTTATGTGTTGCATAATCTATACTATAATATGTTACAGTTTTATGTTCAATTAAGTTCAATATTTTATTATTTAATATATTTACTTGTTCATTATGTGAACTTAATATTACATTTTTTGGAAAATGACAATTTTTATTAATATTTTTATATATTTCATCACAAACATCATTTGTTTTCTATTTATCTGGAATTTTAAAGTGATCAATTTTTCCTTCTCCAATATCTAATAAAAATGATTCAAAAGCATTATCTTGAGTACGAATGTTTATTTTTAAATGGAAAATTTTAAACAAAGGCCAGAGATAAGAATTTTTTAAAAATCTCGATAATGTTGACGACTCAGCGACCCCTCACCCCCCTCGCGTCCATTCGCTCCCCTCCTCAGCACCCCCCTCAGCGCTCCCCTCACCCCCCTCAAAATAACGTAAAAATGTGACTGGTTATACGTTTTTTTGAAAGAAATTGTTAGAGGCTTTAAATATTCCTTATTACATGTCCGATATATCTTCCATTACTTCTAAAATGTCCCTGATAACAAAACCCTTTTGTCCTTTGATAATGTCCATTTCTTCAGAACAATGATAAAATTTTTAATAATATAAATATTCAGTGCTACTGACTACACTGAGAGAAATATTTGGGTAATCCCCTTAATTTTTAACGCGTGAAATTCATTTTGTAGGGACTACACGATTTTAGAGTATGCATAACTTTCCCTGTGAGTAATAAATACTCTCACTGTAATCCACGTATTCTTTGGTAACCGCAACCAAAAATTGTTGTAAAGGCGCGACTGGGTACGCTCTACCCATTTCAGTAGTAAGCGTTACCATTTAGCTGCCTTGCGATAACAGCGCATCACGCTCGCGGCAACCGCTCGTGTTGCGATAGGTTATGGTGTCTATTCTTCGAGAGGCTAGCTTTCTCTATCCTTCTTGCTTTTTCTAAGATTATAGAGTTCATTATTATTTCGTTTCTTATAACCACCAGAAACTCGAATCAAATTTATTATGTACATAAATATTTTAAATATAATCTTTTATATACAACGCAGAAAAAATAATTTATCGACGCTACTACAAAATCGATTATGTCTATCGTATTGATAGTTAGCGCTACTCACAATTGAGTAATGCCTATCATTTTACCTTTACGATTTGTTTTTGGTTATGGCTACCCTGACAGACTCAACGGTAATCATTTGGCTAGCGACTACCATGTTAAGTTACGGGATTACCAAGATATTTCTTTCAGTGTATAGATTTATTTCCTTCTTAAAGTTTATCCAAAGGAGTTATAGAAGTATCCACAACTTTGATATTATTATAATTTTGCACGTGTAAATATAATACATTATTTTGTCATTCTAAAATGTCCCGGATAACAAAAACTTTTTGTCCTTTGATAGTGTTCATTTCTTCAGAACAATGAGATACTATTATGAGAGTGGTTATATATGGCTATTGGCGAAAGATACCACTTAAAATAACAATCCAACGCGTCAATGAACTGTACCTCCAGGGTGACGTGGAAAACTGTTCGTCTCTTCAACCAATCTTTATAGTTAAATCAATTTAAAAAAAAAATAAATATACAATAGTACATTTCGACACGAGTGGGGAAGTCAATTATTTAGCTGGTGTGACTTTTTGCACGAGCGAAGCGAGTGCGAAAAAGTCACACCACCTAAATAATCGACTTACGCACTAGTTTCGAACGGTATTTTATACCACGAGCGCCGAAAAATCATACCAAAGTTGTGATTTTGAGGTTAGAGTGGTATAAATAAATAAATATCAATATTATTACATAGAACTTGCGATACTCGACAATTCTTCTAATTGATTATATCATGATTTATAACTGAAACAATTGAGGGGGGGGTGAAGGGCGCTGAGGAGGGGCTGAGGGGAGCGAAGAGGGGGTGAGGGAGCGCGAGGGGGCACGAGGGGGGTAAGGGGGGGCGAGCCTCTAACAATTTCTTTCAAAAAAACGTATAACCAGTCACATTTTTACGTTATTTTGAGGGGGGTGAGAGGGGCGCTGAGGGGGCGAGGAGGTGCGAGGGGGGGTGAGGGGCACGAGCAGGGGGCGAGGGGGCGCTGAGTCGTAAACATTTTCTTACAACTATATAATATAGGAAGAATATATATATATATATATACACACTAGGGGGGCTTCGCCCCCTGCTAGCTCCGCTCGCCAACCCCCATTTTCAGACAGAAATTTTATAATAATGAAGTATGAAACTATCAAATTTTGACAATATGAAATTTTGATGGGTAAAATATCGGACTTAAGACGAATCAAAGGTAAAGGATATACTATTTATGTTCTTTATAATTGCTTCAGAGCAATGAAATTAGTAATCAAACATATGTTGCATGGACCTAATACAAGTCAATCATCTTGTCTTATTAACGATCAATCTATTTGCAAAAAAAAATTTCCTAAACAGTTTCGCGATACAACAATTTAAAAAAAAAATGGTTATCCAGAATATCAAAGAAAAGATAATTCTTGTGATAGTCATTCATATAGAACCAAAAGTAGCCATATTATTTCCGTTGATAATAGAATGGTAGTTCCATATAACAGTTTTCTACTAAAAAAATATAAATGTCATATTAATGTGGAATATTGTGCATCAATTCATAGTATTAAATATATGTTTGACTATATTCATAAAGGTGGCGATAGAGCACTATGTAAAATACAAAAAGTAAATAAAGAAAATGGTGAACAAAATCCGATAATATATGATGAAATTTCACAATTTATAGATGGTAGATATCTAAGTCCGATGGAAGCCGCGTGGCGTTTACAAGAATTTCCTTTATGCGGCAGAAGCCATACCATTATGCGGTTAGCTGTACACACAGAGCATCAACAAAAAATTATTTTTGAAGAGAATAAAGAAACTCAAGCTTTGTGTAATACAGAAACTACTTTAACGGCGTGGTTTAAATTAAATAACACAGATAATGCGGCTAGAAATATTAAATATGTTGAAATACTTCGATATTATGTTTTTAAATCCAAATCATGGAAAAAAAGAGAACGGTCACAAAAATTTGAAGCCATTGGTCGATTAAATATTGTATCACCGAAAGATAATGAAAGATTTTTTCTCAAATTATTACTAAATCATGTAAAAGGTGCTACTTCTTTTAAAGATATACGAACTTTTAATAATATTACATATGAAACTTACAAAGCGGCAGCACTTGCTATGGGTCTTATAGAAGATGATTCACAAATTTACGTTATTTTTGAAGAAGCTACTAAGGTAATGCTTCCATTTCAATTACGTACATTTTTAGCATGGTGTTTTTTTAAAAATACGTTTTGTTTTTGATGATAACTAAAGAACCGTGATAGATAGAAAATTAATTTTTTTAGAAAATATAGGTATTTTAATTCTCTTTCGAATGCCGCCCACCCCATTCAGATATATAGAGCCGTTCTCGAGAAATTACGATTTTAAAAAACTGTCAAAAAATTTTTAACCTCAAATATCTCTGAAATTTATGGACCAATTATTTTGCCCAAAGAACTCGACCGAGAACTATACAAAATCTACCTCTAAAAGGAATTTTGAAGCTATTAAGTCAATTTTACTCTTGTAATCATTGGACATACAAAACTGATTTTTTTCATTTTTCAATTTTTTACTGCCTACAGAATGTATTCAAATTTTAGCAGTTTATAGCTATTTATATTCTGTATTATCATGATTTTTCTCAAAAAAATTGACCGTTAAGTTTAGGAGTTATAAGCTTCTAAAAAAAAACACGTTTTTCTTAATAACAAAAGAACCGTGATAGCTAGAAACTTTTTTTTTTTAAATATAGGTATTTTAATTCTCTTTCGAACGCTGCTCATCAGATTCGAATACCTCGATCCTATCATTAAAAAAAATCAAAAAACAGTTTTGAGAAAACCGAAAATTTGAAAAAAAAACAAAAACGCATCGCCCCAATCAAAAAACGGATTTTTGACCCGCCATCACGCAAAAAAAACAAAAAAAATGAACCCGTCCGGTCAAAATCGACCGAGCAGAAGCTGAGATCCAGGCGTACACACACACGCACACACACACACACACGCGCACACACACACACACACACACACACACACACACACATATATCCATACAGACATTTTTCAAAAACCATGTATTTTGATTCCTAACACCTCGGAACACAATTATAACATGTTTTTACAACAACTCAAAAATTTACTATCACAAAGCTTCCTCTAGGAGGAAGCAAAATTGAGAGAAGTTGATATTATTATTTGGGACGAAGCATCAATGATTCCAAAAAAGGCTTTAGAAATAATTGATCAAACTAAGAGATGTATGTTTTAATGATATTCCATTTGGTGGAAAATTGATCATATTAGGAGGTGATTTTCGGCAAATACTTCCAGTTATGCAAAGTGGTCACAAAAATAGTATAATTGAAGAAACAATTAAATTTTCTGCGTTATGGTCTCTTTTTAAAGTTTTAAAATTAAATCAAAATATTCGTTCGGAAAATAAAGAATTTGCTTCACTATTGTTAGAATTGGGTGAAGGAAAAATTAATCCATTTATTATTCAAAATAAATGGAAAACGAATAATATTTGTAAAGAAATTTATAGTAACATTAATATTAAAACTTCAATAGATCGTGTAATCTTAACCGTTCATAATAAAGATACTAAAATTATTAATAATAAAGTTTTTGAATTATTGAATAAAAAAATAGATACGTATTATAGTTTAGATTACGCAACTCATAAAGGAGTTGATCAAACAGACGATAATATTCATTTAAATTATCCAATTGAAATGCTTAACAATATTAGAGAAGGTCTTCCACCTCATGAATTAAAATTGAAAGTAAATGTTATTGTTATGTTAATTAGAAATATAATATTGTACAAGGAATGTGTAATGGTACACGTCTAAGAATAACTGGATTATATGCTCATAATGTTAAGGCAGAAATAATTACAGGCGAAAGAATTGGTGAAGAGGTTTTTATTCCACGAATAACATTAAATACTGCAGATTCATCTTCATTTCGTTTTATTCTTTACCGTAAACAATTTCCAATTGTATTAGCTTTTGCCATGACAATAAATAAATCTCAAGGACAGAGTTCTGATTCTATTGGAATTTTTATTAGACGACCACTATTTTCACATGGTCAATTATATGTTGCTTTATCCCGATGTAAAAATCCTAACAATATATTTATTGAAAATTGTTCAGAAAATTCTTTAATAATAGATAACATTGTATGGAAAGAAATTTTTGAAATTTAATCTATAATTTACACTATAAGATTTGATGAGTGAAAATTTATGTCGTATTTGTATATGATCTCAATTTCTCCTAAGCTCAAGGAATTTATAACAATAATCATTTTAATTAAAATATTACCCTTTGTGAAAATATAAGACATGTTGTATCTTCTCATAAGTTTAATATCATAAATAATCTGAATATTGTTGTACATTTAATAAATAAATATTTCATAATTCTTTAATATATTAATGTGAAATATTTGTTTATTAAATGTAATAAAGATATGAATTAATTTTCATTATATTTTAAACTTTGCACAATTTTTATTTTAAAGAAATTACAATAATAAGTCATGAAAATTAATTCACATCTTACATGGTGGAGGAAGGAAGGGCAAGGTTGGAGTCAAGGAGGATTACGGAGGGATGACTCCCATGGTTTTTAGGGCTACTGGCGATGAATTCCATCGTTGTGTTTAGGCTCATTATATAAAAAAATTTTGTGTAATTCTATATGATTTCGACATGTCCCAAAATCATATATATATAATTATTATTATTTCTTATATATAATCAAAAATTCAACGCGCCTATAACAGTACCTCAGTGGTGGTGTGGAAAGCTGTTCCAAATGTGCGAAATGTGGTAATAGTTGAAAACATAATTATCTATGTTGGTTCTAATAATAATTAGTATATTTTTGAGTTTTTTAAATGTTCGAATTCGAATATTTAATGACAGTTTTCTCTTTGATGGTTTTTCGACTATCATCAAAAATAATAGTCCGGTAGTAGTCGAGAGCTGGATGAGACGGTGGAGGGGATGGTGGAGGGGACGGTAGGTGGAGTACGGTGGAGGGGATGGTGGAGGGCGGTGAGAGCGGTGGAGGGGACTGTGGGGGGCGGTGGAGGGGACGGTGGAGACGGCGTATAATACGTACCCACCAGCACCACTGCTTATGCTTTGCTGTAGATTTGCTTCATTAAGACTTTGTCTCTGATTGGTCAATTTCGAATTCTGATTCAAATGTAATTTTGGAGCCATTATAACTCAACTGTGATGTGAAGAAATGTTATTTTGGAGCTATTAAAAAATCAACTGTTATAAGTGAGAATTGAGAAGTTATTAGTGAGAACAAATTTTGTGGATAAATAAAATAACACAATTAAAATGTCAGATAATTATGAAGCAAGTGAGCCCAACGTCAAAAAAAGTAAGATGGATGAAGAAAATGTTTCATTAAATAAGACAGAAAAAAAAGTTGGTTATAACAGATGCCGAAAACCAACATCTACAACAGATAAGTGCAAAAGCAAAAACTTATACAAAGTTTCACTTAATATCGCTAATATATTTAATTCAAAATACACCATCGTTCCACCATTAACAACAAGCGACAGATTATGCTATGATGTTTACAACAAGTACAAAAAATGTGTGAATCTTCTCAGAAAACTACTTCTGAATGTACGTCTTTATAATAATAAGCCATAAAATATAAAATTGAATAGGGATTTATGTGTTTCTTTTCATTTTATAGCTACTTCAGATATGTTTTCACAAGAGGTAGATGATTCACAACAAGTGGAAAATTTAATACAAGATGAAATTCCCACTGTAGAGGTTGATGTGGATTACATAAAACATTTTCATGATTTACTTGAAAATATGAAATCAAAATTTCACAATGAAAATACAATAAAGGATGAAAAGTTCCAATTGTTGACGTTGTTACCCTTGAGTTGGAGTTACAATGATATTAAAAAGCATTTCGATGTTTCAAATCATATGATAAAATTTTTTGACAAATCTGCATCTTATGGCCAATCTTCTACCAAGGTCAAGGTATTAATAACAAACACCTTTTTTATGAATTTGATTTTTTATTCAACGTTTCGGACATTTTTGGCTATGTCCCTCTTCAGGAATCTAATGAGAATTCAATACACACGCATTGTAAACCAATAATTAAACAAATTACAATAAAAATTAAAAGTTATGTACACACTTACAAATAATTAAATTATTGTGGTCAACATTGTTTTGCGGGCAACAATGCACTCGTCAGCAACGATATATTACAAAATTCACGCTTATATACTAAAATTATTTGTATGTGAAAATCGGTGTATCACACAGACAACTATGCTCAGATTCGGAGTGGGGTAAAACCCATTGGGAACGTCCGAGAGCGGGGAGAGGTAGTAGGAAAGCACATCTTGAAGGAAGTGGCATCAATAGTCTTGGCTAGAAGAACTTGTGTGTGAATAGTGTATATCTATGAGAGATGTTATTAGACTTTCACCATACGTGCTCTCCTAATACCTCTTCACATCGATACTTTGACATCATATCAAATAGAGACCAGAAATTCGCAATTATTTATCAAGGTGTTATATTCATTTGGCAGTATGTTTATTTCAAATTGTTTATTAATAAAATTTTTTTGAGTATGAATAAATAATGCTTCAGAGAAGAGTCGTTTTCCTCTGTTGCATTCGGTGTCTAATATCTGAATATTCTGAAAATTTATTGTATGATTATTATCAGTAGTGTGTATAAATAATGACGAATTTTGGTCTCCATCCGAATATTTTTTTAGATGTTCTTTTAATCTTACACTCAGTCTTCTGCTTATCTGCCCTACATATGACGCATTACAATTATTACATTTAATTTTGTAAACAACATTCGCATTATTACATTTTTGATTTTTATCCTTCCCGAATATTATAATATTATTTAATTTATTAGTTGTACTAAAAACGACACTTGTATTACATTTCTTAAAAAAACTTTTTATGAAAACTTCAAGTTCTTTAACAAACGGTAGACTTATGTATCTTTTTTTATTGCAACTGTTTATTTGTAACCTATTTTTATCACATTTTATCTTTTCTAACCGTTTTTTTATATGAAATTCTATTGTGTCGTGTGGGTAATCATTTTGCTGTAGGACTTTTTTTATAAAAGGATTTATGGAAACTACTATGTGATAACATTATTGCTCGATCAACGAGGCAGTAAACAGTAGCTATTTTATTACTTTGAGGATGGTGTGAATTGTAATTCAAATATCGTCCTGAGAAGGTTGGTTTTCTATACCAATTTGTGATAATCTTTCTTTGTTGATTCTCAATAATTTTTAAATCTAAAAAACTAATCCTATTATTTTGCGATCGCTCGACAGTGAATTGTAAGTTCGTGTCATAGGAATTAAAAATATTAAGTGTGTCCTCTATTATCCCCTGAATGTTACTTAAATGAATGTCAAAACTGTCCTGGAATCGATAAGATAAAAGAATATCTGACCAAAATTTTTGAAAACAAAGAAATTGAAGAGATAAGCTATTCTCAATGGATTTCTACTCCTGTTACTACATTAAAAAATCTTACTGATGATGTAACTGAGTGTATTCAGTATTTTTGTGACAAAGTAGAAAAATTATTACCTCATGCATCCATTTCTATTCAACAATCTGCTTATATCAAAGCATTAAAAGTAGCATTGCAGGATGGTGAAATTATTGTGAACTTGGATTTTGCAGAGAATTATGCTTTTGTCGTTCAAGACGCACCACCAGGATTCCATTGGAATAATAATCAAGCCACTGTATTTGTTGCTTATATTTATTACAAGGATGGAGGAGAAGTAAAAGGCAAAGGTTTTGTTGTTATTTCTGACAATTTGAGTCACGATAGAATAGCAGTATTCACTTACCAGAAATTATTGATAGATTACTTGAAAAATAATTTTTCAGTCAATAAAATTCATTATTTTAGTGATGGTGCTCCTCAGCAATTTAAAAATTACAAAAATATTCTAAATATTTATTATCATAATCATGACTTTGGAATAGAAGCGAATTGGCATTTTTTCCCTACAGCGCACGGAAAGGGAGCCTGTGATGGTGTAGGTGGCTCTGTAAAGAGAGCAGCAGCGAAAGCCAGTTTGCGGTTACCCCCAAACAAACAAATTTTGACTGCACTGTCATTACATGATTGGCTAAAAAGTGATGGACACTATCAAAATGTAGAATTCAGGTATTCTCCAGTTTCAGATTATGAAAAAAATCTGCGAAAATTAAATAGTCGATACAGCAATAAAAGTCGAGTAAAGGATCTGCAAAAACAACATTTTATTGCTCCCTTAGTTAATGTTAAAGTTGAATACAAATTATATTCAAGCAGTCAACAAAGCAAGTCAATTCAAATTGTTGACAAGATTTAATGAATTATACATTTTATTTCTTTTATTTTTTTATTAAAAAATTAAAATGTATATAGCTAAAAAATTATTTTTTATTCATGTAAATTATTGTTATACACATTTATGATATTTTAAAAATATCCTTAGTGCAAAATATAATAAAAAAATGTTTTATAGTAATGTTATCAAGTAACGAAGGATTTAAGCAAAAATATTATTTATTTGTATTAGAATATTAAATAATGTATATTTTAACAAAGCACCTGTTAACTGCTAGTAATGTAAATTTATTTAAATAAAGAATTATGTTATTACCTTATGCTTTTAGAAAAGATTTGTTGAACGAATGCTAGCACATCATCATTAATCTAATAATTGAAGGGCCGGATGCAATAAGGGGGTTAGCGCTCGAAAACCCGTAAAAGTATTATCCAAGTGACTAAATTTTCAATGTAGCCAAATTAATTTTTAAAAAATATCCCCTTGTAGGGAATGAAAAGAAGTATTTTTATCTAGAAGAAATTTTTTTTATTCGACTTTCTTTTTAATATAAAAATTAAAAACTGAAAATTTTGTTCATCTATTTTTAATAGCTTTCAAAAACATTAATCGTCCAAACTTGGTCAAATATCATCGAAATATTTTGAAATTTGACAGGGACAGAATACGCCAGCGTTGCCTATGGGATTGATAAAAGGATGTAAATCGATAATTGTTAATAATTGTTTAATTGCAAATATATTGCGATCGGTAATTACGTTTTCTTAACTTTAACGGAAAAAAGTATCGAGGGAAGTTGAAGCTAGGAAAAACTTCTAGCGAGACATTTGTTCCTTAATAGTCTAATAAGTTTCTGACAAAGTTTCAAATTGATTTAATAATAAATGACTTAAATAGAGCGTTATTAATAAAGACGCGCGCTAGCAACATCGGCGGCGCGGCGCGGCGTGAGCTCAGACTGCGTCGCACACGTTTTCGCAGTGGCGTATCACATTTATAAAAATTAAAGAATTATTACGTTATTATGTTTTGTGTGTGTGTGTGTGTGTGTGTGTGTGTGTGTGTGTGTGTGTGTGTGTGTGTGTGTGTGTCCTTATGATAGTATTAATGAACATATTAAATTTTAAAGTACAAATTTATTTATTAACATACTAACAAAGTATAACGTTGACTTATAAACTGTGTTTTTACGTTATATAAAACATAATATCGTTACATAATAATTCTTTAATTTTTATAAACGTGATACACCAGTGCAAAAACATGTGAACACATAGGCTTAGCTCACGCCGCGCCGCGCCGCCGATGTTGCTAGCGCGCGTCTTTATTAATAACGCTCTATTTAAGTCATTTATTACTAAATCAATTTGAAACTTTGTCAGAAACTTATTAGACTGTTAAGGAACAAATGTCTCGCTAGAAGTTTTTCCTAGCTTCAACTTCCCTCGATACTTTTTTCGTTAAAGTTAAGAAAACGTAATTACCGATCGCAATATATTTGCAATTAAACAATTATTAACAATTATCGATTTACATCCTTTTATCAATCCCATAGGCAACGCTGGCGTATTCTGTCCCTGCCAAATTTCAAAATATTTCGATGATATTTGACCAAGTTTGGACGATTAATGTTTTTGAAAGCTATTAAAAATAGATGAACAAAATTTTCAGTTTTTAATTTTTATATTAAAAAGAAAGTCGAATAAAAAAAATTCCTTCTAGGTAAAAATACTTCTTTTCATTCCCTACAAGGTGATATTTTTTAAATTAATTTGGCTACATTGAAAATTTAGTCACTTGGACAATACTTTTACGGGTTTTCGAGCGCTAACCCTGTTATTGCATCCGGCCCTTCAATTGTCCTAACCTAATTCAAATATACTGAAATTGTGACTGCTTTGTAATGCTCAGGAAAAATTATTGTTTTTAATAAAATAAAATTTATCAAGGGCAATATAAATGATATTTTAAAAACCCAAATGTGTTTGATTGACCTTAATATTCAGGTTATTCTTAATTATGGGATTTAACTAAAATATGTAACTTAAGGTATCTTATTTTAAAAAGTGGTGGCTCGGTCAAACATTCTAATAATATATTGTATGATAGTACACTTCACTCTGCATAATGAGAAAAAATATTTTAAA
Source organism: Torymus aiolomorphi (assembly GCA_036365515.1). Classification (NCBI taxonomy): domain Eukaryota; kingdom Metazoa; phylum Arthropoda; class Insecta; order Hymenoptera; family Torymidae; genus Torymus; species Torymus aiolomorphi. The sequence continues at coordinate 236,438,336 of CM070874.1, read as the reverse complement.
TTTAATACTTGACAAGCGATGTAAAGGTGTCAAAAAGTTGAATTTAATGAATTTTCAGTATAATTTGACTCGTATCAGAATTTTTAGTAAGAAATCCAGCTTGATCGGTATTCTGAAACCTATGCAATCATTTTTATATTAAAAAAAGCTATCTCCATGAATTTTTTGGTGTTGATCCGAAGGATCGAACAAATTTATTTTCACATTTTAATGTTTAAATTACAGATAAGTCATATTAAACAAATCTTTATGATCTTGTGAATATTTTTTTTGGAAAATTCAGAAAATTTCCCAAAAAAAGCTATGTATTGTGCCTATATAAAAATGCACCCCTGAGGAGCTACAACTCATTGAAAATAGGCAAAAATGCAAAAAATGCTAAAATCACCAACTTTAACCCTCTGTCACTCAAAAACTATGTGGAAAAAAAATCTGAAAATATTCATGAGTACTCATGGGATCGTTGCTAAGCAACTAAGATGGTTAAGGAAGAAAAAAAATTTTTGGTCGGTCGATCTTACAGAGAACCGGTCATATATATATATATATATATATATATATATATATATATATATATATATATATATATATATATATATATATATATATATATATATATATATACACGGTGACCCATTTTAATCGCCGCACCCGGATTTCTCGGAACTTAAGCCAGATAGAGAAAAATGGTTCCAACAAAAGTTATAGGGGACAAATGGGCCCACATAATGGCGCTAACGTCTTTGACCTTGAACTTGACCTTTGAGGTTCTTTCAAGGTCAAACTGGTTTTTTCATATGGAAACACCTAGTTTTGACCCCAGATTCGGAAAGAGCGGAAAATTTTACGTCCAAAATCATATTGAGAAATTTTTTCCAAGGTCATTTCAAGGTCAAATCTAGGACAAACTCAGAGAAGTCCGTTTAAAATCGTTTTTTTCCATGAACCACAGGCCAAGCTGGTTCAAATTGATCGTAGGCTTAATAGAGGAACCCAAAACTTACACATCCTAGTAAACAAAACTCAAACTCGCACATCCTAACCCCATACACTTCATGCCAAGGCAAGGGGACTCACTATAATAAAGCATCCCGAACAGTGATAGGTAAGGGGACTCACTTTAATCAAACACCCCGAACAGTGAGAGGCAAGGGGACTCACTTTAATTAAGCACCCCAAAGGAAACAATACTTACTACATCCACGTCGTTGTTTCTGGGTAGCGCAAAAAGTAAGGTTAATACATTTATAACAGAAGCTTCAACGATCTTAAAGTTTACGTTAAAAAATCATTTTGCCCTTGAGAAAAATTTGTCAGGGTTCAGGATGAGTGGGTTTGGGGTGTATGGGATTAGCATGCGTGGGGTAGGGATATGTGGGACTGGGGGGTGTGGGGTATGGTTGTGGGACCGTGGTGTAACAGTTCAGCATGTGAGGGCATGAAGTGTATGGGGTTAGAATGTACGAGTTTGAGTTTTGTTTACTAGGATGTGTAAGTTTTGGGTGTGTGGGTTCCTCTATTAAGCCTACGATCAATTTGAACCAGCTTGGCCTGTGGTTCATGGAAAAAAACGATTTTAAACGGACTTTTCTGAGTTTGACCTAGATTTGACCTTGAAATGACCTTGGAAAAAATTTCTCAATATGATTTTGGACGTAAAATTTTCCGCTCTTTCCGAATCTGGGGTCAAAACTAGGTGTTTCCATATGAAAAAACCACTTTGACCTTGAAATAACCTCACAGGTCAAGTTCAAGGTCAAAGACGTTAGCGCTATTATGTGGCCCCGTTTGTCCCCTATAACTTTTGTGTGAACCATTTTTCTCTATCTGGCTTAGGTTCCAAGAAATTCGGGTCGGCGATTAAAATGGGTCACCGTGTAGTTCCTTGAGGAACTGTTGAAAATAGTATACATCTATATTGTACGCATGAATATATACAGGGTGTGTCAAAAGTTCCGGGACGGCCAGTCATCTCAGCGGGAAGCATTTTCGGAAAAAATGTTTCATACAAAAGATGTAGGATTTTTCCCTGGCTATCTGATGGTGACCTTGAATTTGACCTTGGGCTTGACCTTCAAGGTCATTTGAAGGTCAAGTCGAATTTTTTAAATGGGAACCCTCCTTTTTTATTGCGCAAACCGAAAGAGGGAAAAATTCTCTTTCCAACGATATAAGACACATACGCGGTCAAATGTGATCTAGAGGTCGTTTCCAGGTCAAGTCGGTAAAATGAGGTCAAATTGATCTTGGGCAGTCCAAAGCATGGAAACTAAGGGCGTTGGGAAAAAACTTTCCATACGAAAGTTTCCGCAAATCGAATGGAGCATCTGATGGTGACCATGAATTTGACCTTGGGCTTGACTTTCAAGGTCATTTAAAGGTCAAGTCGAATTTTTTGAATGGGAACCCTCTTTTTGTTGCAGAAATGCGGGAAAACTTACCTTTCCAGGGGTGTAAGATACATACGGGGTTAAAAGTGAGCCGAAGGTCATTTGAAGGTCAACGTTCTTATACTCCGATCATCTGGACACCCCATCGAATTTCGTGTATCAGGGCGTTAAAAAACAGTTTTTGTGCAAACGTTTCTGGATCAAAACCCAGACCTGGGACCTGGCTAATCACCGCTGACCTTGGAACGACCTTGGGTCGACCCAACGGGGCAAACCGACCCCAGATACGGGTTTAGCGACCCCGAAAACCCATGGGTCCGTGGTTTTAAGCACCTTCTGCAATTCCTTCTGGTTTGACCTTGGAACGACCTTGGGTCGACCCAACGGGGCAAACCGACCCCAGATACGGGTTCAGCGACCCCGAAAACCCATGGGTCCGTGGTTTTAAGCACCTTCTGCAATTCCTTCTAGTTTGACCTTGGAACGACCTTGGGTCGATCCAGCGGGGCAAACCGACCCCAGATACGGGTTCAGCGACCCCGAAAACCTATGGGTCCGTGGCCCGCATTTCTGCAACAAAAAGAGGGTTCCCATTCAAAAAATTCGACTTGACATTCAAATGACCTTGGAGGTCAAGCCCAAGGTCAAATTCAAGGTCACCATCAGATGCTCCATTCGATTTGCGGTAACTTTCGTATGGAAAGTTTTTTCCCAACACCCTTAGTTTCCATGCATAGACTGCCAAAGATCAATTTGACCTCATTTTACCGACTTGACCTTGAAACGACCTCTAGATCACATTTGACCCCGTATGTATCTTATATCGGTGGAAAGAGAATTTTTCCCTCTTTCGGTTTCCGCAATAAAAAAGGAGGCTTCCCATTTAAAAAATTCGACTTGACCTTCAAATGACCTTGAAGGTCAAGCCCAAGGTCAAATTCAAGGTCACCATCAGATAGCCAGGGAAAAATCCTACATCTTTTGTATGAAACATTTTTTCCGAAAATGCATTCCCGCTGAGATAACTGGCCGTCCCGGAACTTTTGACACACCCTGTACAGTAGGTATGTGTGAGCGCGCTACTGTATTGAGAGCGCGCAATGTCGTGTGAGTCCGAACTTAAACGTGTACCTCTCCCCTTCCTTATAGTGTGTGCGTGAGCAAGCATCTAACTCGAGGAGCAGCTTTTGTACGCCGAACGAGAAGCACCTCGAGCGTGGCGCAAGGTAGCGCCGTGAACTAAGTCTCAATAAACTCTTTATTATATCACTACATTAAATAAGTGTCTCCTTAATTAACCACACCTCAACAGGAACACCCGTAGTAATTTCTTTGGATTCACTTTTACAGTCTTGAATCTTAACTTTTTGCCGCCTATCTGGGAAATAGTTAGTTATCAGTTTTAAGGCACTACCTCTTACTCCATAACTTTCAAGTTTATCTAATAGAATTCTATGGTTAACAGTATCAAATGCTTTAATAATGTTTATTAAATATGTTAAAGTTACGTTACAATTGGTTACGTACTGATTGAAGTGGAGATGTAATATGAACAATTCTTTTTAGAAAATATTCTAAGTCAGAATTTACAGTAGTCGAAAATATACTAAGTATAAATGTAATACGAATTCGCCGAAATTATTCTAAGTCAAAAAGATTAATTTAATTATTCGACAGACAAGGGCTTCGCCCTATGAAAGAAAATGAAGGAAAGCTTCTGCTTTGAGTGGAGGCGCGCGGCTGCTTTTATATCCGCGCTCTTAATTAGGACAGTGCAAGAAGGAGGGGTTTTTATAAGTAAATCAATATTGGTATGGGGTGTAAGTGAGAGGGGTTTCCAGGAACTATAATATTGAGGCACGTGCAAAGGTGAGGTCAAAAGCCTAGGCTGGGTGAGCGGTCAATACGAGTGCCATGTTACTTTACGATACGTGTTACCGCCCAAGCTGTTACTGACGACAGGTAACTTACCGACTGTCGGCGCTGTATCGTAATAGGTAAAGGAAGAAAAGGATAGAGGTTTGTGGGTGTTTCGTTGCTATATGGGTGGTGACGTTCAGTCGTACATGACGTGACAGTACGGATGTAGCTTCTGTTCACAAAGCCTCTGAAATTAAAATAACTATTACATATTTACAGTATCAAAAATTAAAGTACAATTGTTTGAATATATATATATATATATATATATATATATATATATATATATATATACACACACACACACACACACACACACACACACACACACACACACACACACACACACACACACACACACACACACACACACACACACACACACACACACACACACACACACACACACACACACATACACACATACACACACACACACACTGAATATTGACAATGTTGTATAATTCACATAAGTTCAGATATTGACACTGATAGGTATGTGAGTGTAACCTATGAGATTCGTTTGACAATGTACACTTTGAGTTTTCTGTCTAGTGAGTTTTGCTGTTAACTTGTAGATGAATTTGTGCTGATGAATCACGCTGAGGCTCACTGGTGAAGGCACTGCTTGCACAAATGATCACAATGAAATATTATCGATTTCTTGTGTTGCCGAGAAATAAGTGTGCCTAATAGAATCACTTTTACCGCTGCGCACTCATGTTGAGAAAATGGCCGCGCTTACGTGAGTCGTTACCTTAGCTTTCGCATCGATTGAGATGCACAAACGATGATGATGAAGCCGGATGAGAGGAGCCTTTTGAGATGGTCGAAATGAGAAAGCCGGTGAAATGAGCGTGTGGATTCGGAACACCCGTTGAGAGAAGCCAGATGAAAAACTAGTTGAGAAAAGCCATAAGTTTTGGTGAGAACGTCCGGCCAATGAATTTTCCTTTCAGAGAGATGCTTGAGTATTCAAATAGTAGTTGCACTGAGGTATTGCCACGTGGCGAGCTACCAGTCGAGTTAGCACACACCGCACTTGATGGTCTTGATGTGAAGACATGGCCAAATTCTGCTGCCGGGGCTGCCTTGATGAGAGTGCAGGTGTGATCGAGAGCCGGTGAGGAGATGCCACGTGAAGAGATGCCGTGTAAGACTATACCGTATGAGAAACACTGTCGTATGAGAATATGCTGTGCGAGACGACGCTGTATGAGATGTTCATGCTGAGAGAAAATTACTAAACTTGTGTTTTTCCACCGAGAATTGTCGAAGGTGCACAGTGAGGTTTTCCACGTGGCAGATCAAATGCAGTGACAGTGCAACCGAAAAATGAAAAAATGTGTGTCAAATCATTTTAAGAGAAGAATAACATCCTTAAGGAGATCTTCTACCTAATGGCTCCTGAAGGCATAAATTATGGGAAAAAGTAAATTAAAATATAATTACTATAAAACAGAGTATATGTTTTGCTAATATAACTTATTTCTAATACAAAATCCCACGAGATAGGTCTCTAGACCCATTTTATGCAGAATTATGTCATCTTAGAATCAACTTGTGTGCAAGTTTTCTTGCCAGTCACTCGATCGATTTTGACGGGACAAGTCTCAAATTGCATGAAAAACATGTACCTATAGCACGAAGCTCTGGAATTAAAAAATTGCGTGACTAAGTATTTTTTTAATTGAAAAAACGAAAAAATTCATAAAAATTCATAAAATTAAGAAAAAAAGTAACTGTTTCAATTAAAAAAATGCTTACAAGGAGAGGATTTCAGCTGCGGGAAATGGATTTTAGCGGGCATTGGAGAGTCGATTTCTGATACCTAAAAATTAAGCCCAGTGCTTGTATTTCCGTCAAATGGGCCCTTTTTCTTGAGATAAGGGCAATTTAATCTCAAATATCGTCTATTTTGTCAAAAAATGATGTTTTTTCTATTGACTGCCACATTGCAAGTATTTAGGATACGAAAACGAGGAAGAAAAATTGTGAAAGTAGACAGTAAAAGCTAAAATTTAAGCCCTGACTCATTAAAAAATATTGATTTTTCAGGAAGTTACAAGCAATCAAAGATAGGTTACGAAAATGGTTAAAAATTTGTCTTTATTTTAACCGATTAAATGGATCGTATTTTTAACCATTTTCGTACCCTATATTTGATTGCTTGTAACTTCCTGGAAGATCAATATTTTTTTATGAATCACGGCTTAAATTTTAGCTGTTACTGTCTACTTTTATAATTTTTCTTCCTCGTTTTTGTATCTTAAATATTTGCAATGTGACACTCAATAGAAGAGACATCATTTTTTAACGAAATAGACGATATTTGAGATTAAATTGCCCATATCTCAAGAAAAAGGGCCCATTTGACGGAAATGCGAGCACTGAACTTCAGTTTTAGGTACCAGAAATCGACTCTCCAATGCCCGCTAAAATCCGTTTCCCGCAGCTGAAACCCTTTCCTTGTTAGTTACGAAATCTTTTAATTCAAGAGCATAGTGCCATAGATACATGTTTTACGAGTAATTTGCGACTTGTCTCGTCAAAATTCATCAAGTAGCTGACAAAAAGATTGTACACCAGTTGATTTTTCTAAAATGACATAATTCTGCAAAAAGTTGGTTTAGAGACCTATCTCCTCGGATTTTGTATTAGAATACATATACTTTATTTTATAGTTACTATATTTTAATTAATTTTTTGGGGTAACTTTGGCCTCAGAAGCCATTAGGTACTGCAAGACCACCTTAAATTCCAAAATGATCCGTGGTAGAGACATAATCTGGCTGTTCGATTAGCATAAGTGCGTAATCGTTCGATAGATTTTAAATGTTATTGTAGTATACTATGTAGTTTGAAAGAATTAGAAGAGGCTTTGTTTTCATGGATTATACAAATAAGCAATAAAATATTTCAATTTTCAAACAAATTTATGAAGACTTATTTTTTTAACCTATTTTACACCTTTTATTATAAATTCTATTAATTTCATAAGTTACTTTTTATGCATTTTTGATAGTATGTATACTCCGATTGTATTATACTAAATGTGAAAAGTTTCATTTATTTTACTTGTCAACCTGCATAGTAATATACCTATATTTTATACCAGTAAAGATTCCACATGGCACCTTGAAATACCAAATGTTTTTTAATTGGTGAATTAGTTAATAAGTATTTATTTCAAAGTTATCAACAGAAATTCATTCTCATAAGTAAGTTTTTAAAATTAAATAATTTCGTATGATGAAAAAATAATGTTTAAAAATAAATATAATTGAATGCCTATATAACTATAATGTTCGTGTAACCTATTGATTCATACTTTTATGCTTTCACTACATTATTGCGTTTGAACCCTTCTTTATTAGGCATATCTAATAAATAAAATTGCATTAAAATATAATTTGTCATGTTATTCTAATAACATTATCTTTACTATATGTATGGCCCAATCTCTATTAACTCACTTTGATGTTATTATGGGTATAACGTCTTCACAAAAAAAGTTATATTTTATATGATACAACCATTATCAAATACATAGAATAGTTGATCAATTTTCAATCTAGACCATGTGAATAAAACATAATTTAAGTATATACATATATACCACGAAAATTAAAAATAACATACTAAAGCAAAATTTTATTTTGTTGGCAGGAGCGTTATAAGTACAACCTTCGTAACTGTAACTTCTCTTGATAATTTTATTTAAAATCAAAGTAATTACTCGATGTATTTTTCTATTTCCTATTATCATAAGATAGCCATAATTTCGAGTGTTCTCTAATATTGATTTATAGAGATAATAACTTTAAAAATTAGAAATAATATTATATAATACATGCCCTTTCAGAGATCATACCAAATAGTTAATAACTACAAAATATGCAAACAGAATAGATAAATTAATACATTTATTCCATTTTATTAATTATAGAATTATATCGTAGAAATAAAACAAATTGTAGTCGAATAAGGTAAAAGTACCAATTATGGATCGAATTTGAGATAAGTTTTCAGTTTTTTCGTAAAATCTACGCAGCCAAACATTTCACATATACTCAATTTAATCACTGAGATTTAATGTTTTAATTAAATTATATTAATAAAAAACTGGAGACGTCTAAATGTCCCCATTATCAAACAAGATTTATGTCGCATGTGCCGATTGTTCTATTTTAATGTCCCTATTTTGGAACACTAAATAAAAGCTAAATCGAAATAAATATTATTTTGTGTTTTCTTCAGACAATTCATTGTGTCACAAACAATTTGAAATAATTAGAATATTCCAAGTTCATTAATACATAGCCTTATTAATATGCATATTCCACACGTAGACACTTATTGAGATATATGTAAAGAGAATCGAATATTATCAAAACATTAATCGTACTGATGGTGGAACAGATCCCAATCGATGGGACAGTTTTTTGATATTCTTGTTAATTTGAAATTGAAAAAGTATTATTGTACGAAAAAAAACCCGCTGCCAATTTATTGGCAAGTAGCTTCTTCCAAATTAATTTATCACTCCTATATGTATATAGTTAAAATATAACATATGTTTATTCATTCTACATCTTTTCTCGAAGATTTACAACTTCATTAATACTTACAAAAATTGCATGTTTTTCTTATTCTTGAAATCCGTTATTAGCTGCCACTGACATTGACAACAAATAATTATTATGTTAAGATATTAATAATAAAAAAACCTACCTATCCGAAGCGCAACTAACACACATGCACTACACCAGAACGTGATTAATATCGAATTACAGCCAAAAGTATTTTTAAATGTATTTCTCGGCGTGTAATTAATTGGCTAACGTATCTGGCTAATTTTATGTTTAGGCGAAGCGCGCTGTAAATTAACCTCAATAAAAAACAAAAGCAAATATGCAACTTAAATTACGATATGAAAAGAGGGCTAAAACAATTTTAGCCTCAAATACATCTGAAATTCATAAACAAATTCCGAGACGAATTCTTTTACCCCAAGAACTCATATAATAAATAATATACAAATTCTACATCTCCTCCAAATTTCAAAGCAATTAAAATAATTTTACTTCAGCTATAGTGCGACTAAGAAACTTATTTTTGAAGTACTTAAATTTTAAATATCAAATATCTCAAAAAGTAATGAAATGATCTTTATGAAACTGCACACACATATTATCTATATCACATACAAAAATGTCTATAAAATTGGAGCTGTACATCGAGCCCATTCTCGAGAAATTACGATTTGAATAAAAGGTTAACAACATTTTAACCTCTAATATCTCTGAAATGTATCGACCAATCATTAACCCAAAGACCTCAGCCGAAACCTATCCAAAATCTATGCCTTCAAACAATTTTAAAGCGATTTAGCCAATTTTACTCCAGTTATCGTGTGACATACAAATCTCATAGTTTCCGGTTTTCAATTTTTTACTCAAAAACTAGTCGACAAAACGGATTAAAATATTTGCAGCTTATAGCTATTTATATTATGCATTAACATGATTTTATTCAAAGTATTTTACCATTTAGTTTGTGAGTTGTAACCGTTAGAAAAACACGTTTTTGTGAAAAACAAAAGAACCGTAATAGATAATGTAAATTTTTTTTTGGAAAATATAGGTATTTTTATACTCTTTGAACTGGTGTTTGTTGGATTCAAATATCTCAATCCTATCATTAAAAACATGAAAAATACTTTTTCAAAAATATTATTGTTTTCCAAAAATCTTGAAAAAAAAAAAAGAAAAGTTTTAAGCGTTGTCCGAAAACTATTAGTTAAAAATTGCACGCACGCACATGCACACGCACACATCCATTTCATTATATGATCGTATTTATGGAACAAGAAAAGATGATTTTCTATATTTAGGTACACGCTTTTAGAGTTTTCTCTGATCGTGAAACACTGACATTTAACACATTTTAGCAGATTTTTTGGTTGCTTTTACTAAATTTATTTAAATTACTTATTATTTAATAAGTAATTAGTTTTACCTAATTTATAATTCAGCAAATATATATATTTGCAATTAAGAGATTCTCAAAGATTAAAGAATGAGAAATCATAATCTATAACATGTCAAAATAACAAATAAAATACGAATATGGTAGTAAAAAGTAATTGTTTTATCATTTAAAATTTTCTTGTAAATCTATGCATGTTTTGAACATGTACAAAAATTATGAAAAATAATATTATTTGTATAAATGATATCACTCAATCAATGGAAGACTAGATAGAATAATATATTGTGATATAAAAAAATTTAAGATGTAAATTTTTGGAAAATTTTTATGATCCCTGTTGAAATCGAAAATATATTGTCATGGAGGTTTCCGTCGACGTTGGACACAAAGTGGAAGACGAGAAACCACTCAGTCAGCATAAACATAGCTAGCTCGCGATGCACTCGTCGTAGCATTGCGACATTAGTTCAGTGGTAGAGTGCGGGATTAGAATTCTCGAAATCACGGGTTCGCGTCCCGCTCGTCGCTTATTTTTTCATCATATTATTCGTCGATCATTTTATTTATTTCTCACATACGTAATAATATATAAATGTAAAAAAGTGTAAATTTCTGTAATATAACGTATATACATGTAAATAAGTGTTATTGTTGTATGTAAAGGTCGTAATTGCAACATGAATTCACATTTATTTACATTTATTTACAATTATATATGTTACATTACAGAAACTTATGTTTATTTATAAAAATATATATTTTATTTTAATGTAATAAATGATGGAATTTAATAAATGTAAATGGGATGTTTCAGATGAAGTGAGTGGGTCAAAACTTTAAAATCGCTCAAAACTCGTTTACTTTTAGTTTTTTATGAAAAAAACATGTTCCTCAAATTTTAGGTCGATATTTGCATAAATAAAAAAGTTATACAACATTGAAAATTCAAAGTTTTTGCAATTTTTGGTTAATATCCAAGCTTATTCATTTTTTTACTCAAAATCTTGAAACTTTTTAAATAGAACATTGATTGGGAAAAAGTTTGCATTTTATTTGTAGAATACACCTGTAATTTTTTATAACCCTTTTTGAATGTCTCTGATTGGTTGGTTTTTGGTATACATTCATCGACCAAAAGTAAGGACTACCCCAGTATCAAATTTCACTAACAAAGTTTTTTTCAATTCTTTGGACAAAATACGTTAATTAAAAAAAAAATGTTTATAGTCAGAACTAAGGAAAAACCGTTGCCAATTCATTGGCACGTAGCTTCCTCAAACTAATTTATCAATTCCTTTTTTTATACTTTTATAAAATAATTTTTCTCAAAAACAAATGAAGAAAATGTATTGAAATTTTAACCAAATATAGTTTTTAATAAGTGTAATAAGTGGTTAAAATTTTGAGTCGATTTATGAAATATTCTCTGAAAAACAAGTATTCGAAAATATTTCAAAATAATTAGTTCTTTAAGAAATAACAAACATCTGTACACTGAAAAAAATTTTGCACGGCGTCTGTTTCCATCACAGTTCGTTAGCGCCCCCTTTGCTGCGTGTGTCAGACCACCCACTTTTGGCACAGCGTTTGACCTAACGGGAGAGGAGCTGTGCCAGTACGGGGCGCGCGATGCTTTTACGGGATAGGAGCTGTGCTAGTACGGGGCAGGAGATGTGCCGAACCGCGGTACAACATTCGACCCTACTTTCGACATAGCGTATGTACTTATCGGGTCAGCTGGAGTGCCAAATTTTTTTCAGTGTATTATTTTAATAAATTGTTTATTTTCATAATCTTATCTGCTTTCATAATGATTGAAAACTCGCTGTAGGGGAATATTTTTAATTTTATTTAAATAATACCGTCTTTAGTTATTCATAAAAAAATACATGTTTTTTGAGTGATCGACAATTTCTCAATTTTTTTCATTTATTAATTTTACTAAAAATATTTTAACCTCAAATATCTGAAATTTATGAACCAATCATTTTGCCCCAAGAAATCGACATAAAAATCTAAAAAATACACCTCTACAAGAAATTTTGAAGCGAATAAGTCAATTTTATTCCAGCAATCGTTGCACATACAAAACTCATTTTTTTTTATTTTTTCATTTTTCAATGCTTACGTTTTTTTTATATAACAGAACACCCTATAAAAGAAAAGTTTTTTTTAGGAAATATAGCTATTTTAATTCTATTTCGAATGCGACTCATCCGATTCAACAATTTAAATCCGATCACTAAAAAAAATCAAAAATAAATTTTTCGAAAATCAAAAATTTGAAATAAAACAAAAACGAATCAGTAAATCAAAATTATTTTCTTCCTGAATTCGGAATAAAAAAACAAAAAAAATGAGAATCTGATGGTTAAAATCGACCGCGTAGATCCGGAGATAAAGCGGTATACATACATACACACACATCCATACAGACATTTTCTAAAATCATGTGAAACAAACTTCTAACACCTCTAATGATGTTTATAGAGAGTTTAAACGAAGTTGAAAATTTTACTATTACAAAGCTTCCTCTAGGAGGAAGCAAAAATGCTACAGCACATTGAAAATTGATAAAAACCATAAAAATGTTAAATCATGCAACCGTAAGCCATTCTGTGATTGAGTATCATTGGTATTGTAGTAAAATTTTGTATTAGCAGTAAATGTACATTAAAAAACTAATTTGATTTGTCGAAAACTTCATACAATATATTTAGCAATCTGTTCAAACCTTACTTACTTTGAATTTTCTGAATAGATATTATAACTGACTGACATCAGAGTTACCGGTAACTGGATCAAGAATTCATTCTAAACTTGAATCACTACTTTCTTAATATTATATAAGTATTTCTATAATATACTGCAGTAATACTGTATAAGTACTTTTTTGCATAGTATGCTTAAAGTACGTCGAGTCGCATCGTTTTCAGTGCGTAAAGTTGAATTTCACACATAGCATGCATAAAGCTTCGCTTTACACATACTATGCGTAAAATTCAACTTTACACACTCAAACAATGCGACGACGTGCTTTACTCATACTATAAAAAAAATATTGTTAGCTACGCGGGCGAAATCTTTACGACTTCGTGATCGCCCAACACTATGGGTCAAAATAATGTAACAAAAGATTAGAAAAATTTTTTAGCTGTGTAAATTCATATCAAAACAGAACATTGAAAGCTTACATTAAAATAGCTGTGTAATTTATGTGATTGGTATGAACTGTGGAAATTAAAAAAAAAATAATTGGACAAAAATACTTTAAATATTTCATACAAAAGAACCATATGAAAAATGATCGATTTTGATATCTTATAACTGAATTAAATACCTGTACTATCGCATTCTACTCACCAGTATCACAATTCCAATTCGAGTTGATTCATTAACAGTAAGATAGTAATTTTAAATTTTTTAATTCGTCCAAAGTAGTGTAAAACATGAGTTTCAGTGAATATTTGATAAAGATTAACTTACTATAAGTTCTATCCGCAACATGTCTGACTTTCTGTATTAAATAATTTGAATCATTATAAAAAGTACTTATATATATTATAGAAATACTTATATAATATTAAGAAAGTTATATTCAAGTTTAAAATGAATTCTTGATCCCAGGTACCGGTAACTCTGATGTCAGTCAGTTCAGAAAATTCAAAGTAAGTAAGGTTTGAACACATTGCTAAATATATTGTATGAAGTATTCGACAAATCAAATTAGTTTTTTAATGCACATTTACTGCTAATACAAAATTTTGTAGCAAGATAAGTGACATGAAGTCTTCAAATGATACTCAATCACAGAATGGCTTACGGTTGCATGATTTAACATTTTTATGGTTTTTATCAATTTTCAATGTGCTGTGGGATTTTTTCCTTAGTTCTGACTATAAACTTTTTTTTTAAATTAAAGTATTTTGCCCAAAGAATTGAAAAAAACTTTGGTAGAGAAATTTTGTACTGGCATAGTTCTTACTTTTGGTCGATGAAGGTACACCATAAACCAACCAATCAGAGACTTTCAAAAATAGTCATGAAAAAATACTGGTGTATTTTACAAATAAAATGCAAACTTTTTCCCAATCAATGTTCTATATAAAAAGTTTTAAGATTTTGAGTAAAAAAATGAATAAACTTGGATCTTAAGCAAACATTACAAAAACTTTGAATTTTCAATATTGTATAACTTTTTTATTTGTGCAAATATCGATCTAAAATTTGAGAAACATGTTATTTTCATAAAAAACTAAAAGTAAACGAGTTTTGAGCGATTTTAAAGTTTTGACCCACTCACTTCACCTGAAACATCCCAAATACATTTTTTTACATTTATAAACATTTCGTAAAACTTGTAAATTTTAAGTTTTATGTAGCGTAAATTTAAGATAATGTAAAAAGATGTAAGTGTTTATAAATTTAATTTTAATGTACATAAATGTAAAAATTTTCTTCCTAAACTTCTCACTAAACAATATTATCATGAAAATGTACTATAACGGGGAGATTTAGCTTTGTGCCAGATAACTAGTTTCTCCCGTTATATTTTGGTGGGTATTAAATATAAATTGCCTATAAAAGGTACGTGAAAATAAGGACTAGGTGATAGTTGACAATTACAATTATGTTATTACAATCACACAGACACACAATAAATAGTAATAACTGTTTATAATAACAAGGATGCAATTTATTCAAGATATATAACATAAAAGAGTATGTGTTTGATCAACAAGCTCTCGAATCAACTAACTGAAAAACTAAATTGACTCGTGAACAGCAAACTAATCACTTAGCAACGCTTTCGTTCTTTTCATGTTCGATGATCAATACAGAACATTATTCCCCCTCTTTTCAGATTGTCGCCCCGACAATCTTAAGATTACACGAAAAAGAAGGCGTCTTCTTCAAGCGGGCTGATCCTTGGCTCACCCGATCAAAAGGGCCTGTCTCTTAAAAAATAGTCCTCCTCATTCAAAACCGAATCAAAATGGCATTATCTTCAAGGAGGCTGATCCTTGGCTCACCCGGCCAAAGGGCCCGTCTCTTGAATTGGTCCATCTTGAAATCATCTTGAAATCATTTTGAAATCATCTTGAAATCTTTTTGGAATCGTCTACTATTTAAGCGGGTTGATCCTTGACTCATGCGGTCAGAGTACCCGTCTCATAAAAATGTAGAATCGTCATTTTTGGGGGTATCATCATGTCATCATCGGTGGGTAAAGTCTTGTCGGTAATTCTCGGACACAAGTAGGGAGTTGACACACCATGGTACCTCACCTCTGTCCCTGCTCTGGCATTTGTCCTGTGTCTCACGGGAAAAACCACGGCTCAAAATAACCGTGAGTAGAACAGAAGAATTACCTATCGTCAATATGAATGATCTTCTTTTTGTGTTTTGGTGTCTTCTGGATACAGAAAACGACGTCATTGATCTTCTTGACAATCTTGTAAGATCCTTCCCAATCACTTTGGAGCTTCGGAGTCCTTCCTTGGACACGGCGAGGATTATACAACCATACTTTCTGTTGTTCTTGAAAGTTGACATGTCTGGATGTTCTGTCACAGGTTGTTTTCGTATGTTTTGAGGAAAGGAAAATATTTTTTCATGCTGATTGATGAATTTTGTTGATGGTGGTTTTTAGTTTCTGGACGTAACTGACATAGTTAGGACAACCTTCTTCTTCAGGAGGACATCCGTGTATTAAATCCAGAGGAAGCCTCATAAGTCTATACCGGTGTACATCTCCACAGGTGTGGCCCCAGTTCTTGCGTGTATCGAGGATCTGTAAGCTAAAAAATACAAGAAAATTCAACAATCCAAATCTTTTTGGTTGTTTGTTATGTATTTGGACAAGTATTCTAGTATCGTTCTGTTTTGTCTTTCTATCTGACCATTCGATTAAGAGTGTAATGGTGTTGCCCTAGTCTTCTGAATTCCTAACAACTGAGACAATTCCTAAATTAGCTTAGAGTCAAAGTTGCGACCCTCATCAGTGTGAACTTCAAGAGGAAATACTTCAGCAATAGTTTTTGTTCTCATATTAGAGAGAGGAAAAGCTTCTACCCATTTAGTACAGCAATCTGTTACAACTAAGAGACACCTATTTCCTAAAGAAGAAATTGGGAAGGTCCTAAAATATCCATTTGGATTCTCTCAAAAGGTAATCCTACATTGTAGATTCTTATCTCGTTGTGACATTCATCTGATGGACCTTTCTTTGCAATAGAAATTGAATAAGATCTACACCAATTTTCAACATCTTTTTTACAAGAAGCCCAATAAAATCTTTTACGAAATTTCTGTAACGTTTTATTAACACCAAAATGACCACCAGAAGGAGGATCATGGGCTTCTTCTAAAATAGTGTTGACATAATTTCTGGGGACAACTAATTGAAGGACTTTTGTTTTGAGGTTAGAAGAAATCCATTCCCTGTATAAGATATCATCGAGAACAACTAATGAATCATATGGAGATGAATATACTTTCATATATTCATCTCCAGAAGAAATATCCTGCCACGACAATTTAACACCCTCCTTTTTAGGCACGACCGCTTCTCGGGAGGGCCTTATATTTTCACCAGAATGAAAATTGCAACTCCCTGAAAACTAGCAATTTACTGTATAAAAACTATTTTCCGCCCAGAAATAATTCATTTTAGGCGTTTTTTATGATGTATGTATGTATGTACGTTCGTATGTAATCAAGTTTATGGACTATCTCAGCGAATTTTCGATCGATTTCATCGGGATTGCGGGAAAATACTCCTCTAATTATAGCTAAGTGCTGGAATCCTATTGAGAAAGATCGATGGAAAATTTGTCAAATGGGAGCACAAAGAAATATCTCAAAAAATCGACTTTTAAGCCTAATGTCTAGAAAAATTAATTTTCAGTTAATATCTACAGGTCTATCTCCTAAAACTAATTAAAATACACATTTTTTCTGTTCGACACTTTTCTCTACGAGCAATATTTGCCAAGATAAACGCGAAAACGGCAAAAAAAAGGTCAAAAATAGACGGTTTTCGGCTATAACTTGACAGGATTTGATTTTATCAAAAAATATTGAATACAAAAATTGTAGATAATATTAAAACAAAACTTTTTCTCATTTAATATTTTTGTGTAAAATCAACTCCTGACGAGTTATGGTTGTAAAAACGGTTTTAAACGGTAAAATATACATAAAATGGACGATTTTCGGCTATAACTTGTCAGGATCTTCTTTCACACAATTTATAAATGTAAAAGTTGTACATTATAAGAAAACAAAACATTTTCCTGTTTAATATTTTCATGTACAATCAATACTTGACAAGCCAGGCTTATAAAAACGATTTTTTGTAATGCTCAATACAGATAAAATCATCGTTTTTTGACTATTATTTAGCAAAATTTGACTTGACATAAACAGATATAAACAAAAGAGTAAAATAATCGTTGAACAAAACTTTTTTCCTATTTGACATTTGTATATACAATCATTTCATAATGATAATATAACGAACTCTGAGAAGAATTCTTAATTACTAGCCATACTTAGAAATTAACCAACCGAGCTAATCTTACCAGCGATAACTACCTACCCGTATTGTGTCTAACCACAAACATAGAGCATTTTTATTATGATTCCCTTCCAGTTCCTAATTACCTAACCCCTCACATTCTAAAGTATTGACACGTAAAATAACTAACGGAGCTCTGCAGAAGTAGCAAAGTGGAACTACGCTACTTCATAAATATCAATTTGCTCAACATCATCTAACTAGCAACCATTGACTAGATCAGTAACTATACCATCTGTTGTCTCACTGTAGAAATAACTTAAGCCTAAAGATCGACAACGTACAAATAACAGATCAACCACTACTCTATGAGCTAAGTAAGAGAGTTGAGCACCTAAAACACATATGACTAATAAATACGTGATACAAAAAATAATACCGTATGAAAAAAGTCTGTAGCAATGGTCGTTATTGACTTACGTCGATACATCAGTTACCTACAAAAAATTAAATCGAACTCAAAATCATGGCTATTTAAGGGGGTTAGTGCGATATTGGCTTTTCTTAAGAATTTCTTGAAACTTGCAGGGTAGACTCATATTACTATTATACGCAGTATCTGTAAATTTCAGAAAGCCTAGCTTCCCCGTTTGTGAGATATAAGCTCCCAAAGTTACGAAATTTAACACGGTGTCTTATGGGACCGTCGTCATGAAATGTAAAAAAATGAACGTTTTCGTCAATAACTTGGAAAGTTTTCTTAAGACTTCAAAGAAAAAGAGATATGTTACTAAGAACAATACTTTGAATGTCCTCTGCAAATTTCAGGAAGCCTAGCTTCACCGTTTTCGAGATACAGTTGTTTAAAGTACGTAGCCTCAGAGTAGACGACGCCGCGCGTGTCCTTGTGTGCGTGTAAACAAACGAAGGCTCGCTGCGTGTGTGTCTACACAGACGTAGCGCTTCTATGTGTATGTACACACAGATGAAGCGGCGCTATGTGTGCGTGGACAGTCTCTCGTGAAATTTTGAGAGTGGGGAGACTCGAGAGAGCGTGAGGCGTACGGCGTTCGACCAGCTGTACTTTTGGCTTGTATGTTACCGCACTAACCCCCTTAATAAATGATAATAAGGCACTAGCGAGAAGGAAAGATGCATCGGAAGCGAGTGTGTGGGGCGCAGGACGGGGTCCAGGGGCAGAGCCCTTGGTGGTGGTGCAGGGGGTGTAGGGGGGGGCGAAGCCCCCCCACCTGAAATAAAATTACTGATAAAATTAAAAAAGAAAGAAAAAAAATAACAACAATACACACACACACACACACACACACACACACACACACACACACACACACACACACACACACACACACACACACACATATATATAAACATATTACAGAAATTAATAATTTAAACTAGCCAACTCTTTACCTCCCTTGTTCTTGTTGTGTAATATAATATTCACCATACACTGGCCGAAAGTACCACTTTTGCTCCCAACTCAGCAATGGGAACGTGGTATTTTCGGTCTGAATATGGTGAAAAATAATATACACAACACGAGGATAAAGAAGACCATCCCAGACCACATGTTTGCCACCCGCGCCTTCGGCTCTGGTGGCAATTCATACGTGCTCTGAACTGGCAAACGCCTAGCTACGCTCCCGACCAAGGTTGGCGCCTCGATTATTCTATGTGATACCGAATGGCTAACTTCAGATCGATCCAGCCGAAATAATACCGAGCAGCTAAGTTCAGGCGTATGAAGTCGAACGAATCTCGTTTGGAACGCTGGAACGACTGGAAACAGGACTGTGTTTACATTTCCACGTGTTTTTTGTTGACGTACCCGGTGGAACATCAATCTCTAGTACGACGTAGTTGAACTCGGCGACGACGAAGATGCTTCACCAGGCGAAGTACGGTGTCCAGACATCCTCCTTATTTTGATTTTAAAAAAAAGTTTGGTTTGGATGCATCAGCGATAAATAATTTTTATTAGATAAGTATTAAATGGATGAAACTATTTGTAAAAGACTTTGATACTTTGTGTAAATTTTTTATATTTTTCCAGGTTATACGAAGTACAAGTTTTCATAGATAAATCTATAAAATGTGATCTTGCTTATTAAGGATTGGAGCTGGAAATTGCGGAAATTTATTTAATAAAAGCTATAGCTTATAGTTCAACAGGCAGAAATGTAGCTAAATTGAAAGTCATACTACAAAAAATTGGTGATTTAGGTAAATAATGGTTTAGTTATTCTTTATGATATATATTATGTCTGATATGAAAAGCGTTATCGACAAAAGTTTTACAAGTTTTTTGTTTAACAGCAATCTAAAGAATCTTTTACTAAATTATTTTCACATAATCTAAAACTCAATAAATATTATAGTATAGTATTTATAAAAGTTGTCATAATAAAAGGAATATTCTGCTATGTATTTAAATTTTTTTTTTAACCAACTACTTTTTTTCTAATTGAATTAATTGACTGATATTTAAACTTTATGATTACTAGGATTCATTGTCAAAGGAAGCCGTTAAATTCGAAAGAGGATGTTTCAACCGCCCCTAATGATAGTCATCACAGCATTCTTAAAATTTAAAATTGGCAGAGACGAACTTATACCTATAAAGGTTATCATCTAGTATGATCAAGGAAATGAAGAGTACCAGAGTATCTGTAAAATTGGTATGTGTTTTATCGAAGATGAACTTAACAGGTTCAGTATGGATAATGTATAAGAAAAAATACATAACGTTTACAAAGAGTAAAAAGGAATTAAAAATATTTACAGTTTTAATTATTCCTAATGATGTGTATTATCATGCCATAGTGAATCTGTTAAAAAACACTGTAATCGAGGATGCATTATGGATCAACCAAAGTCTTATTATAGGTTAGACTCGAGTCTTGGACCAACAAAAGGCATTGTTGGAATAAGTTTTCAAGACTTATTAGAAACAGAGATGAGAAAAATGGAAATACGCAAAAACTTCTGCTTAACGAATAACTGATGTCAACTTAATTCAAGAAGTAATAAAAAATCAACCGTGTACTATTGCAAGTGTAGAAGATGTTTATTAAGATTGTGTGTGTGTTTTTAGACGACTGTATGGAAATGTTGGTGATCTATTGATACAAGGGCTTATGTGAGTGAACACGAGTTTGTTATATGTATGTATGGGTGAAAAACTATTTGAAATAAACAATAAAAATTAGTACAGAGAAATAAACATTTGGCATTTGTGAAATAACTTGTTTTTTGTAATATAAAAACATGATGCTTCCCAGTGAAATACATTTGTGAAGGAGTGAATAAATAAGTCAATTTAAAAAATAAATTTATAAATATGTTTACTGTGTGATCTATATGGATGTAGAGTCTATATGCAATTGAACTTGGAACGAGTTTATTGTATGTGCGGTTTATTATATACTTATTAGAAAACTGTTTAGGCTGTAGCTTCTATTCATGGATAACTTTAACTTATTGTGCTTAAAGTTAGAATGTTATAATAAGAGTTGAACATATAGTACATATGAATTCGTTACAAATTTTTCTTGTTGAATTTTTCTTTTGACGGTGTGACTCAAATCATTATCCATTAAGGCCACAACCTCCTGTAGTAGAGACAAAGAGAAATACTGTTATAGATATTCCTTTGAAGGTAAGCTAGCGACTCTACCAAAGAAAATTGGCCCAGAACCTGAGTTTAGTTACAAAGGAGGTTTTATCAATCTGTCGAATATATAGAAGTGCAAGAATCTTAATAAAAGTATTATAAAATGTAATACTAACCCAGGCCCTCCCAGGCTGAAATAACTTATAGGCACAAAATTGTTAATAACTAAATATAATTTTTATTTGCAGTTATGTGCTATTATTTGCAGTTTATAAATGCATGATTTGGGATTCTAATAACACTATTTGCTGTTAGTAACAGTTCTTTACAGTTATTTTTAGTTATTTGCATTTATTTATCTTTATTTATTCATAAAATGAAAGTCATGACAAAAAATGCTAATAACAGTTATGCGCATTTTTATTGAAAAAAAAAAAAAAAAAAATTATAACAGATATGAATGATTATTATTTATAATGAAATATTAATATTGTAGTATAATTTAACTTCAAACATGGTCTATCTCTATATCACTACATCTTTTAAAAAATCCTTTAATGAATTATTTTACAGAATCTGTACAATCTTTTAAAAACTTTTGCAAGCAATGGGAAATTATTTTCCAAAACCTTTACAATCCTTTTACAAGAACTTTTGAAAACCGTAAAAATTTGTTTTTTGAAATTTTTATAAAAGAATTTTTTTATAAAATTAAAACTTAGGCAAGTATATACAATGTAATTATTATCCCTCTCTTCCCCCGCTCTCTCTCTCCCACGCTCTTTCCCTCCTTCTCACTCTCCCTCAGTATCTATCACGCTCTGTAATAAGAACTTTACGCTCTAAATGCTAAAGTACAAAATGACACAGGTAAAGTACAAATTATTGAATTTAAAATTTTGAAAGGAATAAATTTACTAATTTGTACTTTTAAAAGAATAAATTAGTAGCGAATTTGTACTTTCGTATAATGTACAATGTCAATAAATTAGTTTTTTTAAAAGTACAAATTCATAAATTTGTAAGGTAAAGTACCCAGTATCGGGACAAAAAAAAACAGCATAGTGAAAAGTTCAGATGCATATTTCAAAATGAATAAATCAAATTTCTTAAATCTCTTCGACATAACTAATTAGTTTTGGATCTTCTTTATTATTTTATACCAAAGGAAACTCATTTTCATACTTTTTTTTTTATTAAAATAAGTAAGTTCATAGCTATACTCAAGATCCTGCTATAGCGGGACAGCATAGGGTAAAATATGTTTCATGTGGACCCAATAACGGGACAAACTTAAGAACCAATGCGGGGACATATACTTTTAAATATGTACCGCTATCGGGATGCGGTAAAGAAGGTGTAGGCAAGTCGGGACATGAGTTCGTCCATTTAAACATATATAACCTCCAAAACTTTCCCACTGCATTATAATAAATGAAATACTTAAATCAACATGATATCAACTGGACTAGATAGATAATACCTCATAAATAATGCTAATCAACTAATTTCTTTTTCATAATTATATGAGTAATGGTAGCATTTTTTGCTGTCCCGTTATGAGGGCCAGATTTTTAGTTTGTCCCGGCACTGGGTACTTTACCTTACTTTTCGATAATACAAAATCAAATTTTGTACTTTTAAAAGGACAAAATTCATACATTAGTTTTTTCTAAAATATAAATTCCAGGCATCACAGCGTGTTTCCTATTGTCCCTATTGTCTCTATATTCGATGACTGTCCCTATTGTCCCTATTATTGAACGATTTTCTTTACGTCGCACGTCTACGTAATTCCGTTATATGCGTGGACCTCGCGTCCCCCGGCTACTTGGGTTTAAAAATTATTCAAATAAATATTTTGCTTATTTTTTCATGTCTATACATGACTCCCTTATATACGTAGACCTCGCGTCCGGCGGCTATTTGGGTTTTAAAATTATTTAAATAATCGTTTTGATTATTTTTTCATGTCTACATGAGTAGTAGGTGTCCCGGTCAAAAATATCCAGTTGGGAAATCCAACTGGATTTTCCAAGAGGGAAATCCAGCTGGGGAAGAGTGGATTCCAGCTGGATTTTGGTGGATTTCCCGTCGGATTCCCAGTTGATGATACCAAATATTCCCACCCATTTTTAACTGGATATTTAAGTGGATTCCCACCTAGATATAACAGGATTCCTATGCATTATTAACTGGATTTCCATTGAATAGAAAAGCGAAAGTTAGATGGATTCCCATCTATATTAAACTGGATTTTTACATGGATTTCCGCCGTCACGCTGGGATTCCCATTTATTATTAAGTAGAATTTTGAGTGGATTCCCATTTAATAGAAATGCGAAAGTTAGGTGGATTCCCACCAACATTTAACTGGATTTTTACATGGATTTCCGCCTTCGCCCAGGAATTCCCATTTATTATAAGTGGATTTCCATTTAATCCAGTTAAAAATGGGTGGGAATATTTGATATCATCAACTGGGAATCCGACTGGAAATCCACCAAAATCCAGCTGGAATCCACTCTTCCCCAGCTGGATTTCCCTCTTGGAAAATCCAGTTGGATTTCCCAACTGGATATTTTTGACCGGGGTACCGCTATAGCGAGACAGATAGGTATCAGGTTACACTTCCGGTGTCATCTTCAAGTGGGCACTTGACTGAAGTGTTTATATAAACATCTCTTATCTTAAGTGTTTGTTTATATAAACAGTAGCCAAAACAGTAGCAAAACAGTAGCAAAAAACTGAAGTGTTTATATAAACACCTCTTATCTTAAGTGTTTGTTTATATAAACAGTAGCCAAAACAGTAGCAAAACAGTAGCAAAAACAGTAGTTAATTATTGTTTATTTATATAAATAATGATTAATAGCCTATTGTTAATGAGCTACTGTATAGCTCCTGTTTAAGTGTCCACTTTATGGCGCCGTAACCTGATACCTCCGTTCTCGCTATAGCGGTCATGACGTAACCTGCTGGCCCACTCCTTCGCAGCCAGTGCAGGGTATTGGTGCGCTATACCAGTCATCACGCCCCCACTCCTTCGCAGCGGTGGGTGTAGAGCGGCGGACTACGCTATACTTGCCACGCGTGTGCTGGTAGTTGGCACCCCGCTGAGCGCGGGCCTGTGGTGGATCGTCCGTGTGCTCTCTCCGGGTGGCTTGGGCGTACTGCTGTGTGCGTTTGTGTATGCGTGCCTGCAAGCCGCTTGGCTCGAGAGGAGTGGGGAGTTTTGGTGTGAGCGAGAGAGAGATGAGTAAGCGCTCGCTTGCGTGGATGGGAGGGAAAGGTACTGTATAGATATACAAATGGATATGCTTGCAGGTAGCAGCGCGTTTAATCGTATGTGTGAATAAAAAAGGGGAAATTCGATTATTATTTTTTTCGAGGAAACAAAGGGATTGGATAATTTACTGGACGAATGTGAGGTCGATAAATGAAAACAATTGTTTTGGTAAAAAATCATAAATCACATTTTATTAACACACCATACATGCATACACACACATTTACATAAATAACACATAATAGTGTACGCAGACACTAAGAAATTTTACAGGTAAATGGCGCGAGGAGTGTGTAGTGGACTGTCATAGTGTAGTATTTTTGGTTGTGTTATTAGTTTTTAATGATGATGGTGGTGACGACTAGCTGTATCTGGAGTAGCCTTCTTTTTTGGGGAAAGAGTGGGTGTTGGTGGAAAAAGATTTAAAACGGGCAGAATATTTATCCGTGGAGGAATGGTCTTTTTTATTATCGACGAGAGGCTGTTTGTCTTCCGGCTTGCCGGCTGGTTTGCTGAACGGCGTTGTCCATGATGTTGTCTCGATGAGGATCGCAGCTCTACTGTTTTATCGCGGTGTTGTCCTTTACTTATATTTGTGTGGTGGTGGTGGTGGTGATGGGCATGATGATGACGCAAGTAAAAAATCAAATGTGCGAATAATGTGTATTTATTGGATGCTTTCGTGTACTTCTTTTTCCAGAATGTGTGAATACAGAGTGCGAAGTTCTAAAAACAATCTCTCTACGTCGGTTTCTCTAAAGTTTGAATAACCTACGCGATCGTTCACATTAGATTTTAAATTTTCTTTTAGTTCGTCGAATATTTTTAGAAAAGTTATGCCGTCAATAAATGAGTGTATTATATTCTCGTCGTTTTTTTCACGAATGTTTATTTTGATGTTATTAATAATTAACTCTACCGCGGAATTAACAAATATCACGATATTTTCTAGTTGTTTGAATCTAAAATTTATACACTCGCCTAATTTTTTCAAGTGCGCAAATGTCTTTAACTGCATCACAACACTCGGTAAAATGTCGATCTTTCTCTTCTTTTTGGGTGGTTCGTCGTCGTCGGTGGCTGCAGCGGTGGTGGTGGCGGTGGTGGGGGTGGTGCTGGTGGTGCTGGTGCTGGTGGTGCTGACGGTATCGTCGTCGTGTATTATGCCGTGCGTGAGGCAGGGACTGCGTCCATCGGCGGTATCCCAGTCCTGGGCCTCGTGTTCGTAGCAGCTCGAGAAGTCAGGTGGTGTAATTTCCCGACTATGGTTGACGGATACGGCTTTTGAGCTGTAGCAGAGCATCAATGAAATGTCGTGGGCGGGTAGGATGATTTTTCTAGGTGTTCGATTCTCGTTGATCAGATATTCTTGAATGGTGACAAAATGTTCCGTGAATTTTTCCCAGCTAGATTTGTCCATAGTGACGTATTTGTGAGGTGAAACGCCGCCGCCAAATTGAATAACAGGGCGAAACTGTTTGCCGAAGTATTGTAAGCCGAGATAGACAAACTTTGAGTGCGATTTATTGAGCGCGTAGCACGTGCTGAATAGCAGTGTGTGCGGAATATTCTCTTGATTCATTTTAACACTTTTTACGCGCACTTTTAATAAAAAAAATACTGACGGCAACGCCCGAGATGATGTGTTTTTTTAGATAGTGTACAGTGCGGTTCGTGCTTTCTTTTTAAGAAAATACTGATCGGTGGTAGAGATGTCGTGCTTTCGGCTGCTGCGCTTCTACTATATTATCCCGCTCGCGATGCCCTATGGTTCTCTATACGCGTACGAGCGCGTACCCCCCTCCTTTGCGCAGTGGGTGGCGGTGGTGGTGGTGGTAAACATTTATCCAATGACAGATCGCGACGTATACATGCTGTTGGAGCGTGGTGGTGGTGGGGGAAGACCTTGTGCGAAAAATTATTCTCAAAGAGAAAGATATCTTTGTTTTGAAAATATTTATCGATAAGCGCGATTTTAACGGTGCCTTTGATAAATCGATACATATCGTAGTTCAAGAGGTATTTTATTACGCGTGAGTTCATCGGTAACACCGGAAATGTACAAGAGAGAAACACGATCTATCCTCAAAGAGAAAGATATCTTTGTTTTGAAAATATTTATCGATAAGCGAGATTTTAACGTTGCCTTTGATAAATCGATGCATATCGTAGTTCAAGAGGTATTTTATTACGCTTGAGTATTCGGTAACAGCGGAAATGAGGTCATCAATTTTAGTCACGTACGTATAGATAAGTTTTGTTCAATAGAGAGGAACGCGATCAGTGCGTAAATATCGATAACTATTCCAAGAAAAGCCAAGGCTAGACTTGCAAGCAACGCGTTTCATCGTGTTTTTAGTCATGCGCGTGTGTGTGTGTGTGTGTGTGTGTGTGTGAACAAAAATGAAACCCGACTATTACTTTTTTTTTCGAGGAAACGAAGGGGATCGGATAATTTACTGGAAGAGTGTGGGTTCGATAAATGAAAGAAGTCGTTTTGGTAAAAAAAAAGTTTAATCGATCGATCAGATTATTAAGAAAAAAACTTACATAGTAAAAATACACAAAAACTTACAAACTATGATTACATAAATTTTAAAGCAGCGCGTACAACCGGGACTGATTACTTACAAACTAAAATTGAATGTGTTTTGCTCCGGGGATATTAAACTAAAATGTTAAAAGTACAAAGCGCATAGAAAAGCCTACAAACTATTCATACACACAAAGAAGAAAAATCATTAAAATTAACACCATACAATAGAACAAAGAACGGCGACATCATCATTATTGCGACAATGGTTTACACGATTGCATACAAAATCCTGCCCCTGCGGAAGTTGCCCGCGGAAAATTGTTCACGCGACGCATTTTCTTTTGTTTTCTTAGTTTTTTATCGCGACCTTTTCTCCTGACATTTTCATAAAACTTGGCAACTAATTTGTCGTTCGCGCGAGAATCGCGCATACAGACTTGACAAAAAGTGCGTAAACTACGCCCGCTACACATAAAATACAAAAACATAATACAATATTCACCGCAGACTTTCGAATCAATGCTCTGCAACTTTTTCTTGTTCCACACGAGACGCTTGCAATTTCTTCCGAGTCGGTCGAGATGCCAGCGCGATTTTGGTCCCAGACCGTAGCTGTCAAAGTAGGTGCCTCTTGCATGACGATCTATGTAGAATGCCACCCAGTGAGATCCAGGTTTATCCGCCGTGTCGATATTAGTCACGACGGCTGCGGGAAGGCTCAAGCGCCATGGTATATGGTCAGCGGCGTAGACTCCGATCGAATTAGCAGCGAGCCCACTGATGGCTCGTGTTATTTCTCGGGTATTCATTCTTGAGACAATGATGCAGAGTCGCCGCCAGCTGTGAAGTATATGTTGCAACTATTCGAATCGTTGCTATTTGTATCTTTTGCCTCGTAGTCATCATCATCGTCCGATTTCTCTACAATCCGCAGAGTTTTTTTCTTCTCCTTGCTGTGGTACTCGTGAAGCGCTGAAAAATACATTTCACTATTCACCCTTTCCTTCGAAGTAAGCCGCCATTCTTCGGGTAGTAGCGAGCGTAGCCATTTCTTTATTTGATTAGCCTTGTATAAGGCACAAAATTCTTTTTGCTTTTTCTGCGAATGCGTGGCGCACACGGTGTTTTTTGGAAAAATACTGTTGAACTTGCCAAATGTTGGAGAAGCGTATTTCTCCAAGTTACATATACAGCGTCCAAATAGTGTTTCGATGTAGCGGGCCTTCTCCTCGCCGCGTACGTAAATTCTTCTCGCCCCTCGGGCGATATTGTAGAGATGTCGATGCAACTGGCGAAGACTCACTTCCCCCTCGAACCAATGAAGTCCATGAATGTCAACAGCGCAGTAAGTATTGGTCTGTTTAACCTCATCAGGCAAGTCATCGAAGCTGCAGGGCGGCTGTACTATCCAATGATCCATAATTTTTTTCTGCAGACAAATGATTGCCACCTCCTTTGGCAAAAATTTTTTGTCGGTATCACGGAAGCCTTGAATATCTATTACGTAGTCCATGCTGTTTGGGATGCGCGCGCGCGCGCGCAAGTGCGTGTATGCTGCCGGGTGCGAGAGAAAAAACGAAGTGACGCGAGGTGGCATAAAACGTACGTCGTTAGCGCACCCTCCACCACTTTTGTCCCCCACTTTTTACGTCCGGCGAGACTGACGCCACCTGTAGTGCTGACGTCAGCATTTAGGCACTGAAATCCGATAAAATTTGTCGAGTGAAGTCGATTTCGAGAATGTTATCGTATTCGGCATAAACAATACAGTTTATCGTAGTTGTCGGTGCGACTTCGAAGCCTACTTCTATACGCACGCTACCCGACCGCACGAGATTCCAGTGCGTGTGACAGTGAGCCGATAAGTCGGGCGTGAGATCGAAAGCTGTGAGAAAATAGCCTTGTGAATAATTGGCTCTGTTTATGCCGAGGCCCTCGTTGAGGAAATGTATACCGGTGCCCGAGTAGAGTGTTTGAAAGGCTTCGATAAACGAGGCATTGTTCCCGGTAAAGTGTGGCTGTAATGGTTTGCTCGGAATTTGGACACCATCGACGTAGAGGGAGAGGTAATTTATGTCGAAGTGTTGAAAGTTGAAAGGATTAAGTCGCCGATTTCCGTTGAACGCTCTGTTATCTACGAAACCGATGATTACGCGTTTCGGCAGTTGGCCTAGAATTGCATTATCGATGCTGTCGCCGTGTATACCGGCGTGAAGCGTGAAAGTTTTGATTTCGACGCGCGTTATGGGATACTTGGCAGTTGCCTTGGCCAAAGTATTGGCGTGCGCGATTAAAATACCGGGGTTTATTTTCACGTCGGGATCGGCGATCGGTAATATCTGTGCCTTTACGTACAGCATGGTGTGCGCGAGATCGATGTAATGCTCGCTGGCGCTGGGTACGACAAATTCGATCGGCGCGTCGCCTTCATCGCTGATCGACGACACGGGCTTATAGTTCAGAAAACTGCTGCCTTCGATCGAAGTTTGAGTCGCGGGGAGTGTAAAAAGATCAAGCTCGCTCGACATACACTCTGACGAGTGCGAGTGTAAGAAAGACATTTTCTTTTTTTTTCTATTTACTTTGGCCCGAAAATATCGCTAACGCTTCGAAACGTCGGTGTTTTGCGTTTTTTTCTACCTCCTTTGCGCGATTTTCGTCCGCTGGATGCTGGCACTTTTATGGCCCTCTTGCGTTTGGGGCGCACGGTGCGAACGGGGCCGCGTGACTTTCGCGACTGACGTCGACGTTTGACTCGGTTGGTTGTTTTATAGCCTGAACCTTTCATAACTTCTGCTATTTTCCCTGCCGCTTTACGCTTGAGATTTCGACCCGATTCACGGGCCCTCGTTTTTACAGCCTCCTTGAAACTGCTCCCTGTGTTGGCAACGTCGTCGAGAACTTTTATACCTGCGCGCAGCGTCTCCTTACCCACTGCCCTAGCGCCGCTCGTGACATATGGCAGAATGCGGCGAAAGAGGCCACCTAGCCACGCGCCTACACCTCGGCCCCTCTGAAATGGCGAGCCGGCAAAAACGTTTCTCACGCCACCCCCGATCTGTTCGTCGTAATAGCGAGTATAATGTGCCATGTTAGCGATTGCGCCTAAAGTGTAGCGTCACCGTCAACGTACCATACTCGAATGGTATGCGCCGCCCGTGCTGATCTCTTATATCTATAATAACATTATTAAAATTGTGATAGAGAAGCGGTATGTAGTGAGCGGGTGCGAAGCGCTGGACAGTGCTGCATCCATATCTGAATTTAAAGGTATCCATGGAAACTATGCGCAAGAGTGCCGCTTGGGTATCCCCCACTGTGTAGGGTTCGCATATGTCTGTGTAAACATACAGCTGGTCGGGAATTGCTCGAGAGAGCGATGCAGATCTCGCGGCGACTATGTTCCTTTTGCCCTCGTCGTTTAGAGTGGTAAAAGGTATTTTTTGCTTCTCCGGAGTGTCATCGAAGCCAAATATACGACACATTTTTTCGTTGAAATAAGTCTCGTGTAGCTGTGCACAGTCGCACTTGCGCCTTATCGCGTAATAGCCGCGACGTGTTTTAACGGGTTCGAGCATTTGATGCCGATAGGTTTCATTCGAGCTGTTTATCGCGTCCGCCAGCTCAAAGAGTGAGTCATAAATTCCAACGGGTATATTACAATATTTTTCCTCCACGAGTTGCGCGTCGTCGTCGTCGTACGTGGAAAACTTGTAGAAGGCGTCCTCCTCTTGAAAATGTACGACGCTGCATGGCACGTATATTTCCACCAGCCCGACGAGCCATTCGCCGTGTAATTTGATCTCGCGCGGTAAGTGCGTCGTGAAGCAGCTAGTTTTATTATCGGGAAAGTAATTCATACTGCTGTTGCTAGGCAGCACCATGTAAAAATCTTCGTACGTGTCCATGCTTGCTTGCTTGCTTTTTACGCGATTTTTTCGAGCTGACTAGCTTTTACCCAAGAATTAAATTTATCCGGATAGCCGAGCCACTTGACAAGCAGCTGCTTGTTGGCGCCGCGCCCTCTCTCGCGCACGACGCGTTCGATCTTGAAATTCTTATCGGGCGCCAGACGCTCGCGCCCGACGCGTACGAGTTCCTCTTTGTAAAAGAAGCCGTCTATGATCTCGTCGTTCAAGTCCCGAAGAATGTACGTGTGCAGCCCTTGCCGTCGCGATACGCGCGCTATCTTAAAAATTTCCTCGCTGAAATTGTTCTCGTATCCGCGCTCGAAGGTGTTTTTGTTCGACTGATGCGCACGAGGTCTCCCACATTGAATTTACCATGTGTCGCGCCGACGCGGTGGTGGTGGTGGTGGCGCTGCCGTCGTCGCCACCGATAATTGGAGCTCGCGCGCTTGGTCAAGTTTTCTCGCGCCTGCGCGGCGTTGTAGATGTCAACGTCGGCGGGTCGCATTCGGGTGCCGCTGTGTAGAGAATGATTGTACGCGTGGACAATTTTTTGTAAAACGTCGATATATCGTTTGGTGTTTTGGTGGGAAAAATATCGCCAGATTCGCTCGCGCAGTGTCCTGTTGAGGCGCTCGACGACTGCTGCCTTGATATCGGGATTCCTGGCGACGCGAAAGTCAATTCCCCGTCGGTCAAGAAGTTTTTGAAACGCTGCACCGGTAAATTCTTTGCCTCGATCGGTTTGCACGCACAAGGGTAAACGTGGTTGTGCTCTGTCGATAATGCGCTCGAATGCGTCGGCAACATTGCGCGCCGTTTTATCCATCAATGGTTCAACCCACGCAAACTTGCCGAGTACATCGACGACTACGAGGATGTAGCAGTGTCCGTCGTTGTAATCCTTTATCGATGTGAGCTGCAGTAAATCACACTCCCACACGTCGTCGACGTTGCTCACGTTGTAGGTGAGTCGCGGAAAGCGTCTTTTTATCGGGTGATGAAGCGTGTACGCGTCTTGATTGCTCAGCCAGTCGTAAATTTTCTTCTTCTTCGCCTCTGTGCTGGCTGCGTTCAAACGCAGGAGATTCCGCGCGCCCGCGTAGCCCGCCTCGTGCTCGAGATCGTAGTACTGCTTTTCGTAAGCCATTGCTCTCTCTCTCTCTCTCTCTCTCTCTCTCTCACGCCAGGTAAAATTTGAGCCAGTTTTTCTTCACTTGTCTGACGGTCTTTTTATTACGGGTGAGAATCGGTGAGCGCGTCGAGTCGTTTGCTGCTGCTGCTGCTGCTGCTGTAGACAACTGCGCTGGCAAGCGTCGTTTGGCTGTTAGTATTTGCCCTATTTTCAGAACTTTTGGATGCCGATCAAATCGGCGGGCGTGTCGCTCGCTTTGAGAAATTTCGCAAATTCGTAGCGGCCAACGGGTGCTTCGTCCTCTGTTCCTGCTGCTGCCGCTGTCTTTTTCTTTTTCTGCAGTGCGTCGAGCAATAACTCTGTTATGTTTGTGCGAGGTATGACGCGGCCATCGATGCTCACAGTGCCTGTATTGTCCCATTTCAGGCGATTGGGCACTCTTGTTTTCCAGATGTGCAGCATGCGGCGCGCTTTGGGTGCGTGTATTTTTGGCAGGCTCTCGAGTATAGCTTCCTCGCTGAGTGGTCCGAGCGCCTCCTCTATTTCGTCGATTTCGCGCTTCGTCTCGCGCTCCGTCGCTCGTTCGCTGTCTCGGAAAAAAAGATAGCGACGTAAAATCTGTAGATAATTTAGGCATTTTTCGTAATCATCGCGTGC
Source organism: Torymus aiolomorphi (assembly GCA_036365515.1). Lineage (NCBI taxonomy): Eukaryota > Metazoa > Arthropoda > Insecta > Hymenoptera > Torymidae > Torymus > Torymus aiolomorphi. The sequence goes on along the minus strand of CM070874.1, from coordinate 236,405,351 downwards.
CATTTTTGAGCGTAGAACCTCGTACATTTCGGCGTCTAATCGTGAAAAATTATCACCCTGTATTTGTAAACTTTTTTCTCCCCCCGACTCTTTTGGCTGTGTTGTATCGGGCGGAGTGGATGACGTCATCGCATGCTGCGCAGCTTGAAACGTGTCCTCTGGTACGAGTATCATCTTGCGTGCCCGTTCCATCTTATCGCGTGGCGGCGCCGCCACCCGATCCAAATATTTTTGAGATTAGCGTTCCGAGTATCGGGGCGAGCAAGAGCGGTAAAAATGATCCTCCACTCTGAACAATCGATCGTTTCTTTGTGCGCCAATCGCCGTTGCCCCGTGCGTCACTCAGCTTTCTAAGCACGTGTTTATGTCTGCGCAATCGCCTCTTGTCGGTATCGCTCAATTTTACGACCCCTTGTAAAACGTTCAACGCGCACTCGCATATGCACTTGACGAGTGGTTTGTCGGCCGTGCGCGCGATAGCCGCTCGATGTTTCTTATCGCCGTGACAGAGCGCACCGAGGAGTGCGAGATTTTTCTTGGAAAAATGATTACCGCGCGGCTGTATCCCGCGGCGCCGACGTTGGGCTCCGATGCGACTGCCCGCTGCCATAGTTTTTTTCCAACTGACGCGCGGCTGGCGAGATCAGCGTGTTTTAAGGTGCTTTGGCACGTACGCGTAATGCGGCTCGTGGTCGTCGGGAAAGATATTGCTACGAAATCTAAACGCGTCCAGGCAGTCCTGCGAGAGATCGATAAAGAGATAAGAATGCGGCAAGCGCGTCGCATCGACGTACGCGTCGCGTAAAAAAAGAGAGTCCTCCGGGTGAATTTGTCGCGCCAGATGTTGTATCTGTGCTTTGTCGCGCGGGTTTTTGAACAGCACGAGATATTTGGTATTTAAACTTATGTCGCGCTGTGCCTTACCTTTGTGAAAAACATTTTGCGTGATGAATATGACGCTTATATTTTTGTGGTGACTGCCTTTCGTGAATAAATCCAAAATAACATCGCTCGAAGACTCGCGCATGAGATCGTCTAGGATTAGTAATTTTTTTTTGTCATTGTCCCGTGAATAGTCGACTGCCTGGGGCAGTCCCTCTCGAAACTCGATGGTTGTGGGCGCCTGGGGCTTAAAGGCTGTTCGGTATGCCTCCTGCCATTCGGCGTAATAAAATAATATACGGTGGAAGCTGGCATCGCACATTGCCGGGAGCTGCGCGAGAAAGCGCTGCACGAACAGGGTTTTCCCGCAGCCTGTGGGTCCGCACACGCAGCAGGTAAACGGATGCTTCCAACGAATGTCCATGTTTTTTTCACGAGGACCTCGCGCGCGACGAGAAAGACAAACAGTACCACGGCCACTCGACAGTCCGACGTTTTTATAATACTCACGCGCGCGGAGAGTCGAGACGCCGCTCCCCAAAGAACATTAGCGTCAGCGGTGGGGCGGCGGCGGCGGCGGCGGCGGCGCGGGCGGGGGCCGCTGGTCGACCGCGGGGGTGCGCGAATCATCGCGGTGGACGCTTGCCCGCGGTGGCCAGCTCCTCGCCGCGGGACGAGCACATTGCCGCGAGGACGAGCACATTGCCGCGGGACGAGCACATTACCGCGTTTTCAACCGGTTAAAATACAACAACAATTAGAACTTTTTTTTTTTATCTGCAGCAGCAGCAGCTGGGGGGACGAGGAGAAATGAATGAATTTTTTTTACAAAAGAATAAATATATTTTTATTTTACTAGTTATATATATTTTTACATTTTATTTTTACAACAACAACGACGCATACAAATATATAAATTATTACTATTCCGCTTTGTAGCCGAAAGGGAGCGAAGTACCATTTGCAAAGTACCTTCGCTTCCTCAGCACTACAGAGCAGGACTTTTTTTCGGCGCGCGTGATGACCTCGTGTGTGCGCGTGCGTCTGATGGCATTGTAATTGAGAACGATAGGTGCGACGTCACCCTCAAAGTACGCAGCGATCAAGCGCTCCACGCTGTCAAAATTAATTTTACGCGAATTTGAACTATTTAACGAGACGCCTTTCACCTTGCAACACTCGACAGTCTCACCGCTCGAAGGGACAAAGGCTCGAAAGGCATAAAATTTTGGCCCCCCGGAGATAAAGTCCGTGATGAATGAGCCCTCGCCATAAACCTTGAGCTCGTCGGTCATATTGCTGAGTAAACTACCCAGAGCAGGCCTGTATTCGTCGGGATTATTACGTGTGCATTTAAATATACACGAATCGGTGTCCATGTAGAGAACCCGCGCAGCTGTGAGCTTTTCGATGTAATTGTAAAGTTCTAGACGTGCCTGGGCCGTCGTGTACGCGGCTAATACAACACATGTGCCGCGGGCAGATTCTACAGCGTCGTCTACGTAGCACCAATTCACGTACAAGAGATTTTCGCTCACTGGCAGTACATCGAAAACCTCTTTTTCCGGCGCTGCTAACAGTTTCAGCAGGTCTTCGCGCGTTTTTACAATTTCAGTTTGCTTTAAATTAGAGCGTTGCCCAAACTTGCCCCAGAGTGAATTTAAGCAGTACTTGGCGAGCGAGCGCAAACCGGGATTTTTTTCAATTTTATCAGCGTCTAATTTGATCCCTTCGTCGCGCTCGTACTCGTCAATGTAGCGCTGCTTCGACGCGTCGTCGCCGCACCAGCTCGGCCACCCGCTGGCCTGCTGTTTCAGTCGAAGGAAAGTATTTACATAGTTGGCGAACAAACCACCCTCGCCCGTGCGCTGGTCGTACTGCGTGCTCTCAAATTGCCATATCACGTAAATCTCGGTGATATTGTAGCCCAACTCTATCGCCTTGCGCAGCTCGCGCGCAACCCATGTGCCTGTAAATTCACGATCTTCCGCTTCTTCGTGATTGCAGTCCTCCTCGCGTAATTCGGCGCAACAAGAACAGCATAGCCCGAAAATAAGGCGATTGTGCATTTTTACAGGCAGCACAGGCAGTAATAAATCACGCGGCGGTAACACGCGACATTTAACCAGGCCCTCGACGCTCTCGAGATTGTTGTTTTGACCGGTCGTTAGAGCGGCACATTCGCCCCCGCTGTAAATACGCGGGTGTCCAATTGGAAAACGACCTCTTTTACAAATATACGGGTAAAGAGAGCAAATATCCGTATATTTGATCTCTTCGTCCGCGGCGACTCTGTAAGAGGTGACGATATTCTCCGTGCGACCACCGTAAAACGCGTCGCGCGGGTCAAGCGTGATTTTACACATTATCGGATGATTGCCGATGTAACGCGCGATATCTGGTTGCTGCTCTTTTAACCGCTCAAAATCGCATTCCCACATCTCGCGCACTTCGTAACCGGCTCTCCTCATGTGTATAATTTTTTCACAAGTGCTCTCGTAAGCTTGCGCAAAAGTTTGATTGAAACGGGTTTTTGTCGAATCGCGCATATTTGGAAAACACCACGGGCAGCCGTGCCAATAGCAACCTTGAAATTCGAAAACAATTCCTTTGTCCGGCGCGGCGACGGTGGCGGCTGGTGGCAGGTAGCCATCCACTAAATAGCCCTCCGACAAACGAAACTCGCGCGCGCGCGCCCCGCGTGTACGATCTCTCGGCCGATTTCACGCTCGCAACAGAGTAGCCACTCTATAGATTTTTGAGAATGCCTGTCGGCGCGTCTGTAACCGTTGGGCGGTATTATGCCGATGGTATTCGCGGTCAAAAAGTTTTTTCTATAAACGTGCGAACACGCTGACGCTATAGTGCATGCTGATACGAACGGATCCGTATCAGACACATCTAGAAAAATTTTCCGAAATTGTATGCATGCCCGCCTGAGAATTTCTACATCCATTTGACAGTACTCGCAATCTCCTTTTTCATGTCGAATATATAGTCCGGACTCGTTTCACGGTGCCAGGCAAGAAAAACCTCGCGATCGGCTACGCTCATCGAGTCGGGGCCATAAAACTCAACGGGTGGTAGAGGACCGATGTAGTCCCGAGCGGCGAGAGTGTTAAACAGATGAGGGAAATAGCCCTTTTTAACACTCTCCGGCAAACCAAAGGTCACGGGCAGCGCGCTTAATTTCATCTGAAAGTAATTTATGCTGTCGATGAATTTGGTGCGACCATATTTGAGCAGTGTTACATTTTGACCGTTCAAAATGACACTGGGTGAACTATACTCGGGATTCTCGGCCAGTTCTTTTAGAATAAATTGCGCGTCAAAAGCTTTGGCATTGTGGGCGATGCATATAATTTCCGCGAAAGCTGTGTTTACCCGAATGCACAAACCTAACAGCTCTCTCACCGGATCCCGCGTAAAAACAAACTCGCGCGCGCCGCATGTGTTGCAGATAATTTTTATATCGTCAATAGCCATGCAGTCGGTACAGACCTGATGCGCGACGCAGAGATTCGGCACGTGAAGCTGTATGTTTTGAGCGTACGGCGTGTCCTGACGTGTTTCAAAATCATAAAAAATATACAAATATTTTTTAGTCGCGTTCGCGTCGTTTTCAATAATAGGCTGCATGAAGCACTGATCGTTAAACGGATGGTGTTTCATGCATTGCTTACAGTAACCGACACCGCACACGTGTTGTCGTCTGAAAATATTCACGATCTTTAAACAGTGCGCGCACAGCCGCACAACGTCGCAGACTCTCTTATTATTTTTTTTGTACGACCCCGCCTGCTTGTGTTTCGCAAAACATCCGTGGCCAAAGAATTTGCGCCCGCAGTCTGTACACTCGATCATTTCCACGCCGTCGCTCCTGCAGGGCGGACTTACGAAACAACATTGACAAGTACGCGAACAAGCGTGCTGGTCGACACAGCGATACCCTTTGTTGCAATAAGAGCAAAAAAAACGAGCACCAGCCGCCGCGAATAAATTCGTAATTACGTTGAAATGACGTCGACGCTCTTCAAAAATTAAATAAATTACACCGTGAAGAGGAGTATTTAATTCTTCGAACGTGTTTCGGCCATCGAAAAGCGGCGCATCGCCATTACCAAAATTTTCAATTTCGAAAACAACGATCGCGATTCCCGACGCGACAAAAAAATTTTGAAACGCTAACAGCTCGCGAAACCCGCAACCCTCGCGTGGTAAAAATACACCAGCGTCACCCACGAGTGTTTCCGCGCGTTGTTTCTGCAGGGTGCGCCGTGAATTGCGTATGTTTTTCCACTCTTTGCGCGCCTCCACGCAATCCCGCCCCTTGAGCGCCAAGTGCGCTTTCGCCACTACGAGCGCACGCGGTAAACAGAGATTATCACCGTCATTTTGTATAGACACTATTGAGCGCTTCTGAAGACTGGACGCCGTCAGAGCTGCTTTGCCGCGTATTCTACCTGCACCAACGGGCATTTCAACGTAATAAGCCTGTAAAATGAACGTGTCGTCAATGCCTATAATCTCATTACTCTGACATATGGAACTAATTAGATTCCATAAATCAGCGACGGTGAAATTTTCTATAGGCCTGAACGAGAGCCCCGCGGGACCTTGCGCGAACCGCTCGCATCCCACCCTCACACTGATTAAATTATTACCCGGAACATGCTCGGTTATGTAGTTATGGATATCGCTAACCGCCGCTTCCATCCATAATACAACATTTTCTCCCTCGCGCGGTTCACCTATTCTAAAACTAATCGTGCGCCCTTGGACGCCAAACCGTCGCAGGTACTGTTGACCCTCGGCTGCAACGATGAAGCGCTCGGCGACGGGCTGTATAACTTCATTGTTCTCGGACTCGGGGCTGACCGCCACGACACTGCCGCTGCTGCTGCTGCTGCTGCTGCTGCTGTTGCTGGTATAAACGCCGCCGCCTACCTGTGGTGACGAATGGGACTCGGGACTCGCTAAAAAAGTCAAAAACAAATTATATTTTCTTAACTTTTTTTATTTTTAAACGTTTCTGATTTTTTTTTACATTTAAGGCTCGGAATAGCCGGCAAAACTTTCGAGTATTCGCTTTACAAGATCTATGAGGTCTGCGTCGGTATATAGCGGCGAAGTCTCGTCTTGCGCCTGGTCGCGAAACCAGCGCTGCATCACTGCCTGCGGATTATGCGCTATTTGTTCGTATAACTCCGGCAAACCGTCGACATCGGGGAGCGACGAACGAATTTCCCGATACATCAGATCGCGCGTGCGGATAACTATAATAAAAAATATTTGACTTTTAAAAAAAAACAAAATCAGAAACGCCCTTAAATAAATATATTTTTACTTACATTCGTTGACACGACGATGCGACGGGTAATTGTGGTTGTACACGGTGTTAACCATGTTTACCACGCCTTGCAGGCTCGTCAACAGCCGTTCACGATCGGCACGCACAGTGTTTGCAGCAGTGCTGTTATCTTCGACATTCACGTTGGGTGGGTGGCTCGCGATAAGACGTCGTTCTGCTGGTGTCACTAGCGGACGCTCGTACATCTCAAGCGCGTCGGCAATCGCGAGATCCCTGTACATCATCTCTTCCAGGCGCCTATCAACCTCGATTCGCACCACTCGCTCCTCTTCCGTCTCCGACTCACCCACCTCATCCTCGTCGTCGTCGAAACGCTCCCACGCTATGAGCGACGGACTTTCGGGCTGGGCGTCTTCGGGCTGGGCGTCTTCGGGCTGGGCGTCTTCGTGCTGGGTGTCTTCGGGATGGTCATCTTCGGACCTGCGCGCGTCGTCCGCGACAACCGGTTGCTCGTCCGCGGCTTCGCTCTCCGTATCCCTGTACTCAAAGTTGAGTCGTCGCGCTACAGGATTAAATACCCCACCCGTGCGCGCCGAGTGCTGCGGCGACATGGCTGACGCACTTGGCTCGAAATTTGTCTCATCGGTGGCCGCACTCGAGCTATCGGATAGCTCCGTATCCCAATCATCGCGAATGAGGCTCTCAAATTCTGTAAATAAAAATATGTAAATAAATAAAAAGTAAAGGAAAATTATTTTGAAAAAAAAAAGTTTGAGACTTACCTAAACGTTCCGTGCGCGCATTCGCAATATCGCGAAACACGGGTAACCCGCTTAATCGGCGCTCGAAGACATCATCTTCAATGACGGTCTGCACTTCGCGCGAACAAGCGAATGCGTTGTAAAGGCGCACTATTGCGCGATACCCTGCCATTCTTAGTAGTAGTCGTAATTGCGCTGATAAGTTTTCACGCGACATACGCCGTAAACGGCGTAGCCACGCGGGGTTTCTGCCGTGACGGGCTCTAGCCGCGAGCCGTAACACGGCTTTCCGCAACGAACTATTTGCCTGATTATCCATCTCGAAACTTCTGAATAGACTGAGTGCGTCGCACGCAAGCTTGGACTTCTTATACACACCCGTCATCTTTGAAACGCACCCCAACAAACGTATGATAAAAAAAAAAATTAGTCATCTAGTCATCTCGAAGAAGTTGACGACAGCGTCCTACCCCGTGAGCACATTTTCTTCGAAACATTCCGAGAGTCAAAATAAACATCTTATGAAAAAAAGAGTGGACATCGAAAAAAAATAGCAGCGCTATGCAGGCACTCCAGCTGAGAAAAAGGAACAACACTTCCTCAAACGTACGTGCGTGGAACCAGTGCCGTAAAATACGACCCCCATTGATTTGACGAGAAAGCCGAGAAGCACACTTGAGATAAAAACTATACAAACCGTTGTACCGTGCCCAGTCGGGTGGTATTGTTTTACAAAAGCATTGCTCACTCTACCCTGGCTGCCCGCCCGCCCGCCCGCCCGTCCGCCTGCCGAAATTAGAGAAAACTCTAAATACAGACTAGCATTGTGAGTCTGATAGTTCGTTTATCGCTCGAAAGTACGCTACAGTCGGGGGTGTTGTTTTACAAAACCATTACTCACCCTGCCTGCCTGCCTGCCTGCCTGCCTGCCTGCCTGCCTGTCAAAATTAGAGAAAAATCTAAATACAGGCTAGCATTGTGGGTCTGATAGTTCGTTTACCGCTCGTAAGTACGTCGTAAGTACGACGTAAATACCTCACAACACCAAAAATGTACAGACTTTCCCCGAGCAGCCCGCTTTCTTCGGGACGCCCACCAACGCTGGAAATTTTCTTGCCTTAAGAAACGTCGCTTAATCGGGTCCTTTTTCATCGCTCACACTATTCCCCGAAACCGAGAGTTTCTGTAGGGAACGTGTGTTTACTCTGGCCAACCTAGGCAGTTTTCTCGACGCTTTAGCCGCCATAAACCACGGCGCTTAATCGGGTACTTTTTCATCGCTCACACTATTCCCCGAGAATTTTATAACACTACTACTACTATAAAACTGAAAGTTTCTGTAGGAAACGCTCGTACTTACTCCCTCAAATCCTGGCCAGTTTCTCCCCACTCTACCCTCCACGGTCGTGCACATAAAAGCGTGGGGCGCGCACTGTCACAGTACCAATCAACCTTAGACAGCCACAGCATCGCCATCGCCGCCAACAGTCACAGCATCGCCATCGCCGCCAACAGCCACAGCATCGCCAACAGCCACAGCATCGCCATCGCTGCCATCGCCATCATCATCATCGTCATCGACATCGTCATCATCATCATCGTCATCGTCATCGTCGTCGTCGTCATCGTTGCCGTCAACATGGAAACATTGAAAAATTTTCAATTTATCGAGAATATTTTACAAACTGTCTTCAACGAGCAATATAATATTTATAAAAAGATAGAGGCGTCCGACAGGGTCATCGAGCGGATGACCGTGAAGATTCAAAATAAGAGTGTCCGCTGTCTGGATTGTGCCAGGCAGCGTTTGCACAGCGAGGAAAACCACATTCGTGATAAACAAGAAGTATACGACAAACTGACGGCGGATTCAATGGTACTTCTGGGAGCCTGGCCCAGCGAAGAAAGCCAACGTGTGCGGACTCGGTGCATGAGTCGTATACGTCTTCCAGATGGTAATCAAGAAAGAATATACGCATTACGCACCAAGAGACAGCGGACACTGTGCATGAGCCGACAAAGTGCGTGCTCATTACGCATGCGTCGCCGCCGCCGCCAATAAAAGTGGGGGCATCCAGAGCGAGGCTAACGGAGCCCCCACCACCACCACCACCACCACCACTGCCGCCACCAGCGCCACGCAGCATTGCGTCATGTCACCGCTCGCCGGTCGTCAGTATTACCCCAGCGATGGAGCACACGGGTAAAAAAATTGCCGCCATGCGACAACAGCTCGCTAGTGCGAGCAAGAGACTAGAGCGCTACATGCGTGGTGTGAGGCGTACTGCGGAAATAGTCGAAGGAATAAAAGCCCAAGTGCAACTCCTCGAGCAGCAGCAGCAGCAGCAGCAGCAGCTGCAACAGCAGCAGCAGCCCAGCCCTGCAACGGGCACATGGTGTAATTCGTGTGGAATAATATTCCGCACTCTGAGGAGAGACCCTGAGGGCCAATCGTGGGAACAATGCTGGCGGTGCAGCCGGTACAAGTGCTGCGAGTGCAAAAAAACCGCGTGCGAGTGTCTCAACGAAATGGACACACCGCGATCACCGCTGCGATCACCACCACCACCACCACCACCACCACCACAAGCAGCAGCAGCAGCAGCAGAAATTCCTGCGTCTACAGCAGCAACAGACGACACCAGTGCAGCCGTATAGTGCAATATGTGTGTGCGGGCGCAGAACTGTGCGTGTGTGGGCGCGTATGTGTATGTGTGTGTGTGCACTGTGTGCCCGGCCGTGTCTGCGAACACTTGACACATGTGTGCCTACACGTATCACCGGATACGTGTGCGACTACGTGTTTGTACATGTGTGTGACAGCAGTAAGTACTGTTGAAAAAATGTACATGTGTATGTGCGTATGTGTGTGTGTGCGTGTGTGTGTGTGTGTGTGTGTGTGCGCACTGCGTGTCCGTACGTGTCTGCGAACACGTGACACGCATGTGCATATACGTATCAAATATGCGCTTGTACGTGTGTGTGTGCGTTATAATTAATAAAAATATTAATTATTAATTATTAATACAAATTGTTATTTTTAACCACCACCGAAAAACAATCCCACGCTATCCCCTCCTCACCCTCTCTCTCTCTCTCTCTCGTAGTAGCGGGGCGAGTATAGCGACCGTTTGATACCACGCAAGCGAGCGCTTACTCATCTCTCTCTCTCTCTCTCTCTCTCACACCAAAACTCCCCACTCCTCTCGAGCCACGCGACTTGCAGTACGCTCAAGCCACCCGGAGAGAGCACACGGCCCGTGCTCAGTGGGGATGCCAACTACCGGCACATGCGTGGCAAGTATAGCGTAGTCCGCCCCTCTACATCCACCGCGCCCACGCGCTCAAGCTGCCTGCGAAAGAGTGGGTGGCGTGTGACTGGTATAGCGCACCAATACCCTGCGCTGGCTGCGAAGGAGTGGGGGCGCCATGACGGGTATAGTGGGCCAGCAGGTTACGTCATGACCGCTATAGCGAGAACAGCGGTATCAGGTTACGGCGCCATCAAGTGGACACTTAAACAGGAGCTATACAGTAGCTCATTAACAATAGGCTATTAATCATTGTTTATATAAATAAACAATAATTAACTACTGTTTTGCTACTGTTTTGCTACTGTTTTGGCCACTGTTTATATAAACAAACACTTAAGATAAGAGATGTTTATATAAACACTTGAGTCAAGTGCACACTTGAAGATGACACCGGAAGTGTAACCTGATACCTATCTGTCTCGCTATAGCGGTACACCTACTACTTACATGACTCTAATATATGCGTGCGGACCTCATATCCCCCGCCTACTTGGGTTTAAAAATTATTTAAATAATCGTTTTGCTTATTTTTTCATGTCTACAAGACTAGCTCCCTTATATGTGTGGATCTTATATCCCCCGCCTACTTGAGTTTAAAAATTGTTTAAATAATTGTCTTGCTTATTGTTGCTCGTCTACGAAATTCTCTAATATGCGTGGATCTCGCGTCCCCCGGCTACTTGGGTTTAAAAATTATTTAAATTATCGGTTGGCTTATTTTTTCATGTCTATACATGACTCCCTTATATGCTGGACCTCATATCGCCCGCCTACACTTCTCTCCCTATATTTAACAATTTCTGTCCCTATTTCCTTATTCTGAAAGCCCTAGGGAATGGTGATGCCTGAAATTCATAAGAATCATAAGCGTATTTTTGGGAAGTACAAAATTAAATTTTGAATTATTTCTTAATTTCTTCAAGTAATTTTTTGAGTAGTTATAATTGCTAAAATGCATGATAGGCTAAAAGTCACAATTAGTGTGCGATGAAGAGAAAACATTTAGTTATACCTACACGAAATTAAAATTCGATAACCTTAAACCACATGCCTCGGGCTTCCAAAACCTATAACCACATAACCTCCAATCCCAAATTACGTAACTCGAAACTCCATAACCTTAAACCACAAATTAAAACAATATAAACTCAAATTCCATAACCTCAAGATCCATAACCCCAAATCACATTACCACATACCTTCGAACCCTTTAAGGTCAAACTAAATAAACTCATAATCCCATAACCCCAAGCTTCAAAAACTCATAATCTCTAACGCGCCTAAATCCTAAACTATATAAACTGTAACCCTACTGGAAAAGCTCAGCTGATTATCAGCTGATAATCAGGTGAAAATCAGGGGAAAATCACGCCAAAACGTCATCTGATTATCAGCTGATTTTCACCTGTAAATCATGTTGATACTTGCATTTATTATTAATTATTATTATTTGTTAACATAAATTATTATCATCGTTCGTTTATTTTAATCTACGAACAATTAATGTGTTTAAAAAATTTAGGTGCTGGCTAAGAAGTTATGAATTATTTGTCATAATTTAGGAAAGTAAAATTAATTATAAAAAATTCAAAACCAACATTATAATGAATGATAATAATAATTAATAATAAATGAAAATATCGACATGATTTTCAAGTGAAAATCAGCTGATGATCAACTGATAATCAGTTGACAATCACCTGACAGTCATCTGATATGTCACCTGATTATACGGTGATTCTCAGCTGATATGCACCTGAAAATCCTGTTGATATTTGCATTTACTATTATTTATTATTAAAATTTATTATTATTAGTCTCAAATTTTTCTTTATTTATTTTTACATTCCTAAATAATAACAATTAATTCAAAATATCTTTGCCTTATCATCAACATTTTTGAAGACACATTAATTAATTGTAGATTCAAGTTTATTTAGAAGATAATAATTTATAATAATAATTAATAATAATTAATAATAAATGCAAATATCAATCCGATTTTCAGGTGAAAATCAGCTGATAATCGGGTGACGTTTTGGCGTGATTTTCACCTGATTTTCACCTGATTATCGGCTGAGCTTTTTAGGTAGAGAAACCACATAATATGCCGAATTTCCATAATCATAAACCTTACCTCCTTACCTTGAGCCTAAAATTGTATAAATTGTATCCCAAAACTCTATAATCTCAAAACCCATGACAACGTATATGTTCTAAATTCCATAACCACATAAACTCAAATCGAATAGCCCGCCCAAACTCCATAATCTTAAAACACATAACCTTAATCCTTGTAAACTGACACTTCATAACTCAATAACCCCTCTTAACCTTCAACACAAAATTACAGAACCCCCAATCTTATAATCCAGTAACCTTCAACCACAAATCTTTAAATCCCGTATACTTAAAATAATACCTTAAACATTATAATACTATCACACCGTAACCGAAATAGACGGATGTGGAGCACATGCTCAAAAAAGGGTGTAGACTTGCAAAAGTAAGCTTATCAATTAATTAAAAAAGTCCCAAATTCAAATAGCCAGCGGACGCATGGTCAACGCAAAAAAAATCCATAACCTTATACCACATAATTTTAAACCTTGTAAACTTACAAGGACAAACGCCCTTACGTTTTGAAGATGAAGATGAGATTCCACGTGAGATCTCGTGTGAGATCTCATGCGTAAAATTTCTAAAAATGTAAAAAATGTCTAAAACGCTTCAAAACGTAGATTTTTGAACGTATCTGAGGGGTGGCGTAACCTAATAGGCGACTCCTAATTCTCAGAAACTGATGTTTTATCATTGAAGGAATTTTAGCAGCTCGTGGACCAGAATTTTAGATGAGATTTTGGCGTGAGATCTCACGTGAGATTTTTCAGTAGGGGTAATATATTATACGACAGATTATTTATGTAATGCATACTAAATATGTTTTCAAAATCGTTTTATGAAAAATTATCTGAATGTTTCTTCAATATTTTGAGTCTGATTTTTATGGAGTTTTTCAACATTTTCAATTATTATTATTATTATTATTATTATTATTATTATTATTATTATTATCCTATAAAATTTTTTGAAAAATAGCTGTTTCTTTTGAATGTTGGTAAGTGTTAATTAAATATTGTAACTTTTCATCAGCAAGGAACGCAGGTTGTATGACGCATACCCCGGCTATTGAGGTTTAAGAACTTTTTAATCTTTTTAACTCTGTTATTTGCGTGGACGACGCATCCTATGATTTAAATATTTTTAACATGCATGGGGTAGATGGGGCCTACGGTTTGACATTCAAGCTTTTTATCGGCTTCTTGCTGTGCGTGGGATAGGTGGGGCTTACTGTTTGACATTAAAGTTTTTTATCGGTCCCTTACTGTGCGTGGGGCTTATGAGCTTACGGTTTGACATTTAAGTTTCTTCATCGGCCACTTGCTGTGCGTGGGGTCGGTGGGGCTTACGGTTCGGCATTTAAATTTCTTCATCGGCCACTTGCTGTGTGCGTGGAGTCACCTGATTTACGGGTTGATGGTTTAGTATTTTAATTTTGGGTCGGACCGGCCCTACAAGGGCACAGGCCCATCGGTGATTACACCGATTGATTTACACTGCCAGTCCGCTCCTGGTTGTATGGAATATAGGTCTAGTCTAGTTAGTAAGATGGTAAGAATATCTTTCTATAGTCATACATCGAAACAAAACAAACATTACAATGAAGTTTTTTGGGACTTCCGGAATTGTACTCTGAGACAATGTGCTAAATGCACTCGACACCTGACGTACAAATAGCAAGAGCATATTTTTAAACGGTTTCAAATCTTGCATGAAACCTTTTAAAAACCTTTCAGAAATATTTTGTGCTATATGGGTATATTATGTTACGTATGAGAGGACAGACTGAATAAGTCGCGTAAAAAATATGCGACGAGCGGGATTCGAACGCACGATCTCGAGGTTTGTAGGCCCGCGCTCTACCACTGAGCTAACGTCGCGATGCTTGCTCGAGAGCATCGCGAGTGTCTAGTCCTTATCGTGAAGCGGATGCGTCAGGGCTCGGATGACGGTCGAGCTGAGCTCGTGACAATTATAAAAAAAATATCTTTTATTTTTATTATTTTTATTTTTAATAATTTGTTAAATTATATTATTATTCCATTTGATTATTTTTTTGTTCGCCTTGGTTGGCTCCGGGCCCATCGTTGGCTACCTGCTGGTCGCTGGACTCATCGTTGGCTCCATGGTGGTCTCCGCATCCACCACTGCCACCTCGTTGACTCCCACGTCCACCACTGCCACTTTGTTGGCCTCCGCGGCCACCACTATCCCCTTGGCTTCCGCGCCCACCACTTCCTCCATGTTGGCCTCCGCGGCCACGGCTGCCTTCAGGTTGGCCTCCGCCACCACTACTTGTGCCTCCCCGACCACCACCGTTGCCGCCCCGACCACGCCACCGATCGTTGCCTCTTCTTGAAGCTAAAAGATTGAATAATATAGTAAAGTAAGACAAGATTATGAATGTTAATTTTGTTTATTCGAAGAAAACGCTTTGAATAGGTTACATTTTTTTAGAAATAAAAGACAAATATTTCTTAAATTGGCTTCGGCGTAGCGGAACGTATCTATGAGAGGCCCTGGGGGGCATGAAATTTGTTTTTTGTAACACATGCACGATTTTCGTCGTTTTCCGATCTAAAAAGAGGTTCTAAAGTGACTCTTTTGCGACTTATTGGACAAAAAATCCATTCGCGCCCGCTACTCTAAAATTCCGTAAAATTACAAAAATTAAACTTAATCCACTATAAATTTATGAAGGCATGTTTTTTTATGACTTTTTTTTATTCAGAAATATATCCAATATACTATTTTTATTGGAAAATAAACATCTTCCCATTCGCACAAATTTGTGGCAAATTTTGTATTATTGTTAACAATTTTTTTTATTATTTATTATTTCAATTTTTTATTTGGATTTCTAAATAATAATAAGAAAAAAAAAGAAAATTACATGAATTTTTATATATTTAATTTTAATTTCAAGTTACAAAAATCAATTTAGCCTTGTTTTTTTGGTTCAAAAACGCCGAAAATCAATACATGAGTCACAAAAAATATGGTGTTCACCTAGGGCTTAGTGGGCTTTTTGACCTCGTGTGTTTGCAGTACTCGTCTTCTGTTCGCAAACGCACTCGCCTTCGGCTCGTGCTAGCTCACCTGTGACTCGTACTACAAAATCCACACTCGGTCTAAAAAGGCCCACTTTGCGCCTTAGGTACACAATATACTATTTAGTCATACGTGTGCGCAAACTGCGTACCTTACGGCCTATTTTGAGCCCGTAAAGTTGTATTTTACGGACTCATATCAATGAAGAAAACAGGCCGTAAAGTACGTAATACTTTACGGGTACTTATGAAGAAATGTAATGTTCCGTACTAGGCCGTAAAGTAACATTTTACGGATCGAGTGAGAATTGTGCGCCCGAAGACCGGCATAGCCGGTCCGAGGATAAAAGTACTATTTGTCAAATACTAACAGATTTTTATTTAAAGTAGTACAATGCCATTTACTATGTACATGAATCTTTTTTTTTATTTATATCTTAGAAAATATTTGTGCACACGATATTTTTTGTGACATAGGTTTTGATTTTCCTGTTTTTTTATCTGTAACGTGAAACTACATTAACGTATTCCCAATACAGCAATCAAAGATCTATTGACATTTTCACTTTGTATTGTTGTAATAAAGATTAGACAATAAAATAATAGATTAATAAAAAATGAATCTAAAATTGGGGTGTTTTTGCAAAAATGTTTAAGATTAGAGCTGAATTAATCATAAAATATCATTCGTTTATAACTATGGCGAAAAACTGTTTCGGTATTGGGTACTTTATATATAAAGCGATAAAAAATAGGAATAGACCTACTGGAGAAACCATTTTAAAAAACACGTCTAAGTAATCTACCTCGCGCGTACATCTGAAAGAAGTCGGATTGAAATGAAGGACGATGAAAAATGTGCAAGGTAAGAAAAAAAAACAAATTACTATTATAGATTTAAGATGTAATTTAACAATAAATAGGGTTTGAAGAATCTATGGGCCAATGCATTAGCAGTGGTTTTTACTTACACCTTAATTCGTCCAAAAATTCCATATGCGTCTCCAATCGAGCCTGAATCGTGCGATGTATTGCCGCAGCTGTCCGCCACCGCACAAATCTCCCTGCCCGACGAGTGCGTCTTCGATTGTTTTCTAAATAAAATTTATTTAAGTTACTATCATACATACAGTAACATTATCATTGATATCTATTCCATTTTATTTTATATTGCCATGCACTTTTCTTAATTACATTTTTCAAAATCCATTGAATAAATATTAGTTGCGTATGATAAACAGCTTGAGCTGTTTTATTTAGCCTTGAGCTGTTTTATTTAAATTTTGAGCTCAATATTTCGTTTCATAATAAGTTAACTTAGGGTATTTCGACCATTTTAAGCGAAATATTGTTTATCTCCGTATGTAAATGTGTTAGAAAAAATAATAATAGGAAAGGCTTTAAAGTATAATAAATATATTACCAAGAAATAAATTAAGATTTTCCCAGAGGTGATATTTAAAACTTTTATACCACTCTAACCTCAAAATCGCAACTTTGATGTGATTTTTCGGCGCTCGTGGTATAAAATACCGTTCGAAACTAGCGCGCAAGTCGATTATTTAGCTGGTGTGGCTTTTTCGCACTCGCTTCGCTCGTGCAAAAAGTCACACCAGCTAAATAATCGACTTCCCCACCCGTGTCGAAATGTACTATGATATTATACTCATAAATTAAATTTTTAATTTTAAAATTATAAACCCAAAAATTTTGTCTAACTGCTGATACTGGCACAAAATTAACCTTTTTTACAAATTTTCCTATATCTTAATTTTCTAAATTTATAATACTATAAATTAATTACTTAATTATTATTTAAATAATTTTAATAAAAAATTGTGTATATATATTTAATTTTAACATAAATTTAATTTTAAACTAATATTAAATTAATTAAAATTTATTAATAATATATCTCATTTTTGTAAAAAAAACAATTTTTGTATAAACTAACATTTTTAGAAATTTTTAAAAGAGTTGGCTTCAATGGGTGCAAAAGAGTAAAATGTGCGTTTTGGCCGAATTCGATAACGTGACATATAATTTGGCCAATAATGAGAAAATATAAATTAATTAATAAAATGTAAAAATTCATATTTTTTAATATAAAAATATTCTTTTAACATACCTCTTGTCGTAACCAAATCACTCGAGTTGCTCTTTGAATTATCAGTCATCTATAATATTGAAAGAACATTAATATTATAAAGATTAAATGAATAATAGAAACGGAATAAAATTAAAAAATAATAACAATACATGACTTTATAAGTCAAAGATACATATTAACAAAACAATAATTTTTATAGATAAAAACAAATATTCTACAGAAGTTTTTAAATTTATAAAAACTTGGATCTACGCATAAATTTAAATAAAAGCAAAACTATTCACTCACCTTTATGGATTTAGCTAAGGCTTTTATTACGATCAAAATTAATATTATTAATATTATTATTATTATTAAGGGGATGTTGTACTCATGTACTTTATTTTACCGACAGAACGCTGTAAATTCTATATTATCAAAATAAATATGTTGTTCCAATAAATAAATAATATAAATAAATAATTATTTAGAAATTTCGATAAACTCAAAAATTAAAATGCGAACGAATACAGTAATAAAAGTTTTCTTTTATTAATTTAAATGAACATGTTATATAATATATCACAGTTACATAGTTATATAATTGAGTAAAAATTAATATTACATTAATATCACATTCGTCATTCACAAGATACTATAATAATCAGTCTACAATTATATATATAAATGCTTTTATAATAGTTGATTATGCACATAGGGTGGAAAAGAGAAGGCTTCGAATTATTAAAAACGAATTTTCTAGACAATATGCCTTGGTCAATATATCAGCTTTCTGGCACTCGGATAATATGTATTACAATTCAATTACATCTTCAATGATGTAATATTACATTTTTCTCTTAGGTAATGGTATCGGATATCAGGTTCGAATTTATAGTTTGTATCAGTGCTATATATTGGGTGTATAACTTAATTCTCGGCCACAAAATTCAATGAATGACAGTTTTCATTGAAATTGAAATTTATTTCTGCTCTACAGTGATCTGAAAATACTAAGCCTTAGCATTAGAATAGAGTAAAATAGATGGCGGCTCTGTCGATATAACCTCAAAACCAGTAGTGAATGCAATGTCGTTCGAAAAGCAGCATTTGAGGCACTGCCTCCTTTTTGCTTTCCAGCTTACAAAAAATACAGCTGAAGCACAGGAAATGGTTTGTTCGGCTTTGGGCGAAAATACCGTTTCCTACAGCACTTGCAAGAAATGGTTTCAGAGATTTCGTGAAGAAAATTTCAATCTTGAAGATGAACAACGTCCGGGTCAGCCAAAAAAGGTTGAAGACGAAGAATTGGAGCAACTTTTAAGAAAAACTCTCGCTAAACTCAATCGGAATTAGCAGAGACATTTGGAGTAACTCAAGTAGCCATTTCCAAACGTTTGAAGAAACTTGGACTAATTCAGAAGGCAGGTCTTTGGGTTCCTCATGACCTTACTCCAGAAAATAAAATAAGACGCCGTGACACGGCGATATCCCTCCTATCACATTTCAAAAGAAAGGACTTTCTTCATAAACTTGTGACTGGAGATGAAAAATGGATGTTGTATGACAATCCAAAAAGACGTAGATCTTGGGTTTATCCTGGCGAGCCAGCCGATAGTACTCCAAAATCAAACATTCACGTGAAAAAAGTGATATTGTGTATTTGGTGGGAATGGAAAGGTGTTGTTTACTACGAGTTACTTGAACCCGGTCAGATGGTCAATGCTAAACGCTACAAGCAACAACTAATCAATATGAGTGACGCACTTGAGCAAAAAAGGCCATTTACTGGCAGTGGAACGAGGCAGGTACTACTGCTGCATGATAATGCACGACCACATACGGCAAAAGCCACCCTGGAAATCATCTCCAACTTAGGCTGGGAACTCCTTCCACATGCGGTGTATTCTACAGACCTCGCCCCATCAGATTATCACTTGTTCCGATCGCTACAGCATCACCTAGCTGATTCACACTTCCAAACTTCGGAAGAGGTCAGAAAAAGCATAGATGACTTCGTTAAGTCTAAACCATCATCGTTTTCCCGAAACGGAATTCGAGAATTGCCTGAAAGATGACAGAAATGTATAGAAAGTGAGGGAATATAAAATTCTTTTATAATTAAGCATTGAAATTATGTAAAAAAGGCTGAGAATTAAGTTATACACCCAATACATAAACATTTTGAGAACTGAGCACTGAGTACCGACTCAAAATTGGAACTTCATTTACTTAACTCTTTTATGGTATTGAGTATTCTTGGCTATAATCTTATTGCACTCTGATTATTAATATACAAGACAATTCTGCACTCACAGTGATCTCCGATACCCTTTAACAATTTTCGCAGCCAACAAAGTTCCTTAACAGCTGTAACTGTAGCAACATATTTTGACTTTGTTACCTACTCTGGCTAATTACAGTGCTTTTCTGTTGCCTAAAACGACTGATCTGAATGCTAACAAAATAGCTGACATTTCCAGTTGATATTAAATATGTTTGGTTCAGTTCAGTTAAGATTGACCTCAGAACATGCATGGATTTGCACATAAGCAACCTGCCGTCTACAAATAAGGCTAAATACAATTTACACACAGCATACTCGCCTACAAATATACATTTGTCTGCCTCACAGTCATTAAATTTGCATTGATACAAACATTGTTGGAATTTTTCGTACCAGCACATAGGTGCTTGTTTCAAACTATATAACGCATGCTTCAATAGACACACAACATTGCCCTCTCTGCAAGCATTACCACAAACACTTCTCTTCACTTTGACAACTTCGAGCACTTCCATGAAAATCTTCTCCTGGAGTTCTCCATACAGAAATGCAGCACAAAGGTTGAAGGTGACAATCTCCAGGTTATTATCTTATTTAGTTTATAGGCGATGAATGGGAACATCACTCGCAGAAAGTCGTACTTCACAACTGGTCAGAAAATTTCCGTGAAGGCCACCCATTCGCGTTGCATGAATTTACGAGCATGCAGGCGTGCTTTGAATCTGGTGCCTGGTGTCCTGGCACCTGGCACCTGGTGTCCTCAACGTTATCTTGAAAAACCTTGAAGACCTATTTGGAGTCAATTGTTCTCATACCAGCCTCTCTGGCTACCAGTATCCAAGTGTTGTTGAGTTGATAAGCTTCAAGCTCTTTCTTAATGGCCTTCTGCAAGTTTTCAGCATCAGGATATTTACAGTTTTCTTGTATATATCTGGAATTTCAAAAGAAACAAAGTTAATATAATACCGAGCAGGTTTCTTAGTATTCTCCCTGTTTCTCAGTCTCCTTGGATGAGATTTCTCTTGGAGGGGACAGCTTTGGCGGCATCTTCGACTTGATCAGCAGCTTCTTCTCCGTTCCGCAATTCAGCTTCAACATCTTCAGCTTCTTTTTCTACTTGTCGTTCTTGGTAGAAGAAAGGGGAACGTTTCCTCTTCTGATGTCTCCTTTGTCCCATCCTCCTTGATGCGATCCTCGTTGAACGTCACATGTCTGGATACTGTAACCTTTCTTACTTTGGGACAGAATAATTGTTTTTACACCCTACCAGAATTGTCTTTGTTGCTCTGTCCGACAACTTAATGGCGATTCCTTGGGAATATGTTTGAAGGCATCTTATACAAAGTTTCTGACATTTCTGAGATTAGACTTCTTCTTCTTCATGCTTTGCATAAAGTTTTATCCCTTTCCTTGGTGCATGTGGACACTATTTAGTAGCTATACTGCAGTGTTCATTCCATCCGCATTCAACACTTCTCAATACTTTATCAAATTTGTAGATTTTACATTTTTTATTTATTGTTATCAATCGTGCGAGGAGAAAAAGTAAGAAACTTATCTTCAACCTAATGCGTTGTTCCCGGCTGCAGTTTCCGGTTGTTCCCCGTATGACAGAAGAACCAGGCACGTCCGGAGAAGCCTCAACAAAAGCTTTATGAAGAAATACAAGCAAAATTCGAGGATATGCTTGTCAATCAGACAAAATGCGACTGATCGAGTGCTAGTGAAATCATACTTGGCACAATTTTATAAATTATAATCGTCACGATTATGCTTCGATTGAGATTTGAGCAGCTGCCTTGAATCGATCGATTTTATGGCGTGAATGAATTTTTTAAATTTTTCGTTTTTTTTTTTGGCTACAGTATATTTTTATTCTTCGGGTAATTATTCTAACAGCAATTGGCAAGAGAGGGATCGCTATCGTATGGGTATCCGTATCCTTGTTGATTTTATAAGTCAGTTGCTTCCTTGCTTAGTTTTATAATTCATTTTATTTCTTTAAAGCCTTCAAAATAATCGTTTTCTTTAACTGAAGGAGTTATAGACTGAGTAGAGAGACTGAATGCAGAAGTTCTTCAAAACGTAGATAATTTTTTGTTTAGTGTATCTTTTTTAGTTATTTTCGAACGTTTCTCTGTGATTGCGGTCTACAGTATTGTCAGTAATAGTTGACCCAACTCTCGAGGTAGATATCAAGCGAATTTCTTGCACGTTCCAAAAAACTGACGTTATGATCGTGTCAGCTGATTGGATACATTTTATTTCTTGTTGTTTTATTTCCGAAGTATAAAAGTTTCGTCCATTGCAACAAAAATCTGTTTGATTTTTCTTAGGCCCTTGCAAAAAGCGGACTGAGGTTTTCATTGGTGGTCACTTTTGCTTTGGAGTGAGCAAATGCTGTATCTATTTCACGTAAAGTTTTCTCGTGTGCAATTTATTATGCAAAATGAAATAAACCCACTCTGTTAAAATTCCTGTAACTTTGCTAACTCGCCCAGTTTCACTCGTTTGTCTGTTTGGAGTCTCGAGAACGAGGCAAGTCATAGATATTTATTCTGCCATGCTTAAATTAATTAACGAATAAAGTCAAACAGCTTCATGGAAGGGGCATGAGCCAACTAATGTAATAAAAATCATTTCATGAATGTTTTTATAAAAAATAAATGACTTGTAAAAATATTCATTTCTGAGAAGGAGACTTTATAACCTTATATAAAGAATAACGCTATCGCCCTTTATTAATAGTAAACAAAGTTATTTATGAAACGTCCTTTGTATATGAATAATATTGTAATTTCTATCTTATCCAAATTTTAAAAAACTTATATTCACAGTCTGCCGATTATGCAATTTAAAATTATGTATTCTTATAGTAGGCTATGATATGACAACACATGGCGAATGAAACATAATATTTTAATTAGGGATGTCGACGAACAGCAAAAAATAAACTTAAATACTTATAGTGTACGTAGGACACTCGTAATATTTTGTGCATATAATCATGTACAGCATTGAAATATGGATGAAATTAGCCCCTTAATCAATTTTCAATCTGTTTCCGTAAACATCTCGGACTTGCCTTGGTCTCTTTTAAATGATAAAATAATGGATTTAAAGTAATCATTTTTTCTAACTAATGAGATTACTTTAACAAGAGGTAAAAATTTTGTAATTCTGGCTTGTAACACTAAAGAAGTCTACATAAGAGATAACAACTACTTCGCAGGAACACGTTAATCACAATAAATTACATTATATTACAATTTTAGTCATAAAGAAGCTTAGAACCGCTAAAGATATCACAGAATTATTCGATAGTAAACGCTAAATATCACAATATGTTAGTTGAGACTGCAGTAATCAGTCTAAAGTAAATAAATACTCATACAGCTAAAGCATGTGAAAAGTGTCAAATCCTTACGTAAAAACCACTCAATGAGTCCGAAATTACTCCCAATTGAGTGTAATTTCGCACAATATATACTGAGTAGATAAAATTGGGTGTAAACACTTAATACTTGAGTGTTTTTTTCGTTATATAAGTGTTTGAATATATTTAACTTGCTCAGGAAGGGAGTGCCATAAGTACATATCTTGCACTCGGAAAGATACTTGTCTATAATTTGTGAATACTTTAGGAACTATAAGGTTCCTGGTGACTTCCCAAACCTGCCAGTTGGATAGATACTTCTTAAACATTAAAGATACAATAAAGGCTATTGAGTTTGTAAATTAAGAACTTTATAAAGAACGGCAGTGACATACTGCTGCTTTTTATCTGTATGTAACCAACCAAAGTGGTGGCAAGAGGATGTCATAACATTCCTTTCACTCTATATCATTCATCATAAATGTATAGACTACCAGTAGAAATTTGTTCAATCTATTCAATCTCTCTCAGAGAGAGGGAGAGAGAGAGAGAGAGAGAGAGAGAGAGAGAGAGAGAGAGAGAGAGAGAGAGAGAGAGAGAGAGAGAGAGAGAGAGAGAGAGACAGAGAGAGAGAGAGAGAGAGAGAGAGAGAGAGAGAGAGACAGATATTTAAACAAACTACTGGTAAAAATAAATAAAACAATTCAAATTATATCGATAAGTAAAAAAACAGTTTTGTGCCGTTTCAGTAATTTACATATAAAATTTTAGTGAATTATTAGAGCTTTTGTCAACGCTATTATTCTTTTATATTATTTAATAAATGAAGATACCAAATTTTGCTCGAGCGAAGCGAGTGCGAAGCGAGAGCGAAAAGTCACGTGAGGTAAGTATATAATGTAGTTACGTACTAGTTTCGAACCGTATTTTGTACCACGAAAGCCGAAAAATCATAGCTAAGTTGTGATTTTGAGGTTAGAGTGGTATAATAGTATATTGTGTACCTAGGGTGCAAAGTGGGCCTTTTTAGACTGAGTGTGAAGTTGGCAGTACGAGTCGTAGGTGAGCTAGCACGAGCCGAAGGCGAGTGCGTTTTGCGAACCGAAGACGATTACTGCAAACACACGAGGTCAAAAGGCCCGCCACTAAGCCCTAGCTACACACCATATTTTTTGTGACTCTTGTATTGATTTTCGGCGTTTTTGAACCTAAAAAGCAAGGCTCAATTGATTTTTGTGATTTTACGGAATTTTAGAGTAGCGGGCGCGAATGGATTTTTTTATCCAATCGGTCGAAAGAAAGTCACTTTAGGACCTCTTTTTAGGTCGAATAACGACGAAAATCGTGCATGTGTTACAAAAATAAAGTTTCAAGCTTATGTATTAGTTTTCATAAGCATACTCGCAGCAACGTACACAAAATTTTCGCTTCTGTTTCTTTTCGTTTCGTAAAATTTTTTAAATAAATAAATTTTGATATAGCGTAGCTTCATTCCACTGTCAAAGTCGACTTACATTTCTGTGTTCTTTATTTTTTATACAAACATAATTTATAAAAAAAAAAAAACAAATATGTTTAAAAATGAAAAAACACAGAAAATGCGTGGCACATTATGCGTCTTACATTCTAGAACATTTATTTTTTATTTGCTAAAAATATTACATAAACTTAAACTTTTATATTTTTTAATATTACATAAAATCATAGTAAATAATGATTTTATTTAATATTAAAAAATATAAAAGTTTATGTTTATGTTATATAACAATTTATTAAAGAAATAAATGTACACTAGAAACGCGGGGCTTAATAGTTTAGCCATTATATTTGCACTATTAATTTTTATTTGCATTTTCCATTAATCTGTATAAAATTTCATTACTAAATTATATTCTTTTCATGTAATCATTAATGTGCATTTAAACATAAGAAACATATGTTTGTTCCATTTTTAGAAAAATCTTTTTTTTTTCCAACAGTTTTGGTGGCAATACCTTGCGCATTTAGAACATTGGGAATAAAATATTTTATTCTCCTTTGAAAAACAAAATTGGCAAATTGACTTCATACATTCTGATTTGTTTATTAAAAATTTTGCCACATATATTCTATAATTGTCTGGTCTAAACTGTAAATCAAATGCCTCGTTACGACCAATGCAGTTAGCATAGTACATTACGTATAATCCGCAATTGAAACCATCTTTTTGAAGCGGACGCTTCTTTCGTAGAACTATAGGTTTCCATTCTTTGATGGAATTCAAATTATTCTTCTGAATTCCTGCAGCAATCCGTAAATATTTATTAAAATTGTCGAAGCATTCTTTAGAGCGTGTGCTCACATTCTTCGAGTCCATTAAACGTGGATCTAAATGCATAAAGGTTTTATTATTAACATCTGCAACACATAAACACCAATGATCATAGGTTTTATAAGGCATTATTAGCTTTCCCTTAAAGTTCCCTCTAAGATGATACATAAACCAATTATTATTTGGTTCATCATTCTTTATTGCGTGTAATATTATCATTGTTTGCTGCGTTGGTACAACTACAGCGTCCAAGTAATATTTCTCATTCGATGCTAGAAATGTATCAATCACATCGCTATCGATCCGTCTTTTTCCGCTTAAAGTTTGATATTCTTCAGAAAAGAGATGGAATTCATGATGTTTCGTATACATAATAGGTTTCTCACCATATTCATCTAATTCGCGATAATCTCTAACAGGATGATTATCAATGCTTTTGTATCTCCCAATTGTAAATGTTCCTTTTTCTTTCATATAATGCATATAATCACTTAGCAGTCCATTTTCCATAATAAGTATGTTTGACTTAATTTGAGGAATCGAATGAAGCATCTCTTTATTTTGTTTCTCTTTTACAGTTTTTTCAGTTTTATCTTCAATATGCATATGTTGGTTTACACTGTTGTCTTCTAAAGTGTTTTCAGTTGTATATTCAATATCCATAACATCGTTTGTACTGTTGATAACTTCATTCTCATAATCATTTTCATTGTTTTTTTTTAAACTTACTTCCATTGAGCAAATATTTAATTTTTCCGTAACATTTAAAATATCTGTTTTATTTTCAAGTTTGATTATCTTCGAAACATGTCCATTTTCCATGTTTAATTTATCTATATTAGTTTCTGGTTTGCGTTTCATGTTATTATTAATGTAATTAATGATGTCATCATCTTCACTTTCAGATTCAATATATTCATCTTGAGTTTCAGATTCAAAATATTCATCTGCACTTTCATGGCTTTCTATTTGTAATAGAGATCGTTTTTTGTACATTATTTCCTCTTCCTTACATTTCATTAAATCTGTAACGTCTACATTTACTTTGTCATATTGAATACCAACTATTTCATCCTTGTTGATATTTTTTATTTTTTTAGTATGTTTTCTGACCTCTCTTAGTGTTATCATTCGATCTATCATTTCTTCAGTTGGTTTGAACTGCCATACTGGTCCTTGGTCTTTGATGTAATTTGCAGCTAGCATTATACTTCGAGTCGTTGAAAATGCTAATCGACCTCTAAAGACAGACTTTTCTCTTTTTAATTTGCTAAAAGTTCTTTCGGGCGATGCGTTCGAATTTGGAATGCTTAAAACATTAAGTGCGAATTCTGCAAGATTTTGAAATAAAAACTCATTTCTTTCATTTTTATACAGTTTTATAATAAACCAAATAAGCTCAATATTGTTGGTATCCTTTAACATCTTTTTTATTTCTTCAGGGAATTTATATGTGGCTAAATCGATCCATTCCTTGTTGATTTTGTTTTTTAAATCAATTTCATCAGGTTTGATAATTGATTTATATACGGGAAAGACATCGTTCAAATCGGGATACTCTAATTCATGAAATTCATTATTCAATGCATTTTCTGGGTGAAAACATTTCAAAGCAAAAATTTTGTTATCCTCAAAATCGAATCTTTCTTTCATTCGCAGACAAAGTTCAACATAGAAATTTTGACAATTTTCACGAATAACTTTTTTTTCTTCTTCGCTAATTTCACTTGTGTCTAAAAATCCCTTGGTTTTTTTTCCTAATTTCATTTTATGCAAATCTTTGAACTCGTCTCTGTTTAGTGGATCTATCTCTGATATTAATGATTCATTAACGTAGCTGTCAATGTAATCTACATTCATATATAATTTTAAATATTGTACATATACTTCAGCTATTATTTGATTATTTTTAGGCACAATAGGTTTCTCGGATTGTAATGTTTCATTTGCATGAATCAATAAAGACAAACTTTCTTCTAAAAACTTGAAATATGTTTTTGTTGTTGGATCTGATAGCAATTCAAAAATAAAATCGGGAGATTTATCTGAGGGTATATCCTTAGATTTTTTATCTGCCAGAGATTCATTGTGAAAAAATATTTTCAAAGCCGTCCAACGTCGAAGTAATCTAATAACACAGTTATGGTATGATAACCATCTAACAGAAGTGTATTTTAATGTTATTAACTTTGCCATATCACCAATGGCTTCAATAATGTCGTTCTGCAAATTAAAAAAGTTTCTTTTTCTGTTAGAGCTACAACTCATATAACTATTTATGGATGTAATCAAAGTCACACATTCTGTTGGTAACATTTTTATTGCATTTTTTGCACACAAGTCAAGTGTATGACAATGGCACTTGGCTTTTATGATATCTGTATTTAGATTTGCCATTCTTGTGGAAACTGAATCTTTGCAACCTACCATAACGGAAGCACCGTCAGAAGAAAAAGCAATTATATTGCCGGTATTAATTTCAGTTTCACTAAACGTCGACATTGTTTTTTCAAACCAAGTATCTGCGTCAGCTTTTGATTTTTCTTTCTCGCTGTATACCGGAACTAAATCCCATAGAGTTTCGGTAATTTTGCAATGCTCTTCATCTTGAAAACGAACATTGATGCACAGGTGAGAATCAACTGTTCTATCTGTTGTTTCATCAATTAATACTGAAAATTTTACTTTTTTCAAAATTTCAGTTAATTTTTGTTTTTGTGCGGGAGCAATAATATTTTCTACAATATTTTTTATTTTTCTCCTATCCAGTGATACCTTAGATAGAGTATTCGAATCTTTTATAAAATTTTTATAAGCCAGGACTGTTTTACTTGCGGAAAGAAATGGCTGGTCGGATTCTACAGATAATGCTGCAATTTGAATTTCAACAGCTGCAACATCGCGGACCTGTTGTGGTATAATAATATTTCCTTCACTTCTTGCTTTGTGTTTATTAGATTGCAAATGATAATCTAATGTAGTCGTTTTTGCAGTAAACGTTTCATTACACACAATACATTGTGCTAAAATATTATTCTCTTCAACTGGCCTAATACAGGCGGAGTATTTTTCATTAGATTCCCATTCTTTTCTGTATTTTTGCACAACTTTTTTTTCCGATAAAGACTGATTCTCTTTAATAGATTTCTTATTTTTGTTAACAGAATTCCTTAACTCCTGTGTCTTTTTATCCTTCTCACCAATTTCATCGTGCATAACTGGAATTATTGAATCTTCAATATTTTCATGGGTTATTATATTTTCTTTACTTGATGTAAATTCATTTTTCACAATACATTTTTCTTCTTCACCATCTTGGTTTTCTAATAGCTTATCTTTTAAGAGAAGTCTGGCGCGGTCAATGTGATTCTGACTCTTCAAATGACCGTTTATTACTGGTATTGTTGGAGTGAATGAAAAACTACATATGTTGCACAATGCCCGATTCTCCGAATCTCGAGATATAACTTGAGAATATGTAGGATCATTTTCCCATTTAAATACCATTTTTACTTCCTCCTAGAGGAAGTTTTGTACTTTTAAATTTGTTCGACTAATAAAAATCGTACACAACGCTATATCCAAATTTAGCAGATAAGGAAAAGGAAATAATTGCTAAAAATATCAGGAACAAAGGACCCAAGGATACCTAAGGAAGGAAAATTTACTTTTGTAAAAAGAATTCTAAAATTATCGCTCTAAAAATTTTGTTCGGACATGTGCGATTTTACAGCTTTTTTATCGAAAAACGGGATAGGAGGTTCTATCGGAAATAGAATTAAAATTAAGATACATGTGAAATTTTGTATACAGGTTTTTAAATATCTCAAAAACACTCATATACATTTTCAGAAGGCTATGTGAGATAGAAATTAAGATATTAATGTTATTGTTTTTTGCTGGTTAACATGGACTCTTACGGGAAGTCGCGATTTCTTTGTACTTATTTGTGTATTATAAAGCATTAAATATTGAGATTCTATTCATATTTTTTTGTAATAGATAATGAAATTATGACGAACATTTATTACTCTTCAAAAATTTTATTATTGGACGCTGACTTATAACAAAAATATGTTGAATTTAAGAAACATACATTTTACCTCAAAAAATGTCTCAAATTAGAGCGTCTGTATAGAACTCTTAATTGAGAATAAGACCAAATGAAATTGTACAACTTAAATGAAGAATCGGTATTTCGTGAAATTCATCTGTGCAGCTTCATCAGTGCAATATACCTCGCGAATGAATCAAATAAAAAGTGCGTTCATTTTGACTACACTGAGAGAAATGTTGTAGGAAAATTTACTATAAATGTAAGAAAAATTCTATATTCGATACTATATTCGATAGGAACTTTGGGACAGACTCGAATTATCATAAAATTTACTACAATTTATAGTAAAAA
Organism: Torymus aiolomorphi; assembly: GCA_036365515.1. Classification (NCBI taxonomy): domain Eukaryota; kingdom Metazoa; phylum Arthropoda; class Insecta; order Hymenoptera; family Torymidae; genus Torymus; species Torymus aiolomorphi. The sequence continues at coordinate 236,375,441 of CM070874.1, read as the reverse complement.
TTGCTATATACATAGTAAAAATTACTCAAAACATAGAAATTTTTATTAGAAATTGTAGTAAATTTTATGATAATTTAAGTCTGTCCCACGGTTACTATAATACTATAAATATAGTAAATTTTCCTACAACATTTCAGTGTAGTGACTTACCGGTAGAACCCCTAAACAGCCGTATTCCGTTAAAATTAAGCAACGAGCAAAAAAGTCTGACACGGGTAAAAACCTTAAAAATGGGCAATAATATAAGCAAAATATGCTTCGTCACATATATTTTAGTGATTCTGAATCTATTCGGTTTTTTGCTGCTGAGTGCAATAGTAACAAAGAACGCTTTTATTTTACCTTGATTAATAGGCCCTAAAAATATAAAATATATAAGCGTGTTACAAAAAGCAACACGTAGTAACAGTAAAAGCGGTACAGCATAATATCCCACTGGAGAAATGATGGTTTATTACTATCATGTGTTTGCAATACTCGTCTTGTGCTTGTTCACATGCGACTCATACTGCAAACTCCACACGTGGGCAAAAAAGAGACGCTTCTTGCCTTTGACACACAATATACTATTAAAATACTTCAAATATTTTTTATTCAAATGATTTAGTAAAATTTTAAGGTAATGTATCTATTTGTAAGAAGTATAAAGGTGAGCAAGCTTAACTGAATTAAGTGAAAATGAATGTTATTTCTACAAAAAATCCAGAATGCGTTCATTTCTTTATTTCTTATAAACAAGGCTAAGGTACCCTGGTAACACACATTATGCAATTCTGGTGCACTTCTAATTCAATTTCTCTGCTCTGCATGGAAATTGCGTCAGACCATACGTAACATGGTGTATACTTAACCTATATTTCTGCACAAAACGACTTGCACGAGGCTTTGAGCAGCAGAATTGCAGTAAACTTGCAAACTGACAATTACACACTTGGAGAACCCATCACCTTGCACTTGCGCTTTCAGCAGAATTGCATGGGCAATAAGGAAGTTCATGTGCGCCAGGTACTGCGCAACAGAAATGAGCAGTCTTGTGCAATCGTTCGGGCAACCATATGGACCGTCCCATCACGCGCGTGTCCACAAGAATTGCAACAGAATTACGCGTAGCGTCTGCTACAGATGTGATGCAGCAAAAATTGCGTCAGAATTACAATAGCCGAAGTGCACTCTGACACAGACATCTGTTTGCACTTGCGCTTTCAGCAGAATTGCGTAGGAGATAAGCAAGTTCACGTGCGACAGACACTGTACAGCAGAAACGAGCAGTCTTGTGCAATCGTTCGGGCAACCATATGGACCGTCCCATCACGCGCGTGTCCACAAGAATTGCAACAGAATTACGCGTAGCGTCTGCTGTACATGAGATGCAGCGAAAATTGCGCCAAACTTACAATAGCTGAAGTGCACTTTGATATGAACAATGTTTTGTACTTGCGCTTTCAGCAGAATTGCACGGGAGATTAGTAAGTTCAAGTGCGTCAGATACTGTACAGCAGAAACGAGCAGTCTTATGCAATCAGTCGGGCAACCATATGGACCGTCCCATCACGCGCGCGTCCACGAAAATTGCAACATAATTACGCGTAGCATCTGTTGCAGATGTGGTGCAGCGAAAATTGCATCAGAATTACAATAGTTGAAGTGCACTCTGACATGGACAATAGCTTCTACTTGCGCTTTCAGCAGAATTGCATGGCAGATAAGCAAGTTCACATGCGTCAGATACTGTACAGCAAAAACGAGCAGTTTTGCGCAATCGCCCGAACAAGAATATGGACGGTCCCATCAGGTGCGCGTCCACAAGAATTACAGCAGAATTATGCGTAGCCTCTGCTGCAGATGTGCGAGTTCCACGCGTATACAAGAGCGTGTAAAACGTGTGTACATGGCAAAATAATTATTCAAACAATTCTTAACCCCGAGCAGGCGGGGGATGCCAGTTTCACGGCTATCCGGGAGCGCGTCAGATGTTCATACATGGCAAAATAATTATTTAAATAATTCTTAACCCCAAGCAGGCGGGGATGCAAGTTCCGCGCTTATACGGGAGTGCGTCAGAGGTGTATACAAGGCAAAATACCTATTTATAGAATTCCTAACCACAAGAAGGCGGGGGATGCGAGTTCCACGCGTATACGGGAGCGCGACAGACATGTATACATGGCAAACTAATTATTTATATAATTCCTAACCCCAAGAAGGCGGGGGATGCGAGTTCCACGCGTATAAGGATGCGCGTTAGACGTGTATACATGGAAAAATAATTATTCAAATAATTCTTAACCCCAAGTAGGCGGGGGATGCGAGTTCCACGCGTATAAGGGAGCGTGTCAGAGGTGTATACAAGGCAAAATAATTATTTATATAATTCCTAACCCCAAGTAGACGGGGAATGTGACTTCCACACGTATACGGGTGCGCGTGAGACGTGTATACATGACAAAATAATTATTTATATAATTTCTAACCCCAAGAAGGCGGGGGATGCGAGTTCCACGCGTATACGGGAGCGCGTCAGACGTGTATAGAAGGCAAAATAATTCTTTATAGAATTCCTAAACCCAAGTAAGCAGAGGATGCGAGTCCACGCGTATACGGGTGCGCGTTAGACGTGTATACATGGAATAATTCAAATAATTCTTATCCTCTTGTAGGTTGGGGATGCTCCCGTATTCGCGTGGAATGCGCACCTTGGAGTTAAGAATTATTTAAATAATTATTTTGCCATGTATACACGTCTAGCGCGCTCCCGTATACGCGTGGAACTCGCATCCACCGCTTAGTTGGGTTTAGGAATTCTATAAATAATTCTTTTGCCTTCTATACACGTCTGGCGTGCTCCCACCCGGTTGCAAATATTCACCTGGTTTTCACCTGAATTTCCACCTGAATTATCTCCTGAATTTCTATACCTAAATTTTACGTGAAATTCATATAAAATATAGACGAAACCCACCTCAATTTTATGTGATATATACCTGTATTTCACGTATCGAAATTCTAAAAACGTCAGGTGCATATCACGTGATTTTCACCCGAACTTCACGTCTAATTCACCAGAGATAAATTAAAGCATTGTTCTCGTGTAACCGTTTTCTCAGGTGGAATCCACACGATTTTCACAAGATATTCGTATGAACTTCATGTAGATTTCAGGTTTATTTGACTATAATATGTCGTAGCATTTCCGGTCGAATTTAACCTGAAATTCACGTGATTTTCGCTCGTTATTCACGTGAACTTCACTTAAGATAAATTCAAGCCTCGTTAGCATGTTATCGTTTTTAGGTGAAAATCTCATGAATTTCAGGTTAAATTCACCCAAAAATTCTACGAAATATAGATAAAATATACCTGAAACCTACATGAAGTTCATACGAAAATCTTCTGAAAATCTCGTGAGATTCACCTGGGAAACGAAAACACGAGAACAAAGCTTCAATTTATCTCTGGTGAAAAAAATCACGTGATAAGTGAAAAAATGGTTTAAAAACGAATAATTCATGATTAATGTTTCTTCTACTGAAGTATATTTATCCTCGGCCTACTTGGGGTTAAGAATTATTTGAATAATTATTTTGCCATGTATACATATCTAAGGCGCTCCCGTACACGTGTGAAACTCGGATCCCCCACCTGCTGGGGGTTAAGAATTATTTAAATAATTATTTTTCCATGAATACACGTCTAACGCACACCCGTATACGCGTGGAAGTCACATTGTCCCCGTCTACTTGTGATTAGGAATTATATAAATAATTATTTTCTCTTGTATGCACGTCTAACGTGCTGCTGTATACGTGTGAAACTCGTATCGCCCGCCTTCTTGGGGTTAGGAATTATATAAATAAGTATTTTGCCTTGTATACACCTCTGACGCGCTCCCATATACGCGTGGAACTCGCATCCCCCGCCTACTTGGGGTTAAGAATTATTAAAATAATTATTTTGCCATGTATACACGTCTAACGCGCACCCGTATACGCGTGGAAGTCACATCCCCCGCCAACTTGGGGTTAAGAATTATGTGTATAATTATTTTGCCATGTATACATATCTGACGCGCTCCCGTACACGTGTGAAACTCAGATCCCCCACCTACTGGGGGTTAAGAATTAATTAAATAATTATTTTCTCTTGTAGGCATGTCTAACGTGCTGCTGTATACGCGTGAAACTCGTCACCCCCGCCTTCTTGGGGTTACGAATTATATAAATAAGTATTTTGCCTTGTATACAACGCTGACGCGCTCCCGTATACGCGTGGAACTCGCATCCCCCGCCTACTTGGGGTTAAGAATTATTTAAATATTATTTTGCCATGTACAAACGTCTATCGCGCTCCCGTATACGCGTGGAACTCGCATCCACCGCTTACTTGGATTTAGAAATTCTATAAATAATTATTTTGCCTTCTATACACGTCTAACGCGTTCCCGTGTACGCGTGGAACTCGCATCCCCCGCCTACTTGGGGTTAAGAATTATATAAATAATTATTTTGCCATGTATACACGTCTGACGCGCTCCCGTATACGCGTGGAACTTGTATTCCCAGCCTGCTTGGTGTTAAGAATTGTTTTAATAATTATTGCGCCATGTGTGCACGTCTGACGCGCTCTCGTATACGCGTGGAACTCGCACATCTGCAGCAAATGCTACGCGTAAGTCTGTTGCAATTCTTGCGGACGCGCGCGTGATGGGACGTTTCATATGGTGGCCCGAACGATTGCATAAGACTGCTCATTTCTGCTGCACAGTATCTAACGCACGTGAGCTTGCTTATCTCCCATGCAATTCTGCTGAAAGCGCAAGTACATGCTGTCGCCTTCGGCGAGAGCATAGTCTGCGCTCACCTCTAGGTGTCGCACTCTGCGCGGCTCCCGCTGTCAACCCGGCAGCGTGCGGGTATTATAAGCCCGCGCGGCCTACGTACTCGTCGGGCTTCGTTCTCCTATATATATCCCGCCTTGCGCAGATGGTCTTGGCATTACGCTAAAGTTTAATTGGAGAATAAAGTTATTTTTTTTTGTAGACAAAACACTCGTTGTTATTGACTACACCCACGAGGTGCAAGGTCTCCTATCCTTGCCTCACCTCGTTTTTGCAAATGGGATCACTCCTGATCCCCGGACTCCTCTTCCTTCCCCCTTAGCACCTTCCTCTAGATGAGCCTGCGTGTTTTGAATACCGAGCTCTATACTCGTAAGAGTATTCAGGTTTGCACCGAAATTCTTAAGCAATTCTGCTGCACGCGGACGTCTATCACGAGCGTCTTAAGAGGCCGACTCTGTCACAAGTCTGCACCGTTTCTGCCGTAAAGTTTCTGTCGCGTACACCCATCGAAATTCTTACGCAATTCTGGTGCACGCGGGCGTCCATCACGAGCCTCTTGAGATCGCACTCCATCTGTCACAAGTCTGTACCGTTTTTGCCGTAAAGTTTCTGTCGCAAGCAACTAACGAAATTCTTACGCAATTCTGGTGCACGCGGGCGTCCATCACGAGCCTCTTGAGATTGCACTCCATCTGTCGCAAATCTGCACTGTTTCTGCCGTAAAGTTTCTATCGTAAGTAACTAACGAAATTTTTACGCAATTCTGCAGCATACGGGCGTCCATCACGCGTCTTTTGAGATCGCACTCCATCTGTCGCAATTCTGCAGCATCTCTGTTGTAAGTTTTCGGGCGCGTGCAACCGTCTGAATTCTTACGCAATTCTGCTGCACGCGGGCGTCCATTATGAGCTTCTTCAGATCGCACTCCATGTGTCACAAGTCTGCAGCATTTCTGTTGTAAGTTTGCTGTCACGTGCCACCGTCTGAATTCTTACACAATTCTGCTGCAAACGGGCGTCCATCATGAGCCCCTTCAGATCGCACTCTATCTGTCGTAAGTCTGCAGCACTTCTGCTGTAAGGTTCTGGCTGCAGGTTCTGCCCGCAGAACTATGCGAAAATGCTAAGGTATGTTATGCATGATTTGCGCACTCGCGCGTGCGTCAGAGTGTGTTACCAGGGGTACCGTATGGAAATAATTAATGTAAGGACCTGTACAAAAATGTAGTAAACTGTAAAGAAATCGTATTAAATCGTAAGAAAATGTTAGTTTTCAGACATATTTTTTTACGGTCTTATTTATTTTTATACATTTTATAAATATGAATAATTCTTTCAATTTAGTCTATATAAAAACTAAAATGTAAGAAAGTGTAAGAAATTGTGTAAAAATGCAAATGTATTACAATTTCTTACATTTGTGTACGAGTGTGTTGTACGTTTTAATACGCTTTGATTCATTTTCATAAAATTTTCTACATCTCGCGACGCTCGGGGGCTAATTTCACGTAGTGCCATAATGGTCCAACTAAAAAATCTCATATGAGAACTCATGTGTGATCTCATATGAGATCTCATCTGAGGCTCATATGAGTACTCATGTGAGTCTCATGTGAGTCTTATATGAGATATCATATGTGATTTCATATGACGTTTTGGCGCGAGTACTCATACACTGACAGAAAAACCCGGGGAAAAATTCCTATGTTGCTCTTGGAAGTTGCCCACAACGGCTTAAAATCGAAAAATTTACTATCTTTTATATGAAAAAGTCCAATGTCACAAGTAAAAGTTCCTATGCCAGCATAGTAAAAATTAACAGGTGGCTAATGGAACTTTATCTTTTGTACATTTTCCCAGGCTAGCATGGTAAAAATTGAGAGAGTTTTAGAATAAGAATTCACACGTTCAATCGTAAACAGCCCGCGAGTGCACGAAAAGTTGACCTCTTCAATGTCAAAATAGGAAAGATTCAGACAGATACATGTCAACAAACTCAATCCACCTTGGCAACATCGAGACAAAACACAAACGCTAAACGCAACAACTGAATGTGCCGTTCTAATCCAATATACTTGTTTTTATTTATTTTTTTTTTATTTTTTATGATGAGACAATTTTTAAAATAATTGTTTATTTGTAATATTTTTAAGGAAGGTTGTGAAAAACTATTATATCGAAAATACAAATTCATTAATAAATAAATGAGCTTGTTTAATTTAAGGTATTGGTAATATTTATAAAATGTTAAACAATATTCTTAATATATAACATTTGTAATAAATTACGCTAAAATAGAGAATAGTATTATTCGAGTTAAAGCATAATTTGTTATAAAATTAGCGCGCATATCTTACGTTTGGGGATATACAAGTTCCAAAATTTTGTAGGACATATGTCTTTATAGGTAAGTGGTTAGCGCTGCCGACTACCGTGCCAAGGGTTCCAGGTTCGAGTCTCGATGTCGTCAAAAATTTTTAATTTATTTAATAAATTTTCTTTAATCATGTTTAATTCAAAAATAACTTCTGTATTGTCTAAATATAATAATTATGTGTCTGATACTCGCTCCTTCCCCACTCCTAAAAAAAAAAGATGAAATAATTTTTTTCGCTCTTTAAAATCAGTTATAAAAAAATTCCCATGTTAGACTTGGAATTTTTCCTACGTGTATTGCAAATTCTGCTAAAAATCCGACATATGGTCGAGTTACGATTCCAACATGGTAATTTTTACACGACAACATAAGAATTTTTACCAGATTTTTTCTGTCAGTGTAAGAGTACTACACTGAAAAAAAAGTATTGTGCGCACGGCAATACCAAAGTTGGGATACGGAGTATTTTACTGAGAGGAATTCGTACTATTTCCACCGCAATATCTATTCCTCTACAACCAACATCGGATATTCGCGCTATATGCAAAATCAGTATAGCTGTGAGAGCAATACCGATACTTGAGTCAACTAAACGTTGGTTCCCATACAGAAACGGCCGGGCATAAGCACGCGGGAAGACGCGACAAGTGCGCGCGGATTATTTCCACTTCGTCTTTTCTACGACTGCTACAAAAATTATGGATATCTGGGTGAAAAAAGGTGGTCTAGGTGTTCAGGGTGGCCGATGACGGAGTCTAGATGGTGCGCTCCGTAGCTTTTAACCTCTACGTGTCGAAACGCATCCAATGCTTAGTCTAGGTGTTTAAGATAGCCGATGACGAAGTTTAGAGTTTTTGCCAGCGTAGGTTTTTGCCTCTAGGTATTGGAACTCGCCGAATGCGTGATTTAGATGTTCGGGCTGATGACGGAGTCTAGGTGGAACTCACCGTAGTTTTTTTTCCATCGAGATGTCGGAATGCATTCCATACGTTGTCTAGGTGGTCGGGATAGTTGATGACGATGTCTAGGCGATGCGTTTCAACACCTACAGGCAAAAAGACTACGGAGCGCATTACCTAGACATCGTTATCGGCTACCCCGAACACTTGGACCACGTATTAGATGCGTCCTGATATCTAAACACAAGAAACTACGGAGCGCACCACCTAGATTCCATCATGGGCCACCCAAATACCTAGATCGCGTATTCAATGCGTTCCAATACTCACAGGCAAAAAACTACGGAGCGCACCATCTAGACATCGTCATCGGCTACCTCTAACACCAGGACGACGTATTAAATGGGCCCTGATATCTTAACACAAAAAACTACGAAGCGCATCACCTAGACTCCATCATTGTCCACTCCAAAGACCTAGACTACGCATTCGATGGGTTCCAACACCTAGAGGCAAAAAACTACGCCGCGCACCATCCTGACATCGTCATCGGCGACCCCAAAGATCTAGACCGTGCATTCGATGCTTATAATTATCGATAGTTCTTACCCACAACCTACATCTTTGACGTTTGCGCATATAAATTTCAGGTTATATATATATATTGTGCTCAAAAACAACTTAGTATTGTCGTCACAGCAATACTAAATCTTTTGAGAGCGAAACCGAACTAACAAAACCAGTTTAGTTGTCACAACTATACGGTATCGGTATGAGCCTAACAGCTATACTTCTATTGCTGTCAGACAAAAAATATTGTCAGATTTCATATACTTTTTTTTCAGTGTAATATTAAAAATTGAAAGATAAAAAAAAATACCAAGTGGTAAAATTGTAAAAAAGCAATAATTTTGACCTACGTTAAGAAAAAATAGATTAACAAAATGTTTCAAAGAATTAGACGATATTTTTCAAAATGTTGTGACGGAACCGTCTACGATCTTGCATAAAATAAATTTTTTTTTACCTTCTATTATTTAGGATATAGTTCAAAATATTTCCTATTTGATGAATCACGATCATGACCCTGAACCACTACTACCCTACCGACACTACTGTACCAAGGGTTGTGAGTTGTGAGCTGCGCCACTCGAAGCTTCCCCAAACTGCCATAAACGTCGACGCGGCGTATGTCTTAATCTTGAATTTTAAATACTTACAATTTCCCTTTTCCTTATATTTCGGCTTTATATTAAACGGACTGTAAACTTTCTTTTCTTCTTGATGAAGAACAAACATTATTTCCAATAAATAAAATATTGTAATCAACTATACCTACGACCACGAGCGTAATAAAATATAGTATGAAATAATTTACCGAGGATCATTACTTTTCGTATATAAAATGAGTAACCTACTCTAGTAGAAATTTTAAACAACGTTACTCGTATTTCTTAGTTGTGTACCAATCTGAATAATAGTAAAACTCTTAGTTGAATAATAAATTCCTGCATCACGATTTTTATTGAAAAAATACTCTAGATTGTTTATTAACACAATAGTTATAAAATATGACTAATTTCCTACTAGGGTATATTCTAAATAATAGCTTAAGTATAAATTACCAAATGTAATTTTTTCCTTTATATGTTCGACTGAATATTTTAGTATTTTATATATAAATTAAGTTAGCGTTTAACCAGATATTGTTCATTCGATAAAACACTTTAACTAGCAACCGTTCAGGCGTGGGATGAATAGTTTACACGATATAACATTTGTAAAATAGATTTAAGATTATAATAATTACTTTAAGCCACACTCTTGAAGGACTATTTTCTATACCTGAGTAATAAAACTCATCCCATAATTTTTCTTTTGTTTCCTTTCCTTACTTCTATAAAGGAAACTCACCAAACAGCAAAATATTTGGTTTATACAAAATATTCTTTAAATAAATAAATAAAATTTTAACTAATTAACAAATAAATAAATTAATGTTTTTCAGTTTGAGATAACTATATTTAAGCGCGAGAATACTCTTTCAAAATGTGAAATTGGCTTTAAGGGACGCTTAGCTCGAGCGGATACATTATCTTGATGCTGCAAAACACTTGACTCATACTAAATATAGATACGACGCTTTCCCACGCGGGGACGCGCTTTTCCAAATCATGAATATATACGACCTATACTGTACATTGGAAACATAATTTTACATTATTAGGCAATATCTCTCTGTTACAGATAAAATTGTTTTAACAATTACAAATAAATAACCACCTGTACTTTTGCAACTACAACTTTTAAGCATGAAATGGATTATAACCAACTAATAATGAATAATAATTATAATAACCACTATATCATGTAAAGTAACAAGCTTATTAACCACTAGCTTAATTTTTACCGACTGTGTTTATTTTTATATATAACTTTATCGAATACAATCTCATTATAATTTAGATTTTTAAGTATTAGTAACTTTTATATCGTAAATAACAGTTTGTTTATCCTTATGTTACCATATAAACACTCATACCAAAAATAAAAAAAAAAAACGATAACTATAATTTTTAATTAACAACATGTATATACAGAATTAATTATTAATAAATAACAATTAATTACTGTAATAGCTATTATATTATATAAATCAACAAGTTTTGATAACAAAATATTTAGGTTTAAGTTTATTTTAGATAATTGACTGTTATTATAAATTATCATATATGATTACATTGTAAATTAGATTATTAAGTTAGTAAAGTTTTGTATTGCGAATAACTATCATTAAAATGGTCGTAGCGTTTTCGTTCAAATTTGTAATATCTTGCTACGTAATTATTTAGTAAGATAAATAATTCAATTCATGGTAGAATATCTAGATTGTTAATTATAGAAAAAGCTGAGACAAAGAGGGTGTTTTACCGTTACAAACAGCCCCACGCACATGGCTTATCTAAAAATAGATATCCTCAGCCTTACTGCGCAGAGACGCATTTTCCAGCATTTTTGGGACTCAATGTACTATAGTCTAAGAATATTATTTCCAATTTTAAAACTTATAAAGCTTATATTTGTTTAACTATTTTACATTTTTAATTTCTAACAACACAGTTCAGCTGCAATAATTTTTCTCTACATTTTCATATAAAATCCATCTCCAAACAACACTTTAAAAATAACTGTTTGTTTGTAATTTCAATAATTTATTATTATTTTTCTTGTGGAAACTTAGTAGTTTTATATTCTTATAATAATTTCATTTTCTAGCAATTACAAATATTCACATCCAAAGCTTGAAAGGACTAATTACTTAATTAATCGATGAATAAATATAAAAATAATAAATTTTATGATTGGAAATAATCTAAAAACACATTCTATGTAAACCCTAAGAGAATCATTTATGTCACTGCGTTAATATTAAGTAAAACATTATAATTAAATAAATAATAGCGATATTTACGACAATTTTGTAAACATGTTTATAATATTTAGCTTGACTGTTTAGTTTTACCATTTCTCATGAAGCTTCATATTATTGTAAAATTATATTAATTATTTCTCTGTAAAACTAAAATTATATTTTTCGATTTTTATTATTCACTATAACTCCATTTCTAACCAACGTATAACCACCGCTCAAATTTGTAATAGCTTATTATAAAAATACCTATTAAAATAAAATAGTAACTAAATTGTGAAATTGCGATATCCAACAATATTAAATAAAGTGAAGAAAACTGCGAAAATGTCAGTGACAAGATTGAAGAGTGAGGGAGATAGGTATATCTTCTGTCTCTCTCATCTCTCTTTCTCTGTCACTCATATAGCGTTCTCTCTCGCTCTTTAAAGAAGATACGAGCCGCCGGAAAATACCCTAGAGAAGGGATAAGGGACCGCTCTCTACCGCTCCCTGTGTTAAAACATAGGATCTTCCCCACTATCACAGAAATCGACGTTTGGAAGGGATGACGCCCCCACATCATTGGACACCGCTTTTCCACACCACAACATTACGAGATATGCAAAGCATCCCTCGCCGCCGAACTTATCACGTATGATTCGTTCACCAAAATGACGCAACTACCCGATTTGACACCGCAGCTTTTCCAGCAAAAGAAGAGGAGGAGCAATGCATTTAAATACGCCGAGCGCGCACTGCTGCAGCGCAGTCAGCAAGAGCCTCACAAGCTTTGTTGATTGTACGTGCAGTACAACCACAAGCATTCACAAGCTTTATTGATACTGTACACTTATTGAGAGAATTATTTTCAAAAATAAAAAAAAATATATTCAAATCAAAATTTCGGAATTTTACATTTATTCAAAAATCTTTTAAAAAAAAAACCAAAAGAAAAAAAAGGTGAATAAGATAAAGAAAATAAAAATAAAAATAAATCTATAATTAACTTTGGATTTTGAATAAAAGCTTGGCCTTGGTCTTAAGGATTTTAAGTGACATCTTTATTCGAAATTACAAGTCATTTAGTGAGACATCTTAAGGAGTCTAATGCAATTTGACTTGACAAAGTAAATATTTATTTATTTATATATAAGAAATTATTGAGAAAATTTATTGAAAATTATAATCGAATTCACTAATAAAAATAAATCTATAATTAACTTTGGATTTTGAATAAAAGCTTGGCCTTGGTCTTAAGGATTTTAAGTGACATCTTTATTCGAAATTACAAGTCATTTAGTGAGACATCTTAAGGAGTCTAATGCAATTTGACTTGACAAAGTAAATATTTATTTATTTATATATAAGAAATTATTGAGAAAATTTATTGAAAATTATAATCGAATTCACTAATAAAAATAAATCTATAATTAACTTTGGATTTTGAATAAAAGCTTGGCCTTGGTCTTAAGGATTTTAAGTGACATCTTTATTCGAAATTACAAGTCATTTAGTGAGACATCTTAAGGAGTCTAATGCAATTTGACTTGACAAAGTAAATATTTATTTATTCATATATAAGAAATTAAAGAAAATTATTCATGATACCTAGTTTATTAACTCGGAGCCCAAGTGTTTACTCTCTATCTTGTAAATTAAATTAATACACAGTGGCTTATGAGCATCAGCTCTCGAGAGGGAAGGGTGAACCTGAGAATAACCTGAGATTGGGTAAAATTAGTTTTTCCTAAAACCTTAAACTCCTGGGCTCGTGACCTACATCCTATCCATACAAGGGACGTAGTGCAACAAAATTGTTCTTAAGGGACAAGTGTGCCGTACCTGTTGATCCTGATTAACTTTCCAAAATTCCCTACCAACAAATATCTAAAATCACTACTACAAGCGCCTTGTACTTCCAACTCAAAGCTCAACCAAGGTTAATTAGCTAACGCAGCTACGGCCTAAAAGAGCGTAACTCTTAATCGAGTTAACAATCCCAGTCGTGTTGTGTCTTAGGACGTGACAATGTAAAATTTTCACCAACATCTCAACAAATTTTAAAACTTGCTTATTAAAACTACACATAACTGTTGTCTTTGCCTAAATTACGACCATTTTCTACAGTTATCTGCAGTGAATAACTGTATTCTTCAGTTTTATTCAATTTATTTTTTTCAGTTTTATTCAATTGGTTTCACTATTTTTTTGCTAGGGCATGAACAAATAAAAGAATACTTACGATGTATTTAATTGAATAACAGCTAATCCAAATGTGTTTGTTATTGTATCGCACTTGATATTTATCTAAAAAGATAATCCAAATGTGCTTGATGATAGCTAGAGTGTATCACACTTGATATTTATCCAAAAAAACCCAAGGCAAATCTGCTGCACACTAATACAGGTTACGTATTTATACCTTACGTTAACAAACGTGAGAATAAACAAAACCTTTATGTAATGATTTACCTGAACAGGTAAACAAATGAATCGCGCAAAGGCGTGCGTGCGCATAAAGCCATATTTTAATACGAATGGATTAAAAATTCCAAATAATATTAATCTATATTTATATTTAATTCCTAATTTTTGGTCTACTGCCGAAAAATAATCATACGAATGAGTACACTTATGAGTACTATTAATAAGTATATTATAGTGTCCTGATAGCAGGACAGATTTAAAAGTATATGTCTCCGCATTGGTTCTTAAGTTTGTCCCGTTATTGGGTCAACATCATGCAATATATTTTACCCTATGCTGTCCCGCTATAGCAGCATCTTGAGTATAACTATGAACTTACTTATCTTAATAAGATAAAAGTATGAAAATGAGTTTCCTTTGGTATAAAATAATAAAAAAAACCAAAACTAATTAATTATGTCGAATAGATTTAAGAAATTTGACTTATTCATTTTGAAATATGCATCTGAACTTTTCACTATGCTGTTTTTTTTGTCCCGACACTGGGTACTTTACCTTACTTACAAATATATGAATTTGTACTTTTTAAAAAACTAATTTATTGACATTATACATTACGAAAGTACAAATTCGCTACTAATTTATTCTTTTAAAAGTACAAATTAGTAAATTTATTCCTTTCAAAATTTTAAATTCAATAATTTGTACTTTACCTGTGTCATTTTGTACTTTAGCATTTAGAGCGTAAAGTTCTTGTTACAGAGCGTGACAGATATTGAGGAAGAGTGAGAAGGAGGGAAAGAGCGTGGGAGAGAGAGAGCGGGGGAAAAGAGGGATAATAATTACATTGGGGGGGGGGATCCAAAGTTTAGACGACTCACTTGAAAATTGAAGTCAACTATAGACGTGCTCGGTTTCGATATAAGCTACTGCAGATTGTGCAAAATTTCGAAATTCTAAATTACGAAAATCATATTTTCGAATCTAACAATTCACCTACTGTCCAAAACATCGAATTTCATGAACACGATTTCAAAGCAAATATAATTTGTTTCTAATGACTTATTTCGAAATATGTTTATTGTATCCCTATTAAAATTCTATTAATGAAATTCGATGTTTTGGACAGTAGGTGATGTGTTACATTCGAAATATGATTTTCGTAATTTAGAATTTCGAAATTTTGCACAATCTGCAGTAGCTTATATCGAAACCGAGCACGTTTATAGTTGACTTCAATTTTCAAGTGAGTCGTCTAAACTTTGGACCCCCCCCCCCGTACAAATGTACGGTACATTGTTAAATAACAATGTTTGTCAAGTATAAAACTGTATGTTAAGTGATTTTACAACTTTTTTCTATTTGACTTTCAGTATCCGCGTGAAAGAAATTGAATTAAAAACACCAAAAATTTATTATTGATTCGTAGAATCCCTTTTCATAAAATAAAACGTAAATAATTTCAAAGGATTGTATAGGTTTCGGAAAATAATTCTTATGGTTTCGGAAACAAATTTTTACGGTTTTCAAAAGTTCTTGTAAAAGGATTGTAAAGGTTTTGGAAAATAATTTCCCATTGCTTGCAAAAGTTTTTAAAAGATTGTACAGATTCTGTAAAATAATTCATTAAAGGATTTTTTAAAAGATGTAGTGATATAGAGATAGACCATGTTTGAAGTTAAATTATACTACAATATTAATATTTCATTATAAATAATAATCATTCATATCTGTTATAATTTTTTTTTTTTTTTTTTCAATAATAATGCGAATAACTGTTATTAGCATTTTTTGTCATGACTTTCATT
Organism: Torymus aiolomorphi; assembly: GCA_036365515.1. Lineage (NCBI taxonomy): Eukaryota > Metazoa > Arthropoda > Insecta > Hymenoptera > Torymidae > Torymus > Torymus aiolomorphi. The sequence continues at coordinate 236,359,682 of CM070874.1, read as the reverse complement.
TTATGAATAAATAAAGATAAATAAATGCAAATAACTAAAAATAACTGTAAAGAACTGTTACTAACAGCAAATAGTGTTATTAGAATCCCAAATCATGCATTTATAAACTGCAAATAATAGCACATAACTGCAAATAAAAATTATATTTAGTTATTAACAATTTTGTGCCTATAAGTTATTTCAGCCTGGGAGGGCCTGGGTTAGTATTACATTTTATAATACTTTTATTAAGATTCTTGCACTTCTATATATTCGACAGATTGATAAAACCTCCTTTGTAACTAAACTCAGGTTCTGGGCCAATTTTCTTTGGTAGAGTCGCTAGCTTACCTTCAAAGGAATATCTATAACAGTATTTCTCTTTGTCTCTACTACAGGAGGTTGTGGCCTTAATGGATAATGATTTGATTCACACCGTCAAAAGAAAAATTCAACAAGAAAAATTTGTAACGAATTCATATGTACTATATGTTCAACTCTTATTATAACATTCTAACTTTAAGCACAATAAGTTAAAGTTATCCATGAATAGAAGCTACAGCCTAAACAGTTTTCTAATAAGTATATAATAAACCGCACATACAATAAACTCGTTCCAAGTTCAATTGCATATAGACTCTACATCCATATAGATCACACAGTAAACATATTTATAAATTTATTTTTTAAATTGACTTATTTATTCACTCCTTCACAAATGTATTTCACTGGGAAGCATCATGTTTTTATATTACAAAAAACAAGTTATTTCACAAATGCCAAATGTTTATTTCTCTGTACTAATTTTTATTGTTTATTTCAAATAGTTTTTTCACCCATACATACATATAACAAACTCGTGTTCACTCACATAAGCCCTTGTATCAATAGATCACCAACATTTCCATACAGTCGTATAAAAAACACACACACAATCTTAATAAACATCTTCTACACTTGCAATAGTACACGGTTGATTTTTTATTACTTCTTGAATTAAGTTGACATCAGTTATTCGTTAAGCAGAAGTTTTTGCGTATTTCCATTTTTCTCATCTCTGTTTCTAATAAGTCTTGAAAACTTATTCCAACAATGCCTTTTGTTGGTCCAAGACTCGAGTCTAACCTATAATAAGACTTTGGTTGATCCATAATGCATCCTTGATTACAGTGTTTTTTAACAGATTCACTATGGCATGATAATACACATCATTAGGAATAATTAAAACTGTAAATATTTTTAATTCCTTTTTACTCTTTGTAAACGTTATGTATTTTTTCTTATACATTATCCATACTGAACCTGTTAAGTTCATCTTCGATAAAACACATACCAATTTTACAGATACTCTGGTACTCTTCATTTCCTTGATCATACTAGATGATAACCTTTATAGGTATAAGTTCGTCTCTGCCAATTTTAAATTTTAAGAATGCTGTGATGACTATCATTAGGGGCGGTTGAAACATCCTCTTTCGAATTTAACGGCTTCCTTTGACAATGAATCCTAGTAATCATAAAGTTTAAATATCAGTCAATTAATTCAATTAGAAAAAAAGTAGTTGGTTAAAAAAAAAATTTAAATACATAGCAGAATATTCCTTTTATTATGACAACTTTTATAAATACTATACTATAATATTTATTGAGTTTTAGATTATGTGAAAATAATTTAGTAAAAGATTCTTTAGATTGCTGTTAAACAAAAAACTTGTAAAACTTTTGTCGATAACGCTTTTCATATCAGACATAATATTGTGACGGCGGATGCTTCAATTTAATTTTTTTTATATAATTTAAAGTAAGGAAAAAAAATAAATATATATCGTAGTTTAAACTGAGAACCTTCTGTTCTCTTATGAAAAAAATAAGTTGAGCATTATTGTCACCCAGAATGTCGCCGCGCATTATCGTTGAGGAAACCCAGAGTCGCGTTTTCGAGCAGAATGTTTCTGACGAGGACAAAGGAACATAGTGAAAACTATATGAGAAAAAAACGTTTTACGACTTGACTCTCTCGGAAAAGCAGTCACCCTCGCTCGGTTTTTCTTCCACGCCGAAAGAAAACATCTGTGTACACTTGAGAAAGCCAAACAAGATAGCGAGAAAGGGAGAGTCATAAAAATTCCTGCGCCTAGCCGCTTGTTCTAAGTTGGAAAATCGACACCGGTTTTCCTAATTTTCTTGCTACGAACAATAATGCGTAATGTTTTCTTATTTCCGCGGAATCACGTAAGATATTTTATGACCTTCTCTAGGAGATGCAATTTATATAATTAACAATAGATGTACTCTTCATGTTGTATCGATTAGGAAGAAAATATTCGAAGTTAAAAGAATCAACCTAAACAATAAATTATAAGATAATAGTGCTTGGTAGTTCGAATAATAATTTTAAAATTATAAGAATAAAAATCTCTCTCGTCAATGCAATTGCTGTAGGTTTAATTTAAACTTAGTCAAAATGTTTGCGATTTTCCCTAATTTTGGATGTTTTATTTTCTAACATAATTAGTCTAAGACCATAGCGAGTTGATGGAAAGTATTTTAAGATTTTCTTTTGTTTTTCTTTCGAGAAAGCGTGCGTTACATAATGTTTGCGATACGTTTATTTTATACTATTAATGTTAAGAAAAATTGAATTTTTACGTTGAGGTTCAACAATCCTATTACCGTTTAGGTACTTGCATTTGTTTATCAATTTAAAAAATGATTGGGACATTATAATTTCAATTAATCATAGTTAAAGGATAATTAAACGTAAAAATTGAATTTTGCATATTAGAAGTATTGTAGAATAGTTAATAAGACGTTTCTCAACTCATTTTGAATTAAATTAACAGAGTTTTGCGCATACAAATCAACAAATTAATGTTAAAATAAGAAGGCACAGAAAACCGGCTTGAGGAGCCATCTCTTGCGTAAAGATCTGAACCCTAGAGTTCACGCCCTCCCGCGCTCGCGCCCCCAAACCAATTAGGGGCCCAAAATTAGACAAGAAAAGAGGAGGAGGACGATTACACCAATGAGGGAAATGAAGCTAACTTCGTTTTTCTCCATCGCGACGGATCAAGGGAAGGGAGTTTTCCCGCCCACTACCCTCGAAGCATCAAACGGGACTCACGCGGCCCCGGAGGTCAGTCTGCCACCACCATCCAGCAGGACGGAACACTCACAGCAAGGAAGATCAGCACCATCACCACCACTACGGACTTAGGAAATTATTTGTGTTTTTTTTTGTAAAGAGCGTGCAAAGCTCTGTAGATTGTAGGTCGAAGCATTGTAAGAGAGAGAGAGAGAGAGAAGACCGAAATAAAAAGTAAGTTTATATCAAATATCATTATCTTTTCTATCTCATCTTTTATACCTCACCCTCCCCTATCCTAATTCCGGGACGTTGAATTCTTCTGTCGGAAACGATAGGATCAATTGTCCCATAGCTTACTAACTCTGCATTCGGCCTCTTAAAGTCGACGGATCAGAGCGGTGAGTGAGTTGGAATTTCGCATTCGGCCTCCTAAGAAACGGAAGAGCAAGGATCGGAAAACTAACTCATCTACACTGAGGGAATAGAGTTAGGATAAATTTTTCCCACAATCTAATACAAATATTGAGTAACTAGCCATTGCTCGTCCCGGTTTAATGCAGGCAACTGCAAAACCACAAGGAGCAGAACTGTGACACAAAATACGTCACATAAAATTTTTGGAGGCCCCGGAGGGATAGGCTAATTGCTCAAATTGTGTTAGAAAAAAACAGTAGCATTTTCTTTTTCTTTTCCTTCTCTGTAATTTTAAGAGTCCGTACGTGCCGCGAAAAATATTTTGTTTGATTTAAAAAAAAAAAAAAAAAAAAAAATCGCGGTTACGAAGTGATTGGGTGAAAAAAAAAAAAGAGTGAAAAAATGTAAAGTTAGTTATGCCCCAAAGCCTCTGAGTCACATAAAGGTGACTATGCGCAACGGCCTCTGAACTAAAATTAAGTAAAATAAAAAAATATTATAATTTTGTTTAATGCACAAAAGCCTCTGAATCACAAGAAGTGATCATGCGCAACGGCCTATCGGTAAACTTTTGATAAATTGAAAAATAATTTTGTTAGTTAAAGCCCCAAAGCCTCTGAGCCACAAGAAGATGACTATGCGCAACGGCCTCTGAACTAAAATTAAGTAAAATAAAAAAATATTATAATTTTGTTTAATGCACAAAAGCCTCTGAATCACAAGAAGTGATCACGCGCAACGGCCTATTTGAAAGAAAATAATAAAAAAAAAAAAATATTATAATTTTGTTTAATGCACAAAAGCCTCTGAATCACAAGAAGTGATCACGCGCAACGGCCTATTTGAAAAAAAGAAATATAATTTTGTTAGTTATGCCCCAAAGCCTCTGAGTCACATAAAGGTGACTATGCGCAACGGCCTCTGAACTAAAATTAAGTAAAATAAAAAAATATTATAATTTTGTTTAATGCACAAAAGCCTCTGAATCACAAGAAGTGATCATGCGCAACGGCCTATCGGTAAACTTTTGATAAATTGAAAAATAATTTTGTTAGTTAAAGCCCCAAAGCCTCTGAGCCACAAGAAGATGACTATGCGCAACGGCCTCTGAACTAAAATTAAGTAAAATAAAAAAATATTATAATTTTGTTTAATGCACAAAAGCCTCTGAATCACAAGAAGTGATCATGCGCAACGGCCTATCGGTAAACTTTTGATAAATTGAGAAATAATTTTGTTAAGCCAATGCCCCAAAGCCTCTGAATCACAAGAAGTGATCATGCGCAACGGCCTATCGGTAAACTTTTGATAAATTGAAAAATAATTTTTGTTAGTTAAAGCCCCAAAGCCTCTGAGCCACAAGAAGATGACTATGCGCAACGGCCTCTTGACTAAATTAATGTGTAAATTCGGTATTTGGAAAATCAATTTAGTGGTGTTCTTGTAATTGAAAAGTTATTTAATAGTTTTTTTTTCTGTTTAACGTTGCGGAGGCAGCTAACGTACTGTTCGTAAATTCAACTTGTCTTAAATGTTTAAAATTGATAGAAAAGCAACAAGATTTAATTACGTATAAATTGCATTTATTTTGTTCTGGATACTGTGTGTACCTTTGTTTTTGAGTTAATTAAATTTCGAATCCGATTTTAATCCAGGAATATTTGGTTTATTTTAGTGGAGCAGGGTTATCATACCGGGAATCGACGAAAAAAATTGTCGAAAAAACAGCGGAAAGCTAAGCGAGGCAGACGAACCCGGGAACTTGCGAGGTTACAACAGTCAATCCCGAACATTGTCGCTGTTGGTCCCTTTGCCCAGGAAAATTCTCCTTTATCAGCAAGATCTGTTTCATGTGAAAATTTAGCCCCACAAACTTTAGAAGAAAAGGGCCAATATATAGTGGAAAATATTTGTGAACACGGGAGCAATCCGTGGTACTGTAGTCTATGTAAGACAAAATTTTATGATAATGTTAAATTCAAAAAAAAAAATTTAGTCCAAAAGTCAAGCATATGTGAAAACTTTTAGTTTAAAGGATAAATAAATAAAAGAAAAAAAAAAACAGTGAAATTTTATATGGTACCTTTGTTTGTCTTTAGTGAGTTTCTTCGCTTTATATAGGGCGAAAATGATAAAAGTAAGAGCAATTGGGAAAACTTGTTAGCTTGTAAATAGCTGTTTAGAAATTTTATAATTTTATTAAATTCTAAGTAATTCATATTTTGAAAGTTTTTTTTTTGTACTAAATTTAAATGGTTGTATTAGTGAACCCATTTAACAACGACTCTCAATTGCACGAGTTAGTTAATGTTGTCAATTTCGCGAACGAACTCGATTCCGAGATTGGGCAATTAATTAGAGATTTTGAAAATTTCAAAATAAAGACCGAGCAAAATAAGGAAGATCAGAGAGCAATTAATCGGGATTTTTCAGACGTTATTAATAATGAGATGAGATTAGATATTATTAGGCAAGGTAATAAAATTTCCGATTTAGAAATTTCCGAAACTCAGAATAAAGTAAATTTAGTTCATTTTTGTAAAAATAATAATAAAACGCTAAGTAAGTTAGTGCGTAAAAATAGAGTGCTGTCTAGACAAATTAAAAATTGTCAAAAGACTATTGTTCGTAATCATAAATTTTATCAAAATAGTATAATTAAGTTAAATAAACGAATTTTTGAATTAGGAAATAAATAGAGTGAAAAAAAAAAGGAAAGGAGTTAATTTTTTTTTTTTGTTTTCCTGTTATCTTACATGAGTAATACAAATAATAATTTTGTCAAAGGTCCTTTTACACGCAGTAAGGGAAAAATAGAGGAAAAATTGTGGGAAGAAGATAATTTAGCTTTTACTGGTAAGGGTTTAGCTAGATCGCCTTTGCCTAACCAACAGGTAAAAAGCGACGGTCCCTCTACTAGCTCCGGATCAAATTTGTATCCCAAATTTGATAATTTAGAAAATTCGGCAAATAGTTTAGCTAACAGTACCTTAACCGATAGACATAAAAATAATATAGATAATAACTCAGAAGCTAATTTAAACAACGATTTTGCTGAATTAGAGATAAAATCGAAAGCAAGTAACAAAGAGATTGGTGATTTTGTTCATACTCTTGTTGACACGCAAAATAACAGTCCCCAGTTATTGGGACAAGATATTTTAAAAAGGAAAATTTTACCTGCTACAATGAGTCAAAACGGTGATCTACACATGGCTGGGAGTCGGGTAACGTTAAAAGACGCGTTAGCCGTAGTACCCAGGTTTGAAGGCAAATTACACCAATTAGCTGCCTTTCTGGAAGGATGCCGCGAAGCCAGGGATATGTTAGACGATGCCGCTCAGTCTCATCTGGCGAAATTAATTAAATCTCGACTTGAAGGAGAAGCTAGGTCGTGTACAGTAGGGGTAACTTTTGAAACGGTTGATACCTTGATAGAACATATTACGGATATCTTCGGTTCCGCACAGACTTTAAATCAGTTGCTAGGTGAGTTGGGTAATGAATACCAGCGTGATGATGAAAAGGTTATTTCATTTTCAAATCGTTTACGTCAATTAACTACGCGAATTCTTGAAGCTAAGAAATTGGAAGAAGGTCTTGAGTCAGTTTCAGATGCCTTTAAACAAACTGTAACAAATAACGTTTTCGATTGTTTTAAAAGAGGGTTAAAGACGGAAATCAAGCTGAATTTACCGTCTGATACAACTGCTAACACGGCAGTTAAAAATGCGATTAAAACAGAAAAAGATTTAGAAACACAAATGCTTTTGCGCTCGAGTATGAAGAGTAAAAATCCCATAAATAAACGAGCAATGAATATATGTCAAATTTGTAATCAAGAAGGTCACATAGCCTTGAGTTGTAATACCATTACAAGGAATGAACAGCAATGTTCTTATTGCAAGAGACCAGGTCACGAAGAGAAAACCTGTTATAAAAAACTTAATGATGAAACGCTGTGTCAAATTTGTAACCGGAAAGGCCATAAAGCACGTGATTGTAGATCAAATGTTAAGTGTCAATTCTGTGATCGTGTCGGTCATATAGCTAGAGATTGCCGAGATAGAAGTAATAATGTGGAAGGTAGTGAATTATGTCAGATTTGTAATCGTACCGGACACACCGCGAGAAATTGCCGAACAAGTCCTGCGGAAGTCGCGCAGTTGCCTAATCGCAGAGCGTCAGTAGAATGTTTCTATTGTAAAAGACGAGGACATCTCATTGCCGATTGTTTTAAGCGTCAAGAAGATGAAAAGAAAATTCAAAATTCGCAGAGCTCGGGAAACGAATTGCAGTCTTCTCAACAGGGCGCTGTTCAGAAGACAAATCGGTCACCTACGCATCAACAGGAGGAATCAAATGAGGCATGTCTTCGGCTAATGCCTTGAAACATTCAGCACAAGTTCCGGTTATTAGGGGTTGTTTTTCTGGTTATCGCAAACTTGATATTATGTTAGATAGTGGATCTGAAGCGAATATCTTAAAAATAGATGTTTTAGGTGAAAATGTAGATACAGTTGATAAATCAAAACGATGTGTACTTAAGGGTATAGGTCTGGAAGGTTTCCCAACTGTCGGAACGATCAAGCTAGAAATTTTTAGTAAACCTACAGAATTTCTTTTAGTGCCCGGAAATTTTCCTATGTCTTGTGATGCCGTGTTAGGATCAAATTTTTTTACTAAAAATCGGACTAAAATCAATTTTGAAAGTAGATTATTTTATATTGAGAATATGCAAGTTCCATTTAAAAGGGTTGATGATTTTGTATTTAGTAATAAGTATTCAATTCATAATCTAAGAGAAAATCCGCTTAATAAAATTTTACCAACTATTAGGATTGCTAACATATATACGCGGATGAAGGAACATTTTTTAATAGACACCGGTGCAGAATGTAATTTGATTAGAAAGGCAATGTTGTCTCCATTGCATAAAATAGATGAGTCAGTAATTATTCACTTAAAAGGAGTCGGAGAAAATTTACAGACAACAGTAGGTATGATAAGAATTCAAATATTTGATGTTGAATGTATTTTTCATGTAGTTCATGACAATTTTGATATGCCTAACAACGGTATACTTGGTGCTTTATTTTTCGAGGAAAGTAACGCGGTTATTGATTTTAAAAATAAATGTTTTGTTGCTAATGGTTGTAGTGTACCTTTATTAGTAGGAAATGCTAAAGGTACAGAGTCAACACCATTTTTTACAAATGCAATAGAAGTTGATAGAAATAAAACTGGTATTGACGAAAAGCTTGGGGAGTATGAAAATTTTAGTTTAGCAGTCCGTCATGTTTTTTCCGTCTCACAAACCGATACTTTTGACGCATTGGATGTGAATAATTTAGATGATGAAGGATTGAATATAGCTGATTTAATTTTTGAAAACGAAGGTATAAAAGTAGATGCAGAAGTAGAAAATTACTTAACTATGGACCATATGAATAATGAGGAAAGAAAGTACGCGGTTAAGTTAGTTAACGAAATTCGCGATATATTTCATTTACCTGGCGATGATTTACCCGGAACTGATTTAGTTATGCATGAAATTAACACCGTAGACAATATTCCGGTTAATTGTAAACAATATCAGTTTCCCCATGCTATGAAGGATAAACTAAATTATCATGTAGATAAGCTATTAAAAGCTGGCTGTTTGGATTGTGCCAAAGGCAACCGATGAAAATGGCCGCATGGTATTGGATATGCGGGGTTTAAATGAGAAAACAATTGCTGATTCGTATCCCATACCCAACATAGTACAAATTTTTGATCAAGTTGGCAGCGCAAAATATTATACTATTTTAGATTTAGCTATGGGGTTTTATCAAATTAAAATGCATCCTGAACACGCGCATAAAACTGCATTTAGTACACCCTTCGGTCACTATGAATTCGTTCGAATGCCGTTTGGATTAAAAAATGCACCAGCAACTTTTCAAAGATTAATGGATACTATATTGAGGGGATTACAGGGTTTAGATTTGTTTGTTTACCTGGATGATATAGTTATTTATGCGAATACTTTGGAAGAACATGACCGTAAGTTTAAATTATTAGTTGAGAGATTACGAAAAGCTGGATTAAAGCTTCAAATAGGAAAGTGTAAATTTCTTATGCGAAGAGTTAATTATCTCGGACATATAATTAGTGAAAAGGGGCTTGAGCCCGATCCAAAAAAAATAGAAGCAGTTAAGGAATTTCCCCAACTTAAGAATGTGAAAGCTGTTCGCCAATTTTTAGGTCTGTGTGGGTATTATCGCAGATTTATTAAAGATTTCGCGAAGATTGCCAAACCTTTAACTAAATTACTACAAAAAAGATATACCATTTGAATGGACTAGTACAACTGAAAGCTCGTTTTGCAAATTGAAGGAGTTACTCTGTAATGCTCCGCTTTTGCAATTTCCGGATTTGACGAAAGGATACAACATTAGAACTGATGCGTCCGGCATTGCTGTAGCAGGAATTCTTTCACAGGGCCCTATCGGTTCTGATTTACCTATTGCATATACATCACAGGTTTTACGCGGGTCTGAATTAAGCTATGAAGTCTATGAAAAGGAAGCCCTAGCCATTGTACATAGTATAAAAGCTTTTAAGTCATATGTTTTTGGGAGACCAATTACCGTAATTACTGATCATCAACCATTAGTATGGTTTAAGACTGCTGACCTTAATACGCGAGTACTTAAGTGGCGTTTTAAGTTATCTGAGTACGATTATAAGATAATTTATAAGCCAGGAACAGCCAATGCTGCGGCTGATGCTTTATCGAGAAATCCTGTTGAAACAATTAAAGCAAATATGTTATGTAAAATTAGTGGTATTCAAAATCATGAAACAACTGAAGTAATTGAAAATTTAATTTATCATCTTACTAGTAATATTACAGGTGAAACAATGAACTTTTTAATAGATCCGATTTCAACTTTAAATGTAATTAAGTTAAGTTCTGTACCACAGGACATAAACATTGACTTATATAAAGCGCAAAGCTTACAAGGCGTGCTCACAAACGATATAGACATTTACGGTAGCATAGAATTAAATTTCGAAGGTAGATTATTAGAATTTTTTGTTATTGATAATGAATATGATATTCCATGCGACGGTATATTAGGTTCATTTTTCTTCTATAGTAATGGAATCCGAATTGCTTTCGGTAGAAATAATAATAAACAATATAGCACGATAAGAAGAATAATTAGCGATAGTAGTAATAAGTCTTATAGGAAAATGTATAACTTGTCTCCTCCAACAATCATGAGTAAAAATTTACCTTTATTAGATGTGCATCATGTAGATTATGATTGGATACAATATTTAATTAATCCACTTTCGGAGCAAAGCATAATTAAGCAAAGATATGTTACAGAATCATATGACGAAACTGATAAAATAGAATTACGTGATATCGGAGGTCAAAATTATACAACTTTAGGTTCAGTAGTTTCTTGGGTTTTTGAAATTCCGATTAAATTTCAGGTAGTGTCAAATGATTTTCCAACTAATGTAGAAGGGATGCTAGGGTTAGATTTTCTTTTTAAAAGCGAAGCAAGTCTTCACTTTGACACTAAAGCTATTCGAGTAAAACATATGGCAGCCCCTTTTAAGAAGCGAATTTCAGAACAGGTTAGATTAGATATGTTATTAACAAAAGTCAATAAACAATTAGTGATTGAGCCAGTAATTAATGTAAATGTAACCTGTAAACAATTAAATCAAGTTGAGTTATGCGAATCATCTAGTTCTCCGAGTTTGGCTGAATTAGAAATTGATATGATAAGAAATTTAGTTTTTCAAGCAAAAATTAGCCCAAGCAGTAAAAATATTAAACTTGCAATAGACTGCTCATCATCCGTAAATATAATTAAACAAAGCTCTGTGCCACAGGACTTGATATTTCATTTAGATAAAAATACTACCTTACAAGGAATTTTTACGGAAAATATTGAAGTAACCTGCAGCGTGGAGTTATTAATTTTAGGATATATTACCGAGTTTTTTATTATTGGTGATGATTATGATTTGCCGTTTGATGGAATTATAGGATTTACGTATTTGTGTAATACTAAGAGTAGAATTGACTTTGATAGGTTATTTTTAATCCAATCTGATATAAATACGTCATTATCATTAAAGGTTAGTGGTAGTAATGATAGGAGTTATTATAGTATGAATGGCATTGATACAGCCAGTATTAATAGCAAGTTACCTTCTTTAGAAGTTTATAATTCGAATTTAGAATATAATTTGCGATTTATTATTAGCACAATCTCAGAATTAAGTCTTCTAAAAAAATGTTTTGTGCCTATAAACAAAACGATTGATAAATCTAATAAAGTATACATTAAAGATATTAGTGGTAAGTTGTATGAAACACTAGGCTCGATTGAGTTAGAGTTATTCAATATTATTGTGAAATTTCAGGTGGTCTCGAATGATTTTCCAATTATTAGTGAAGGTTTATTAGGACTTGATTTTCTTAGTATGACTAAAGCCAAAATTGATTTCAATGACAGAACTATTAGACTAGATAATAAGATTTTATCTTTCAAAGTTCGCAGGAAAAATATAGGGGGTTTTTTAGAAAGACGAATATTTGGAAATAGGTCTGGTAAAAGTAATAAAGTAAATGTCATTACTAGACAGCAAAAACTTGCTCTTGAAAATCCTATTGTTACAGACCCCACACCTGTTCAATCACCTGCGGTTCAAGAAGTAGAACCAGTAAAAAGACCTCGTGGTCGTCCGCGAAAGGTGAATACCGATGAGGAAGCTCAAATTCTGATTCCCGAACCTCTTATTCCTAACAACCCATTTAAAAAACCACGCGGTAGACCAAAGAAAACAGTTCCTTTGGATTCACCTAATAACGTTCATGTCCCTGTAGAATCAGAGGTTTTTCTTAGCGATCCCGGAAATATGCCCAATGAATTAGAAACTCAAAGTAGATATCCTTTTAGGAAGCGGGAGGGAAAACGAAATCTTGCAGAATGTGATCCTAGTGATGAGGTTCAAAATCAACAATCCCTTGTGTTGGAAGGTTGTGATTCAGAAGTTTTGGAAGGCAATGAACATTCTGAAGGTGAACTTTCCCTGCGATCTAACAATTCGATAATTAATAAAGATAGATTTACTAATTTAATAAAAATTAAGGAAGCTTTGCATATACGAACTGATAATGTTATATATTTTATTAGCAGTAATGGTCAACCTTGTGATGTAGGAGCTCACAAGCTCATAGAGTACAATAAAATTAGTAGTAATCAGGAACTAAGTGTAGGGGAAGTCTGTCAGATAAAGAAAAGAAAGAATTATTATCAATTTGGTTTATGTATACGTGGTGAGAACCCTGAATCAATAAGTTACATTAAAGAACAAATTTTAAGTACTCTATTTGTACTTAGAAGTCTATTAATTAGTTTAAATCAAACAAGTTTCTGTGTAGCGAAAAGTAAAGATATCGAAAATTTAGATTGGTCAGAGTTTGTTAATTTATTAGACGAAGTATTTCGTGGTACTGAAATAACCATTTTAGTTTGCATGGATACCCTTGAATACGTTCCCTTGGAACGTCGGGATGCTATTTTTTATGAATTACATAACTCTGCCGTTGGTGGGCATCGCGGGATATCGAAAACGTATTATCGGATTAGACAACATTTTTATTGGGAAAATTTAAAAAATGATATTCAGAGACGCATACAGCAATGTCTAGAATGTCAATTAAAGAAATTAACTCGTTTACAGACTAAGCAGCCAATGATTATCACTGATACATGTGGCACGGTGTTCGAGAAAATAGCTTTAGATATTGTTGGGCCATTAAAGAAAACACCAAACGACAATGAGTATATTTTAACTATGCAAGATCAGCTTAGCAAATTTTGTTTAGCAGTGCCATTATCTAATATGTTATCCACCACTATTGCCGATGCTTTCGTGAAGAGATTTATTTGCATTTTCGGTTGCCCCAAATCTGTTCTTACTGATCAAGGAAAAAATTTCTTAAGTTCCCTTATGAACCGTATAGCGAAGCGTTTTAAAATAAAGAAATTAAAAACTACAGCTTTTTCCCCTCAATCAAATGGATCTTTGGAAAGATCGCATCATGTACTTGCCGAATTTCTTAAACAGTATACCAACAGTGACAATAATTGGGATGAATGGTTGGACCTCGCCATGCTTAATTACAACACCTGCGTGCAAGAGAGTACTAAACACACTCCTTATGAAGTAGTATTCGGTCGTTTAGCCCGTCTGCCATCTAGCAATCCTTTACGTGAAGGTGACATGGTTCCCACATATAAAGGCTACATAACTGATTTAGTCACTAGATTAACTGGCATTCAAAAAATAGCTTATGACAATTTAGTCAAATCAAAAGAAAAATCAAAGAAATATTATGATAAACATATTAACCCTAAAAATTTTAAGCTTGGTGATTACGTGTTTCTCAAATCAGGTCCAAAGCCGGGAAAACTCAATGATCATTATACAGGTCCTTTCAAGATAATAGCAATTTTACCGAAAAATAACATTAAAATACAGATGAAAAAAGAAACAAAAGTTAGAGATACAAATCGGTTGCGTATTTCACATATCAATCCAACTAAAGAATCATAAAAAAAAAAAAAAAAAAAAAAAAAAAAAAAAAAAAAAAAAAAAAAAAAAAAACCCGAACGTAGAGGAGAGCAAATAATAATTTCTTTTTCTGATTACAGTTCGAAACCACAATTATGTCTCTTGTGACAAGTCTATTACTTATTTTAACAATGTTCTATGGGGGAGGAGCCATCATCGCCTATGACTGCGGAGCAAGATCCTTAAACATAACTACCGTATCTTTACTCGATGTAGCGCCATGTGATGTGCCTACCACAGTTGTAAATAACACTAGAAAGTATGTACAATTGCTCCAGATGAATCTGTTTAATGATGTACATGTAGTACAATGCAAATTACAATTACAACGCACCGTTTATCATTGTGGTATGCATTCACATAACTCTATAGTTAAGAACGGGTTGCATGAGTATATGGTCGAGATGAATAGGAAGCGCTGTCTGGATTTATTCGCCTCCGGTACTCTGTATTTCGATAACACCCACGTATTACGAGATATTAGGATTAATCAGACAACTGTCAGACCGATAACTCTAGCAGGATCCCTGACTTCTGAAGGGAAATGTTCAGGAGCAGCGTATTCCGATGCGTACGGGATTTGGGATAATGTAGTAGTTCAGGGGATGATTAAAATCACTGTGCAGGAATACATCGCCACAGTTGATCTTAATAATAATCAGGTGCTGTTACGGTCAGGAACCCGTTGCGTGTTAACGGACGAAAACTGCATTGATCCCGAAGGTGGGAATACATTTTGGCAGAATCTTCCCCGGGATATGTGTAAATTTAGTCATTATAGCGTGTTATATCAAGGAATGGCAAACAAAATTTTTGACGAGTCTCTAAACACTATATACTCATTGACGACCCAGGATGTCACTTTCGCACTCATGATGAAGGCAAAGAAATCTGTATGTGGGTATGAAATAGTCGTCACTGAACATCCGAAGCTATTTATTTTTGAAACTACGAAGGATAATGTATTCATTACGAGCAAGAGAATGTCGCTCAGTAACCTAGATATCTTTGCGTATACTAATTCTAAGTTTGTATTTGTAGAACGTTATATTCGAACCCAAATAACTAATTTGTATAGGGATGTAGTGATACATCGTTGTAGACAGGAACGTGAAATTTTAAAAAACGCGTTAGCTATTGCTACGCATGCGCCCGATCAATTCGCTTTTAATCTCATGAGAGGACCCGGGTATATGGCTGTGACGGCTGGAGAAGTGGTCCATGTTGTAAAGTGTATACCTACTGATGTTAAGGTAATGTCTGGCGATGAATGTTATGTTGAACTTAAGGTTAGTCATAACAATGAAACCAAGTTTATGACACCCAAGACTCACATATTAAAAAACCACGGTACCATAGTGGATTGTAACGCCGTATTACCCACATTCTTTTTCTTTAATGAGAACTGGTTTAAGTTTCTACCACGACCCGTAGATGCCAGAACACCTGAAATCTTGAAACCTTTTACTGAGATGACTTGGAAATATCAAGACATACCAACCCTTGCTACAAGCGGTATTTACTCCGAACAGGATTTGGAGGAACTGATGAACAGGATTATGTATCCCCTTGAACAACCAGGTGTAATCAACGATGTTGCTCGGGAAATAGGAGGTCGTCCCTTACGTAATCAGGATGGAGGGATCACTAAACTTTTGGATGAGGAATTCATTGAGCGTCTAGCTAAGTCCACTTGGCAAAAGGCGTGGGGAAAATTCTTAACCTTTGGTACCGTGAGCGCCGCAATAATGGCTATTTTAGTCATCCTTCAAGGAGTAAAAATGTTAGCCGACGTACTTGTCAACGGTATAGTTTTGCACAGGATTTATGGGTGGTCATACCATCTATTAGCAGCAGCCTGGAATAGTTTAACAACTCTTTTTATTCATTTGGAGCCCAAACCCGATGCATTTGCTCAAAGGGATATGGAACAACCTCTCGCACCACCTGTTCAGCCACTGAGAGAAAATTCTTATTACCCAACGCTCAGGGTAGATAATGAAATAGATAACCCTAACTCCTTACAACCGAAATCAACCAAATCGACCTTAGGGTTCGTTCAGGATTAAAAATAAATTGATCATATTGGCATAATTTTTATTTGTGTATTTTAGTTCTTTATATGCGAAAACCTTATAGCTACAATATTGTATCACTAATCTCTACATCATTTTTACGATCACTTTTCCTCATTGCACTCCTTAAGTAATCGTTTAAGTGTGGGGGTGTGACGGCGGATGCTTCAATTTAATTTTTTTTATATAATTTAAAGTAAGGAAAAAAAAAAAATATATATCGTAGTTTAAACTGAGAACCTTCTGTTCTCTTATGAAAAAAATAAGTTGAGCACTATTGTCACCCAGAATGTCGCCGCGCATTATCGTTGAGGAAACCCAGAGTCGCGTTTTCGAGCAGAATGTTTCTGACGAGGACAAAGGAACATAGTGAAAACTATATGAGAAAAAAACGTTTTACGACTTGACTCTCTCGGAAAAGCAGTCACCCTCGCTCGGTTTTTCTTCCACGCCGAAAGAAAACATCTGTGTACACTTGAGAAAGCCAAACAAGATAGCGAGAAAGGGAGAGTCATAAAAATTCCTGCGCCTAGCCGCTTGTTCTAAGTTGGAAAATCGACACCGGTTTTCCTAATTTTCTTGCTACGAACAATAATGCGTAATGTTTTCTTATTTCCGCGGAATCACGTAAGATATTTTATGACCTTATCTAGGAGATGCAATTTATATAATTAACAATAGATGTACTCTTCATGTTGTATCGATTAGGAAGAAAATATTCGAAGTTAAAAGAATCAACCTAAACAATAAATTATAAGATAATAGTGCTTGGTAGTTCGAATAATAATTTTAAAATTATAAGAATAAAAATCTCTCTCGTCAATGCAATTGCTGTAGGTTTAATTTAAACTTAGTCAAAATGTTTGCGATTTTCCCTAATTTTGGATGTTTTATTTTCTAACATAATTAGTCTAAGACCATAGCGAGTTGATGGAAAGTATTTTAAGATTTTCTTTTGTTTTTCTTTCGAGAAAGCGTGCGTTACATAATGTTTGCGATACGTTTATTTTATACTATTAATGTTAAGAAAAATTGAATTTTTACGTTGAGGTTCAACAATCCTATTACCGTTTAGGTACTTGCATTTGTTTATCAATTTAAAAATGATTGGGACATTATAATTTCAATTAATCATAGTTAAAGGATAATTAAACGTAAAAATTGAATTTTGCATATTAGAAGTATTGTAGAATAGTTAATAAGACGTTTCTCAACTCATTTTGAATTAAATTAACAGAGTTTTGCGCATACAAATCAACAAATTAATGTTAAAATAAGAAGGCACAGAAAACCGGCTTGAGGAGCCATCTCTTGCGTAAAGATCTGAACCCTAGAGTTCACGCCCTCCCGCGCTCGCGCCCCCAAACCAATTAGGGGCCCAAAATTAGACAAGAAAAGAGGAGGAGGACGATTACACCAATGAGGGAAATGAAGCTAACTTCGTTTTTCTCCATCGCGACGGATCAAGGGAAGGGAGTTTTCCCGCCCACTACCCTCGAAGCATCAAACGGGACTCACGCGGCCCCGGAGGTCAGTCTGCCACCACCATCCAGCAGGACGGAACACTCACAGCAAGGAAGATCAGCACCATCACCACCACTACGGACTTAGGAAATTATTTGTGTTTTTTTTTGTAAAGAGCGTGCAAAGCTCTGTAGATTGTAGGTCGAAGCATTGTAAGAGAGAGAGAGAGAAGACCGAAATAAAAAGTAAGTTTATATCAAATATCATTATCTTTTCTATCTCATCTTTTATACCTCACCC
This sequence comes from Torymus aiolomorphi, assembly GCA_036365515.1. NCBI lineage: Eukaryota > Metazoa > Arthropoda > Insecta > Hymenoptera > Torymidae > Torymus > Torymus aiolomorphi. The sequence continues at coordinate 236,341,706 of CM070874.1, read as the reverse complement.
TCCCCTATCCTAATTCCGGGACGTTGAATTCTTCTGTCGGAAACGATAGGATCAATTGTCCCATAGCTTACTAACTCTGCATTCGGCCTCTTAAAGTCGACAGATCAGAGCGGTGAGTGAGTTGGAATTTCGCATTCGGCCTCCTAAGAAACGGAAGAGCAAGGATCGGAAAACTAACTCATCTACACTGAGGGAATAGAGTTAGGATAAATTTTTCCCACAATCTAATACAAATATTGAGTAACTAGCCATTGCTCGTCCCGGTTTAATGCAGGCAACTGCAAAACCACAAGGAGCAGAACTATGACACAAAATACGTCACAATATATATCATAAAGAATAACTAAACCATTATTTACCTAAATCACCAATTTTTTGTAGTATGACTTTCAATTTAGCTACATTTCTGCCTGTTGAACTATAAGCTGTAGCTTTTATTAAATAAATTTCCGCAATTTCCAGCTCCAATCCTTAATAAGCAAGATCACATTTTATAGATTTATCTATGAAAACTTGTACTTCGTATAACCTGGAAAAATATAAAAAATTTACACAAAGTATCAAAGTCTTTTACAAATAGTTTCATCCATTTAATACTTATCTAATAAAAATTATTTATCGCTGATGCATCCAAACCAAACTTTTTTTTAAAATCAAAATAAGGAGGATGTCTGGACACCGTACTTCGCCTGGTGAAGCATCTTCGTCGTCGCCGAGTTCAACTACGTCGTACTAGAGATTGATGTTCCACCGGGTACGTCAACAAAAAACACGTGGAAATGTAAACCCGGTTGTAAATATTCACCTGGTTTTCACCTGAATTTCCACCTGAATTATCACCTGAATTTCCACCTAAATTTTACGTGAAATTCGTGTAAAATGTATGCGAAAACCACCCAAATTTTATGTGATTTATACCTGTATTTCACGTGTCAAAATTCTAAAAACGTCAGGTGAATTTCACGTGATTTTCACCCGATGCTCACGTGAACTTCACCGGAGACAAATTAAAGCTTCCTTTTTGTGACCTCGTTTTTTCAAGTGAATTTCACGTGATTTACATGTGAATCCACACGAATTTCACATTTATTTCACCTATATTCCGTAGTATTTTCGGGTGAATTTAACCTGAAATTCACGTGATTATCACCCAATATTCACGTGAACTTCACCACAGATAAATTAAAGCTTCTTTCTCTTGTTATCGTTTTCTCAGGTGAATTTCACGTGATTTTCACCCAATATTCATGTGAACTTTATATAGACCCTATTGAAAATATCCATCGGGATTTCCATATAGAAATATACATGGATTTCATATGGACATTCATATGGAAATCCACCTGAAAATCTGTTCCAAAACGTCATATGCAAATCTGTATGGCAATCCATGTGAAAATCCATATGAAAATCCATGTACAAATCTATGTAGAGATGCAATTAAAAATCTGCCCTGAACCTGGATTATTTATGGACATACTACTGCAGATACGATTTGAACTTCGCCGAGAACCATCATTGGAATATATATAAAAAAGGCTATATCGGTATTAGTATATATAACTAATGGATATGATACATACCTAGCTGCAACATTACAATAAGATATAAGATCACTGATGATATTTTGCTTAATGTGGAGAAAGAAGTAACGACGTTTAACGAGCCTCGTGCTCGCGCTACTCGACAACGACCCGTGATATCAAATTCACACGAGGCCGGAGCCGAGCGCCCCTACGTGTACTCGATTATTAGCAGCTACCATGAATAGTTGGGACGGGCGGTTAAACTCGGCGACAGCGCGAGAAGTCGACATCTTGGCGATGATGGTGCTCTTCAAAGAAACAGCTCAAATTTTTAAAATCGTTTATGCTTTGTAAGTTTACTGATAATTATTATTTCACAAAATTTTTTCAGATTCTTTATTAAAAATCCTTAAAAATGAGCCCTACTAAAACAATATTGGCGAACAACCCTCTTTTGTAAAGAATTGTATATTTTTTAAATACCAATAGAAACCAATCATTTGTATTTCTGACAACCAGATGGATTTGAGATTTTAATGTTATTCATATATCTAATGTTATAGATCTTGTCAATAAGTTTCTCAAAGCAGAAAAAATACATTCAACATCTATTTTCAACAATATTTTCACCAGGCTTGTAAGTAAAAATATTCATCTTCATTTTCCTAAATTTTCAATGGGAGCCGGTTACACTGTTATTAAACTCTATATGTATTTTTCATATCTACTCGAAAGAAAATTTCATAAGTTATCGAGTGTTATGTGTGCCAAATGAAAAAGTATATTACTATAAAAAAGTTTAAATCAAAGTAGTTGAAAGACAATTTAGCAATTGTGTATTCCGATGCCCAGACAAGAACTTCTTACTCAATTATTTTCAAATAAAATATGGTTTTCTTATTAAGTCTGCGCTTCATGTAATTTCATAAATTATGTAATTTACAATCTTATAAATCATTAAGATCCATAATTCAATTATTTATTTGTGACTTATTCACTGAATAGTTTATGAAATTTCATGAAGCGAGGGCTTAATAAGAACACCATATTATATTGGACTATTATTGAGTAAGAAGTTCGTGTCTGGGCATCGGAATATACAATTGTTAAATTGTCTTTCAACCACTTTGATTTAAACTTTTTTATAATAATATACTTTATCATTTGGGACACATAATACTGGATAACTTATGAAATTTTCTTTCCAGTAGATATGAAAAATACATATAGAATTTATTAACAGTGTAACCGGCTCCCATTGAAAATTTAGGAAAGTAAAGATGAATATTTTTACTTACAGGCCTGTTGAAAATATTGTTGGAAATAGATGTTTAATGTATTTTTCCTGCTTTGAGAAAACTTAGTGACAAGATCCATGCCATTAGATATATGAATAACATTAAGATCTCAAATCCGTCTGGTGGTCAGAAATACAAATTATTGGTTTCTATTGATATTTAAAAAATATAGAATGCTTTTCAACAGGGTTTTCTAACAATGCTTCGAGGCTTATTGGAAAAGCTCTTAAATAAGGACTCAATAAAGCTTTTGTCGCATGCAAAATATTCTGCTTTATCAAATGGATCATAATTCATAATATAAATATAACTATATTCTTAAAATAAAAAACAAATTTTTTAAAATTTTGAGCTGCTGACTTCATGTGAAATGCATTATAAATACCTATACTATATAATGTAATGTCATATGAAATGTCAGTATTCTTTCATACTGCTAACAAAAACAGATTGAATATTAGTTGATTCATTACACGGAGCAAAATTTATTTCTACACTTTAATCTTTATAAGAAAATTTATTATTTTTATAGTAGTGCTGGGACATACTCAACATGGGGGATTTATCTTGTTTTAAATATTAATTTTTATTATTTTTGTAGCAAATTTTACTATTTCAAATAGTACTTTTTATGACTGCTGCAAAAATAATAAATATTACTATTTCAGATAATAAAATTTGCTACAAATGTAGTAAAAATTATTCTTTAAAAAATAAAATTTGCTATGAAAATTATAAAAATTACTATTTATAACAGTAAAGATCCTACATGTCGAATGTGTCCCAGTACTAAACTATAAAAATAATAAATTTTCTTATAAAAAGAGTAAAGTTTACAAATAAATTTTTCTCCGTGTACAAGAAAATAAAAAGCATATATTATTATGGCCAATTCACATATAATTATAAAATAACTTCACATATTAAAGATTATTGTCATGCGTGTGCCTCTAAGTTACTGTTATATAACTTACATCGAAAGAAGAAATCCATACATTGTTGCTAAATGCTAATTAATCATTAGAATATAGCTTACAGTTTGTAACCTAAATGCAGCAGTAAATTTAAAACACATTATACTTATGACATAGCCTTTTGCAAACTATAAGCTATGAAGGTAAACTCCAAATTATGAGGTAGGAAATGGAAAAAATTGGACATCCGACAAACTATATTGGATATGCTAGTTTATTCCAGCCTAACACCAGGCTGGAATGAACTAGCGTATCCTATATAGTTCATCTATTGTCCAATTTTTACAATTTCCTTAATCATACTTATACGAACAATTTAAAACACACCGTACAAATTATGAGGAATTTTATAAACTCTAATTAAATGTTCTTATTATAAATAACTAAAAAATAATTATCGAACAATCATTCCCAATTGAAATATGTCAAGTTGAAATTACTATAATAAGATACGAGGCCAGGCAAGAAAATTTTTATAATAATGGTTCACCTATTATTCGTTAAACATAAGTGTGGTATTATAAGGACAGCAGTGATAGTGTCAGATCTAAAATCATATGAACTGTCAGTGTTCTTTTATACTGCTACCTGAAACATAACAATATAAATTGAATATTAGTTGTGCGTGTCTTGGAACTGTAAATAGTCATTCTGTTTTTTCTTTTTTTTTTGAAGTTAAAGTTATAGTTATGCTTTGCAAGTATTCTACATATAGAATATTACAAGTTATTGTTATATAACTTTCATTGTTAGAAGAAATCCATACATTATTACTAAATGCTACTTGATCATTAAAATATAGCTTACAGCTTGTACTCTAAATACAACGGCAGTAAATTTCAAACAATATTATATTTATTACATAGCCTTTTACAAACAGTTAACTGTATTTCAATGGTAAAGTATAAATATTATATAATTATATAACAATAATTTATACTTTTATATGTGGAAAACTTGCAATCCATAAATATTAAATTATACAAAACAGCATAAACAATGTCAATCGAACACATGCACCTGTCAATACTCTTTAATATGTGAAGTTATTTTATAAATATAAGTATAAATATAAATATAAATATGTTAATAAAAAACCTTTTATTTTTAACAATAAATCATTGGGAAAGTACTTACTATACCAAGTGTCATCCTTGGAAATGTATATACAGATAAGTCGCACCCAGTCAACCCTATAGAAGAATAAACATTGCTTGAAGTAACATTAGCTAACTATTAAATATTGGAATGTTACTCACCAGTTGAGGAGACGGCAACAAACTTGCAAAAGGGACTTTTCTAGCATCAAGTGCATTGTAGCAGGGATCACTGGATCAGGAAGAAGAATTTGCCATGACTGTCAGAGGAGGATGAAATAGCTTTCGCCATCAGGTAATGCACAGCTCCCTCGTAGCACAACTAGCATAAGAAAATGAAGAAACACGAGACAGACGCAAAAATACATGAAAAAGTGGGTGCACTGATCTCACCTAGATGTAAACGTGGGAAACATAACCACGAATATCACACCTTACTCGACCGGCAACGTCAGCACAACACTCGTCACAACGTCGGAGATGACAGCGTGGATAGCAGCAGAAGGTCTTTCTCGACGTAGATGCAGCCACCAGTAACCACCACACTCTCACGTTCGAACTTACGTCGTCGTAACCCTCGAAGCACGCGAGAGCACCGGTCTATTAGACGACGTTCGATAACTGCCGCCGGCCGCGCGTACATGTGTAGAAAGTAATAGAGAGAGAGAGAGAGAGAGAGAGAGAGAGAGAGAGAGAGAGAGAGAGAGAGAGAGAGAGAGAGAGAGAGAGAGAGAGAGAGAGAAAGAGAGAGAGAGAGAGCGAGAGAGAGAGAGAGAGAGAGAGAGTCAGCTGTCAGTGAGGCTCCTGTCACAGAGGCGCGTACGATCGCGTTCGACTGCGTTCGAGCGCGTTCGACCGCGGTTATGCGCACGCGCTCGCTTCTCTTCGTCCGCACGTGATCAAACGCTCTTATGTGCCGGGAGCCTTATGCGCACGCGCTGTAGGGTCTCACTTTTGGCTCACTTTTGGCTGCGCTGGTTCCGGGGTGTAGAAATTTTCGGAGCAGCAAGGCCGTCCTGGTTTTTGAGGTTAGGGTGTTGTATTCCGAACTGCACTAAAGTAAGTGACTTAAAATTGATGTTTTATTTTTTCAAATAAAGTTGGTGGCTTTTGTTGCTTTTATCGTTTAGTTTGAATAAAAAAATATGAACGTAGTTGCTAAATTCTTTCGTTGCAAACTATGATTTTTGATTAACGATGTTTAACTTCAATCCTACACTGAGAAAAGGATTTGGTTACTGTTAATATGGCATTGTAACTATTAACATGCGTATGTTTAGATATGTTTAAATATACGCATTGTAATAGTTAACTTACAATATGTAAGTTAACTATTGGTAAACATTAATATTGTAATAGTTACTTTATAAAAATGTTCTTGTCACAGTGTACTACTTAATGTTAATTGACAATGAAATTTGATTATGAAACGTCTTAAATTGTTTTATGTGACTTTAAAATAGTTTAATTTATTAACAGGAGTCCCATGCCACCAAATTCTGGACTTGGAGCACATAACTCTGGTCCTGGACATACGACACCAAATTCTATGGTTAAATCGTCAGGGTGGCTTTAAAGTGAATTGTAGACAGTCTTCAGTCACAGCAAACTACACTTCAAGATCAAGTTCGTCAATCAGAGCAAAATTTAGCTGCACAGCATGCTGCTTTAATAGCCCAGCAGCAAGGGAGGGTTGAGAATGCTGAAAGGCAGGCCCAGGAAAATACTTTAAAAACCAATGCGAATCTACCCACTTGAATCTGCGTGACAGCAGCCGGCACGTTTTGATTCCTTGCTATTAAGGTTAGGTTGCCAACTTCCAAGTACTGCTCTCTCTCTCTCTTTCGCTCTCTCTCACTTTCTCTTCTTTCCTATGGGTTTCAATAAAGAAGCAGCAGCTATACAGCACTGGCTCTCCACAAGATTCCCTCTTCCTTCTATTTGTTGTCCTGCAACTATATTCCCTTCCCTTTGATAGGAGCGTAGCTTCTCTCCTCCCTCCGCTACCAACATGTTGTAATTATTTTTTGTTGCTTAGGGCGAAGAGCAGTGGACGACATCGAATCAATCGAATCGATAAGTTCATGAAGGCTATTGAGAAGAACATTCTGGTGGTGTCTACTAGAGAACGTAGACTGTATGATAGAAGAAGGGAAAATGGAGATGGTTTGATCAATGGTTTGCTGGAGGATAAGTCCTCTCATTATGGCCAAGATTCTAATGAGGCGGAAATAGAGAAGTGGGTAAAAAACTGTACAGCCACTGCAGCTATTCTCGTGCATGCAGTAGGTCAAAGTGAGGACATCTGTAGAAAATGGTCTGAACTCGCCATCCAAAACCACTTTCTAAGCAAAAGACTTTACAGTGGACGAATCTAGTAAGCCCAAAATATACTCAGAAGTACTCAAGGATGCTAAGCCAGAAGAAAGTACCAAAAGCACTGGCAGCATTGGACGTATTAAGGAAGAGGAGCCACTTATACAGTCTACCTATTCGAGTGAGAACAAAAGTACAGGTGACTCGCAGAGTTCTGAGAAGTCAGACAACGCAGACATTCATTCCATTGTAAGTAAAGCCGAACAGGCTGATAAGAAGCTCGTGACTGAACCAGAATCAAGTGAAAAGAGTGAACCAGAGTCTACAAATGCATGCGAAGGGAGCTTCTCAGTTATCATCAGCACAATGGAAGCTGATATGCAGAATCTTCTGGAGATCTTTCCTGGCAACTCAGTACTCGCTGACTCTTCTAGATTCGCGCTACATCTATAGGTGAGTTTTTACCCGCGAGTTTCCTTTTTTCTTCAGTGGTGTTGTGTATTCTACCTTCCAAACCTAACCTTCTTACTCCTTTCTTCGCCGACAGTTCCCCACGCTTCTGTAATCCCCTTTCTCTCTTCCGCCTCATGCCCGTCGGTGACGTCACTAATTTTTTGTTGTTTGCCTAGTGCGAAGAACTGTAGACGACATCACGACGTCCTCAGGTGCTGCTGTTATCGTTTTGGTTATTGGGACCAGTAGGTCGAGGCATCTATTTTATGTGGACATTGGCACCCTTTAAACTTTTTGGAAAAATTTTCCGGTGAGTAGTTTGCTGTAAGAAAATTTACTGCTTTACTACAGCTGAAACCTATTCTACAACTATTCCCTTCCCTTTGACGGAAGCGTGGCTTCTCTGCGCTCCCTCCACTGCCAGCTTGTTCCTATTTTAATTATATTTTATTGCCTAGAGCGAAGAGCCCCTGTAGACGACATCACGACGTCTTGACTTGCTGCTGTCTCGGTTTTACTACATCCTCGGCTGCGTTTACTTGCTACTCTCTATTGTAAGGAGTTACGATTCTGTGAGCAGTAAAGCTCACTAAAGGCTCATTTAAGTAAGTACATTATTTTGATAGAGTGTATAGGTAAGCTTATCTTTAGAAATTTTGTAATCCTTTTTTAGGATTGCTTTTAATCGTCGTTGGAGGCAATATCCTGACCTTTAATAGCATGCCGTTAATTGGTATTACGCTAACCTGTCCTGTCGAGAAGGGAGCTAAATAACTTAGTTATTTAGGTAGTTATTTAGGTTATTAAGGCGGTCTTACACCTATAGGCCTTTTTGGCCAAAATTACCTAAAAAAATCATAAAAAATATTATTATACTAGAATAATTAAAATATATTGTAAATATAACTTATTTTGAATAAAATGAGCCAAAGCAGAGGTCCTTAAACTCATTTTATCCTCAGTTATAGCATTTTCAAGAAAAAAAGTTTGTCGTCCCGGTCAAAAATATCCAGTTGGGAAATCCAACTGGATTTTCCAAGAGGGAAATCCAGCTGGGGAAGAGTGGATTCCAGCTGGATTTTGGTGGATTTCCAGTCGGATTCCCAGTTGATGATATCAAATATTCCCACCCATTTTTAACTGGATTAAATGGAAATCCACTTATAATAAATGGGAATTCCTGGGCGAAGGCGGAAATCCATGTAAAAATCCAGTTAAATGTTTGTGGGAATCCACCTAACTTTCGCATTTCTATTAAATGGGAATCCACTCAAAATTCTACTTAATAATAAATGGGAATCCCAGCGTGACGGCGAAAATCCATGTAAAAATCCAGTTTAATATAGATGGGAATCCATCTAACTTTCGCTTTTCTATTCAATGGAAATCCAGTTAATAATGCATAGGAATCCTGTTATATCTAGGTGGGAATCCACTTAAATATCCAGTTAAAAATGGGTGGGAATATTTGGTATCATCAACTGGGAATCCGACGGGAAATCCACCAAAATCCAGCTGGAATCCACTCTTCCCCAGCTGGATTTCCCAACTGGATATTTTTGACCGGGGTTACTTTTCTCTGAGACCGCATGATGAATCTTCATGGGATAAAAAGCAAATTATTCATAATTTATGCAGTTATGGGCCTAAGAGTTGCAAATTTACGGTTTTTATATTTAAGTATTTTTTTTATGGAAAAAACTGATTTTTTTTACAATATTTGTTTCCATTTTTTTGAATTTTTAGGGTTATTAGCATGGAAAAAATACTTACACATGAAAATCTTAAAATTCCAACTCTTAGGCCCATAACTATATAAATTATGAACAATTTGCCTTTTATCCCATGAAAATTCATAAACTAGTTTAGTATTGCAGTTGCAATCATGCGAGGCGATGTCCTGAATTTTGTAATAAATAATAACTGAGACTACCGTAAAGTGGCTAACCTGCATCATATTATAATAAGAAATTTGTATAGTCTAAATACGCATATTCGTTTATAATAGAATATGTGTATAGACGAAAAACATAAAATAATTTACATGAGTGATGATCAGTTTTAAATTTCCTTCTTCTTATATTGCATTTGACAGTTTAAAATATTTTGTATCATATTTAACACCAACAGTTTCTTAGTAAACAATAGTTTTATTGAAAGATCGTATGTTGTGCGGTGATCATTTTTATTATTAATGATTTTTCACCATACCCGAGCTGAAAATATTATATATGCGTTTTTGAGTCGGGAGCAAGGTTGGCGCCTCGATTATTCTATGTGATACCGAATGGCTAACTTCAGATCGATCCAGCCGAAATAATACCGAGCAGCTAAGTTCAGGCGTATGAAGTCGAACGAATCTCGTTTGGAACGCTGGAACGACTGGAAACAGGACTGTGTTCCCGGTTGTAAATATTCACCTGGTTTTCACCTGAATTTCCACCTGAATTATCACCTGAATTTCCACCTAAATTTTACGTGAAATTCGTGTAAAATGTATGCGAAAACCACCCAAATTTTATGTGATTTATACCTGTATTTCACGTGTCAAAATTCTAAAAACGTCAGGTGAATTTCACGTGATTTTCACCCGATGCTCACGTGAACTTCACCGGAGATAAATTAAAGCTTCCTTCTTGTGACATCGTTTTTCCAGGTGAATTTCACGTGATTTACATGTGAATCCACACGAATTTCACATTTATTTCACCTATATTCCGTAGTATTTTCGGGTGAATTTAACCTGAAATTCACGTGATTTTCACCCAATATTCACGTGAACTTCACCACAGATAAATTAAAGCTTCTTTCTCTTGTTATCGTTTTCTCAGGTGAATTTCACGTGATTTTCACCCAATATTCATGTGAACTTTATATAGACCCTATTGAAAGTATCCATCGGGATTTCCATATAGAAATATACATGGATTCCATATGGACACTCATATGGAAATCCACCTGAAAATCTGTTCCAAAACGTCATATGCAAATCTGTATGAAAATCCATGTGAAAATCCATATGAAAATCCATGTACAAATCTATGTAGAGATGCAATTAAAAATCTGCCCTGAACCTGGATTATTTATGGACATACTACTGCAGATACGATTTGAACTTCGCCGAGAACCATCATTGGAATATATATAAAAAAGGCTATATCGGTATTAGTATATATAACTAATGGATATGATACATACCTAGCTGCAACATTACAATAAGATATAAGATCACTGATGATATTTTGCTTAATGTGGAGAAAGAAGTAACGACGTTTAACGAGCCTCGTGCTCGCGCTACTCGACAACGACCCGTGATATCAAATTCACACGAGGCCGGAGCCGAGCGCCCCTACGTGTACTCGATTATTAGCAGCTACCATGAATAGTTGGGACGGGCGGTTAAACTCGGCGACAGCGCGAGAAGTCGACATCTTGGCGATGATGGTGCTCTTCAAAGAAACAGCTCAAATTTTTAAAATTGTTTATGCTTTGTCAGTTTACTGATAATTATTATTTCACAAAATTTTTTCAGATTCTTTATTAAAAATCCTTAAAAATGAGCCCTACTAAAACAATATTGGCGAACAACCCTCTTTTATAAAGAATTGCATATTTTTTAAATACCAATAGAAACCAATCATTTGTATTTCTGACAACCAGATGGATTTGAGATTTTAATGTTATTCATATATCTAATGTTATAGATCTTGTCAATAAGTTTCTCAAAGCAGAAAAAATACATTCAACATCTATTTTCAACAATATTTTCACCAGGCTTGTAAGTAAAAATATTCATCTTTATTTTCCTAAATTTTCAATGGGAGCCGGTTACACTGTTATTAAACTCTATATGTATTTTTCATATCTACTCGAAAAAAAATTTCATAAGTTATCGAGTGTTATGTGTGCCAAATGAAAAAGTATATTACTATAAAAAAGTTTAAATCAAAGTAGTTGAAAGACAATTTAGCAATTGTGTATTCCGATGCCCAGACAAGAACTTCTTACTCAATTATTTTCAAATAAAATATGGTTTTCTTATTAAGTCTGCGCTTCATGTAATTTCATAAATTATGTAATTTACAATCTTATAAATCATTAAGATCCATAATTCAATTATTTATTTGTGACTTATTCACTGAATAGTTTATGAAATTTCATGAAGCGAGGGCTTAATAAGAACACCATATTATATTGGACTATTATTGAGTAAGAAGTTCGTGTCTGGGCATCGGAATATACAATTGTTAAATTGTCTTTCAACCACTTTGATTTAAACTTTTTATAATAATATACTTTATCATTTGGGACACATAATACTGGATAACTTATGAAATTTTCTTTCCAGTAGATATGAAAAATACATATAGAATTTATTAACAGTGTAACCGGCTCCCATTGAAAATTTAGGAAAGTAAAGATGAATATTTTTACTTACAGGCCTGTTGAAAATATTGTTGGAAATAGATGTTTAATGTATTTTTCCTGCTTTGAGAAAACTTAGTGACAAGATCCATGCCATTAGATATATGAATAACATTAAGATCTCAAATCCGTCTGGTGGTCAGAAATACAAATTATTGGTTTCTATTGATATTTAAAAAATATAGAATGCTTTTCAACAGGGTTTTCTAACAATGCTTCGAGGCTTATTGGAAAAGCTCTTAAATAAGGACTCAATAAAGCTTTTGTCGCATGCAAAATATTCTGCTTTATCAAATGGATCATAATTCATAATATAAATATAACTATATTCTTAAAATAAAAAACAAATTTTTTAAAATTTTGAGCTGCTGACTTCATGTGAAATGCATTATAAATACCTATACTATATAATGTAATGTCATATGAAATGTCAGTATTCTTTCATACTGCTAACAAAAACAGATTGAATATTAGTTGATTCATTACACGGAGCAAAATTTATTTCTACACTTTAATCTTTATAAGAAAATTTATTATTTTTATAGTAGTGCTGGGACATACTCAACATGGGGATTTATCTTGTTTTAAATATTAATTTTTATTATTTTTGTAGCAAATTTTACTATTTCAAATAGTACTTTTTATGACTGCTGCAAAAATAATAAATATTACTATTTCAGATAATAAAATTTGCTACAAATGTAGTAAAAATTATTCTTTAAAAAATAAAATTTGCTATGAAAATTATAAAAATTACTATTTATAACAGTAAAGATCCTACATGTCGAATGTGTCCCAGTACTAAACTATAAAAATAATAAATTTTCTTATAAAAAGAGTAAAGTTTACAAATAAATTTTTCTCCGTGTACAAGAAAATAAAAAGCATATATTATTATGGCCAATTCACATATAATTATAAAATAACTTCACATATTAAAGATTATTGTCATGCGTGTGCCTCTAAGTTACTGTTATATAACTTACATCGAAAGAAGAAATCCATACATTGTTGCTAAATGCTAATTAATCATTAGAATATAGCTTACAGTTTGTAACCTAAATGCAGCAGTAAATTTAAAACACATTATACTTATGACATAGCCTTTTGCAAACTATAAGCTATGAAGGTAAACTCCAAATTATGAGGTAGGAAATGGAAAAAATTGGACATCCGACAAACTATATTGGATATGCTAGTTTATTCCAGCCTAACACCAGGCTGGAATGAACTAGCGTATCCTATATAGTTCATCTATTGTCCAATTTTTACAATTTCCTTAATCATACTTATACGAACAATTTAAAACACACCGTACAAATTATGAGGAATTTTATAAACTCTAATTAAATGTTCTTATTATAAATAACTAAAAAATAATTATCGAACAATCATTCCCAATTGAAATATGTCAAGTTGAAATTACTATAATAAGATACGAGGCCAGGCAAGAAAATTTTTATAATAATGGTTCACCTATTATTCGTTAAACATAAGTGTGGTATTATAAGGACAGCAGTGATAGTGTCAGATCTAAAATCATATGAACTGTCAGTGTTCTTTCATACTGCTACCTGAAACATAACAATATAAATTGAATATTAGTTGTGCGTGTCTTGGAACTGTAAATAGTCATTCTGTTTTTTTTTTTTTGAAGTTAAAGTTATAGTTATGCTTTGCAAGTATTCTACATATAGAATATTACAAGTTATTGTTATATAACTTTCATTGTTAGAAGAAATCCATACATTATTACTAAATGCTACTTGATCATTAAAATATAGCTTACAGCTTGTACTCTAAATACAACGGCAGTAAATTTCAAACAATATTATATTTATTACATAGCCTTTTACAAACAGTTAACTGTATTTCAATGGTAAAGTATAAATATTATATAATTATATAACAATAATTTATACTTTTATATGTGGAAAACTTGCAATCCATAAATATTAAATTATACAAAACAGCATAAACAATGTCAATCGAACACATGCACCTGTCAATACTCTTTAATATGTGAAGTTATTTTATAAATATAAGTATAAATATAAATATAAATATGTTAATAAAAAACCTTTTATTTTTAACAATAAATCATTGGGAAAGTACTTACTATACCAAGTGTCATCCTTGGAAATGCATATACAGATAAGTCGCACCCAGTCAACCCTATAGAAGAATAAACATTGCTTGAAGTAACATTAGCTAACTATTAAATATTGGAATGTTACTCACCAGTTGAGAGACGGCAACAAACTTGCAAAGGGACTTTTCTAGCATCAAGTGCATTGTAGCAGGGATCACTGGATCAGGAAGAAGAATTTGCCATGACTGTCAGAGGAGGATGAAATAGCTTTCGCCATCAGGTAATGCACAGCTCCCTCGTAGCACAACTAGCATAAGAAAATGAAGAAACACGAGACAGACGCAAAAATACATGAAAAAGTGGGTGCACTGATCTCACCTAGATGTAAACGTGGGAAACATAACCACGAATATCACACCTTACTCGACCGGCAACGTCAGCACAACACTCGTCACAACCTCGGAGATGACAGCGTGGATAGCAGCAGAAGGTCTTTCTCGACGTAGATGCAGCCACCAGTAACCACCACACTCTCACGTTCGAACTTACGTCGTCGTAACCCTTGAAGCACGCGAGAGCACCGGTCTATTAGACGACGTTCGATAACTGCCGCCGGCCGCGCGTACATGTGTAGAAAGTAATAGAGAGAGAGAGAGAGAGAGAGAGAGAGAGAGACAGAGAGAGAGACAGAGAGAGAGAAAGAGAGAGAGAGAGAGAGAGAGAGAGAGAGAGAGTCAGCTGTCAGTGAGGCTCCTGTCACAGAGGCGCGTACGATCGCGTTCGACTGCGTTCGAGCGCGTTCGACCGCGGTTATGCGCACGCGCTCGCTTCTCTTCGTCCGCACGCGATCAAACGCTCTTATGTGCCGGGAGCCTTATGCGCACGCGCACGAACGCAGTCGAACGCGATCGTACGCGCCTATGTGACAGGAGCCTCACTGACAGCTGACTCTCTCTCTCTCTCTCTCTCTCTCTCTCTCTCTCTCTCTCTCTCTCTCTCTCTCTCTCTCTCTATTACTTTCTACACATGTACGCGCGGCCGGCGGCAGTTATCGAACGTCGTCTAATAGACCGGTGCTCTCGCGTGCTTCAAGGGTTACGACGACGTAAGTTCGAACGTGAGAGTGTGGTGGTTACTGGTGGCTGCATCTACGTCGAGAAAGACCTTCTGCTGCTATCCACGCTGTCATCTCCGAGGTTGTGACGAGTGTTGTGCTGACGTTGCCGGTCGAGTAAGGTGTGATATTCGTGGTTATGTTTCCCACGTTTACATCTAGGTGAGATCAGTGCACCCACTTTTTCATGTATTTTTGCGTCTGTCTCGTGTTTCTTCATTTTCTTATGCTAGTTGTGCTACGAGGGAGCTGTGCATTACCTGATGGCGAAAGCTATTTCATCCTCCTCTGACAGTCATGGCAAATTCTTCTTCCTGATCCAGTGATCCCTGCTACAATGCACTTGATGCTAGAAAAGTCCCTTTTGCAAGTTTGTTGCCGTCTCCTCAACTGGTGAGTAACATTCCAATATTTAATAGTTAGCTAATGTTACTTCAAGCAATGTTTATTCTTCTATAGGGTTGACTGGGTGCGACTTATCTGTATATGCATTTCCAAGGATGACACTTGGTATAGTAAGTACTTTCCCAATGATTTATTGTTAAAAATAAAAGGTTTTTTATTAACATATTTATATTTATATTTATACTTATATTTATAAAATAACTTCACATATTAAAGAGTATTGACAGGTGCATGTGTTCGATTGACATTGTTTATGCTGTTTTGTATAATTTAATATTTATGGATTGCAAGTTTTCCACATATAAAAGTATAAATTATTGTTATATAATTATATAATATTTATACTTTACCATTGAAATACAGTTAACTGTTTGTAAAAGGCTATGTAATAAATATAATATTGTTTGAAATTTACTGCCGTTGTATTTAGAGTACAAGCTGTAAGCTATATTTTAATGATCAAGTAGCATTTAGTAATAATGTATGGATTTCTTCTAACAATGAAAGTTATATAACAATAACTTGTAATATTCTATATGTAGAATACTTGCAAAGCATAACTATAACTTTAACTTCAAAAAAAAAAAAAAAAAACAGAATGACTATTTACAGTTCCAAGACACGCACAACTAATATTCAATTTATATTGTTATGTTTCAGGTAGCAGTATGAAAGAACACTGACAGTTCATATGATTTTAGATCTGACACTATCACTGCTGTCCTTATAATACCACACTTATGTTTAACGAATAATAGGTGAACCATTATTATAAAAATTTTCTTGCCTGGCCTCGTATCTTATTATAGTAATTTCAACTTGACATATTTCAATTGGGAATGATTGTTCGATAATTATTTTTTAGTTATTTATAATAAGAACATTTAATTAGAGTTTATAAAATTCCTCATAATTTGTACGGTGTGTTTTAAATTGTTCGTATAAGTATGATTAAGGAAATTGTAAAAATTGGACAATAGATGAACTATATAGGATACGCTAGTTCATTCCAGCCTGGTGTTAGGCTGGAATAAACTAGCATATCCAATATAGTTTGTCGGATGTCCAATTTTTTCCATTTCCTACCTCATAATTTGGAGTTTACCTTCATAGCTTATAGTTTGCAAAAGGCTATGTCATAAGTATAATGTGTTTTAAATTTACTGCTGCATTTAGGTTACAAACTGTAAGCTATATTCTAATGATTAATTAGCATTTAGCAACAATGTATGGATTTCTTCTTTCGATGTAAGTTATATAACAGTAACTTAGAGGCACACGCATGACAATAATCTTTAATATGTGAAGTTATTTTATAATTATATGTGAATTGGCCATAATAATATATGCTTTTTATTTTCTTGTACACGGAGAAAAATTTATTTGTAAACTTTACTCTTTTTATAAGAAAATTTATTATTTTTATAGTTTAGTACTGGGACACATTCGACATGTAGGATCTTTACTGTTATAAATAGTAATTTTTATAATTTTCATAGCAAATTTTATTTTTTAAAGAATAATTTTTACTACATTTGTAGCAAATTTTATTATCTGAAATAGTAATATTTATTATTTTTGCACCAGCCAGTAAAAGTACTAGTTGAAATAGTAAAATTTGCTACAAAAATAATAAAAATTAATATTTAAAACAAGATAAATCCCCCATGTTGAGTATGTCCCAGCACTACTATAAAAATAATAAATTTTCTTATAAAGATTAAAGTGTAGAAATAAATTTTGCTCCGTGTAATGAATCAACTAATATTCAATCTGTTTTTGTTAGCAGTATGAAAGAATACTGACATTTCATATGACATTACATTATATAGTATAGGTATTTATAATGCATTTCACATGAAGTCAGCAGC
This sequence comes from Torymus aiolomorphi, assembly GCA_036365515.1. Classification (NCBI taxonomy): domain Eukaryota; kingdom Metazoa; phylum Arthropoda; class Insecta; order Hymenoptera; family Torymidae; genus Torymus; species Torymus aiolomorphi. The sequence goes on along the minus strand of CM070874.1, from coordinate 236,324,135 downwards.
TCAAAATTTTAAAAAATTTGTTTTTTATTTTAAGAATATAGTTATATTTATATTATGAATTATGATCCATTTGATAAAGCAGAATATTTTGCATGCGACAAAAGCTTTATTGAGTCCTTATTTAAGAGCTTTTCCAATAAGCCTCGAAGCATTGTTAGAAAACCCTGTTGAAAAGCATTCTATATTTTTTAAATATCAATAGAAACCAATAATTTGTATTTCTGACCACCAGACGGATTTGAGATCTTAATGTTATTCATATATCTAATGGCATGGATCTTGTCACTAAGTTTTCTCAAAGCAGGAAAAATACATTAAACATCTATTTCCAACAATATTTTCAACAGGCCTGTAAGTAAAAATATTCATCTTTACTTTCCTAAATTTTCAATGGGAGCCGGTTACACTGTTAATAAATTCTATATGTATTTTTCATATCTACTGGAAAGAAAATTTCATAAGTTATCCAGTATTATGTGTCCCAAATGATAAAGTATATTATTATAAAAAAGTTTAAATCAAAGTGGTTGAAAGACAATTTAACAATTGTATATTCCGATGCCCAGACACGAACTTCTTACTCAATAATAGTCCAATATAATATGGTGTTCTTATTAAGCCCTCGCTTCATGAAATTTCATAAACTATTCAGTGAATAAGTCACAAATAAATAATTGAATTATGGATCTTAATGATTTATAAGATTGTAAATTACATAATTTATGAAATTACATGAAGCGCAGACTTAATAAGAAAACCATATGTTATTTAAAAATAATTGAGTAAGAAGTTCTTGTCTGGGCATCGGAATACACAATTGCTAAATTGTCTTTCAACTACTTTGATTTAAACTTTTTTATAGTAATATACTTTTTCATTTGGCACACATAACACTCGATAACTTATGAAATTTTCTTTCGAGTAGATATGAAAAATACATATAGAGTTTAATAACAGTGTAACCGGCTCCCATTGAAAATTTAGGAAAATAAAGATGAATATTTTTACTTACAAGCCTGGTGAAAATATTGTTGAAAATAGATGTTGAATGTATTTTTTCTGCTTTGAGAAACTTATTGACAAGATCTATAACATTAGATATATGAATAACATTAAAATCTCAAATCCATCTGGTTGTCAGAAATACAAATGATTGGTTTCTATTGGTATTTAAAAAATATACAATTCTTTACAAAAGAGGGTTGTTCGCCAATATTGTTTTAGTAGGGCTCATTTTTAAGGATTTTTAATAAAGAATCTGAAAAAATTTTGTGAAATAATAATTATCAGTAAACTTACAAAGCATAAACGATTTTAAAAATTTGAGCTGTTTCTTTGAAGAGCACCATCATCGCCAAGATGTCGACTTCTCGCGCTGTCGCCGAGTTTAACCGCCCGTCCCAACTATTCATGGTAGCTGCTAATAATCGAGTACACGTAGGGGCGCTCGGCTCCGGCCTCGTGTGAATTTGATATCACGGGTCGTTGTCGAGTAGCGCGAGCACGAGGCTCGTTAAACGTCGTTACTTCTTTCTCCACATTAAGCAAAATATCATCAGTGATCTTATATCTTATTGTAATGTTGCAGCTAGGTATGTATCATATCCATTAGTTATATATACTAATACCGATATAGCCTTTTTTATATATATTCCAATGATGGTTCTCGGCGAAGTTCAAATCGTATCTGCAGTAGTATGTCCATAAATAATCCAGGCTCAGGGCAGATTTTTAATTGCATCTCTACATAGATTTGTACATGGATTTTCATATGGATTTTCACATGGATTTTCATACAGATTTGCATATGACGTTTTGGAACAGATTTTCAGGTGGATTTCCATATGAGTGTCCATATGGAATCCATGTATATTTCTATATGGAAATCCCGATGGATACTTTCAATAGGGTCTATATAAAGTTCACATGAATATTGGGTGAAAATCACGTGAAATTCACCTGACGTTTTTAGAATTTTGACACGTGAAATACAGGTATAAATCACATAAAATTTGGGTGGTTTTCGCATACATTTTACACGAATTTCACGTAAAATTTAGGTGGAAGTTCAGGTGATAATTCAGGTGGAAATTCAGGTGAAAACCAGGTGAATATTTACAACCGGGAACACAGTCCTGTTTCCAGTCGTTCCAGCGTTCCAAACGAGATTAGTTCGACTTCATACGCCTGAACTTAGCTGCTCGGTATTATTTCGGCTGGATCGATCTGAAGTTAGCCATTCGGTATCACATAGAATAATCGAGGCGCCAACCTTGCTCCCGACTCAAAAACGCATATATAATATTTTCAGCTCGGGTATGGTGAAAAATCATTAATAATAAAAATGATCACCGCACAACATACGATCTTTCAATAAAACTATTGTTTACTAAGAAACTGTTGGTGTTAAATATGATACAAAATATTTTAAACTGTCAAATGCAATATAAGAAGAAGGAAATTTAAAACTGATCATCACTCATGTAAATTATTTTATGTTTTTCGTCTATACACATATTCTATTATAAACGAATATGCGTATTTAGACTATACAAATTTCTTATTATAATATGATGCAGGTTAGCCACTTTACGGTAGTCTCAGTTATTATTTATTACAAAATTCAGGACATCGCCTCGCATGATTGCAACTGCAATACTAAACTAGTTTATGAATTTTCATGGGATAAAAGGCAAATTGTTCATAATTTATATAGTTATGGGCCTAAGAGTTGGAATTTTAAGATTTTCATGTGTAAGTATTTTTTCCATGCTAATAACCCTAAAAATTCAAAAAAATGGAAACAAATATTGTAAAAAAAATCAGTTTTTTCCATAAAAAAAATACTTAAATATAAAAACCGTAAATTTGCAACTCTTAGGCCCATAACTGCATAAATTATGAATAATTTGCTTTTTATCCCATGAAGATTCATCATGCGGTCTCAGAGAAAAGTAACCCCGGTCAAAAATATCCAGTTGGGAAATCCAACTGGATTTTCCAAGAGGGAAATCCAGCTGGGGAAGAGTGGATTCCAGCTGGATTTTGGTGGATTTCCCGTCGGATTCCCAGTTGATGATACCAAATATTCCCACCCATTTTTAACTGGATATTTAAGTGGATTCCCACCTAGATATAACAGGATTCCTATGCATTATTAACTGGATTTCCATTGAATAGAAAAGCGAAAGTTAGATGGATTCCCATCTATATTAAACTGGATTTTTACATGGATTTTCGCCGTCACGCTGGGATTCCCATTTATTATTAAGTAGAATTTTGAGTGGATTCCCATTTAATAGAAATGCGAAAGTTAGGTGGATTCCCACAAACATTTAACTGGATTTTTACATGGATTTCCGCCTTCGCCCAGGAATTCCCATTTATTATAAGTGGATTTCCATTTAATCCAGTTAAAAATGGGTGGGAATATTTGATATCATCAACTGGGAATCCGACTGGAAATCCACCAAAATCCAGCTGGAATCCACTCTTCCCCAGCTGGATTTCCCTCTTGGAAAATCCAGTTGGATTTCCCAACTGGATATTTTTGACCGGGACGACAAACTTTTTTTCTTGAAAATGCTATAACTGAGGATAAAATGAGTTTAAGGACCTCTGCTTTGGCTCATTTTATTCAAAATAAGTTATATTTACAATATATTTTAATTATTCTAGTATAATAATATTTTTTATGATTTTTTTAGGTAATTTTGGCCAAAAAGGCCTATAGGTGTAAGACCGCCTTAATAACCTAAATAACTACCTAAATAACTAAGTTATTTAGCTCCCTTCTCGACAGGACAGGTTAGCGTAATACCAATTAACGGCATGCTATTAAAGGTCAGGATATTGCCTCCAACGATTATAAAAGCAATCCTAAAAAAGGATTACAAAATTTCTAAAGATAAGCTTACCTATACACTCTATCAAAATAATGTACTTACTTAAATGAGCCTTTAGTGAGCATTACTGCTCACAGAATCGTAACTCCTTACAATAGAGAGTAGCAAGTGAACGCAGCCGAGGATGTAGCAAAACCGAGACAGCAGCAAGTCAAGACGTCGTGATGTCGTCTACAGGGGCTCTTCGCTCTAGGCAATAAAATATAATTAAAATAGGAACAAGCTGGCAGTGGAGGGAGCGCAGAGAAGCCACGCTTCCGTCAAAGGGAAGGGAATAGTTGTAGAATAGGTTTCAGCTGTAGTAAAGCAGTAAATTTTCTTACAGCAAACTACTCACCGGAAAATTTTTCCAAAAAGTTTAAAGGGTGCCAATGTCCACATAAAATAGATGCCTCGACCTACTGGTCCCAATAACCAAAACGATAACAGCAGCACCTGAGGACGTCGTGATGTCGTCTACAGTTCTTCGCACTAGGCAAACAACAAAAAATTAGTGACGTCACCGACGGGCATGAGGCGGAAGAGAGAAAGGGGATTACAGAAGCGTGGGGAACTGTCGGCGAAGAAAGGAGTAAGAAGGTTAGGTTTGGAAGGTAGAATACACAACACCACTGAAGAAAAAAGGAAACTCGTGGGTAAAAACTCACCTATAGATGTAGCGCGAATCTAGAAGAGTCACCGAGTACTGAGTTGCCAGGAAAGATCTCCAGAAGATTCTGCATATCAGCTTCCATTGTGCTGATGATAACTGAGAAGCTCCCTTCGCATGCATTTGTAGACTCTGGTTCACTCTTTTCACTTGATTCTGGTTCAGTCACGAGCTTCTTATCAGCCTGTTCGGCTTTACTTACAATGGAATGAATGTCTGCGTTGTCTGACTTCTCAGAACTCTGCGAGTCACCTGTACTTTTGTTCTCACTCGAATAGGTAGACTGTATAAGTGGCTCCTCTTCCTTAATACGTCCAATGCTGCCAGTGCTTTTGGTACTTTCTTCTGGCTTAGCATCCTTGAGTACTTCTGAGTATATTTTGGGCTTACTAGATTCGTCCACTGTAAAGTCTTTTGCTTAGAAAGTGGTTTTGGATGGCGAGTTCAGACCATTTTCTACAGATGTCCTCACTTTGACCTACTGCATGCACGAGAATAGCTGCAGTGGCTGTACAGTTTTTTACCCAATTCTCTATTTCCGCCTCATTAGAATCTTGGCCATAATGAGAGGACTTATCCTCCAGCAAACCATTGATCAAACCATCTCCATTTTCCCTTCTTCTATCATACAGTCTACGTTCTCTAGTAGACACCACCAGAATGTTCTTCTCAATAGCCTTCATGAACTTATCGATTCGATTGATTCGATGTCGTCCACTGCTCTTCGCCCTAAGCAACAAAAAATAATTACAACATGTTGGTAGCGGAGGGAGGAGAGAAGCTACGCTCCTATCAAAGGGAAGGGAATATAGTTGCAGGACAACAAATAGAAGGAAGAGGGAATCTTGTGGAGAGCCAGTGCTGTATAGCTGCTGCTTCTTTATTGAAACCCATAGGAAAGAAGAGAAAGTGAGAGAGAGCGAAAGAGAGAGAGAGCAGTACTTGGAAGTTGGCAACCTAACCTTAATAGCAAGGAATCAAAACGTGCCGGCTGCTGTCACGCAGATTCAAGTGGGTAGATTCGCATTGGTTTTTAAAGTATTTTCCTGGGCCTGCCTTTCAGCATTCTCAACCCTCCCTTGCTGCTGGGCTATTAAAGCAGCATGCTGTGCAGCTAAATTTTGCTCTGATTGACGAACTTGATCTTGAAGTGTAGTTTGCTGTGACTGAAGACTGTCTACAATTCACTTTAAAGCCACCCTGACGATTTAACCATAGAATTTGGTGTCGTATGTCCAGGACCAGAGTTATGTGCTCCAAGTCCAGAATTTGGTGGCATGGGACTCCTGTTAATAAATTAAACTATTTTAAAGTCACATAAAACAATTTAAGACGTTTCATAATCAAATTTCATTGTCAATTAACATTAAGTAGTACACTGTGACAAGAACATTTTTATAAAGTAACTATTACAATATTAATGTTTACCAATAGTTAACTTACATATTGTAAGTTAACTATTACAATGCGTATATTTAAACATATCTAAACATACGCATGTTAATAGTTACAATGCCATATTAACAGTAACCAAATCCTTTTCTCAGTGTAGGATTGAAGTTAAACATCGTTAATCAAAAATCATAGTTTGCAACGAAAGAATTTAGCAACTACGTTCATATTTTTTTATTCAAACTAACCGATAAAAGCAACAAAAGCCACCAACTTTATTTGAAAAAATAAAACATCAATTTTAAGTCACTTACTTTAGTGCAGTTCGGAATACAACACCCTAACCTCAAAAACCAGGACGGCCTTGCTGCTCCGAAAATTTCTACACCCCGGAACCAGCGCAGCCAAAAGTGAGACCCTACAAGCGCGAAATTTTAAGTTGTGATTTTCTGCATTAAAAAAATTGCACCAAATAATTATTTTTAATGTTCCATAAATTAAAATAAGTCACAAGAAGAAAAGTTATAGTAAAAAAATAACTTGTTTATCATTGTTTATTAATTTTCCTTTATTGAAAGTTATCGCGTAGTGACTATTACATTTGACAAAAACGCGTGAAAAAACTAATGAAATGCATGAAATCAATTGCATTTAATGTTCTTACATAACTAGAGATTATAATAGTATTAAATAACAATTATTTACAACAAAAAATGAATAAACAAATAAACGAATGAATTTGTTGTGAGCAGCGTTGGCCCCGCAATATTCTGACTGCAAGGAATGTATATCTATATATACAGTATATATAGATATACAGTCAGGCATCACACCACAAACTCACACGTAAAAGAGAGCCGCCCCGAGGTGCTGTCTCACCTGCCGGCGCCTGGTCCATCTTCGTGCGGCTGCGGCCTACGGCTGACGACTCGCGCGACTCGCGGTCAGCGCCGCGTGCGCACTCTCCCTTCATCACTAGAACTACGATTCTTCCCATAAATCCATTACTTTTCTTTCTTAAAAATTTCCTGAAAAAGCACAAAAATTGCAATATCTCCAGACTTGCTAATTATGTAGATCTGAAACTTGATAAACTGTCCTTCAGCATGTATTGCACAGTGTGTGTAAAGTTTAATGTATGTTGAGAGAATGGAAACGGATCTTTGGATTGAAAAGTCGAAAAAGCGCAAGTGCATTTCCAACTAAGACCTCCTGACCATTGCTCAAAGCTTACCAGAATGTTAACACGCAATCCAATACATGTTGAGGCATTGTATATTAAATTTTAGATCTTCTCAATCAGCCAGTGTAGGGGAAATAGCTTTTTTTCTTGAATATTTCTTAAAAAGAGCATACAAATTGCAATATCTCCACACTTGCTAATTATTTAGATCTGAAACTTGATAAATAGTACCTCAGTATGTGTTAAATAGTGTGTGTAAAGTTTGAAATATTTGTAGAGAATGGAAAGGGATCTTTGAAAAGAAAAGTCGAAAAGCGCGTGTGCATTTCCAATGTAGACCTCCTCACCCTCGCTTAAAGTGAATGAGAATGTTTACACACAATCCACTACATACTGAGGCATTGTATATTAGGTTTCAGATCCACTCAATCAGCCAGTTTGGAGGAAATTACTTTTCTTTCTTAAAAATTTCCTGAAAAAGCACAAAAATTGCAATATCTCCAGACTTGCTAATTATGTAGATCTAAAACTTGATAAACTGTCCCTCAGCATGTATTCCATTATGTATGGAAAGTTTAAGATACTTGTAGGGAATGGAAAGGTATCTTTGGAACGAAATGTCGAAAAGCCGCATGTGCATTTGCGACAAAAACCTCCTCACCCTTTCTCATAGTTTACCAGAATGTTCTCACACAATGCAATGCATGCTGACGCATTGTATATTAAATTTAGATCTTTTCAATCAGCCAGTGTAGGGGAAATAACTTTTTTTCTTGAACATTTCTTAAAAAGAGCATACAAATTGCAATATTTCCACACTTGCTAATTATTTAGATCTGAAACTTGATAAACCGTCCCTCAGCATGTATTACATAGTGTGTGTAAAGTTTGAAATATTTGTAGAGAATGGAAAGGGATCTTTGAAATGAAAAGTCGAAAAAGCGCGTGTGCATTTCCAATGTAGACCTCCTCACCCTCGCTTAAAGTGTATGAGAATGTTTACACACAATCCAGTACATGCTGAGGCATTGTATTAAGTTTCAGATCTACTCAATCAGCCAGTTTGAAGGGAATGACTTTTCTTGAAAATACTTTGAAAATCACACAGAAAATGCAGTATCTCCACACTTGCTGATTATTTAGATCTGTAACTTGGTGTTTAATCCCTCAGCATGTATAAGATAGTGTGTGTTAAGTTTAAGATATTTTTAGAGAATGGAAAGGGATCTTTGGAATGAAATGTCGAACAAGAGAAAGTACCATCAGCTTACCTATCAGAGAGGTTAGGAATGAGAAAAGGCTTACGAAATTTGCTCTCGCCATCGACGGTGCCTTCCGCCGCTGCCTTCCTCTCTCTGACGAATATCATCATTAACCAGTAACACGATGAAAGGGACGACATTCTCCAGGGCGGCGTATTGCAGCAGCCACCGTCATCACTGGAAAGTGGGAACCGGCAGCCGGCGATTGTTGACATCACATACCATGATCATATGCGCGCGCACGCCGCCATAGGGCCGCATTTAAACAGACTCACTAGGGCTAGTAGCAGAAAGCGCGCGCGGTTCATATATATGAGGCGTTTCGCCTCAACTCTCCCAGCGCGGCGCGCGAGCGTCAAATCATGCTATTTTCAAGTCGTGTTTACGATATCAATATGAATTTCAAAAAATTATGTGATAAGCGTTTCCGACGTATTTTTTCCTCAGTTTTCCAATGGTGTAAGTGGTTTTTCCGAAATTTTCCATTTTCACCCTCAAAAAGTATAAAACATACTATATCTCGGAAAGTATATTTTTAATATTTTTTTTTATCATCTAGATCGAAAGCTGAGCATTTTTTACGTCGGAAAGGATTTTTTGCAAAATTTGCTCGAATGTTTTTCTTAGAGAAACAGAACGCGAAAGAGCAGACGCAGCGTCTCCTTCGTGCGCGGTATGCGGCGCGCTGTACAGCGCGTGGACTAGATGTATTTCGCTCTCTAGTAACCTTATTATTTTTATTTATCATTTTTAATTCTTTATGGAATATCTTTTTGCACTTCGAATTTCACTTATATGCACGATTGATATTTTCATAGGTTATTTCGCAAAAAAAAACCGCTGCCAATTCTTTGGCACTTAGCTTCCTCAAACTAATTCATCGTTTCCTAATTAAAAATTGAAATTCTGAAAATACATTTTTCATAAAAAGGAATGCTAAAGAATTTCAATAATACTTTGAACCGATGCGTCTTATACCAGTTTCTTGCAAAATAGTATATTACGTACCTATTTTAAAAAAAGCTTTGACAGACCACCAAGTTTAAAAAAAATTGAGATTAAAAAGAGATAAAAGAAGGGGCTAAAAATGGCACTATTAATACGTTTTGATATTTTAATTTACTATATTATATAAAAATATTAAAATGATAGTTCTCGAAAATAAATGTATAATATATATTTATATAGATAATCACTTAAAATTGCAACACAATATTGCCACCAACAAGTGTAATAAGTAACAGTTAAAATTTCAAGTCGATAAATAAATTATTTTTTGACAGAGTGAAGATATTTTAAATTTTAAATTTTAAAAAAAGAAAATGTAGGTAATTTGAATACCTTTTAAGAGAAGTATATTATTTTTGTAATAATTACTATAAGATACGAAAAAATCAAAAAAACTAAAAATTCAAAATCGTTTTTTGGTTATAAAACAAAAGAAAATCAATAAAATCCCAAATCCATCAGGGTACTTTCCTTTTGCCGCAAGACGAAGCGAATAAGCTTTACCAGACGAAAATCGGTTGATTAGTTTCGGAGATATTAAGAGTTGAAATATACACACACACACACGCACACACACACATACATACATCCACGAAATCAAAAATCATCAAAATCAAATAATATACACATATACCACCATAAAACATCTTTTTGAAGACTTTTTTTTCGAAAATTTTTTTCACCGTTACAAAGCTTCCTCTTTGAGGAAGCAAAAACATTACAATCAATTTGAAATAGCAGACGCAACGCTTCTCACTTACTTTTTACCCGATAGGTGGCTTGCGTATAGAAAATTTTTGCCCGAGAGTAATTTGTTGTATCCAATTATATAAGTCTGATGAATTTTCGATCTTTGTTATCCTTGAAATTGTTTAAGAATTTTAACGCTGTTTCCGTTATATTTGTGTTCTTCGTGTGTTTGCTGATTAACCCATTAAGGACCAGAGGGACACTTTTTTCATACTTTTTTCAACGGCATTATTTTATATGAAAATGGCTGCAAAAAAAATTAAGATAGGTCGTTATCGATGTAAAATCATCGGATCTTTTGATTGGTGTGGTCAGAATTTAAAAAAAATGCATATTAAAAAAGTTGTTATTGTTTATTTAACAAAAAACACAAAATTTCAATTAAAAAAAACTTTTTGTTCAATATTTTCACATCGAAGCTGCAGGCGGATTTTCTCAAACTGTATATTTTTTGCGTCCATGGACCCTAACCTTCAAAATCCCCCACGGGGTTTTTCGAATTTGAACATGGCAGTATCCAATATGGCGGCTTCAAGCCAAAATTTTTTTGCTATTCTATTATTTTTGAATAAAACAACTGGTTTATGATAAATGTTCGAGAAAATTAGTCTATGGGGGTTTTTTGGGACGCTGATCATGAATCTACTATTGGATTTCAGAAATTCAAAATGGCGGATCCAATATGGCGGTCAAAAATTTTCAAAATTATTCAAATTTCATAAAAATTGGGATATAGGGTTTTTGGGTCGCTGATTATGACTCTGCTATTCGTTTTTCCAAATTCAAGATGGCGGATCCAATATGGCGGCCAAAAATTTTCAAAATTGCTTAAATTTCATGAAAATTGGGATATAACGGTTTTTTGGGTCGCTGATTATGGATCTGCTATTAGTTTTTCCAAATTCAAGATGGCGGATCCAATATGGCGGCCAAAAATTTTCAAAATTACTCAAATTTCATGAAAATTGGGATATAAGGTTTTTTGGATCGCTGATTATGGATCTGCTATTAGTTTCTCCATATTCAAGATGGTGAATCTAATATGGTGACGGTTTATGTTTAAAACTATACTAATTTTATAAAAATTAGAATGTAGGAGTTTTTAAGATCGCCAATTCTATGAAAACGTAGAATTTATTAATTTGAATTAGGTATTTATTATAAAATCGTTTTTTAGCCGTGAATTTACGTTGCCCAGCTCTTACCACGTGGAGGTAAACGATAATACTAAGAGCCTCTTTTTTTCTATTTTTTTTGTTTTTTATATTTTTTGTTTTTTTTTTTAGTTTTTTATATTATTTGTTTTTTTTTAGTTTTTTATATTTTTTGTTTTTTTTTTTAAGTTTTTTATATATTTTGTTTTTTTTTTAGTTTTTTATATTTTTTTACGTTATTATGTTATAATTTATTGGTGTAAAAGTGGAAAACATACGGAACATGAATAGACATTGCAGTCTTTACACATTTTTTTTGTTCTTGAAGCACACTGTTTGAAATTTTGACAATTTTTTTTTGAACTAACAGTTACAGATGTGTGTGATTTGCTTACTTTTGCTTTTGCAAGGTAATATTTTGCAATATCCATAGCGAGTTGTTTTGAACCTATTTTTCTTTCATGTATGTAATTCCAAAGAACGGTTGCATTAGCCATCGAAGATTGAATGAATCTCATAAAGATGGGCCAAGTCCATTTTTTGGCTCTTATGCATGACATCAAATTACTACAATGCGAATCGTGTAAATCAACACCACCCATAAACATATTGTAAATTTTGAAGGCATGTGGAAATAATATGGCAATTTTTTTCTTCTCAGCAAAAGAAAATCGATTTACTTCAAATGAAGGAGAAACTCCTGCAGCTGTTGAAAGCACTGATACACATTTTGAATCCATAACTGTAATAAAGTTGAGTCCACAATTTTTTCATGCTTTACACAATAAGTACCTCTTTCTGCTTTTTTATCGACATAGTTTTTCACTTTCACTCTATTTATCCGTACCGTGCCCGTAGCTTTCAATCCCATTTTTTTCAAATGAACCAATAAGTCAGGATTAGTGAAATAATTATCGAAATATAAATGATATTGAATCAACTTTCTAGGTACAACCGACGATAGTAAATTTTGAGTCATCAAAAGTACTACACGACTTCCTAAAGCACATTTTGTAAGTTTAGCTGCTTCACCAGAATTATAAATATTTGAACCTTTTCCACAATATATGTCGCAGTCGAACAAATATCCTTCAGGACTAGCAATTCCCCATTCTTTGATCCCCCAACGGTCAGGTTTGTTTTGCATGAACTGTTGTAAATTTGTACGACCATGAAATTTTACCATCATCTCATCAACGGATAGTGCGGTTGAAAAAAAACCAAATTGCTGTAGATTTTTTCTGAAAATTTGAAGGACTTTGCGAACTTTCCACGCTTTATCGTTATCATTTTTATCTTCTGATTTATTCATCTTCAATTTTGTTTTTATTTTCATAAATGAGTGCGACTCATTGCTAAAGAAACGGCTGGACATGCAAGAAGTGGATCTGTGGACCAATAGTCTTTTTGTGTTTTTCTTTGATTAAAAGTTGATAACACTAATATTCCTATAAAAATGTCCAATTCATCTTCAGTAAGGTTGTAACCATTCAAAACTGTACATTCAATAATATAACTCTTTATTTCCTTGGAAAAAAAAAAGTTCAAACAATTCTACTGCAGATAAATTATGTATCATTTTTTTCGTACGATCAGAAAGTAGAATCTCATTTTTAAACGATTCATTATACTTTTTTTCTCCATCAAGCCATTGATAAGTATGCTCTGGTTCTAATTGTGTTTGATTTTCTGTGTAGCTATCTAATACTTGACGATATGAGACATTAGATATTCCTTCAAAGGTATTTGGATATGAAAGTTCTTCATCAGATTGAGCATCCAACTCTGAATCCGAACTAGAATCTCCAGAATCATTCATATCCGGAATATAAATTGCATTATACTCCCCATTTTCGCTTTCTTCGATCTCAACATTGTCATTGTGAGATCGCTTTTGACGTTTTGATTTTTGATGTGACATTTGAAAAATTTATTTCATACCCTCTAAGAAACAAGTTTGTAAATAAACTATTTGGACTATTATATAAAGAGTAAAAGTATTGTTTAATCCGTTATCATTTACGAAAATTTTTTTAGAAAGTTCATAAAACTATCACAAACAAGATTTCAATAAAAAAAAATGTTTATTTATTTATTTTATTTTCACAAAATTGCTTGGTATAACAGTATAATAAGATAAATTTGATATTAAACAAAACATTTGATTTATTTTTGATATAAAAATAATTACATAATACTTAGAGGCTATAGAGTAACTATTTTAGATAATATAACAATCCAAGTGTATGGGTTTTAGTAAGAATATTATGGCTCGTGGCTCTTAGTATATCAACATAATAATTTCTATAAGAATGTGACACGCTAACAATCGTTTCCAGCTGCGTTGTATCCAACTTTTCAAAAATAAAGAATCTAATAACATATTTACGAAGAAAAAGTCAAAAATTTCTACTACATACTAATATTTTTGAATTTTTTTAAAAAACTCCTATGTACCAATTTTCATGATATTTAAATAATTTAAAAATTTTTTGACAGCCATATTGGATCCGCCATCTTGAATTTGGAAAAACTAATAGCAGATCCATAATCAGCGACCCAAAAAACCGTTATATCCCAATTTTCATGAAATTTAAGCAATTTTGAAAATTTTTGGCCGCCATATTGGATCCGCCATCTTGAATTTGGAAAAACGAATAGCAGATTCATAATCAGCGACCCAAAAAACCCTATATCCCAATTTTTATGAAATTTGAATAATTTTGAAAATTTTTGACCGCCATATTGGATCCGCCATTTTGAATTTCTGAAATCCAATAGTAGATTCATGATCAGCGTCCCAAAAAACCCCCATAGACTAATTTTCTCGAACATTTATCATAAACCAGTTGTTTTATTCAAAAATAATAGAACACCAAAAAATTTTTGCGTTGAAACCCCAATATTGGATACTGCCATGTTCAAATTCGAAAAACCCCGTGGGGGATTTTGAAGGTTAGGGTCCATGGACGCAAAAAATATACAGTTTGAGAAAATCCGCCTGCAGCTTCGATGTGAAAATATTGAACAAAAAGTTTTTTTTAATTGAAATTTTGTGTTTTTTGTTAAATAAACAATAACAACTTTTTTAATATGCATTTTTTTTAAATTCTGACCACACCAATCAAAAGATCCGATGATTTTACATCGATAACGACCTATCTTAATTTTTTTTGCAACCATTTTCATATAAAATAATGCCGTCGAAAAAAGTATGAAAAAAGTGTCCCTCTGGTCCTTAATGGGTTAAGTCATAATTTATTTTTGGTTTATTTATTGCATTTATTTTCTCGCTACTGAAATGGATCCAGCTTTGAAGCTGAAATGCATAAATCCTTTTAATAAAATTAATCACTCTGTGCGTAAAAATTTGTCGAATTTTCCTTCAATATTTAGGAGTGCGTATCCCCTCGTACCAGAAAACGCGAAAATTTGTTCCAACTGTCAACGTCAACTTTATAAACATAAGTTAGATTTACCTTCATGCGATGCCAAAAAAGCTAAAATTGAATGTACTGATGAATATCATAAAGCAGGCGTGGCAGTTCTCAACCAAATAAAAAAAAAATTTTTAGAATCACCGGGTAAGGAAGATAAAATTCAGCTACTCACGCTTGCTCCTGATTTTTGGTCTCGCAGAGACTTAATCAGAGAGTTCGGTTGTACTGAGTGGGAAGCTCGAGAAGCGAAAAAGTTAGTAACTGAAAGTGGAATTTTTTCAAAACCTAAAAAGAAAAGGGGCAAAATATTTCCAGTTGAAAGTGTAGATTCAGTTAAACGTTTTTATGAGAGGGACGATATTAGTCGTGTAATGCCCGGATTAAAAGATTGTATATCTGTTTAGCAGGATAATGGTAAAAGAGAGCATGTACAGAAAAGGTTACTACTTGGTAATTTACGTGAAATTTATTGTTTATTTAAAAAAGAGCATGAATCTGTTAATATTGGCTTCACTAAATTTACTCAATTGAGGCCGCCGCATTGTGTTCTAGCGGGAAGCAGTGGTACGCATAATGTATGCGTATGTGTACACCACGAAAATATCAAGCTGATGTTAAATGCTATTAATTTACAGAGTTTAACTGAAGGTACTCGACTATTTCTTAAAAACTACCACGATTGCATCCAAGCAATCGTATGTAGTAATGCTAGTTCGAAATGTTACTTGGGAGACTGTTTAGATTGCCCCAATATGCCTGTATTACGGAAACATTTGCTTAAATGTTTTGAGAGAAATGATATTTTTCAAATACAGTATGAGTCATGGCTTCAGACAGATCGTTGCACAATAGTATCTACAACTGTAAATGTTTATGAATTCATGAACATACTGGGAGAAAAATTAATAAAATTTAAAACTCATGACTTCTTTGCGAGAGAACAATATCTTTTCTTAAGCGATTTGAAAAAAAACCTTCAAAAAGGAGAATTCCTTGTTTGTTGTGATTTTGCAGAAAACTATGCGTTTATAGTGCAAAATTCAACACAATCGTTCCACTGGAATAATAATCACGCAACAGTTTTTACAACAGTGGTATATTATAACGAAAATCAAGATCTTAAACATATAAGCATTGCTATAATTTCTGATAATCTAAATCACGATACTGTTGCTGTTTATGAATATCAAAAAATTATAATATCTTATTTAAAAAGTAATTTCATAGTCAAGAAAATTTATTACTTAACTGATGGAGCAGGTCAGCATTTTAAGAACAAGTCTACCTTCCAAAATCTTCTGTTTCATCAAAAAGATTTTGGAGTTCCTGCTGAATGGCATTTTCATGCAACAGCGCACGGTAAAGGTGCGTGCGATGGTATAGGCGCAAATTTGAAAAGAGGGTCGAAAAGAGCAAGTCTTCAACTCTCTTCGAGTAATCATATTTTAACACCAGAAGACCTTTACAACTGGGCTTTCCGTAATTGCAAAGAAACTAAAGTTTTTACAGCACTAAAGAGACCTATGAAAAAGCCGTTTTGAAACTAAAATCAAGGTTAAGTAAAATTAAATCTATACGGGGAACTTTACAGTACCATGCCGTTATTCCAATGAATAAAACAACATTAATACTAAAAAAAACGTCAATGAGTTCAGAATATCAAATCTTCCCTAAAAAACCCGTAAAATAAAACAAATAGTATATTACGATACGTGGGCCTCGGCTTCGCCTCGGGCGTCATACCACGCCCGGCCCGGAAATCCAATTTCCGGTCCAAGTATTGTATACTATTTTTCTTACTCTCCGGCCGAAAGTACGTTCTGTAATTGTTAAATAATTGATAAAATTGCGTTGTCGTCTGCTAGCTGTGTTTGAGACGTTTGAGTGTTAGTTTTTCTTTCGACCCGCTCGATAGTACTGCCTCTGTCGGCCGCTTTGGGTAGCTCAGTCGATATTACCGACCGTTTTTTCTTTCGACCCGGCGTGGAGAGCTGGTTTTTTGGCCGTCTGCTACTTTCGCTATTGTACGGATGGTCTGATGCCCGCCCGACATTTGCAAGACCGAGGCGAAGCCGAGGTTTTGCTGGTCGGGGCGGGCATCAGAAACACATTCATTAAAAAAAGACAACACCACTTTTTATTTCAATTAACTCTTTTTTCTCGTCACACGTGCACTTTCCTCTGTCTATTTCGTACGTGTCTAACCTTCACACCGCACAAACATATTTTTCTCGGACGCTCCCGTCCATACGTTTAAAAAACAATAACCACGATCAAACAAAACCACTTTTTATTTCAACTAACTTTTTTCTCGTCACCCGTGCACTTTCCTCTGTTTATTTCGTACGTGTCTAACCTTCACACCGCACAAACATCTTTCCTCGGGCATGCGCGCGGGCGCTGAAGCGCCGCGGGTCAGGAAATTTCGGCAGCCAATCAGAGCGCGCGGTTGGTCTAAAATAGGATGCGAAAGTTTTTCTTTCGGCCCGGAGATGCGGGCCGAAAGTACGTACTTTCGGGTGGGCGAGTAAGAAAATAAAATTATCTACTTAAAAAAAAAGAATTATTAATATAAATACTAGTTTATTGTTGCTATTATTAAGGAAATCAAAATTTTAAGTGGTTGTTAGAGAGCGAAATACATCTAGTCCACGCGCTGTACAGCGCGCCGCATACCGCGCACGAAGGAGACGCTGCGTCTGCTCTTTCGCGTTCTGTTTCTCTAAGAAAAACATTCGAGCAAATTTTGCAAAAAATCCTTTCCGACGTAAAAAATGCTCAGCTTTCGATCTAGATGATAAAAAAAAATATTAAAAATATACTTTCCGAGATATAGTATGTTTTATACTTTTTGAGGGTGAAAATGGAAAATTACGGAAAAACCACTTACACCATTGGAAAGCTGAGGAAAAAATACGTCGGAAACGCTTATCACATAATTTTTTGAAATTCATATTGATATCGTAAACACGGCTTGAAAATAGCATGATTTGACGCTAGCGCGCCGCGCTGGGAGAGTTGAGGCGAAACGCCTCATATATATATACCATATCTTATATACAGGGAGCGCTCACGGTCACGTGGGTCGTATGCGTTTTTCAGCTGTTGCGAACGCACTATATAACCGAGATAGCCATTACGGTTACAACTTCTGTACTATGCACGCACGCAGCTCCAAGACAGATTAACATTGCCGAATGCACTAGTGTTGGGTTTTCTTTTTTTGTTTTTCTCCTATTCGCGGTATTAGTATATGTGTGCATGTGCCTCGAGTATTTTTTCGTAATTGAGATTGTATACGGTAGATGTATAAGTTATACGAATACCAGTGAGCGATTAGTCTACAGTTTTCGTTAAAACTGTGTAAAATTTAACTTTATATTTTTGTATTAATCGGGAGTAATGAAACGGTATTTTTTCTTATATTATTCAAAAGCATGTTACTTAACACAAAAATTTCAAGTACAGACGTTGTGGATAACATTGAAATAAAACTTTTTTTCTATTCAACATTTGCATATATAAAAATAAAAACTATCATTATAATTCAAATGGAAACTATGAAAACAATGTTTTTAATTTTAAATATAATTGCAATCATAGTACTTATACATTTAATATTCTTATGTGTACTTTAATCATATCAATTAATAATACTTAATTAATTTATATGAATCATAGACTATTTGAAAAGTTATCTACATATATCTATATGTGTAGAATTAAAGGCAAATTTTCTGCAAAAAATAATAAATATGTAATAGTAAATGCATAATTTTCATTTAAATTTTACTGCAGAAATGTATTTATGTGTATTCTAATGTTAATAACAATGAAGATAGGTATTACAATTAATGCAATAATAAAATTATAAGGTTTTTCTGAGCATTGCGGTCGTGCCTATTATGTAAAAACGAAGTTTTTACATAGGGAGGGGGCGGGCGACGAGCGAAGCGAGGAGCAGGTGTGTGTGGGGGCGCGGGGGTTGGCGTGTCGAGCGCAGCGAGACACGCACGGGGGCTCGGCCCCCCTAGTTACTTTTTAAAATATCATGAATATCATCATCTTGATGTTGACGATTTCGCCAATCCGATTGGGATATTTCTTCAAAAGCAATACGACCTACTGAATTACGAACTTCATATTTTGATTCAACATTAAAGCAGCATCTACAAGAAGAATCACTACAAGGTGGTCTAGAGAGACCATCTGCATTGCCATGAGAAGTACCTTTCGGATGTAGAATCTTAAAGTCAGACTGATCTAATTTTCGTATCCATCTAGATAATTGACCATCGAAGTTCTTGAAAAAAAGAAGCTATGTCAATGCAGAATGATCGGTACGAATGGAGAAAGGCCTTCCACATAAATAATAGTGGAAATTTTGGACTAAATCTACTACTGCTAATAATTCCCGGCGAGTAACACAGTAGTTTCTCTCAGACTTAGTCAGAACACATCTGTAATAACCAATGACTCTTTCTATTCCCTCTTGAATCTGTGACAAAACCGCACCTATTGCATGATCAGAAGCATCTGTATCCAAAATAAAAGGTAAATCTGTACGAGGAACAGCTGGAATGGATGGAGTTGATAGAACTTGTTTTAAGTGTAAAAATTATTTCTGACAGTCATCTGTTCAATCGAATTTAGCTTTCTTTTCAGTTAATCGATAAAAAGGTTTAGCAATAGAAGAAAATCCCCTAATGAAGCATCTATAGTAAGAAGATAGACTTACAAAACTTTTTACCTGTTTCTTATATGAAGGAATCGGCCATGTAACCATAGCCTCTATCTTCTTAGAATCCGTTTTTATTCCTTTTTCTGAGACAATGTGTCCTAGGTACTCAACCTCACGTTGAAAGAAAATGCACTTTTTTCTATTCAGCTTCAAATTGCCATTTCGGATTCTTACAAAAATTGTATGCATATTATCTAACATCTCGTCGAACGATTTAGATATAACCATAACATTATCTAGATAAATTAAACAGATATCATTTAGAAGATCTCGGAGTATATTCTCCATCAATCGTTCAAAAGTAGCTGGAGCATTGCATAGTCCAAAAGCCATAACGACGAAATGCCACAAACTATTACCAATTGAAAAAGCTGTCTTTTCTCTATATTCTGGGCGAATCCTAACTTGCCAATACCGCTTTTAAGATCTAAGGTTGAGAACCAAGACTTGCCAGCTAATTTATCTAGAGTCTGGTCAATCTTAGTTGCTGGATATGAATCTTTAATCATCCTGTCATTTAATTTTCTGAAATCTACGCAAAATCTCCAAGTGCCATCGTTTTCCTTTTTCAATACTACTGGAGAACACCAAGAACTAGAAGATTCTTCGATAACCCCTTGTTTTTGTATGTCATTAATCATCTGATTAATCTCTGTTTGTAAATGAAAAGGAAGAGGACGTACCGGTTGTTTGATAGGATGAAGATCACTAAGTTCAATTTTGTGCTCAATGACATTACACTTCCCTGCAACATCATCATCAAAAGCTGGGTAAATGTCTCTTTCTGTGACGAATCTAAATTTCATGAATTATCTTCGAAGACATCTTTCAACAAATCTGGTAATTCCTTAGCCCACTCCATAATTCTACAACATTTCTGTTCGACAGTATTACTGTCAATTGTGCCTGGGGTATTTTGGAAAATTTTGTTTATTGATTCTGTAATTCCAGTTTTACTTAAGAAATCACACCGAAGTATACAATCGTCAGCAATATCTGCAACGTAAACGACCATCTGAACTGAATGTTGGCCTAAATAAATTAGGACAACTGTTTTAAACTTGACAGGAACATCTTTACCAGTGGAATATTTCAAATTTGGTCCATCAAGGGGAATCCGATGACAGCGTGGTTCAACAAATTTAGAATTTAAAATCGTCACATCTGAACCTGAATCCATTTTCAAAATACATGATTTCTTATCCACACTCCCATCAAACTCGAAAGTCTTTAAATTTCGAAGAATCCTACAAACACGTGTGTTCGAACCATTAGGTTCAACAGCATCGTGATTAGGAGCCTGTTCATTGAATGTTAAACTCGCTCCTGAAAGTTTAACATGACCTAGTTTCTCTGTTCTGGACATCGAGAGCGTGTGTGTCCTTTCTTATGACGGCCCCAACACTCAAGATTCTTCAACCATTCTCGATGATTGAATGGCTGATCTTGTTTCTCAACGTCTTTCCCACTAATCTGAGTCTTTCCCGAAAAATGTTGGGTGTTTTGAGAACCTTTGATATTCTGTTGCGAAATTGAGTTTATATTCTGCTCCTTGATAACTTTTACTTCCAAAGCTCGCGCAAGAACTACCTTGAGAGAGGTTAGCGCTCTAATTGAAGAGTTTTCCTAACTCCAATATTGTAAATACCGATAATAAATTGAGAACAAGCTATCTTATCTTGTACCTCTAATGAACATTCAAGATATGCTAATGCTGCTAACTTCTCTACATCAGCTGCTAATGTAGGAAGCTCCTCCCCCGGGTTTTGCCGCCTATTTTGAAATAAAGAATAACTACTTTATCCTAAATGTTTACTGAAACGTGCCTATAATTTTTCTAACAAGTTCTTTAAATCCAAAGTCTCAGTATCCTTAAAGTTACTCAAAATACGTTTCACCTTATTACGCAAAAAAGCAGCTAAAGCTACCATCTTTTTTCATCATTCCAATTGTTAGACCTTGCAATTAAATTGAACTGATACTCTAACAAAAATGCCAATCGAAGGCAGAAGTTCTATTGCAACAAGTCTTTAAAATTCATTTAGCAACAAATTTTTTTTTACGCGCTAGCCTCGCAGAGGCAATAAAATTTCTATAATAGCGTTTATCGTGGCAATAGTTAGAATTTACTGAGAAGATTTATTCACAACTTAATTCTGTTGGATTCGCTAATTCACCTTTACAAAATTAGATATATCCCAAGTTACACGTGTATATTAAAATTAACTTAGATAAATCGCGTGACACTAGATGTTTCGGTGAGATTAATTTCTAGAATAAATAGGCGCACGGGGACGAACGCATCTGGGTGAAAATGCTACGGCCTTTTGTAGGCAAAAACGAATTAGCACAATTTTAGTAACTTTAGTAAGCCTGACCGCTTTACAATCCCTTGTTCTCCGACTCCAGGCAGGTAATAAACGAGATAGGGACATGTGAGCTAAATAGTGCTACTTAAATTAATACAAAATTTATAACTAAATTACGCGAGGCTAAAGGCACTCGCGGGATTCTTCCTGTATGCTAAAGTTAAAGAAAGCATGGCGCGGTAGATCGGTACTGCTTAGCTGATCCCACGATGTTACCTCGTCGACGGCCAGGAATAGAATTACCGAGCGTTGCATCGTCCAGCACGCTGATACCTCGGTTGTCATTGACACCGTTTGCGCTCATTGGCCCTCGAAAATCATCCTAGCCCAAGTACGACAGCTAAGGCCACTTTTGTTGTGCCTGGCTTCTCTCTCTCTCTCTCTCTCTCTCTCTCTCTCTCTCTCTCTCTCTCACTCTTCTGCTGTACTAGTCGTCTTAAATTCCTTCGTTTCTATCGAAAGCGGAAATTTTCATATAATTTCGACTGAAATAATTTTCGTATAATTGAATTCAAATAATTCGACTAGGCAAAATTTAAGAGGGCAAAGATGGAAAGGTATCATCTATTATTCCACCTTCACAAATATTTTGATGATATTAAAAGAGAGAAAAAGCGAAGTTAAATTATTAATTTAATTAATTAATTCGCGACGGCAGACAATAAAAAATTTGCGTAGCTTCGGCAATTGATGCGGGCTTCCATTGAGGATGATGGTCTTAGCAATCTTCACCCCTGAAGTCGTGGTCGCGACGGTGTTGAGGCAATCATGTTTTACAGCGAACGGCACGGACGCTTACGGCAAAGAAAAAGGCAACTTCTTCTTTACAGTTCACTGTAACTCGAAGTATGCTCGCCTGATACAATAAGTAGTGTCGAGATTTCTACCGACTAAACCCCGCCCCCTCATGTGATAGCCCTCGCGGCATCTAGCACCCACAGAAACTTTTTTTCAGTATTACTTCGGTGGGGCTTGTTCTGGTCCCGGAGGACCCCGCTTCGGAAACTGTATTTCTTAGCCTATCAGTCTTTTCTTCTCATTTCTCTCTCCTTTTCCTCTTTGGTCTTGATTACCCTCCTGATAAAGGAAGCTATCCTGTTCCAACTGTCTGGTGACTTGAGCATGGTCGCTATTATATTGTCTTTCGACAATAGCGTACCGACTGGGGCTGCTAGTTCCCTCCTGTCCTGCTAGTGCACGGGACGTGCTCTTCTTCTTCTCCGCATAATCGGCAGCTGCTGTTGGATCTACGCCCTTTTGTAGCTAGATACACTCCAAAGCATCCGTCGACGCTGAGTCCTTACGTGAGGTGGTATTACATCGAGCCGTGTTCTCGGAGTACCCACTCCTTGATCTTTGGTATGAGCTTATGCTCATGAACATGTCCATCTTCCGTCCTCGACGAGTCCCATTCCTCTTGCCATTTCTTGAAAGGGGTATCTTTTTCCCCAGTATGATGTTCCTCTCTTCTTCAGACAAGTGTCGTTGTCTCCGTCGGTACTCCTCCTTGTTCAACCCACATTTCTTTCCTGTCAAGAACTAGCAACCTGATCGGAGGAGCCCCTGAAAGTACGTTGGCCGCGACTCTTGACAATGTCGGCCATCCTCTGATTATGCGCAAATTAACCTTGCGCTGCACTGCGCCCATATGTTTATCCCCTAAATATGCAAGAATGCGATTTGCCCTAGTAGGTCCCCCTTACAGCTAAATTGACTCGACCACTGTTGACAGTAATTGTCTGCGTGCCGGCCACAGTCCTCCTAGGTTGGCATAAGTCGCATCAATGTTGTGCACACTATCGACTCCTTCGTTGCTGCTTGCTTCACGTGGTGTTTGAATGACCATTTACTATCTAGCCACACTCTAGTATTTTATCTCCTGTTTGAGAGGGATTACTTCCCCGCTGATCTCAAACCGGGGAATTTCGCACTTCCTTCGACGTGTTACCAAGATCGCCTCACATTTGCGCACTGTTAGCTGCAAAAATCTGCTGGTCAGCCATTAGGTGATCAGCTCCAGGGCTTCGTTCGAAATTATCTCCACTAAACATGGTTTTTCTGCCACCACTAGTAGAGCCAAGTCGTCGGCAAACTCAACCACCGATAGCCCATTCTGTAGTTTCATCCTCAATAGCCCATCATACATGCAGTTCCACAGAAAGGGTCTCTTTATCGATCCTTGTGGTACTCCCGCCGATAGAACTGTAACTATTCTGCCTTCTTTGGTTACTATTATTAGAGTGTGTTCACAGTGGTTAAATTAACTAGGTTAATCAAGATCAAGGAAGGCGGGAGCGTTCCGAAGGCAAGTATAGAAGAGCCTTAGGACGACCGCGTGATGATATACATTGAAATGGATGTACGAGAAATTCTATGAGCTTATACACCTATTGCGCTAGTTTTAACTATATAACATATCCCTCTTAATCGAAAGCGATTTCATTGCTCTACTCAAATCAAAAGATTTTATTTAAAAAGATTATCTCATTCCAAAGATATAAGGGACTGAATTTTTTTTTGTCGGCTTTCCGATTTCTTAACTTTCTCCATGGTATTCAGCCTCGCATCCGGTTTTTCCCGACTTCCTGTGACGTCATCTATGTTATGTATATGTACACACATACAATCACCAGAAATTAATGGCCATGAAGAGTTATGCAGTGATAATGGCTGTATAATAATAAAGAAAGACAAGAGAAAGAGAAAGATAAAAATATAGATAGAGAGAGAGAGGGAGAGAAGAAGAGACATAAACATATGTATATTTTTTATTATATACAGTATATATGTTTATTAGTACATAACCTCTCCCTATGTATATATCTATATATGTATATACACATACATATAAACATGAACATAATATATGTGGCTTCCCGGAATAACGACCTAACCCACTTGTACGTGTTTTCGAGAAATCGACGTTTTAAAATTTCCGTCATGACACTTCATATGTAAGATCGAATTGCGCGAGATGAGTCATAACAATGTAGACTTTTACAAAGGTATAGAGTACTCGGCTCGGACCTCGGCTTTACCTCGGCTGGGAACTCGGCTTGGACCTCGGATTTACCTCGGCCCGGACCTCGGTCGAGCCTCGGTTGGACCTCGGTTGGATCTCGATAGAGCCTTGGCTAGACTCGGCTCGGACCTCGGCTTTACCTCGGCTCGGACCACGGCTTTACCTCGGCTCCGACCTCGGCTCCAGACCCGGATTTGCCGCGGCTCGAGCCGAGGTACAGCCGAGGTGCTGCCGAGGCTAATCCGAGGCACACCCGCGGCTAGCTTCAGGTGAATTCGAGACTCATCCGAACTGTACCCGAGGAACTCGAGGTAAAGCCTTCGGGGTAGCTGAAGATGATGTCTGGGTGGTGCGCTTCGTAGCGTTTTACCTCTAGGTATTGAAACGCATCGAATGCGGGGTCTAGGTCTTTAGGATGGCCGATGATGGAGTCTAGGTTGTGCGCTCCGTAGTTTTTTGCGATTAGATCTCAGGGTGCATCTAATACGTGGTCCAAGTGTTCGGGGTAGCCGATGATGATGTATAGGTGGTGCGCACCGTAGCTTTTTGCATTTATATGTCAGGGCGCATCTAATAGGAGGTCCAGGTGTTCGGGGTAAGCGATGACGATGTCTAGGTGGTGCGCTCCGTAGTTTTTTGCATTTAGATGTTAGGGCGAATGTAATACGAGGTCCAGGTATTCGAGGTAGCCGATGACGATGTCTAGGTGGTGCGCTTCGTAGTTTTTTACCTATAGGTATTGGAACGCATCGAATGCGTGGTCTAGGTCTTTGGGGTGGCTGATGACGGAGTCTAGGTTGTACGCTCCGTAGTTTTTGACGATTAGATCTCAGGGTGCATCTAATACGTGGTCCAGGTGCTCGGGGTAGCCGATGATGATGTCTAGGTGGTGCGCACCATAGCTTTTTGCATTTATATGTCAGGGCGCATTTTATAGGAAGTCCAGGTGTTCCAGGTAGCCGATGACGAGGTCTAGGTGGTGCGCTCCATAGTAGGTTCATTTTCTTCGACAGTGGTTATTACATGCAAGATCAGAAGTAGATTTGTAGTTTGAAATGAAAATATAAATATTCAGATAAGTAGCAAACTTTTATATAGTAGGAAACTGTTATTGATATAATAATAAGTATTGTTACTTTATGAAATTTTGTTTTTATTTTTACAGAGTAGCAGAACGTATGAATCATATGGATAAGCAGATCTTGATTGAACAGTTTATAAGTAGAACTGTTAACAAATACATAAATTACACGTCTGTCAAATTTAAACAACCCACAAGACATTCTATAGAAAAAGCATCTTAAAAGAACATTCGAATTTAAAACTTTTGTTAATATCAATACTACTATTTAATAATGATATTAAAAATATACTGTAATAAACTGTCATAACGTTATCACATTATGTAATTATTAACTGTACAAATAATAATATTCTTGATATAAAACTTTCTGCGAAGTTATAAAATAAGGCAAGTACAGACATTTTTTCTGTATAATCTACTCTCCCTCCGTCTCTTCTCCCCTCTCTCGCCCTTTATTTCTCCCGCTCTCTTCCCTCTCTGTTTCTCTCGCAACATCCGTCAAACTCTGTACCAAAAACTTTAATAATAGTTTAAAAATTTTTTTTAAATAATCAACACGTTAAAAAAAAATAATTTTTATTTACGTTTTAACAACACAATTTATCTAGTCCTTTAATTTCGTCTAATCTCATCTATTTAATAAGCACTCTCTACAAATGGTAATAATTTTTTTCATGACTGTACAAATAAAAACTTTCTATAAAAATAAAAAGAATTATGTTTTTTTTCATATGATTTTACAATTAATAATATAGTTAATTTATCATAATACCTAAGAAAATCCATGTTTGATTAAATTATTCCAAAAAATTAAACTAATATAATCATTTTATAGAGCTCCTTGAAGAAAAATTTGACTGTTTCTTCAAATTTAAAACTTTTATGAATAACAATACAGCCATTTAATAATGACATTAAAAATATACTATAATAAACTCTCATAACGTTATCACATTATGTAATTATAATTTACTCTTAAAAAGTTGTGAAATCTATCTAAAAAAAAATATTGCAAAAGTTTAAATTAAGGCAAGTACCTATTAGTCTCTCTCCCACTCTATCTCTCCCTCCCTCTCTTTCCGGCCTCTCTTTCTCTCTCGCTCTCTCACTCTCTCTCTCTCTCTCTCTCTCTCTCTCTCTCTCTCTCTCTCTCTCTCTCTCTCTCTCTCTCTCTCTCTGGTTCTCTCTATCTCTCCCTCTCTCTCGACATCCGGCAAACTGAGTACCAAAAACTTTAATGAGTGCTTAAATATTTTTTTAGAAGAATCAACACGTTTTTTAAAAGCTAATTTTTTAATAAAACTTTCTACGAAAGTATAAAATAAGGCAAGTATAGACATTTTTTCTGGATAATCTATAAAAAAACAACACAATTTATCTAGTCCTTTTATTTCTTCGAATCTCATCTATTCATTAAACACTCTCTAAAAATGGTAATAATTTTTTTCATGACTGTACAAATAATCTAAAAATAATAATGTTTATGATTTTGTAAAAGAAAACAAATAAATACGAATGAAAAAGTCTTTTAATTCTTTGAGTCATTGTATGCTGAACAAATTATATATAAGTACATTCAAAAAATTGTTCACTGCAAATCAAACAAACGAAAGTTGTGAAATCAATTATCGATAGTCAAGGCAAACAACTCTCGGGAACTACTGTATGACTGTTCTCAGAAGTATATTCAAATTTGTTCATCTTTCTGAGCTATAGAAATTAAACACAAGAAAGTACTGAAATCAATTTATTGTAGTCAGGTACCGGCCATAATTTAACTTGACTGACATAATAGAACTTTTCGTATCTAGGGTGTAAAATAACATTTTACGCCCACGTTGTAACTTCAAAATTATTCAGCCAGCAGGCATAAAATACTACTTAGCGCCCAAGAGGCCCAATAGCTCACATACTATTACAAAACTTTATAGAACCTACGCACTTTACGCCCGTGTAGGCGAAAATTATTTCAATTAAATAACTATAATGCCTTCTCTTTATTTCTAAAATTCATAAGAATTTTTTAGATATTTACGAAAAGTGAAAGCCTATATAAAAAAATTACATAGTTACCAACACATCACTATTTTTCATGATTCTTTCTCAATTTTGAACTTTCTATAATATTACGCTCCTTGGGAGGAAAAGAGAAGTCTAGAGCTGCTCTAGCAGGGGTTGTCCTCCAATCTCCCATACATACTTGGCGGGCCCGACGATTTGCAGTTTACCGGTGGGCTACTTAAATATAGAATACAGATTTTTGCATAAATTCATTAAAAATATTTATACCTATAAGTCTACTATAAACAATTACATTGGCTTTAATTTTTAATTGATACCGTTAAGTAGAACATCCCTATATGTGCAGAATCATGGTTTACTTTTATTACCAACAATATTTTTCTTTGTGTCCGTCCTTTTTAAACGAGAATAAAATAAAAAATTCATATAAACTTATAGTCTACTTAAAAGTGCTTTACATTTTACTAACCGTTTTATAAGCAACCTATTGTGTATCCTTTTCCCGCGTGTAAATATCATATAACATCTCATATGAGAATTTCAGGCATCGCATATCTCGTATCAGATCTCATATGCGATGTCATCTGCAATTTTATATATTATGGGATTACATATGAGATCTCATATGATACTTTCAGGCGGGTTTGCACTTTCTATTTAAAAACAGAGTGATAGATTCACGGATCAGTAGTTAATGTCTAGAAGCAACCCATTTATATATTTTATCTGATCTCTAAACATATGAATAGTTATATGAAAATGACCATGTCTTACACCTTGAACTGCAAATCGTCGGGCCCGCCAAGTATGTATGGGTTACGATTTGCAGTTCAAGGTGTAAGACATGGTCATTTTCACATGTTTAAAGATCAGATAAAATGTAGAAATGGGTTGCTTCTAGATATTAACTACTGATCCTTGAATCTATCACTCTGTTTTTAAATAGAAAGTGCAAACCCGCCTGAAAGTATCATATGAGATCTCATATGTAATCTCATAATATATAAAATTGCAGATGACATCGCATATGAGATCTGATACGAGATATGCGATGCCTGAAATTCTCATATGAGATGTTATATGATATTTACACGCGGGAAAAGGATACACAATAGGTTGCTTATAAAACGGTTAGTAAAATGTAAAGCACTTTTAAGTAGACTATAAATTTATATGAATTTTTTATTTTATTCTCGTTTAAAAAGGACGGACACAAAGAAAAATATTGTGCGTAATAAAAGTAAACCATGATTCTGCACATATAGGGATGTTGTACTTCACGGTACCAATTAAAAATTAAAGCCAATGTAATTATTTATAGTAGACTTATAGGTATAAATATTTTTAATGAATTTATGCAAAAATGTTGTATTCTATATTTAAGTAACCCACCGGTAAACTGCAAATCGTCAGACCCGCCAAATATGTATGGGAGATCGGAGGACCACCCCTGCTGGAGCAGCTCTAGACTTCTCTTTTGCTCCCAAGGTGCGTAATTTTATAGAAAGTTCAAAATTGAGAAAGAATTATGAAAAATAGTGATGTGTTGGTAACTAGTAATTTTTTATATAGGCTTTGACTTTTCATAAATATCTAAAAAAATTCTTATGAATTTTAGAAATAAAGAGAACGCATTATAGTTATATAATTAAAATAATTTTCGCCCACACGGGCGTAAAGTGCGTAGGTTCTATAAAGTTTTGTAAGAGTATGTAAGCTATTGGGCCTCTTGGGTGCTAAGTAGTATTTTATGCCCGCTGGCTGAATAATTTTGAAGTTACAACGTGGACGTAAAATGTAATTTTACACGCTAGATACGAAAAGTTCTATTATGTCAGTCAAGTTAACTTATAGCCGGTACTTGACTACAATAAATTGATTTCAGTACTTTCTTGTGTTTAATTTCTATAGCTCAGAAAGATGAACAAATTTGAATATATTTTTTAGAACAGTCATACAGTAGTTTCCGAGAGTTGTTTGCATTACTTGACAATCGATAATTGATTTCACATCTTTCGTTTGTTTGATTTGCAGTGAACAATTTTTTTAATGTACTTACATATAATTTGTTCAGCATACAATGACTCAAAGAATTAAAAGACTTTTACATTCGTATTTATTTGATTTCTTTTACAAAATCATAAATATTATTATTTTATAGATTATTTGTACAGTCATGAAAAAAATTATTACCATTTGTAGAGAGTGTTTATTTAATAGATGAGATTCGAAGAAATAAAAGGACTAGATAAATTGTGTTGTTTTTTTATAGATTATCCAGAAAAAACGTCTATACTTGCCTTATTTTATACTTTCGTAGAAAGTTTTATTAAAAAATTAGCTTTGAAAAACGTGTTGATTCTTCTAAAAAAATATTTAAGCACTCATTAAAGTTTTTGGTACTCAGTTTGCCGGATGTCGAGAGAGAGGGAGAGATAGAGCCAGAGAGAGAGAGAGACAGAGAGAGAGAGAGAGAGAGAGAGAGAGAGAGAGAGGGAGAGAGAGAGAGAGAGAGAGAGAGACAGAGACAGAGAGAGAGAGAGAGAGAAAGCGAGATTTGTTTTTACAAGAAAATGTTAAATACAAAAGTTGTATATTATAATAACCCATACATACTTGGCGGGCCCGACGATTTGCAGTTCAAGGTGTAAGACATGGTCATTTTCATATAACTATTCATATGTTTAAAGAACAGATAAAATGTATAAATGGGTTGCTTCTAGATATTAACTACTGATCCGTGAATCTATCACTCTGTTTTTAAATAGAAAGTGCAAACCCGCCTGAAAGTATCATATGAGATCTCATATGTAATCCCATAATATATAAAATTGCAGATGACATCGCATATGAGATCTGATACGAGATATGCGATTCCTGAAATTATATTATAAAATAGGAAATACAAAGGGTGCAAAGTACAAATACTATCGTATGAATAGTAAATTTGAATGTTAGTTTTTATCCCTAACCGAACTAGTGATAGAAATCGTTGCAGCCGCGGATAAGACACTCAGCAACCTTCGAATAAAAACCGACAAGTACAGTTTAAAAAGGGATTTTTCACTTGCCAAGTTAATATAAGAGGATTCAAATAATAAATTTGTTTCAGTGATGTGACGCTTAATTTTTTCCGCTCATTAAGGTGGTTCTCCTCGGACTCTCTAGTCAAAGCAGTGCTAAATGTAGAAATTACCTAAAATTAAAAAAAAACCGTAGTGTAAATGTGATTTATTTATTTAAAATGAATGGGATAGTCAATGTATTATAAATAAAGTGTATTTAACATAAAATTAAAAATTATTCAAAACTCAGAAAATTATAGCCAATTAAAAGAATATTTTTTTTTAACGACGTCCATGAATTTATGAACAATTATCTGTAACTTTCTGAGTTTTGAAAAATTTTTAATTTTTCCTTCGGCAAGTCCCCATGAAATTTCTTAAGGAGTAAAATAAAGCCTTGAAAACTAAAATCGGTTGAGAAACAAAAAAGATTCCAGTGACTTATCAACAATTATTTGTAGTGACAATATCTAGTTTCTAGAATATCGCCATTTTGTGACAAAAGTTATTTTAGTCATGTTAAATACACTTTATTTATAATACATTGACTATCTCTATCATTTTAAATAAATAAATCACATTTACACTATGTTTTTTTTTAATTGTAGGTAATTTCTACATTTAGCACTGCTTTGACTAGGGAGTCCGAGGAGAACCACCTTAAATGCTTAAACTGGATATAAATTTTTTTTTATATTCCTAATGTACAGAAAATATGCATGGTGTGCCCGATAAAGGAATTGACTTTTAATATTTAATGCCGGCATCGAGGCTACTCGAAGGCGTGATCGAGGCTAACCCGACAAGTAGATCGAGTTCGGCCGAGACTGGCTCAACAGGCTAACCTCGGTTCATTCGAGGTTCGACCGAGGTCCGTTTGTTCGCTCGAGGATCGAGCGATATTCACTTGATTCGTCGGCAGAGATTAACCTGCGGTTTGAGTGAGATTCACGGGTATGAGTGAGATTCACCCGAGGATCTGTGGCAGCTCCGCTAGTTCGCTCCATAGCCATCAAAGCTCGTGCAGGATTCTCGCCCCTGCAAGCTACCCGATCGCCCTGCGATTCATACATATACCTCCTCCAAACTTAACACTTATATCCACGGCGTCTAAGGCAGGATTACCATCAGCCTTACTGATGAGTCCCCGATGGTAACCCGGGAGGAAAAGCGCATTACCTTACGGATCACTCTTTCCGGAGAGGGCCAATCTTCTATTTCCATCCATTCATAAATCTTGGCGTTACCATCAGCGCCAGGTATTTCATGGACAACCGAGGTTAGACCGCGGTGCGATCAAGGTGCATCCGAGGTTCGGCAGAGACTGCTCCGGGTTAGACCGAGGATGTCCGAGGTGTGTGCTACGAAGGTGTCACTGAGGTGTATCGAGCCGGGTCGAGGTATGTCGAGACGTGTCGAGATGTGTCGAGTTGGGTCGAGTCGAGTCGAGTCGAGTCGAGTCGAGTCGAGTTGAGTTGCGCCGGATCGGGTCAGGTCGGATCGAGTCGAGTCAAGTCGACTAGAGTCGAGATGTGTCGGGATTTAACGAGGTCAATCGAGATGAGTCGAGGTGTGTCGTGCTGTGTAGAGATTTACCGAGGTATGACCGAGGTCCTTATCTCGATAGAATATAAGTACATAAGTATATAAGTATGTACAAAAGACACCATGAAAGTGTCCGTCGTCCATGATGGAGTTTAGATGGTGGGTTCCGTAGTTTTTCGCGTTTACGTGTCGCAAAGCATACGCTGCATGGTTCACGTGTTCGTGATCACCAATGATGGTGTCTAGAAAGTACGTTCCGCAGGTTTTTGCGCCTAGGTATCGAAATGTACCCAATGCGTTGTCTAGATGTTCGGGGTCGCTGATGATGAAGTCTAGGAAGTGCGCTTCGTAGGTTTCTGCGTCTAAGTGTCAGAATGTACACATTCCAACACCTAGACTCAAAAACCTACGGAGCGCACTTCCTAGACAATATCATTGGTGACCACGAACACCTGAACCACGCATCGTATGTATTTCGACACGTATACGCGAAAAACTACGGAGCGCACCATCTAGACTCCATCATCGATGACCTCGAACACCTAGACCATGCCTTGGACACGTTCCACCATGTACATAACAAAAACCTACGGAGTGCGCCATCTGGACTTCATTATCCATGGCCACCGGGAACACCAAGACCCCGCCTTGGTGCGCACTGCCTAGACTCCATCATCGGCCACCCTGAACACCTGGACCACGCATTTTATACGTTCCGACACCTAGACGCAAAAACCTATGGAACGCACTTTCTTGACTCCATCATCGGCGACATCGAACACCTAGACCACGTATTGGATACGTTTCGACGTCTAATATTCAAAATTACTAATCATACGTGGATAGTATTTGTATATTGCCCCCTTTGTAATTCCTATTTTATAATATATCTTGATTAACCTAGTTAATTTAGCCACTGTAAACGCACTCTTAGTTTTCTATCCTTTAGTTAGCTGTCCATAATCCTGAGAAGGTATTAGGACATTTTCTTTTCTTCTACCAAAGACTGATAAATGCACTCCCAACTAGCAGAGTTAAATGCATTCTTCACGTCTACCGCTATTATGGCGCAGAATCCTCCCGGGCAAGGTAGTTCGTGAAGAGCCTCCGAGTCTCCCTTTTCTACCTTCTTCATTGCGTGGTGGATTGACAGCCCCTTGCGTAAGCCGAGCTGGTCTGCGGAGATTCCCTCCTTGTCCTCTTCTTCGCACAACTTCTCCATTAATTGAAAATAATCCACACGAACAGTTTGCCCGTTGAGTAAATCATTTCCAATGGTCTGAATAATGAAGGATCAGCGGCTGTGGCCTGAGTACTCTTGCGTATCAAGACCAATTTTTACGTTTTCCATCCTTCAGGGAAAATTCCTTCCTCTAGGCATTTGTTAAAGACGCCCATTA
Organism: Torymus aiolomorphi; assembly: GCA_036365515.1. Lineage (NCBI taxonomy): Eukaryota > Metazoa > Arthropoda > Insecta > Hymenoptera > Torymidae > Torymus > Torymus aiolomorphi. The sequence goes on along the minus strand of CM070874.1, from coordinate 236,290,144 downwards.
GCATCTGGGGATTTTTATTTGCTATCAGGCGCATCACTTCGTTCGAAATTCCGCCTAGTCCCGAACTTTTGCCAGGGGATAGTCTGCTTGCTACTGCCTTCAGCTCTTACAAGGAAGGTACCCCAAGTGTAAGTCGCCGATTTGGACGATATTGCAATATGTTGTAGTACATTAAAAAATAAGAGACACGTATTTCTTTTACGTGCTGATAGACACTTTAAGGGGGTGAAATCTACCCCTAAAGTTCACCATCAAAAACAGTTTTTTTCAAATATTTCAAAAACGAATAAAGCTAACTTAATGAAACCGACGCCAAAAGTTGTAGAATAAAAAAGCCTTCAAAATAGCATTACTATCAATTTTAAGGGTAGCAACCCCTATTTTTTTTTTCAAGAAAACTAAGCTTTTTTCATCAATTTTCAGCTATAAAAATTACAATAAATTATATATCGCCTCAAAACTGATTCCATTTAAAAGAAAATTAAAAAATAAAGTTGACCTGTCTCGTGGTTTTGGCCAAAATTATTTTTTAGGGGGTAACTACCCCTTATTTATATTTTGTTCATTATTTCAGAAATAAATAAAGATACCTTAATAAAACCAACGCTAAAAATTTTAAAATAAGAAAGGCTTCAAAACAGCATTACTTTCAATTTTAAGGGTAGCAACCTCTATTTTTTTTTCAAGAAAACTAAGCTTTTTCATCAATTTTCAGCTACAAAAATTACAATAAATTATATATCGCCTCAAAACTGATTCCATTTAAAAGAAAATTAAAAAATAAAGTTGACCTGTCTCGTGGTTTTGGCCAAAATTATTTTTTAGGGGTAACTACACCTTATTTATTTTTTGTTCATTATTTCAGAAATAAATAAAGATACCTTAATAAAACCAAGGCTAAAAATTTTAAATAAGAAAGGCTTCAAAACAGCATTATTTTCAATTTTAAGGGTAGCAACCCCTATTTTTTTAAAGGAAATTAAGTTTTTTATCAATTTTCAGCTATAAAAATTGCAATAAATTATATATCGCCTTAAAACTGATTCCATTTAAAAGAAAATTAAAAAAATAAAGTTGACCTGTCCCGTGGTTTTAACCAAAATTATTTTTTAGGGGGTAACTACCTTAATAAAACTAACGCTAAAAATCTTAAAATTAAAAAGTCCACACATCTCCCACATAGCATGAAAGCTTCCCAAAGAAAGATTCAAGGAATATTCCAGCGGAAGCTTTCCTTAATCTTTTCAGAAGGTACCTGAAACTTTCAGAAAGATTCCATTGTAAGCTCTCTTGTAAGCTTCCAGGAAGATTACAGCAATATTCCAATCAAGATTGCCAAATGTCCATTCGACGAATATTACATGAAAGCTTCTGGAAAGCTTACGGGAACCTTACGTGAAATATTCCATGAATCAATACAGGAATCTTTCACGAAAGGAAACAAGAATATTACAGTAAGCTTTTGGGAAGATTACATTGTAACCTTTGTTGAAAGCTTACGCTAAGATTGCAAAACAGATTCCAAAATTCTTGCAGGAAGTTTCCACTAAATCTAAATAGAACCTTTCATGAAAGATTACTGTAAGCATGAACAAATGATTACAGGAATCTTTCACGAAAGGAAACAAGAATATTACAGTAAGCTTTTCGGAAGATTACATTGTTATCCTCGTTGAAAGCTTACGCTAAGATTGGTAAAACAGATTCCGAAATCCTTGCAGGAAAGATTCCACTAAACCTAAATAGAACCTTTCATGAAAGATTACTGTAAGCATGAACAAAAGATTACAGGAACCTTTCACGAAAGGAAACAAGAATATTACAGTAAGCTTTTGGGAAGATTACATTGTAACCTTTGTTGAAAGCTTACGCTAAGATTGCAAAACAGATTCCAAAATTCTTGCAGGAAAGATTCCACTAAACCTAAATAGAACCTTTCATGAAAGATTACTGTAAGCATGAGCAAAAGATTACTGGAATATTTTACGAAAGATAACAACAATAAGACAGTAAGCTTTTGGGAAGATTACATTGTTATCTTCGTTGAAAGCTTACGCTAAGATTGGTAAAACAGATTCCAAAATCCTTGCAGGAAAGATTCCACTAAACCTAAATAGAACCTTTCATGAAAGATTACTGTAAGCATGAACAAAAGATTACAGGAATCTTTCACGAAAGGAAACAAGAATATTAGAGTAAACTTTTGGGAAGATTACATGTAACCTTTGTTGAAAGCTTACGCTAAGATTGCAAAACAGATTCCAAAATTCTTGCAGGGAAGATTCCACTAAACCTAAATAGAACCTTTCATGAAAGATTACTGTATGCATGAGCAAAAGAATACAGGAATCTTTTACGAAAGAAAACAACAATAAGACAGTAAGCTTTTGGGAAGATTACATTGTTATCTTCGTTGAAAGCTTACGCTAAGATTGGTAAAACAGATTCCAAAATCCTTGCAAGAAAGATTCCACTAAACCTAAATAGAACCTTTCATGAAAGATTACTGTAAGCATGAACAAAAGATTACAGGAATAATTTACGAAAGAAAACAACAATATTACAGTAAGCTTTTGGGAAGATTACATTGTTACCTTCGTTGAAAGCTTACGCTAAGATTGGTAAAAGAGATTCCAAAATCCTTGCAGGAAAGATTCCGCTAAACCTAAATAGAACCTTTCATGAAAGATTACTGTAAGCATGAACAAAAGATTACCTAAAAATAATACGAAAAGCTTAATAGAATGTTCCGGCAAAATGTCTCAGTAGCAATACCTAGGAATGTTTGACGAAAGCTTCCCGTAAAGTTAACGGAATATTAGAAACAAGATTCCAAATACGTAACAATGAAATATTGCGCGGAAGTTTTCGAAAGGTTCCCGTACCTTACACGAGACATTCGCGGAATCGGTACTGGAATATTTTATGAAAGATAACTAGAAAGGTTACAGTAAGCTTACTAAAAGCCCCACATAGCATGAAAGCTTCCCAGTGAAAGATTCAAGAAATATTCCAATGGAAGCTTTCATCAACCTTTTTAAAAGATAACTGAAACTTTCAGATAGATTCCATTGTAAGGTTTCTTGTAAGCTTCCCGGAAGGTTGAAGCAATATTACAATCAAGATTGCGAAATGTCCTTTCGACGAATATTACATGAAAGCTTCTAGAAAGCTTACGGGAATCTTACGTGAAATATTCCAAGAATCAATACAGGAATCATTCACGAAAGGAAACAGCAATATTACAGTAAGCTTTTAGAAAGATTACACTGTTATCTTTGTTGAAAGCATACGCTAAGATTGCAGAAAAGATTACCAAATCCTTGCAAGGATTGATACAGGAATCTTTCACGAAATGAAACTACAATATTATAGTAAGCTTTTGGGAAGATTAGACTGTTACCTTTGTTGAAAGCGTTCTGTAAGATTGCAAAAGAGATTCGCAAATCCTTGCAGGTATCAATACAAGAATCGTTCACAAAAGGAAACAACAACATTACGGTAAGCTTTCGGGAAGATTACACTGTTATCTTTCTTGAACGATTAAGCTAAGATTACCAAAGAGATTCCCAAATACTTGCAGGAAAAATTCCACTAAGATAAATAGAACCTTTCATGAAAGATTGCAATAAGCATGAATGCAATATTATCGAAAAATAATGCGAAAAACTTAATGGAAGGTTCCCGCGAAACATTCCAGTAGCGTTAACTTCCAATGTTCCACAAAAGCTTCCCGTAAGTTTAAGCGAACCAACCGAAAAAATTCCAACTATGCGATTCCGTAACATTCCATGAACGTTTTTGAAAGGTTGCCAACATCGACCATGAACCATTCTAAGAATCGATACTGGAATTTTTCATGAAAGATAACTAGAAAGGTTAAAGTAAGCTTACTGAAAGATTGAAGTGGTACATTTCTTGCAAATCTTCCGAAAAACTTTTGAAAAAGATTGATGAATACTTTCAGGAAAGATTGCACTAAACATAAATGGAACCTTTCATGAAAGATTGCAATAAGCATGAATGCAACATTACCGAAAAATAATGCGAAAAACTTAATGGAAGGTTCCCGCGAAACATTGCAGTAGCATTACCTTGCAATGTTCCACGAAAGCTTCTCGTACATCTTCGGAAACCAACCAAAAAATTCCAACTATGAGATCCCGTAACATTCCATTAATGTTTTTGAAAGCTTTCTGACACCCACCATGAAAAATTCTAAGAATCGATACTGAAATCTTTCCGCACATAGCATGAAATCTTCCCAGTGAAAGATTCAAGAAATATTCCAATGGAAGCTTTCCTCAACCTTTCTAAAAGATAACTGAAACTTTCAGATAGATTTCATTGTAAGCTTTCTTGTAAGCTTCCCGGAAGGTTAAAGCAATATTACAATCAAGATTGCCAAATGTCCTTTCGACGAATATTACACGTAAGCTTCTGGAAAGCCTACGGGAATCTTACGTGAAATATTTCAGGAATCAATTCAGGAATCTTTCACGAAAGGAAACAGCAATATTACAGTAAGTTTTTAGAAAGATTACACTGTTATCTTTGTTGAAAGCTTATGCTAAGATTGCAAAAGAGATTCCCAAGACCTTGCAGGTATCAATCCAGGAATCCTTCACGAAAGGAAACAAAAATATTACGGCAAGCTTTTGGGAAGATTACACCGTTATCTTTGTTGAAAGCTTACGCTAAGATTGCAAAGGAGATTCCCAAATCCTTGCAGTAAAGATTCCACTGAACACAAATAGAACCTTTCATGAAAGGTGTCAGTAAGCATGAATGAAAGATTACCGAAAAATAATGCAAAGAGCTTAAAGGAAGGTTCCGGCAAAACTTACCAGTAGCGTTACCTTGCCATGCTCCACGAAAGCTTCCCGTAAGTTTTCGGAAACCAACCAAAAAAATTCCAGCTATGCGATTCCGTAACATTCCATGAAAGTTTTTGAAAGGTTACCGACATCCACCATGAAACATTCTAAGAATCGATACTGGAGTCTTCCATGAAAGATAACTAGAAAGATTACAGTAAGCTTACTGAAAGATTGAACAGGAACATTTCTTGCAAATCTTCCGAAAAACTTTTGAGAAAGATTGATAAATGCGTTCCGGGAACATTCGACTAAACAAAAATGGAACTTCTCATGAAAGATTGCAGTAAGCATGAACAAAAGATTACCGAAAAATAATGCGAAAAGATTAATGGAAGGCTCCAGCTGAAGCTCTCAGTAGCAATACCTGGAAATGTTTCACGAAAGCTTTCCGTAAGTTTGACGGAATCAACAAAAAAGATTCCAACTATAAGACTCGCGTAACATTCCATGAAAGGTTTTGAAAGGTTCCCGGATCCTTACATGTAACCTTCTCAGAATCGATACGGACTCTTTCATGAAAAGTAATGAGAAAGGTTACAGTAAGCTTACTGAAAGATTAGAATGGAACATTTCTTGCAAATCTTCCGAAAAACTTTTGAGAAAGATTGATGAATGCGTTCCGGGAACATTCGACTAAACAAAAATGGAACTTCTCATGAAAGATTGCAGTAAGCATGAACAAAAGATTACCGAAAAATAATGCGAAAAGATTAATGGAAGGCTCCAGCTGAAGCTCTCAGTAGCAATACCTGGAAATGTTTCACGAAAGCTTTCCGTAAGTTTGACGGAATCAACAAAAAAGATTCCAACTATAAGACTCGCGTAACATTCCATGAAAGGTTTTGAAAGGTTCCCGGATCCTTACATGTAACCTTCTCAGAATCGATACGGACTCTTTCATGAAAAGTAATGAGAAAGGTTACAGTAAGCTTACTGAAAGATTAGAATGGAACATTTCTTGCAAATCTTCCGAAAAACTTTTGAAAAAGATTCATTAATACTTTCGGGGAAGATTCCACTATACACAAGTGGAACCTTTCATGGAAGATTACAGTAAGCATGAACAAAATATTACCGAAAAATAATGCGTAAAGCCAGTAGCGTTACGTTGCAATGTTCCACGAAAGCTTCCCGTAAGATTCGCAAAAACAACCAAATGATTCTAACTATTCACCAGAGTAACATTACACGAAAGCTTTTGAAAAGCTGACAGAATCTTTCATGAAACATTCTAATAATTAATACTGGAATCTTTCATGAAAGAGAACTATAAAGGTTACAGTAAGCTTTCTGAAATATTAAACTGGAACATTGATTTCAAATTTTCCAAAAACCTTTTGAAAAAGATTTATAAATACTTTCAGGGAAGATTCCATTATACCTAAATGAAATCTGCCATGAAAGATTGCAGTGAGCATGAATAAAAGATTATCGAAAAATAATGCATAAAGCTTAATGGAAGGTTCCCACGGAACTTTCCAGTAGCGTTACCTTGCAATGTTCCACGAAAGCTTCCCGTAAGTTTTAGAGAACCAACCGAAAAAATTCCAACTATGCGAATCCGTAACATTCCTACCCACATAGCATGAAACCTTCCCAAAGAAAGGTTCAAGAAATATTCCAGCTGAAGCGTTCCTTAACCTTTTAAAAAGTTAACTGAAACATTCAGAAAGATTAAATTTTAAGGTTTCTTGTATGCTTTCAGAAAGGTTAAAGCAATATTCCAATCAAGATTGCAAATGACCAATCGACGAATATTACATGTAAGCTTCTGGTAAGCTTACGGGAATTTTACATGAAATATTCCATGAATCAATATACGAATCTTTCACGAAAAGAAATAACAATATTACAGTAAGCTTTTGGAAAGATTACATTGTTATCTTTGTTGAACGCTTACGCTAAGCTTCCAAAACAGATTACAAAATCCTTGCAGGAAAGATTCCACTAAACCTAAACAGAACCTTTCATGAAAGATTACAGGAAGCATGAACAAAAGATTACAGGAATTTTTTACGAAAGAAAATAACAATATTACAGTAAGCTTTTGAGATGATTACATTTTTATCTTTATTGAAAGCTTACGGTAAGATTGCAAAATAGATTTCAAAATCCTTGCAGGGAAGATTGCACTGATCATAAATGGAAACTTTTATGAAAGATTGCAGTAAGCATGGATAAAAGATTAGCGAAAAATAATGCGATATGCTTAATGGAAGGTTTCCGGCGAAACTTTCCAGTACCGTTAACTTGCAATGTTACACGGAAGCTTCGCGTAAGTTTAACGGAATCAACAAAAAAGATTCGAACTATAAGACTCGACCATATACAATGAAAGCTTTTGAAAGGGTTCCGGAACCTTACATGAAACATTCTCAGAATTGATACTGGAATCTTTCATGAAAGATAACTAGAAAGGTTACAGTAAGCTTACTGAATGATTAAACTGGAAAATTTATTGAAAATCTTCCAAAAGCCTTTTGAAAGAGATTACTGAATACTTTCAGGGAAAATTCTACTAAACATCAATAAAATCTTGTATGAAAGATTGCAGTTAGCATGATTACCGAAAAATAATGGAAAAGCCTAATGGAAGGTTCCGGCGAAACTCCCCAGTCGCGTTCCCTTGCAATTTTCATGAAAGCTTCCCGTAAGTTCTGTGGAACCAGATAAAAAAATTCCAAATGTGCGATTCAGTAACATTCCATGAAAGCTTTTGAAAGGTTTCCAGAATCTTCCGTGAAACATTCTAATAATAGATACTTGAATTTTTCATGGAAGATAACTAGAAAGGTAACAGTAAGCTTACTGAAAGATAAACTGGAACATAAATTGCAAATCTTCTGAAAAATTTTTGAGAAAGATTCATGAATACTGGAATCTATCATGAAAGGTAACCAGAAAGGTTACAGTAAGCTTAGTGAAAGATCGAACTATAACATTCATTACAAATCTTCCGAAAAACTTTTAAAAAAGATTTATGAATACCCCAGGGAAGATTCTACTCAACATAAATAGAACCTTTCATAAAAGATTGCCGTGACAATAAGTCAAAGATTACTGGAACCGTAACATATTCTGGTAAGGTTCCGCGAAAGCTTGCCGTAAGTTTAATGGAATAACAAAAAATTCCACCTATGCAACTGAGCAACATTTCATGAAAGCTTTAGAAAAATTTCGGGAACCCTTAATAAAATATTCCAAAAATGAATGCTTGAAGGAGATGTTGGATACCGACATCATCTTCCAACGAGTATACTTTATCAAAATTATAATAGAATGGCTATAAAATAATTCTATGTATAGTATTTAAATATAAGGAGGGCGTTAAAATTGTGGTTTTCCAAAAAACTGTTTAAAAACTTTTTAATTAAAAATAATTTTAATGTTGATAAGTAGGAATCTGCATTTTTGTCATTTTGATCCAATTTTTCAACAATTATCTCTCATAATAGTACTCTCATAAGAATTGCCAAATGAATTCTGAGTATTGTATTTGCATAAAAGGAAGACGTGTTTTTCCAAATGAATGTTTAAAATTAATAATTAAAGTTAATATTTTCTTTGTTTAGAAATAGTACAGTTTGATACTAACGCGTGTACCTTTTCGCTTGTGTATCGAACAGTATCTTTTGGCACGATGTGTACAAAGCTTGATTTAGCGTATGCTTTTTCATTCAAAAAACAAGCGTGCGCGAAATCGCGCTTTGCGCACGGAGAGTCAAAATAATACAGATAAATTTCGATGCTAGTGCGTCAAAGTGATTTTATCCTAGTGTGGACGTTTGCACCTGAGCGAAGCTAGCGTGAAAAGGTCACACAAGGTTCAAATCACCTTCTCGCTCGCGTATCGAACCGTATTTTTGTATACGACGTGTACAAAGCTTGATTTAGCATATGCTTTTTTATTTGAGTGTGTGCGAAGTCGAGCTTTGCGCACGGAGTGTTAAAATATATTCAGTATACGAATTTTATTTCTCCCTATTGGCACTATATTTATTTCTCAAAGAGAAAGCGTTGTAATAGTGAAAATTTTCAAAACAGAGATTTTGATGAATTTCGATGTTTTTGTGATTTCTGAGTCAGAATAATAGATTTTAAAAAATGTATGTATGTATGAATTTATGAAACGAAATTTTGTCCCCGGCATAACTCTTGAACGGATAGACGTAATGAGCTGAACTTTTGCATGAATCTTACGTATGTCTTAACTCAGAACTGATTAAATTTTGGAGTCAAATGAATGACAATAAGGTCTTATTTTGATAAAATAACAATTTTGCCAAAATTTTTTGTTTCAGAAATAATTTTCTTTTTAATTGGTTCTTCAAGTATAGAAAATGGATACCGATATTCTTAAAGTACAGTTAATTTCATTATAAATTATGTATTTATAACTACTCACGAGTTATTTTGGTCTTAAAAATGTGATTTGAAAAAGTAACAACTTTTTTTAAATACATAATAGTTATATGAATTGTAAATAACTTTTTCGCCATTTCATCTTAAAGATGCATCTAATATAAACACATATTCTTGCAATATGTTTAATCCCCTCTCTTTTCATCTCTTTTGAGAGTATTTTGAAGTTATTTTTGAGTTGAAAATATAGATTTGAAGATTTCATCAACTTAGAACAAAATTATGCTTTTTTAATGAATTGAAAAATTTCTTTATCCATTTATATTAAACATATATAGAATATAAGCAAATATAAATAAAGTAAATTTGATAATATTTTAATACATTTATAATTGATTTTATAATGTTTTAATTGAAACTTGATTTTATAATACCGTTTTAACTTTGAGGCCATGTTCAACTCAAACGTAGATCCCTAGCTTATCGGCACCAAAATTTTATTTTTTTTATTACATCTAAACACAAACTTTAGGAAAAAGCGTTGGATTTCCGTAAAAGAACGCTTTTCTCTGAAATTTTTGTTTAAATACGATAAAAAAAATAAAACTTAGGTGCCGGTAAGGTATGTATCGTTTCGGTATTTTACATGGCCATTTTAAAGCCATTAATATTTTAGATGAATAATCGAAATAATAACATGTATGTTAGGTATGTATGTATGATATTATTTAATAACAATTAAATAATCGTAGATAGTGCACCTTGTTTGGATGAAAATGTTCCAACTCCTTCAAGCGAGCGATAGCGTAACGGATAGCATGCGTGCGTAGTAACCCAAGGGTTGTAGGTTCGATTCCCGGTTAGGTCAACAAATTTTATGTAAAATTTTTTCTGCGATGAAAAAATTGCGATTAATATAGTAATAAATTCTAAATAATATGCGAGAATTGTAATAATAGTTATACTTTAGAGTATTGTATGTAATATGTATGGCTTTAAGTTCCAAAGTAATCTTTCAAGAACTTGAAAAAAAGTTCGTGAAAGGTTTCTTGAAAGATTACTAGAATGTTTCGTAGAATCTTTCTGAAAGATTGACAAATCTTTCACAAAGCTTCCAGTTATTCTTTTAAAAACTTGATGAAAGGTCCTGGAAAGTTTTCCGGAAATATTAATAGATTTTTTTAAAGCTTTTGCCAGTAAATTGGGCAGAATTTTAAGCTTACAGGAATCTTTTATGTAAGCTTTCTGAAAGATTTCAATAAATCTATCAAAAACCATACAAGGATCTTTACAGCTACCTTACTAAAGTCTTATTGGAAGATTTCCTGTAAACTTACCGTATCCTTTCGAGAAAGAATTGGGCGGAATTTTAAGCTTACAGGAATCTTTCATGTAAGCTTTCTGAAAGATTTCAATAAATCTATCAAAAACCTTACAAGGATCTTTACAGCTATCTTACTAAAGTCTTGCTGAAAGATTCTCTGTAAACTTACCGTATTCTTTCAAGAAAGCTTCCATAAAGATTGACAAATCTTTCACAAAGCTACCAGTTACTCTTTTAAAAGTTTGATAAAAGATCCCGGAAAGCTTTCTGGGAAGATTAATAGAATCTTTCCTGAAAGCTTTTGTGAGAAAAAAGGGCGGACATTTTGAGCTTTCAGGAATCTTCCATGTAAGCTTTCTGAAAGATTTAAATAAAACTATCAAAAACCTTACAAAGATATTTACAGCTATCTTACTAAAGTCTTCCTGAAAGATTCTCTGTAAACTTACCGTATTCTTTCAAGAAAGCTTCCAGAAAGATTGACAAATCTTTCACAAAGCTTCCAGTTACTCTTTTAAAAGTTTGATGAAAGATCCCGGAAAGCTTTCTGGGAAGATTAATAGAATCTTTCCTGAAAGCTTTTTGTGAGAAAAAAGGGCGGACATTTTGAGCTTTCAGGAATCTTCCATGTAAGCTTCCTGTAAGATTCCGAATCTTTCTTGGAAGCTTTCATAAAACTTCCAGGAAGCTTTCATGCTATGTGGGCTGTATCACTTTCAATTTTAAGGGTAGGAACCCCTATTTTTCTCTTTTTAAGGAAATTAAGAGACTTTATTGACTTCAATGGTGAAACTTATCGATTTTTATCGACTTCTACTAACTTTTTCTAGCAGGGAGGGTAAATGTGTTTATTATTTTTTTCTGAAAAAATTGCGTAAATAATCAAAATTTAGTGAGATTAATTTTTTTTCAAAAAAATAATAAAAATTAAAGTTACGTGTTGCAGAAAAATACAAAATGAAATGATAACTAATGTAAATATGGTTTTTGTTTTAACAACACAAGTTTTATTATTACTATTACTACAAAAAATTTAAAGTATTCTCAAAAAAGTAATTGTTTGGCGAATAGCTCGAGGCATTATGGATTGTAAGTTGTACAATAATGATATTCTTCAAAAAAGTGTTTTAAGCATAAAGATTTTTTACACCACGAACATCTAACAATTGCAACATTATTACAACCATTGATCTCACAATGCGTTGCACAGGAATCTCCGAAACTGAAACTTACGGGATCATCGAAATCTCCTGGTCGATTCACAAGATACCCACTTTTATACCACGAATATTTAAATAGATTTTCATATCGTGGAGATGAAAATTGGTTATGAACCAAAGACTGTAATTTAATTATATTATTTCTCAAATGTAAATTTAAGTCTTCGTCTATGAGCAAGACATCGTCTGAAAAATGTTTAACATAGTTCTTCCATGTGCGGAATCCATATACATCTAACAGCTGTATGTTTCCAGTCGTTCCTGTAGGTATCATTTTGAGAAGTAGTGGTTTATCGTGTGGCGTAACTTTCTGTACAATCGTTGGACAATGACCACTCCACGAATGAATTAGCAGCATGCTTCTAGGTCCAACTTGAGGAAAATATAACTCTTTTAACCACGCCTTAAAGAGTTCTACAAATTTTGATTTTATTTAAATGTGTCTCCGAAATAATTAACGTTTTATTTTTAGAAATTAATAGAACGTGATTTTACCTGAATTAAGTTTTCCAGATGTCGAGCATGTAACATATACGTTTGTTGGCACAAACAAATTTTGTGAGACAAATGGTCCAAATTCTCCGCTTCGTTCCTTTAATACTAAAAATAATGGTGATATTAACTTTCCTGTGGCTGAAATTGTCGGCTGTACAGTATAGCTATGAGTTGTTGATGTGACCGACTGTACAAGGCACTGTAATTTCTTTTCTCCTTCAAAAGCAAGAGATCGACCAGAATGCATTTCCAACTGAAAACCAGACTGGTCTGAATTATATGTATTGTCAGCGCCTATTTGATTAATCAATTGTTTGACTGCTGTTACGAATTCTACTTCTTTTTTATGCAAATCATTTCTATTTTCTATACTTTTTTTTGTGATAAATTTATTAATTTTTCGAGAAACAATTCTATGGGTGTTTTTAAATTTTCAAAGCCAATGTTTTGAAGCTGTAAATCTTACGTCCTCATTTCCGATTAATTTTCGTGCTTGTAGAGCCCATCTTCTTAAATCGTTGTCATGAATTATTAATCCAGCTTGAGTAGCAGCTTTAAAATTTTCTAGTGTGAAATCGCAAATTCTTGCAATTTTTTCTCGGTAAGTTCCACCTTGATTGATTTGGTGAGCCCGGCGATGTAACTGTGTTTCAGAACTGACTTTCCTGAATCTATTTTGAACTGTTTTAAGCGATAAATTCTTTTTTGTTTTTCCACTTCTCCAATATTCTACAGCCCTTTTTTCGTATTCAAAACTCAATGGTTCTTCATGTCCCGTATATTGATCCGTAGGTAATTCAGGATAGTAAGGAAGTGTATGTAAATCAACATCTTCCACAATACGTGCATCTGTTTCTTTATATTCTTCTTGAAAATCCAACGATTTTTCCATTATAACATTTATGCTATTAGACGATTCCATTAAATCTAACAGTATCATTTGGAAATGGTCTTTTATTTCTATTTCTTTAATATTATAAGGGCTATCTTCAATATCAAGTGTTTGGAAATAGGCAAGCAGCAAATTAATAACATTCAGAGGATTAATTTTCATTTTGAGTGCTAAAATAATCAAACATTTATAAGAATAATTGCATACAGAAATAGTATCTTTACAACACACATATATAGAATGCTGAAAATAAAAACATTTTTTTAATTTGTATGCGTCACCCCTCTAAACGTTACATTACTATGTTGCGAGAACATAGCTATTTCTCAATGAGGAAGCTTTGTACGTTGTACGTTGTACGCTTTTACTGATGTACGCCATCATGCGACCAATGTCTTTTTACCGAGAAATATTTGTTTAAATATTAAAAAAATACCATATTTTCACAAAATAATAATGTTGCATTTAAAAAGGCGACGCATACAAATAAAACAAATATTTATACTTTGGGCCATCCTATTAAGAATCTATTAAGAATATCGTATCTGTATATTTCTTTACTAAAGCGCTTGATTAAAATGAAAAGAAGGTAATCTCGAGTTTTTTTTTAAATTTGTAAACAGTAATGGATAAGATGTATTGCACAATCCTGTTAATTTTGATTTATTAAAATTAAGATTTCGTTATTTAAAATTATTATTTGTATGTAAAATTTATTATTTGTAAAACATCTAATAGTAAAGGAACCGTATACAATTTTGGCTAAAAATTGACTATAATTTTGTTAATAACAGAAAGTAAACAATACAGTATACACAATAAAGTATATTTTGATACATTTTTTAATTTTCGTAAAAATATTAAAAATACTTTATGCACTTATAAATCAGGATTTTTTAAATCTTACAATTAAAGAAAAATCAATTTAAACTATTTGTGCTCTATAACGTCAAATGTATCTCCAAAAAATGTAACAATGTACGAAATTGCATACTTTCTAATATGTTCATTAAAAATAATGCAAAATATAATTTTGAAAAGCTGTTATAATTTTATTAAAGCCTATAGACAGATACGAAATTCTTACAATTAATGCATTAGATCTGATATATAACTAGACATTATATAATAGACTGTAGTTTTGTAGTGCTGCTGACATTAAAAAAAATGAATTGATGCAATATTACAGCCACAATATTGTAGAAATAACCACTTTCACAAAACAACACTGCACGACTGGAACTCTACCGATTTATAAATACAATGTTTGCCAGCAATATATGAAACTACGAGTTAAATCACCAATCTATAAATATCCGCCTCATAATAACATAAAAATAACATATTATTTTCTCATTCACAATCAGCGATTACTCTTATTTACTGCATAAAAATCACTTACATCCACGTACACACACGCACACACACATTAATTTTTTTTAATGCTTTATTTATCACGTATCAAAACGGTACGATTGCCTTTGACGAAGTATTTATAATAATACATAAAATATAATAAAGGGAAGTAAGAACATAATGAACTTCCGGGGATGATTTGCACCCCTTTAAAATGTATTATTCACAGATAAAAATAGAAATATTTTTCGTTTTTTGGTTCACTACAACATATAAAAGTTTAAATAAACATGTTACTTTTCTTGTGGAATTCAAGTCAAAATTAGTTTTTCGAAAAAGCTTTACAATAATCCGTTTAAATAAGTAGTTTAACCAAACTAATTTTGCAAAATTAATGATAAATTAGTATTTCATATTGCCCGAAAGCGCTAAAATTACATAGCGTTTGTCTGTGTTATTTGTCAAAATTTTATGGTCAATCTTTTCAATGGAATGGTTTTTAAAGAGATATATTTATTGTAATTTTTATAGCTGAAAATTGATAAAAAACTTAATTTCCTTTAAAAAAATAGGGGTTGCTACCCTTAAAATTGAAAGTTATGCAGATTTATGGCCATTTTAATTTTAAGATTTTTAGCGTTAGTTTTATTAAGGTATCTTTATTTATTTCTGAAATAATGAACAAAATAAAAATAAGGGGTAGTTACCCCTAAAAAATAATTTTGGTTAAAACCATGGGACAGGTGAACATTATTTTTTAATTTTCTTTTAAATGGAATCAGTTTTAAGGCGATATATAATTTATTATAATTTTTATAGCTGAAAAATGATGAAAAAAGCTTAGTTGTCTTGAAAAAAAATAGGGGTTGCTACCCTTAAAATTGAAAATAATGCTGTTTTGAAGCCTTTCTTATTTTAAAATTTTTAGCGTTGGTTTTATTAAGATGTCTTTATTTATTTCTGAAATAATGAACAAAATATAAATAAGGGATAGTTACCCCCTAAAAAATAATTTTGGCCAAAACCACGAGACAGGTCAACTTTATTTTTTAATTTTCTTTCAAATGAAATCTGTTTTGAGGCGATATATAATTTATTGTAATTTTTATAGCTGAAAATTGAGGAGAAAAGCTCAGTATTTTTGAAAAAAAAAAATATGGTTTGCTACCCTTAAAATTGAAAGTAATGCTGTTTTGAAGGCTTTTTTATTCTACAACTTTTGGCGTCGGTTTCATTAAACTAGCTTTATTCGTTTTTGAAATATTTGAAAAAAAACTGTTTTTGAGGGTGAACTTTAGGGGTAGATTTCACCCCCTTAAAGTGTCTATCAGCACGTAAAAAAAATACGTGTCTCTTATTTTTTAATGTACTACAACATATTGCAATATCGTCCAAATCGGCGACTTACACTTGGGGTACCTTCCTTGTTACTTGTTAGAGGCTCTGCTGCTTCTCTGTGTTCTTGGTTTGGAAAGCTAGTCCTACGCTGTCCTGTTGGGAATAGTATTTCCACAATTTTCCGCAGATTTTCTTCGTCTTCAAGCGCGCTTGATCCTTGCGACCTCCGGAGTTTATCCATCACGATCTTGTAGGGTGGGCCCCATGGATCGTTGTTGATCGTCTCGATGAGGTTTTTCCAGCTTTCCGTTTTGCATTTACGGATTGCTATTCTAAGCATCTTCCTGGCTTCTTTGCATGCCTCTTGCTCCTCTATCGTGTTTGGCCTATTTGCTTTGCTAGCCCTTTGGAACTCCCTTCTATGTTTATCGTACTCATTGCTCAGTCCCGCCAACTCTTTGTTCCACCAGTAGGCTAGTTTCCTGTGGTAGGTTAACGGCCTGCGAGTCATCGACGCATCATACGCATCCGCTATGGCCCTCATATGTGTTTCTGCTGCTTTTTCTGCAGTAGTAGAACTTTTCACATTAGCTACGCTAATTCGTTGTAGGAATTTGTGGCGGTTCATCCTTTGGAGGGACCATCCTCCTTTCGTTTTATACTTTCTCCGTACGTTCTCCTTTCCTAGGATTTTTATAGATATAGATCGGTGATCGCTGAGCGACTTTGCGTCTAACACCTCCCAGAATGAGATGTTTCTTTGTGACTTCCGGAGATGCAAATATCAGATCCAAGACCGATCTAGCAATTTCCTTTTCGTAAGTGTGCACGCCAGGTTGGTTTGCCACTACGAGATTATAAGCCGCCATCATTTCTTCAAGTAGATCGCTTCTTGAGCCTCGGGGCCCTCCTGTCCATGCCCTTGCTTCGGCATTGAAGTCAACCGCCAAGATAGGTGGGCCCTTCCACTTTCGGATGTGTTCCTCTAGCACAGCCCAGTCTAGCTCTACCAGCACATCGGCGACGTTCGGAGAAAATTTGCAACTGAATGTAACCAGCTATCCTATAGGCACGCCTACATAGCCATTGCCAGATATTAGTTCTCTGGCCCTGTTGTGTTCGTCCTTGCAGACGTATATTGCAGCATCGCCTCTCTTGTCCTTAAAACACATCACGTCGTGTAGATCTCGGGTTTGCTTCGAGATAAAGAGTATGCCTACTTCTCTTTCCCTCGTGGTCTGTATGGCAAGGTCTTGTGCTTCCTGAGACCGGTTGAGGTTGATTTGCAGCATGTTCACTCTAGGGAAGTTAGCCGTTTTGGCGATGGTCTAGCTTCCTCCTAGCTGTCCGAAGAGCGGCGCATGTAACATTCTCCGTTCTGTGGCCGTGAGGTTTTCCAGTAGCTTCGCAAGCAAGGCTTACTGCACCCTGCATACAAGTGTCCTAGCTCTCCGCATCTGTAACACAGCTTCTCCAGGATATCCTCGGGACACTCTGCAGCGATGTGTCTGAATTTCGGGCTCTTAAAACATCTAATGACTAACTTCTTTTCGCGTGCTGTTGCACTAACCCAGCAGACTCTAATTTTGCCTAGCTTTAGCATCTTTGCAGTCCCTATGGCTCTTGGTGCCACTATGAGCAGGTTTCCGTCCCTGGTTTTGCAGATATTTCCCACCTTGGATCTGACTTCGTCCGGGCTCGCATTAGTCTTCAGCTCCTTTAGCATATGGGCGTAGGATATCTTATTGTCCCCGATCGCTTTTATGAGTACCGCTTCTGCCATTGGCCTCGGAAGTTTCCTCCTCGATGTTGCTTTTCCAGGGGCCGCCTTGCCTCTGCTTGGGACAGGATTTTCTTTCTTGCTTCTTCCTTTCCTCTTCTGCTTTCTGACTATCTCCCAGTCGGTTTCGGCCTGGTCCTGAGGAACGTTTCCTGTCTTTTCAGATCTCGGGATTCTGACCCTCTGGGATGCAGATATAGGCGCAGAATTTAGCCATTCCTTCCGGATTATAACCCTTCTGTTCTCGCCGACGGTCAGTTTTCTGGCTCTCTATTGAGTCGTCGGGTGGGCTACTTGCTCTTCTTTGAGGTGTTTTCTTCTGCCCTCTCTGCCAACTTCATCGTCTTTTCTAATTCGCTTTGGAAGGCCGCGTTAGCCCCGTTGTTTTTCTGCCTACTTTTGAATATTCGTCTCAGGTGTGATATGGCAGCTATGTGGTGGTTTTTCACTTTATTGTGCATATTCATCACTTTACTCACCACATCTTCCATGGAAACCATCCTCCATTGCAGGGCATCCAGGGATTGTTGCTCCAACTTATCGTTCATTGACATTTAGCCCCACAGCCTCCACAGAGATGATGTCACTTGTGCCGCGCTTGACTGGTTGCCTCCTTCTTCTTCGTCGCTCATCTCTTGAGGTGCAGTAAAGGCCAAGCGATCTACTCTTTGTGCGCCAGCCTGATTGGCCACAACGTGCTTCTGCCCTACCCCCCAAAATTCGTGGGGTCTGCATCGATCACTGGGGCTTTCACCCGATCAGAATCGATGGCGGTATTCTCCTTATTGTTGAGGATACCCGCTTGGGATAATGAGTTTTCTTGCAGGTCCACCATAGTTGGTTTATTATTCGGGGCTTGCTATTACCGGGAGCAGTGAGACAGACAGAATTAAACGGAAAAATCATTGTTGTCATTTGTATCCCCTGAAAAGTACTATAAACGAATTAAATACCAATAATTCGTGTTTACGTTATGGTTAGCTAGTTTTTTTAATATTTGGTTTTAAATAGATGACCAGATTACAGAGAAAATATAGCAACAACATTTTTTGTAATACAGCCACGATTTTTGCGTTTTTTGATCCTAAAAAATGGGTTTAAAGTAACCGTTTTTAAACCAGTGGGGCAAAAGTGTCGTAGCGGGCGCCAAAATTGGCGTAGTGGGTGCAAAAGTACCGTAACTAAAATCTAAATTTGTGATACAAAAATTATCGTCTGCACCAAGGGCTAAGTGGACTTTCTGACCTCGTGTGATTGCAGTTCTCGTCTTCGGATCATAAAACGTAGCTGTCTTCGACTCGTGCTTGCTCTCCTACGACTCATACTGTAAACTCCACGCTTGGTCTAAAAAGGCACAGTTTACGCCTTTGGTACACAATATACTATTAATGTTACTTTATCTCCATGAAATAGAGAATATGACCGAAAAAATCGTTTCATCACTACCCACAAATTAGCTATTTTTACAAGCTATTTATTAACTGGCTATTTTCGATAGAAACAATTTATACCAGGGTAAAAGACTGATGAATTCATTTTAGAAATTCGTACTCCCCTACTTGCTCCGTTCGTTAACCCCCACATTTGGAGATTTTTCCATTTAATTTTTTTTCTATTTTTTCCACATCATCCAAGAGGTAAATAGATGGATGAGTTTTTTTAGACCTAATCCACATTTTTCTTACTTCAGTAAGCGGACCATCAGCGGTCTTTGGTGTAAAACAATGTACTTTATCATTAAATTTTTCTTTAATCCATAAATGAGTTTTTTGAATCCATGATATTTAGGAGTAGAAAGCCAAACAGCATATTTTACTTTTCTAAATTCTTCTACGTAAACGTCTTGCAGATGTATTATTTTAATTGGATCTGTATATTTTTGAACGTGCTCTACAAAATCATTAGCATTTTGAATGGATTGATGATGGGACTTTCGAAGATTATGCCGAGAAGCATAATGCTTTATAAGTCCACCCACAGCATCGACAGCTCCCTTGCAGTGCCCAGTAACAGAGAACAACCATTTTATATCATATGGTACTCGTTTTAGTTCATATAATTGAAATTATATTGAAAGCGATTTTTAAAATGGATAGCGGCGCCGTCTGATACAATGGTAATTTTTTTATTGAATCACAACAATTTTCTTTCAATTAGGTTATAATTATTTCTACTGCTAGCAAACCATACGCTGAATCATGTTTTCGGTCATTACTTATGACTGCGAAACTTTGTGTCGAATCCCCTTGATAAGAAACTGCTGTGAAAATAGAAATTTGATCATTAACCCAATGATATCCTTGAACAGCTTTATTACGAATTATAGATCAGTTTTCAGCGACGTCTATTTGAAGAACTAAATGATATGGGTCTTTTTTAGCATTTTCTCTTTCTGATTTTATAGCTTGGCCTTGTATATTTTTTATATACATGTGAGTACTGACCTTCATAGTCCAAACCGAAAGTTTATCGTTAAAAGCAGAAATTGACAGTCTTTTTGTTAATCAAGTTCCCATTAACCCACAAAGCATATCGGCGGCTGAGCGGAAGAAAAACGTATTCCGGCACGAGGATGAAGAACGACGAATATCGGCACATTTACGGCCAGTACACGGCCAGTATACGGCGAAATACGTCGTTCTTCATCCTCGCGCCGAGTTACGTCGTTCTTCATTCGCGCGCCGAGATAAGTCATTCTTCATCCTCGCGGTGAGATACGTCGTTCTTTATCCGCGCACCGAGATACGTCGTTCTTCATCCGCGCGCCGAGATACGTTCTTCTTCCACTCAGCCATCGATATGTACTTTCTTCTATGCCTTCTATATCTTGCAGTTTTAAAACATGAAACGTAATTCCCTTAATGTCTGGACAAATTTTACATTCTTGTAAATAACATAAATCAGGTGGCTCAGAGCACATTGTTGCGTCTATTATTTGTGACTGAATTTTATCCAACTCTGTAACGTTACTTCCTCTGAAATTAATTAAGCTCATAAGAAATAAGTCATAATTTGTGCAATAGGTACAGAGACAAACTTCTTTGATGGGGCTAAGTAAGACATATTTTGGTCGCAAACTATAAAACTTCAATTTATCAATTCTCAATTCGGGATAATTATTTTTAAATGCTTTATACGTTGCTTTCAAACTTCGAGTAAGAAAACGTTTAACTTTCTTCACTTTTTTATCATTTATTTTAACGGTAATAACATTACTTTTATTAGGACTCTGTCTTGAACAATTAAAATTGTCATTTATATAATATTTCATAACAATTTTTTCGGTGCTTTCATTAATTGGATGGTCTGTGTATGCTCCTGGTTCCGAATTAACTCCTTTTACTTCTACAAGACTTTTCGCTCTTTCTATCAAGTATATTGTTATGTCTGGAAATAAGTACGAAATTTCAGTTTTCATTAAGGAGGAGGGTAGCAAAGCCAGAATTTTTATTTTTTCTGATACCGTAGAACACTTTTGCAAAGCTAAATCAACATTTTGTGCTCATTTCGTACAAAGGCATCAGCTGATTCGTTTGCATTTACGGAAATGTCATAAATATCGTTCAACTTCACATCGAGGGTATTAGACAATGTCGAAAGTATATTTTTTTCCTTTTTCCGTAATTTTTCATTGATTTTTCACGTATAAAATTTTTCCTCTTAAGAAGCAATACCGATCCTAAGAAAAATGTACTTATTTCATTATTAAATTGTTCGAGGCTTCCTCGAGTACTTGGTAAAAAATCTTCATCTTTATCGACTACGTTGTCGATAACTTTATTATCCGTTGAAAATTCATTGTGAGTGCTACCCACCAATTCTAAAGCACGATTGTAACGAAGTTTACACAAATATGTAGAGTGTGTCAAAGGTAATTCAGGACAGAGATGCTTCAATTGATGAGCAAGCTCCTCAAGTTGTTTAAAACGTACGGAACTAGGTTCATAACAGAATATTTTGTACCTATGTGAAAAATTTGCACATTACATTCTCTTCCTTGAGTAACATTCAGACATCGTCGTTGAGTTGATAAGGTGAAAATATACAATAATTTTCAAAAATATTATAGTTTTAAAAAATACAGGTTTAATATATATCTGAAACCGAACTTTTCTCGGTACATAAAGGTCTAACGGTAACCATCTAGCGGACAAATGTATAAGTACACAAACTCATACAAGTAGGCAAATGTACATATCTGTATTACTTACATACGCACACAGATAAAAACCGTTATATTGAATGTTATATCATTGACTATATATAAGCGTTAAGCGTGAAAAATATGTGTGTATCTCATTAGTAATCGCTATTCCAGCGCAAAGGTCGTGAATATCACATATACGTCTAGATAGGTATTTACGTCCTCTATCAAGACAAAAAAGCCGCTGCCAATTCATTGGCACTTAGCTTCCTCAAACTTAATTTACTGATTCCTTTAATTTATTTTTAATTCCATTATTTAAAATTTAATACTTTATTTTGTACGGTGAGACTATGTTAAATGGTTTGTGACTTTCTATTTTGACTCTTTCTATTTATCATTAAAAAGCAATTATTATTATACAATTTTATATTTTACAAAAAAAAAAATTTATTGCCCACAAAAAAAAAAAAATTATCATCACGACCAGATATTCGAGATCAAAAATTTTTTTTAAATGTTTTTTAATACTGATATCTCAGAGAATATTTTATCAATTTGAAATTTTAACCAATTATTACAATTATTTATTACAATATATTATTATTTAGTTAAATTTTCAAGAGATTACCTTTATTTCTTTTGATAAAAAAAGTTATTTAAAAAAAACTTGTGTTTTTATTAAAAAAAAGCAGAATTGGTAATATTTTAACTTTTACTCAAAATTTCTTAAAATGTTATTACACTTTTTCTACTGTTTTCAAATTAAGTCTTATGCTGAAATAGAAATTTTTCTTAACAAAATTATTACATTTCTGAAAATTATACTTTAACAATGAACATAATTTAAATTTAAGATATATGTTTCTTACAAGAGATATATTCATTTTTACAAACTATGTACACACAAATGAAGAATATCAACGGGCAAAAATGTCCCAAGTTAAAAATAATATATACATACAACACATCATCATATCACATCACTGTAGTAATCTCTAAGCGCGCTTAGCGGGCTGTAATTTTATGAAAACTGCACCACTTTTTTTTTAACCTAGCAACCCATTACTCCCACCAATCAAATCATGAATAAATTGATACCATAACTAATCCATTATTTTTTAAGATAAGTGATAGGATTAGGAAGTTATAACCTTTTTTTAAAAAAAGCAGGTTTTTGTTTTTGTTAAAAACAAACGAACCGCTACAAGCTAGGAATAAATTTTTTTCTTTTAAATATAGGTATTTTAATTATCTTTTGAATGCTACCCATCCGATCCAGATACATAGAGCCGTTCTCGAGAAATTACGATTTGAAAAAAAGGTTAAAAAAATTTTCACCTCAAATATCTCTGAAATTTTTAGACCAAATATTTTGCCCAAAGAACTCGACCGAGAACTATACAAAATCTACCTCTACAAGGAATTTTGAAGCGATTAAGTCAATTTTACTTCCGTAAACGTGGGGCATAGAGAAAGCGTTGTTTTCATTTTTCAATTTTTTTCTCAAAAACTAACCAAAGAAATGGATTCAAATTTTTACAGATCATAGCTATTTATATTGTGCATTATCGTGATTTTTCTCAAAAAAATGGACCGTTTAGTTTGTGAGTTACAGGCTTTAAAAAAAAACACATTTTTATTAATAACAAGAGAACCGTGATAGCTAGAGAATTTTTTTTTTTAATTATACGTTTTTTATGCTCTTTCGAATGCTACCCATCCGATTCAAAAATTTAAATCCGATCATTAAAAAAAAATCAAAAATAAATTTTGAGAAAATCGAAAATTCGAAATAAAACAAAAACGAATCAGCCCAATCGAAAACCGATTTTTGATCCGCCATCACACAAAAAAAAACAAAAAAAATGAGACCTGTCTGATCAAAATCGATCGAGTAGAAGCTGAGATCCAGCTATACACACACACACACACACACATACACACACACACACACACACACACACACACACACACACACACACGCATATACATCCATACAGACATTTTTCAAAAATCATGTATTTTGATTCCTAACACCTCCAATAACACTTATAACATGTTTTTACAACAACTCAAAAAATTACTATCACAAAGCTTCCTCTAGGTGGAAGCAAAAAATTGAGCAACACAAATGGCTTTTTCAAGAAAAATGTATTTTTCTAAAAAATGAATTTTTCAGTAAAAAGTGCCTAACACGTGCATTTTTAATTTTGGGTAAAAAAATAGTAGTCAACTGATGACAATTTTTCCATCGGTCTTACAGTCTTATAAATTAACTTAAAATACTTAATATTTATGGCAGTCAGATTGCCCTTGTTTATAATCACCCTCGCAGAATCTGAAATAAAAACTTAATTAAAAACTGGAAAAAAATCTTTATTAGCAAATGACTATCTGACTGCCCCCAACCACCAAACTGCCCAATTGCCCAACGTTTCGAGCCCACTCCGGCTCCTCCTCAGGGATTGAAACGAAACCCGAGATACACCTCCTTATAAACCCATACCCACTTATTTCCTCTTATCCCCACCACCATCTACCCTCCCCTCTCCAACATTCCATTCACACTTAAATTAATAAAGAATGATAGATGTTATCTAATTTACTTGACTCTACCATTAAATTTACATTACTCCGATTCCTTAGAATGTGAATACTTTCAAGGCTTTCCCTTTTATATTTATTCTTAATCCCTTGTTCCATAATATCCACACTCCCAAAATCAAAAGAATGCAAACTATTTAAACAATGTTCTTTCAAACCCGATGTAAAATTTGTACTACGTAAACTATATTGATGTTCATATATTCTCTTCTTCAAATATCTACCCGTTTGACCAATATAACATCCATTACAATCCCTACAATTAATTTTATAAACTACTCCAGATTTTAAACCTTCATCATCCCTGTCTTTACAATTACTAAATAACCTTTCTGAATTCTTATCGTTTCTAAAGAAAACTTGAATATAATGTTTACTAAAAACCCTTCTAATCCTTTCTGACAAACCTCTAACATATGGTAAACTAGAATATGCGTGCTTTCCATTTCTATTACTTGTTTGATTATCTGCCCGCTTCTTCAAACCACCATTATAAATTTCCCACACTCTCTCATCAATCATTTTATGAATAAATTTTACCGGATAACTATTCTTAATAAATGTTTCTCTAACTAAATTTAAATTCTTTTTCCTAAAATCTTTATGTGACAATTTAATCGCTCTGTCAATGATACCTTTGATCGCACCTGTCTTGTTTCCGAATTGGTGGTGAGAATCATAATTTAAAAATCTACCTGACCATTTAGGTTTTCTATACCAATCTAATTTCACTCCATTATTATTAACTCTAATGACTCTAATATCTAAAAAACTCAATTGATTATCTGACTCGTCCTCTTTTGTGAATTTAATTCTATCACGGATAGAATAAAACACATCCACCATATCATCCCCAAAACATTCAGGTACAACTGCAAAAATGTCATCAACATATCTTTTAAAAATAATCGGCTGAAAAACCAACTTAGACAAAGCAACACTTTCCAATTTTTCCATTACTAAATTGTCTATAACAGGTGACAAAGGTGATCCCATTGGACAACCATATCTTTGCTCATATAAACTATTATCAAAAGAAAAAATTGTGTTTTTAAAAACCAAATTAAGTGCCTTTATAAATTTTTTTTTTTAAACTAGTATGTACTTTAATTTCAGACCATTTATCTTGTATAATATCATTTAACAACTCTAAAGGTATATTTGTAAACAAAGATACTACATCCAATGAAACCATCCTATGATCATTCGGAATAATAATATATTTCATTATATGATAAAAACTCCAACTATCTTTAATATATGAATTTGTTTTACCCACTATCTTGAACAATATATTAGACAAAAATCTAGCAAGTCTATACGTCGAAAAATTTATCGATGATATTATTATTCTATATTTCAACTGTTCTTTGTGAATCTTAGGAAGCCCATAACATTTAGCTACAGTGCCATTTTCACATTTTAAATATTTAAACATACTATCCTTAATATAAGTTTTTGTTTTCCAATGTAACAATAATTCTTTCAATTTATCTTGAAGTCTATTGATATGTGGATTCCTAATTTTCACGTAAGTGGTATCGTGATCCAACATAAGTTGAATTTTATTAATATAATCCCTTTTATCTAAAACTACAGTTACATTTCCTTTATCTTCTTTTTGGAAGATCATATTCGGATTCTCTCTCAAGAATTTCTTCGTTATTTTTAATTCATGGAATAAATTACTGTTCAAATAATTATCAAATCTATGTTCTCTTTTAAAATTATCAATAACTTTAACTAAAGAACTCCTACATTCTTTTCTAAACTCTAGATTAAAACTACTCATACTACTTTCTACCTCAGCGATGATATTCTTGATCGGAAGAGATTTACTTGAATATGATATTCCAAATTTAGCACCCTTTGACATGATATTTACCACTTCTTCTGGTATTACTTTGTCAGTTAAATTTCTAAACCAATCCTTATTAACATTGTTAGTTTGATTGACCTGAGAGTGTTTTCTATGCTTTAAATATTCAAATTTTCTTTTTAATTTACTCCTATGGTTATATTTTACTTTTTCAAAGTGCCTCTTTTGACCACAAAGAGGTTCTTTAGTTAAAGTTATTGATAATTTTAAAAGAGAACATAGATTTGATAATTATTTGAACAGTAATTTATTCCATGAATTAAAAATAACGAAGAAATTCTTGAGAGAGAATCAGAATATGATCTTCCAAAAGGCAGATAAAGGAAATGTAACTGTAGTTTCAGATAAAAGGGATTATATTAATAAAATTCAACTTATGTTGGATCACGATACCACTTACGTGAAAATTAGGAATCCACATATCAATAGACTTCAAGATAAATTGAAAGAATTATTGTTACATTGGAAAACAAAAACTTATATTAAGGATAGTATGTTTAAATATTTAAAATGTGAAAATGGCACTGTAGCTAAATGTTATGGGCTTCCTAAGATTCACAAAGAACAGTTGAAATATAGAATAATAATATCATCGATAAATTTTCCGACGTATAGACTTGCTAGATTTTTGTCTAATATATTGTTCAAGATAGTGGGTAAAACAAATTCATATATTAAAGATAGTTGGAGTTTTTATCATATAATGAAAGATATTATTATTCCGAATGATCATAGGATGGTTTCATTGGATGTAGTATCTTTGTTTACAAATATACCTTTAGAGTTGTTAAATGATATTATACAAGATAAATGGTCTGAAATTAAAGTACATACTAGTTTAAAAAAAAAAAATTTTTATAAAGGCACTTAATTTGGTTTTTAAAAACACAATTTTTTCTTTTGATAATAGTTTATATGAGCAAAGATATGGTTGTCCAATAGGATCACCTTTGTCACCTGTTATAGCCAATTTAGTAATGGAAAAATTGGAAAGTGTTGCTTTGTCTAAGTTGGTTTTTCAGCCAATTATTTTTAAAAGATATGTTGATGACATTTTTGCAGTTGTACCTGAATGTTTTGTGGTTGAAATGGTGGATGTGTTTAATTATATCCATGATAGAATTAAATTCACAAAAGAAGTTGATAAAGATGATTAATTGAGTTTTTTAGATATTAGAGTCATTACAGTTAATAATAATAGAGTGAAATTAGATTGGTATAGAAGACCTGCATGGTCAGGTAGATTTTTAAATTTTGATTCTCACCACCAATTCGGAAACAAGACAGGTGCGATCAAAGGTGTCATTGACAGAGCGATTAAATTGTCACATAAAGATTTTAGGAAAAAGAATTTAAATTTAGTTAGAGAAACATTTATTAAGAATAGTTATCCGGTAAAATTTATTGACAAAATGATTGATGAGAGAGTGTGGGAAATTTATAATGGTGGATTGAAGCAGCGGGTAGATAATCAAACAAGGAATAGAAATGGAAAGAACGCATATTTTAGTTTACCATATGTTAGAGGTTTGTCGGAAAGCATTCGAAGGGTTTTTAGTAAACATAATATTCAAGTTTTCTTTAGAAACGATAATAATTTAGAAAGGTTATTTAGTAATTGTAAAGACAAGGATGATAAATGTTTAAAATCGGGAGTAGTTTATAAAATTTATTGTAGGGATTGTAATGGTTGTTATATTGGTCAACCGGGTAGATATTTGAAAAAGAGAATATATGAACATCAATATAGTTTACGCAGCTCAAGTTGTACATCGGGTTTGAAAGAACATTGTTTAAATAGTTTGCATTTTTTCGATTTTGGGAGTGTGGATATTTTGGAACAAGGGATTAAGAATAAATATAAGAGGGAAAGCCTTGAAAGTATTCACATTCTAAGAAATCGGAATAATGTAAAGGACCCCGCACACAATGTATGGGAAAAAATCATCCGGTCAAATTGAACGAAACTTTGGAAAAAAAATAGATCTTGAGGTCCTGCAGAAATCTATCTTTTTTCAATTTCGTTCAATTTGACCGAATGATTTTTTCCCATACATTGTGTGCGGGGTCCTTTAATGATAGAATCAAGTAAATTAGATAACATTTATCATTCTTTATTAATTTAAGTAAGAATGGAAAGTTGGAGACGGGAATGTGGATGGTGGTGGGGGTAAGAAAAAAGAAGGTGGTATGGGGGTATATAAGGAGGTGTATCGCGGGTTTCATTTCAGTCCCTGAGGAGGCGCCAGAGCGGGCTCGAAACGTTGGACAATGTGGTGGTGGTGGGCAGTCAGATCGTCCTTTCCTAACAAAGTTTTTTCCAGGTTTGAATTAAGTTTTTATTTCAGATTCTGCGGGGTGATTATAAACAAGGGCAATCTGACTGCCATAAATATTAATTATTTTAATTTTATTTGTAAGACTGTAAGACCGATAGAAAAATTCTTATCAGTTAAATAACATTTCTAACACATTATCTCATAAACTTTTTTTTTTTACTATCACAAAGCTTCCTCTAGGAGGAAGCAAAAGTTTTCCTTAATAACAATTGACAGAGTGAAGATATTTTAAATTTTAAAAAAGGAAAATGTAGGTAATTTAATTACCTTTCAAGAGAAGTTTATTATATTATGTAATAATGACTGTAAGATATGAAAAAATCAAAAAAACTAAAAATTCAGAATCGTTTTTTGGTTATAAAACAAAAGAAAATCAATAAAAACTCAAATCCATTAAGGTACATTTCTTGTCCCGCGAGACGAAGAGGATAAGCTTTACCAAATGAAAATCGGTCGATTCGTTTCGGAGATATGAAGAGTTCAAATACACACACATACACACGCGCACACACACGCACACACACGCGCACACACACACGCGTGCGCGAAAAGAAAAATGGTCGAAATCAACGGAAAAAATAGTAGTATTTTTTAATTAATTAAATTTGTATATCTCTGATTGGTAAGTTTTTGTTATACCTTCCACGAAGAATATTGAGACTGCGCCTCAAAATTTTTTGTTCGACAAAATTTTTTTGAATTGTCATTTTAAAACTCTTTAAAATGCTTTGTTGCCCAATATTGGCCAAGCTAATTGAAAGAAGTAACAATTTTTTGAAATGTCAAGGAAAACCAATAATTAACATTCTTGATAGTATGATTGATTTAGAAAATTAAGATTATTCATTTATCTCATGTCATGGTTTTCATTACTGAATTCTATTAAGGTTGAATTGGGTGTAAGGTCTCATTTAAAAATTTTAGACAAATATTTTGGTCGTATAATGCGCTAAAAACAGTAATATTCTGCAGTACTAATAAAGAAAGCACCCGGGGCCGACCTCACCGATTTCCTTCATTTTGTGATATGTTAAAGTACATAAAAAAACGTTAGAAACGTATTTTTTTTACGTGCTAATACGTCGATTTTAGGGGTGAAAACCACCCTTAAAGTTTACCCCCAAAAACAGTTTTTTTTAATATCTTAAGAACGAATTGGAATATTCTGATGAAACAAATATCAGTTTATTTCATATAAAAAGGCACTTATGTGGACATGACTTTCACGCTAGGTGTTGCAATCCTTAACTTCTTTTAGGGGTAAATCTAATTTCAACTTCTCTTTGGTACAAAAATTAGTAAAGTTCCCGAATTTAATTCTAAGTTGTACTGTTATAAAGTATTTTTAGTAGTGATAACGTTATAAAGTAAATTGAAAACTAATGTTCACGTGTTTTTGGATTATTTAAAAATCCATTGCAAGAGGTGACACCCGTAAAAACTGTTTTTTCTAATATCTCTGGAACAAAATGAAATTTAATCATCAAACATACGTCAGTTTATTTTTTATAAAAAGACACTTATGTGGACATGACTTTCATGCTAGGGTGTTGCAACCCTTAAATTTTTTTAGTGGTGAAAGTGATTTTTAAACGTTTATTTTGACACAAAAATTAATAAAATTTCTGAATTTCATTTTTGGAAAAAATGCATTGCAATGGTAAATAATTCCAACAATTAATTTATTACTGTTGAATATTTATATGTTGTAAGAAATATTATTACTTGAAGTTAATTTTCCAGATTTCGATGTCATAATATATACGTTATTCGCTTCAAATAAGGTTTTTTTTAAGTATGGTTTGAATTTGCCAGTTCTTTCTTTTAGAATAATAGAGGGAAAAGAAGTCTACCATCAGCTGAGATTGGTGGCTAGATTGTATAACTGCAAGGAGAGAAGTCCGAGCAGTTTTATTAAACATAAAACTTTCTTTACGGTTTTGTATGGAAATTGTTAGCATACAAATCATACAATAAAGTAAGAATCGCTAGAAGGAGTAGATTATTTACAAAGAAAATCCGATGAATTTATTATTGAAGTAAAAAACCTGATTAAGACGAAAGGTATGGAGAACGTTTTTAATTCAGACAGAAGTGGGTTTCAATTAGAAATGCATTCTGGTCGAACACTTGCAGTTGAGGGAGAACAAGTTGAGTGCTTGGTGCAATCTGTATCGTCTATAACCCACACACGGAGAGAAGTCCGAGCGCCTGTGGACCGTTCGCGCTCAGAGCGAACGCTACGCCATCGCGCGCGCCCTGTGCATGACCGTGTGCGCACGCGTATTTGATGTTAACGGGGTTCCATAGTCCTACCATTACCGACCGAGCAATTCACACAGTTTCAAGCTGATTAAAAATAAAATACTTCGAATCACAAAAAATCAAGAGAACACTCTTCTGTATCTTTTAACGTTCTATCATCCAGTCAAAGTTTGGAGTCGAAATATCAAGTCATTTTTGCAAAAACTTTGAACAAAGCGAAATTTAATTTCGTTCAAAGTTTTTGAAAAACGGCTTGATATTTCGACTCCAAACTTTGACTGGATGATAGAACGTTAATAAATACAGAAGAGTGTTCTCTTGATTTTTTGTGATTCGACGTATTTTATTTTTAATCAGCTTGAAAATGCGTGAATTTCTCGGTCGGTAATGGTACGAGTATGGCACCCCCCTAATAGATAGACGGACTGTCGGCTGTGCGCGAGCGTCTCTTCACCGTGCGCGCACTGCGTTGCAAGCGGCGCGCATCGCTCTCGATCGTGTCTGTACGGTGTTTCGCCCTGCAATCCGAGGCCAAATCAGCCGCTTCCGTTCAAGTTATCTTGGACCATTTTTTTCCGCACACAACTGTAAAATCATGGGAACCACTATGCTTCATTATGTATTTTGATCCTCTTTACAATCAAATTTGCAAATTATTTAAAATGCAATTATTTAAATAATTTACAAAATACTGTTTTTTGCTATCGGAGTATTTTTTTTCTAAAAATATACATTATTTCATGATGAAAATGTCCTTTCAACCTCTATTAAAAAGTGAAAATTAACTGAGTTATGATGTTTTGGAATTTACTGAAATTTCTCGAAGCAAATTTTTTTTTGTTTAAACTCGCTGCCATTTCCTTCCCATTGAACCGATTGCTTTGAAATATTGATGAAAGATTCTTGAAGGCTATCCGCGGCTCATAAGCTTATTAAAATATCTGTAAATATTTGCAAAACGCAATGGCAATTTTTTAATAACAAGTCACAATCACAAATTTTTATCTTCCACGACAAAAGTTGTGTTACGAAATTTCGATTTGCCATAATCTAACTATTTAGTATTGAAGTTTAATAGTTAAAAAAGCCCTCTGCCAAGTTTTAGATCTCTAAGTTACGAAGGTGTAAAATGGTTAAAAAATCGCAACCGGTGTTACCGCACGCTCGGTCTGCCTGACCTGCAGTCTGGCGCGCTCATGAATGCAATTGCGATTTTCCCAACCATTTTGCACCCTTATAACCTATAGAGATCTAAAATTCGACAGAGGGCCTTTTTAACTACTAAACTTGAATACTAAATAGCTATGTTTTATCAAAACGAAAAATTTTAACACAACTTTTATCGCTAAATATAGAAACTCAAAATTATAGATATTTACTATTTAGAAAATTTCCGCTACGAATTTTAAACATTTTTAAATAAATTTGACAAAATCAAACAATTTACTATTAAAGTTTAATAGTTAAAGAAGTCCTCTGCAAAGTTTTATATCTCTAGGTTGTAAGGGTGCGAAATTGTTGCGAAAATCGCAACTGTTGTCTTCTACCCGCTCGGTCTGTCTGACGTTTTACAACATTTACAAACATTTAATGTTTATGACGAAGCTAGCGGTACTTACAGCATCGGAGAATTCACCTTTAAAAAAGCGATGAGACTATAGAGTGACTATAAAGGAAGTTGACTAAAATTTTTAACAAAACATATATTTTTAACTAATTTGACTGGTCAAATATTATACATCTAACGTATTAGAGTATAGATAATGATATCATATGCAAATGGTCTTGATGTTTTCCTTGTAGAGGACATTTCACGTTCAACTATTAATCTACCTAAATCTGTTCTAAGCGACACAATTTCTTGACTTTTAGCATATTTAAACAAAATAATATTACCAATGAAATTATCGGTATCATTCCACTGTTTAAATAATAGTTTATTCTTTTGACCTAAAACATATTAAAAAAAATTGATTTATCGTTTTTATATAAATAATATAAAATAAAAAAAGTTAATAGAGTAAAAAAGAAATACTTTGTGTGTAACACTCGTGATAATTGAATAAAGTGACAGACTTGTCATTAAATTCGGAACTACTTTGAGGAATTTCCAATGTAGCAAGCACAACATCCTCATTGTTTCTAACATCATCGTTACAATCATTAATATCATTATCCCTAGAGCTTGTCAACTTTTACACTGGTTCATTTTCAATAAAACAAACAGGTTCATTACTACAACTTCCTCTCGCATAGTCACACTTATTATTCCAATTCTTATGTAATTTAAAACTGTTATAAAAGGATCTGAATGTATTTTTATTGGTTCACGTGTCAGGAATAATCCTATTTTTTATTACTTAAGCATTTAAACTTTACATCATCTATTTGCTGAACTAAATATTAAGAAATTTCAATTTATTTAATAAAATTATCAAAACTCGTTACTAATAAAAATGTAAAGATAATTAAAACTACAATATAAACACTACACTTACCGTAAAAGAAGTAGAATAAGTCAGTCAGGTGCCACTGTGTTAAATAATTTATTACACTTCCCATGATTGAAGTCTACTTTGAGCGATGTTCTCGAGCAGAATGAGAAAGATTATGAGAACCGTATTCGCATTTAACGATTATATTTGTATGTTATTCGCGAGTGTCTTTAAGAAAGATCGCCAACGGCCCGATTAAGGTCGTTCACGTATATGTGTGAGCTAGTACACGAATCCATTTATACTATCCATTTCATAAATTATTTTGTCCGCAACTAGCAGATATGAGATAGGTCAATCATACAATCCATTTCTACTATCCATTTTATCAGTTATTTAGTCCAAAACGAGCAGATCTGTTGTCTATTTTAAAATGTTTAAAATTCGCAACGGGAATTTCCTAAATAGTAAATATCGATAATTTTGAGTTTCTATATTTAACGGTAAAAGTTGTGTTAACATTTTTCGTTCCGATAAAATCTAACTATTAGTATTAAAATATAATAGTTAAAAAATATCTGTACAACATTATAGATCTCTAGATATTAAAACCATTGAATTATTGCGGTTGTAACCGCGTTGATGAGCGTGTCAGATTGCACGTCAGACAGACCGAGCGGGTAGAACACAGCAGTTGCGATTTTCGCAACAATTTCGCCCCCTTACAACCTAGAGATTTAAAACTTTGCAGAGGACTTCTTTAACTATTGAACTTTAATAGTAAATTGTTTGATTTTGTCAAATTTATTTAAAAATGTTTAAAATTCGTAGCGGAAATTTTCTAAATAGTAAATATCTATAATTTTGAGTTTCTATATTTCGCGATAAAAGTTGTGTTAAAATTTTTCGTTTTGATAAAACATAGCTATCTAGTATTCAAGTTTAGTAGTTAAAAAGGCCCTCTATCGAGTTTTAGATCTCTATAGGTTATAAGGGTGCAAAATGGTTGGGTAAATCGCAATTGCATTCATGAGCGCACCGGCTGCAGGATAGGCAGACCGAGCGCGCGGTAACACCGGTTGCGATTTTTGTAACCATTTTGCACCTTCGTAACTTAGAGATCTAAAACTTGGCAGAGGGCTTCTTTACCTATTAAACTTCAATACTAAACAGTTAGATTATGGCAAATCGAAATTTCGTAACACAACTTTTGTCGTGGAAGATAAAAATTTGTGATTGTGACTTCTTGTTATTAAAAAATTGCCATTGCGTTTTGCAAATATTTGAAGATATTTTAGTAAGCTTATGAGCCGGGGATAGCCTTGAAGAATCTTTCCTCAACATTTCAAAGCAGTCGGTTCAATGGGAAGGAAATAGCAGCGAGTTTAAAAAAAAAAAAAATTTGCGTCGAGAAATTTCAATAAATTTCAAAATATCATAACTCTGTTAATTTTCACTTTTGAATAGTAGTTGAAAGGATATTTTGTAAATTATTTAAATAATTGCATTTTAGACAATTTGCACAAATTTGATCGTAAAGAGACTTGAATATTTGGATTCTACGGATCAAAATACATAAGGAAGCATAGGGGTTCCCATGATTTTATAGTTGTGTGCGGAAAGAAATGGTCCAAGATAACTTGAGCGAAAGTGCCTGATTTGGCCTCGGATTGCAGGGCGAAACACCGTGCAGACACGATCGAGAGTGATGCGCGCCGCTTGCAACACAGCTCGCGCACGGTGGAGAGACGCTCGGGCACAGCCGACAGTCCGTCCATCTATTAACATCAAATACGCGTGCGCACACGGTCATGCACAGGGCATAAATTCATCGGATTTTCTTTGTAAATAATCTATTCCTTCTAGCGATTCTTACTTTATTGTATGATTTGTAT
Source organism: Torymus aiolomorphi (assembly GCA_036365515.1). Classification (NCBI taxonomy): domain Eukaryota; kingdom Metazoa; phylum Arthropoda; class Insecta; order Hymenoptera; family Torymidae; genus Torymus; species Torymus aiolomorphi. The sequence goes on along the minus strand of CM070874.1, from coordinate 236,254,933 downwards.
GCTAACAATTTACATAAAAAACCGTAAAGAAAGTTTTATGTTTAATACAAGTGTAAATTGAAAGAAGAATCATGGGCAAAAATAAATTTATGAACAAAATAATAAGCGAGAATATCAACAGTGCGTTATTCATACCGATAGAACTTTGCATTCAATAACGATTTTAAAAATAATATCATGAACTCACATTTATTTTTATAATTGAATGTGCTGAAGTTAGAAAACTCCTTACTTCTAATTTTATGTAAAAAACAGTTATTTATAGTTTAAAAAAATATATAAATAGAATTTGCTGTAATATTCCTTATACTTACCTAAAATTACAATTTGTGTGCAAAACTGTAAGAATAAGTTTTATTTTTAATGCAAGTCTAAAGTGAAAGAAGTCTAGTTATACTGTCAAGTTAATGTCAAAATAATCTTACACGGTGTTTTAAAAGGTAGCTGGAATCACGGATAAAAATTAATTTGTCAGCAAAATAACAAGCAAGAATAGTAATAACGTATTATTTGTATCAACAGAGCTTTGCATTCAATAAATAGCACAATAAATAACGAATATGCTAATGTAAGAAAATATCTTACTTGTAATTCTATGAACTTAATTCATTTTCATTAAATTTCGAAAAATTTTCAAACCTCAAATAGTTTAACCCGAACGTGCTTAATAAAATTCAAAAATATTTTTGTAATATAATATTTTGAAACTCTGTTTAAAAAATGAGATTTCTTTACCATGGTAGAAAATTGTGGAGCTATTGCCCAGAATCTGTTGTATTTTCTTTTCGGTGGGCAGAATATCTCCTGCATTCTGCCCAGAAACTCCTCCCACGGGCGACGGTGTTGGAGCAGAATCTGCTGAAATTTCTGGTGAAGGAAATTTTAAAAATTGTTAGAGGTTATGATAGCTACACCAATAAGAAAAATAATGCGATTTTCAAAAGCACGAAAATTGATTATAGAAAATTAAATTATTTATTATGTCTAAATAATTTAAAAGATTTTACATTAATATAAATAAATATAAATGTACATACATTTAAACTTTTTTTTATATAACATATTTCGTGGTAGTATAAATTAAAGTATTTATTATGGAAAAATAAATCTATGGTTTCCACTTTGATACGTTTTTGAACACAATGCGGAATTCACTACTTCTTGGTCGGCGCTTAATGCTTTCTCTTTTCTTCTTTGATTATAACAGCCGTTAATAAAATCAATAACAATTATTATTATATCATATTACATATAAGGATTTGGGATAAGTAATTAATAATTTTTAAAACAAATTCTGAAACAAATAATTAAAACAAATACTTTTGCTTCCTCCTAGAGGAAGCTTTGTATGTATGTCCATATACGCGGATCTCATGATCTACTTGACCGAGTTTAACCAGAGAAGTATCATTTTTTTGTATTTTGCTTTCACAATTGGGGTCAATAGTATATTTTTCTCAATTTCGAATTTCTTTTTTTTATAGCTATTTTTCAATTTTGAAAATTTTTATTTTCGTATTTTTAAATATTTAGAACTAATATTCTTAATATATTATGAATGCACTTTAAGCAGGCTAAAATTCTCTACATTTAAAAAATGTCGATAGCTATGTTCTGTCATAAGTTATTGATAAAAACGTTAATTTTTGAAAATAGGTTATATTTCGAAATTGAAAAAAGATATTGACATGAATAATTTTTTGGTTAAAAAGAATATTGAGTACTATAATTTTCTAAATTTTCATGTATTTTTATTGATTACTTTTTTCGAAAAACAGTAATTTAAAAAAAAAGTGATTTTTTTGTCGTTTCATAACTAAAGTAAAATTTACTTAATCGCTTTGAAATTCCGTGTAGGTAGATTTTGTATACAAATCGAGTCCTTTCTTTGGGCAAAAGGATTGGTCCATAAGTATCAGAGATATTTGAGATTAAAATTGTTTTAACTTTTTTTTAAATCGTAATTTCTCGAGAACAGATCGATGGATTATCCTGAAATTTATAGACGAATTTGCATTTGAGATAGGCAATATGTGTGAAAAATTTGATCATGATTGATCGATAATTTTCAAAGCTATTTAAGATTGAAAATTTTCAACATTTTTTGAACAGTTTTTTGAAATTACAATTTATTGAGAACGGTTTGTTTTTATATATAATTTAAATATTTTAATTATTCCTACGTGTGGATTGTTTTATTTTAATTATATATTGGGCAAATTTTAGAAGTAAAAAGTTTGATTATTATGCATTGATTATTATCTATTTCTTCTAAAAATATAACATAAAATTCTGTAACATTATTTATCCATTTAAAATCGTTGATTATTCTATCATTTATTCGAATATATTTATCATTCATCATTAATATATTAGTATAATGTCCGTCATTAATTGTATTACCACGATGAAGAATTGAATTTACAATTTTATAATTTTTATTACCTATTGTTATATTTATTTGTGGTATAATTTTAAAATTATAATTTATTATTTTTTTTAATTTATATCAATAATTTATTATAAATAAGGACAATTGCAGAATTAAAATTGTATTATTGGGTATACAAATAAGTTTCCGCCGTTTTCAAGAGATGGCTCCACCGACAAGATTACTTTGAAATCGTCAGATGTAAAATGTCACATAGAAAGTTTGGACACCTGGCAACAACATAACCTTAAAATACTATTGACTTTGTATTGGCAGTATACATTTTTTTTTGTTCGAAAATGTCGAGTTTTGTACCGAATAAGCGTCATTTGCGGGAAGTTTTGATTTATTTATTTCATCTAAAGAAATCTGCTGCTGAGGCGCATCGGTCGCTTGTAGGAGATTACAGTGATGCTGCTTTAAGTGAGAGAAGTTGTCGTGAGTGGTTTCAAAAATTTAAAAACGGCGAGTTTGACGTGGAAGATAAAGAACGCGAAGGAATTCCAGTCAAGTTTGAAGACGCTGAGTTAGAGGCATTATTGGACCAAAACTCATGCCAAACTGAAGAGAAGCTCGCAGAAAGCTTGGGAGTGACTCAACAAGCGATTTCACACCGTCTCAAGACCATTGATATGGTACAAAAGCAAGGTAATTGGGTTCAGCATGAACTGAAACCCAGAGACGTCGAGCGCCGTCTTTTCACGTGCGAATAACTTTTCCAAAGACAAAGTCGAAAGGGTTTTTTGCATCGAATAGTGACGGGGGATGAAAAGTGGATCTACTACGACAACCCAAAGCGTAGGAAATCATGGGGTAAGCCCGGCCATGTACCAACTTCAACGGCTAAACCGAATATTTATGGCAAAAAGTTAATGTTGTGGATTTGGTGGGATCAGCTCGGAGTAATCTATTACGAGCTACTCCAGCCTAACGAAACTATCACTGGAGAACGTTATCAACAGCAACTGTTGCAATTGAGCAGATAATTGAAGCTCAAACGCCCCCAATATGCCAAAAAACATGACAAAGTGATTTTTCAGCACGACAACGCTCGGCCACATGTTGCAAAAGTCGTCAAGGATACTTTGGAGCTTTACAATGGGGTGTCTTACCACACACGCCGTATTCACCAGACATTGCTCCTTCGGAGTACCACTTGTTCCGGTCGATGGCTCAAGCCCTGGTCAAGCAGCACTTCACTTCTTACGAAGAAGCCAAAAATTGGGTCGATTCATGGGTAGCCTCAAAAGATGAAGAGTTTTTTCGACGTGGCATCCAAATGCTGCGAGAAAGATGGCAAAAAGTAGTAGCCAATGACGGACAATATTTTGAATAAAATGTAACGTATATTATTTTTACAATAAATTGATAATTTTTATAAAAAAAACGGCGGAAACTTATTTGTATTTACAATATTTTTTGGTTTTATTATGTTTTGTTGCTGCAAAATACATTTACAAATATTGCATTTTCCTTCTATGTCTGTAAATTTATTAAAATTATAGTTCATTATTTTTTGTAAGTTATAATGTTTATTTTGATTTTTAAATGTAGATAAATCTAACATAATCACATTATTATTATTTGATTTTTCATTAAAATAAAAAATTAACATGGTGTCGGGAGGCAAGGAGCCGCCCGATACCATTCTTACTAAATTCTACAAGTGCCACCCTACAGCCAAAGTAGGAACAGTATTGTTTTTATTGTGCGAAAATTTTTTTCACACTTGCGAAATAATGGCCAAATATAACGCAGGATGTCCAGTGAAGCTCGTTAGTAACTCACTAATGATATGCCAGGACCATCCCAACGTGGCCCTAACCTCAAACCTATCATATGGCGCGCTGAGCAGCGAAGCCAAGCAATTAATAGCGCAAATTAAACTAACAACAAAGGAGCAAGTGAAACAAGAAATCATCAACTAAATAAATCTAGAAAAACACAACAACAAAGAAAAAGGTCTCAGCGATACAGTATACGAAGATTATGGGGAAATCGAAACACTCAAAATCGAAAACCAACTTTTAAAACAACTAAATAACGAACTACAAGACAAGAACAAAATTCTAAATGAACTACTGACTAAAGAAAAACAGGGCAAAAACAACAATATCAAGACTTTCGCCGAAATAACATATAACACAAAACCAAAAAGCAAAAGAGTGCCAAAATTGATAATTAAAAAAACAGACAACAAAGACAACACATACTTAGAAAAGACAGTATTACAACATTTAACTCAAGATAAAACTATCCAAACAAAAAGTATAGCGTGCAAGAACAAAGATACAGTGATAATAAATTGCATGAACGATGAAAATATCAATTCACTTGTGAATACTCTAGGAGAAAAACTATCAAACAAATTTAAAATAGAAAAAGAGCGAATAAACAAGCCTAAACTAAAGGTAATAGATATTGATATGGACAATGGTGATGACAACGAGATTGAACTAGACATTAATCAAAGAAACTTCAGTAATATTGAAGATAAATGCAAGTTACTACACGTGTACATGAACGAAAGAACAAATAGAAAATGTGTAATTATTGAGGTAACATCTAACATTTTTAAACATATCAAAGAAAACAAGAGCAGATTATTTGTCGGGCACCAAAGTTGTAGAGTTTTCGACATTCTAAACACAACTCCGTGCAATAAATGTTTGAGATTTGGGAATAGCAGCAAAAAGTGTGAAAATAGTGCTACATGTAATAAGTGTGCAGAAGCTCATTTAACCTCAAACTGCACAAGTACAACAAACAAATGCGCAAATGGTGACTACAGTAATACAAAGTTCAATACTAAATATAATATTAACTACAGTGCAATTGAAAGTGAACTTTGTGAAATATTAAAGAGAAAAATAAAAAAATACATTGAAATGACAGATTACCCGTTACATTCTACCTACCCAAGATTCTTTGGTAAAGTAGAAAGCCTACATTACCAGCGGAAGGCACCGATAAGGAGAGCGAGATTTGTAAGTAATGACTAGACAGTATCGCAAATTTCCCGTAACATGGACACAACAACACCATCACGAAACACGGGGACAACAACATCAATAAACCAAAATGGATAGCAGTATTAATATGATTAATGATTTACAAAATAATATAATTAATAGAGACTGTTATTGCGATAATATTTGTGAACTAAACAAATGTATGGCTTTAGAAAAGGAAGTAATTTTGAATGTAAATATAAGAAGACTAAATGCTGATTTTAATAAATTACTTGTTTTCATAAAAAGCCTTATGATAAAGCCATGCGTAATTGTTTGCATTGAAACCCGAAAACATGTACACCCTGAATCCTTTAACATAACACGGTACAAAATGTACTATAATAACGGTAATATCAATCAAACTGATGGCCTGGTAGTTTACATAAGTGAATACATTACCGAAACGATGGAAATTATAGATATAAACAACCTCAAAATAATTAATACTAAAATTGCGATAGAAAACAATATAGAGATAATATTATCTGCCCTATATGGATCCCATGATATAAAAAAGACTGAATTCATTTTAAACATAAAAAAACTAATAGAGGATAACAAAAAATATAAAAACAACTTGATAATGGGAGATTTGAACTTTGACATTTCAAATCAAGATACACTCAATCAGGAATTTTTACATATACCCTTAGAACATGGTTACTGTCCAGGTTTTTGTAATATTACCAGACAATCTGATAAAACAGGTAACTCAGGAACTTGCATAGACAATATTTGTATTGAACTAGATAAAATAGGCTATAAAACATTTACACTCCGTATACCACTAACAGACCATTTCCAACTTTTTATGTCATTAAATAAGATAAGAACAACTGAAAATATACATACTATAAATCGCATAAATTACAATAAACTCAGGAAATATGCTTCTACAATAAACTGGAGTGAAGTGATACCAATAAATGATCCGAATATTGCTTTAAATAACCTTATTGGTAAAATAAAAATTTGTCTAAGCAAAGCTGAATATACCAGAAAAACTAACAAAACTAACAACATGAAACCAAGGAAAGATTCGATAACAAAGACAATTATGATATCATGTAATACCAAAGAAAAACTATATAAATTATGGAAAAAAGACCCTAGTAATACTAGAAAAAGAGAAGAGTATAAGAAATTTACAAATATCCTGAAGAATATTATAAATAAAGCAAAGGAGTTGTATGATAAAAAACTAATAGAATCCAGCATGAATAATATTAAGAATATGTGGAATAAATAAAAAAATTGGTAAAAATTATAAAAAGAAAAATAACATTAACTATATAATAGATAACAATAAGAAAATAACAGATCCTAAAAAATTGCTGACCACTTAAACACATTTTTTGGTAACATTGGCAAAAAGATAAGTGACAAAATAAGACCCCCGGTAAATGAGGAAATTAAATTCCCTACAATGAACTGTAAAAGTATTTTCTTCGAGCCAACAAGACATCATGAAATCGAAAATATCATAAACAGAATGGAAAACAAAAATGAGGGAGTTGATAATGTCAATGCCAAAACATTAAAAACCCTGGTAGAACATTTAGTAGACCCTCTAACCCACATCTACAACCTCTGTATAGATAAAGCGATCTGGTCAGATGTCTTGAAATTAGCTGAAGTAATACCTATACATAAATTAAAAGAAAACACATTGCCACTAATTACAGACCTATATCTCTTATTTCGAATATAGCTAAAGTACTAGAAAAAATAATACACAAAAGAATAATTACATTTATCAATAAATACGACATACTTGCCAAAAATCAATATGGCTTCAGGAAAAATAAAAGTACAAAAGATGCGCTAATACTAATATCAAATGTAATATATGAGAAGTTAGATAAGAGTACACCAATCGCCATAATTTTCTTGGACCTCGCAAAAGCTTTTGATACTGTAAACCATCAAATACTACTAAACAAACTATACAATTACGGTTTTAGAGGAAGTGCACATAATCTAATAAAAAGTTATCTAGGAAATAGACTGCAAAAAGAAAAATTAAATAACATAACCAGTCATCTGGAATCCGTCAACATGGGTGTTCTACAAAGAACAATTCTGGGATCTCTACTCTTCTTACTATATATCAACGACCTACTACTAGATATTTCTGAAGATATAAAACATGGAAAGAAGTCGAAACCAAAATGAAAGAAACACTGCACAAAATATCAACATGGCTAGCTCTTAACAAGCTTTCTTTAAACACGGACAAAACAGTATACATTGAATTTGAGAATCAACTAAACAGCACACCTAAAAATTTAGACATAAACATACAAGGCACAAAAATTAAAAGAGTGGAAAGTACTAAATATTTAGGCATAATTTTCGATAGTTACATGAGATGGAACGAGCACATCGAATACGTACACAATAAAACTAAATATCTCATTTTCGTATTCTATAAGCTATCTAAACTCACAAATACTGACACCCTAAGAATGATATATTACGCTCTCTTTCACAGCATTATTTCATATGTAATAACAGCATGGGGAGGAGCGTATTCTAACAGTAAAAACTTGCTCATTAGACTGCAGAGCAGATTACTTAAAATACTTAATTAAAACCAATTTACAGTCGAAAAAAGTCCTATGAGCATAGAGCAAATCTTTACTTATGAATCACTATTGCATCATTACAAAGACTTAGAGACAGCACATATAAACTCCAATAACTCCACAAGGAAAAAAAAAACATACAGATTCCAAGAAGACATTTGACCATTAGTATTAAAAACAGTTATATTAGGGCAATAACTCAATTCAATAACCTACCAAATGAATTAAAAACAATTAGAAACCAATACAGCAGAAAACTAAAACTAAAACAATGGGTAAGAGAAAGGAACTGAAACAACAAACATAAATTTATAAATTTTATTAGAAAACCAATTATCCTCAGTGTAACGGCAGGCGCGACTGTGTGTGTGTATGTGCACGAACACGGGGCTCGGATCGAGCCGATCTCCGACGCACGGTGTACACACAGGTAGTTGACCGAAAACAAACATACCGCGGCCTTGGAGAAGGCAAGGCCGATAATTGCGGCATGAGGATTCACAAATAGAGTCGGGCTTGTCCTCGTATTTCTCCGGGGGCTTGCGTGTGTGTGTGTAGTTGCTCGCACGTGTAGCTGTGCGAAAAGTACCGAGCGCAACTACGACACACAATGAGCCCCGAAATGAAAACTCGCGACAACCTTGCGCGAGGGGGAAGGAGAGCGAGAGACAGAGCCCGGCAGTATCGCTTCTGCCGTAGCTAAGGCAGCTGCGATATTTTCCTCTCGATCTCCGGCGAACCTCATTCCCCAACGTCGAACTATTTGACCGACATCCCTTGGTGTTCCGCCGGTCGTATCTTTGACGTTGTGTTTCGCCGTCAGCAACGTCGCATCCCGCGAATCGCGCTGTTGCTCAGAATCGGAAGTGTTTCGCACTCGATTCTGAGCTCCCCCCCTCTCCAGGTATCACCGAGGCTCATTCGGCGCGGGAGCGGGATGGGTGGCGACGGTGATATTCTATCACCGGGGGATGGTTGCTGTATCCTGATTCTTCTTATCGTTCTTCCATCTTGTCCGGAGTTCCTCGCTGCGGTTTCTTCTTCCTGTCCCAGACAAGTGGGCGTCGAGTTTGCCGAATCGTCGTGATTGGCTTCTCCACCTGTCCCGACGAGCTCTGTCGTGTCACTCGTCGAACGGGTTGTTGACTTGCCAGTCAATGTCCGGAGGGTCTCTTCTATCCTCCGCAATCTGGCTTCCATTCCCTCGACATATGCTGCCCACTCGTTCGGGACTTGAACCGTCGTACCGTCCGCCATCGTAATCGTGTGCGTTGTGTCATTTTCCAATTGACGTCCAGTACTCTCCTCAGCCTCGGTCGAGTCGCCCTCAACTTGTGCACCTGGGGTATCCGCTGTCCGTACAGTGCTTCGGTCGAGGCACTGTGCTTCTGTCGCGTCCGACTTTAGTATCTCGAGTGGATGTGGCTTGTCGCTGGTGGAGATCACGTGATCCACGAATGCTTTACGTGCGTTCATGCACTCCAACAGTGTCGAATCCTCATCATCGGCGACTAACCCCGCAAAATCCCTGGGATCGTAGTCGCCGGATAGCCACCGGCTGAGGCGGATCAATCTCGTGAACAGTCTGCCATCCATTCTTAAACCGAGGACTTGCATGTATTGCTGTAGCTCTTCATCGCGGAGGCACTTACACCAATCCTCGACGGCTTTTCTTACCGAATCCGCCATTGCTGATTTGACTAATCGCTGTCAAAATCTATTCAGCGCAACTCGTTTACGGGTTATTAGCCGCACGAAACTCGCTCTCAACAGGTTCTAATCTCTCTCGGAGTGTACCTGTGCGCGGCTAATCGATCGCACGCACGTATCTGGTTGGCGCACCAAAACTACAAAGAGTAAAAAAAAATAAATACAATTTAATTTTCTCGCCTAACCAGGTACACTCCGTTTGAGTGCGTGTGTGTGTGTTTGTTTCGGTTCGACTCCCAGTTGAGGTCTTACAATTTTGTACCTTCAGCTGGGAGACGCTAACTCACTACTTTTATCTCAAAAAGTCAAAACGAAAAGAAACACAAAAATTTTCGCGAAACCGTTTCCAAGATATTACACGCAACTTTCCGATCGAGAAAAAAATTGTTTATTTCTCCCTGTCGGTCTCTCATACCGGCAGAGTCCACCCACACACGCTTACACACGTAAGTTACCGCGCGCTCGCGAAATTTGGTACGCGACGCGTCGCGGTTATCTTCACCACCCGTTTTTCCTTCAATCCGTAGGAAAAAGAATCAATTTCCCCGCACGCTCTTCGGTGGCAGGTGTCCGTGTGTCCACACGTTATGGGCGCCAATTGCAACGGGCTAAAAGCTGTCCTCAATGCGCTATATCTCAACGCGGACTTGCTGATGAACGGCGCAGCAATTGACAGGCGCGAGCACTTACTCGTGCCAACCCTCGACGATTAGCGGCCCGTCAGCTCCGTGCTGTTGCTCGCCGTCGGCTGCTTTCATCAGCAGCCACGCCTTTTCGACCCGTTGCAACCCGCGACTTCGACGTCGCGCTCTCTCTCGAGCGTGCTGCCCCAGCTGCTCAGTTATCACGCGAGTACTACGTACTCGTGACCACGGAGGCCGGCGGTATTCTTCACCGTGCCACCGAATAGGGAATTGAAAGTAGGATGCGTGAAATAATACACGAACAAATAAAAGCAACGAATTATCTTTATTGGAGCCTGGAGGCTGTTCACTATTTACAAGCGCGGCGCGTACTCTAGGTACGCGCCGATTCGGGTGGTCCGCCCGCGCACGCGAAGTACGTGTGTGCGCGGTCGCACACACGTACGCGCAAAAGCGACTCGCGCCGACGTAGGCCGATCGCCGCGCGCGATCGACTCTCGCACGCGCATCGGCGGCCTCGCTCGCTCGCGCGGATCTCGCTCCCCGGACGCTCGTCGTCCGCGGGGGGAGCACGCGATCGCCTGGCCAGGACTTACCTCCGTAGCCTATAGTCAGGGCTTGAGCGGACCCTCTCGACGGTGTCGGCTCCCGTGCGCCGCGGCGTCTCTTTCTCTCTCTCTCTCCTCTTCTCTCGGCCGCGGGGCTCTCGCTCTCTCTCTCGCTCCTGCGAGTCGGCTCGGCCGTAGCTGGCTTCAGCCGCAATGCTCCCTTCTCACTCGCTTGCGCTCTCGGCCGCGGTTGAGCGTTGCTCTCTCTCCCTCTCTCTCAACCACGAGGGAACGCGGCTCTCGGCGCCGTGCTGCGTCTCTCTCTCCTTCGCTGCACTATTGCACCGCTCGTGGCAGCGTCTCTCTCTCTCCCTCTCGTGCACTACACTCTGGCTCTCCAAGACCAGGGAAATTAGGTTGGGAGAAAGGCTTTTTCTCTGGTTTTTTCTTTCATCTAAAAATCGGGATTAAAAGTTAAAATTAGGAATTTGACTAGGTCAAATCAGGTTTTTTCTACGGATTGTAGAATCGGGTGGTGCGAATAATCGCGACGCGCTGCGTACGAAAATTTCGCTAGCGCGCGATAAAACTACGAGTGTAAGCGTGTGTGTGCGCGAATAATAAACATTGCCTTGCTCCGGGAAAGATCAGCATATGAGAGCTGAGCGGAAAGTAAACATTGACGATTCGACGAGAGGTTAACTTTTACTTTCTCTTCCTTTTGTCGCATTAATTAATAGAATAACTAGAAAATCAAAACCTAACTTAGAATTTCCTTTTGTTTCGGGATTTTATTTCTTTTTCATAGTTCAATAGTTTTTCGTTCTTTTTTATTAATTCCTGGTCGGCGATTATCGCCGAAGAGAAGAAAAGCGACAAGAGGGAGCGGTTCGTCGTCTCTCAGCGGTGGTAGAGAGATTGTGAGCCACAGCTGAGAGTCAAACCAGTACACACACACGCACTCGATTGGAGTATACCTGAGAGGAGAAAAATTACTTTGGATTTTTTTTTGCTGTTGTTGTATTGTTGGTGCGCCCATTCGATAAGTGAGCGTAGTCGTTTAGCCGCGCACAGGTATACCCCGAGAGAGGTCTAATTGTAAACAAGCGCAACGATGGTAGAGTCTGCAGCCAAAGCCATCGATAATTGGTGCAGATGTCTCACCGAGGACGAGACACTGCGCTACACGCAAGCGCTCGGACTAAAGACAAGCGGCGGAACGTTCCTGAAGCTAGAGCGCATCAGTAAGTGGCTGGCAGGTAACTACAACCCAGAAGATTTTGAAGGTGTAGCCGCCGCTGATGAGCATTCCGCGTGGGTGGAACGCGCAAATGCTCGCCGCACGTTCCTGGACTGAACGTCCGGCTCGGAACACGACATATCGTGGGCAAACTCCACGTCGGCCGCCGCCACCTAGTACCCCGCTGTCGCATCGAACAGGGTTCGGTGGCGCCTGGAGGGGGGGTGGATCACAGAGACAGCAGATAGAATCGACTGACTCTGAGATACGGCGCGAAACACGAGGAAGGTCGATGACAGGGTCGTACGAAGAATCGAACCGCACGACAGGCAGCGGGCTTCGAGATGTCGGCCAAGTAGTGTGCCGATGGGGATTCAAGTTCGCTGGCGAATCTGGTGAAAGCATTGACACCTTCCTCGAGCGAGTCGAGGAGAATTGGAAACTCGCCAAGCTTACGGAAGGGGAAATACTGAGTGCCCTTCCGGAGCTATTCGTCGGCGTAGCCGGTACCTGGGTGCGATCCAACAGGACGAGCTGGATCACCTGGGAGGAATTCTGTCGCCGGATACGGCGATGGAGCGGCATGACGGACCGTGGACAGCAACGGCTGAGGCACGAGGTCGCTTTGCGAACGCAAGGACCGGAAGAGTCCGTGCGTGATTACGTTACGTGCCTCAAAGCAATGATGCGGAAGATGGAGCCACTGCCGACGCTTGATTTCAAGCTGGGGATGCTACACCGGAACATGAAGCCGCGACTGCAGCAGCTCATTCGACGAAGCGACTTCGAAGACGTTGAGATCTTGCTGGATCTAGCAATGGAGGCGGAGCTTGCAGTGGACGCGGAGAAGTCTTTCAAGCCTCCGCCGCCGCCGGAGTCGTGCGTGTACGCGCAGTGGGCGTACAAACCCCGCAAACCGGCTCCGCCTAAGGTGAAGCCCGCGGCGGTAGAGACAAAGCTGCCGTCGACTCCACCGCCACCGAAAACGCCGACGATAGATGAAACGATCGAGCGGTTCGCGAAGGTGATCCTGGAGGAGATGCAACGCATGCTACAGAAGCAACCGCCCCCTCCTCCACCTGCACCCCCGTCGACGTGGAACCGGAGCGGAGAGAAAGGGTCCCGGAGAAAGAAGAGTAGTTCCAAACGCCCCAACAGGAAGACGAGTAGAAGGGGCGAGAAATCAAACTCCAGCAGCGATTCGAGCGAAGAAGACCGAGCCAAGAGGTCGCCAAGGAGGATAGGCGAACCGAGCGCACCGGCACCGGGAGCATTCAGCTGTTATGGATGCGGCGCTCCCGGAGTAATTCGCCGAAATTGCCCGAAGTGCGCGGGAAACGTACCGCAGGCGAAGTAAGCGGGGTTTCCGCTTCGTCTGCCGAAGTCCCTGCACTAAAACCGGACGCCGCAGTCGGACAAATAACGGCTGAGCCGGTAGCCGAGCACGAGCAGGAATCGAGATGGTGGCTACAGGTGGCGATCGGAAATTATAGACTACGCGCCCTCTACGATACTGGAGCTTCACGCACCGTAATGGGAGCGGTCGGCCTGCAGCTCGCATCTGCGTTCGGGCGACCATTAATGCCGAGCTACGGTCGCCGCGCAAAAGTCGTCGGAGGACAGACGGCGACGATCGCCGGTTACGTCGAGCTGCCATTCGAGATAGCTGGTGTAAAGCGAGACATTCGGGTAGCGGTGCTTCCGGATGACAAAGTCGATTGCTACTTAGGCGCAAACTTCGTCAGAGCCTTCGGTACAATCCATGACCCCATCAACAACCAGTTGATCGTGAGCGCGGCGGATTAGCGCATAGACTTGGAAGTCGCGGGGGTCTCATCCGTCGAGGCGCTCGAGGTATCGTCGGTCGGCCTCGAAGACGTCTCGGAAGGACAGCGTCAAGAGATGGCAGAGCTGGTCGGCCGAATTCTCGGAGGAGAAGACCAAGCTCTCGGCTGTACGACGTGAGCGAGCCACCACATCGAAGTGGGGAGTGCACGCCCCGTAAAACAGCGTTATTACCCGGTGTCCAAGAAGCTCGAAGAAGATATGCACCGCCAGGTGATCGAGATGATCGAATCAGGGGTAATCGAGCCCTCTACGAGCGCGTGGTCGAGCCCTGTCGTCATGATACGGAAAAGCAATGACAAGTACCGTTTCTGCATCGATTTCCGTAAATTGAATGCGGTTTCGAAGGCAGATGCGTACCCGCTGCCGTACATGGACGCAATATTGCGCAAGCTGAAGAGCGCAAATAGATTGCCGACTAGTATAATTAATATAGCAAAAAGTCAGAATTTGAATTATTTTATATGAAAAAATTTATATTTATAGATAGGAACAATATATAGAAATTGTTAAATAACAGAGTATTAATTGTTAAATATTGTTAAATTTAAATAATAATCGTAAACCAATACCAAAAACTGGGAGTGGGCTCTGCTAAATATTCCTAGGAATATGAAAGCAGTTGCAACTCTCATAGCTACTACACAAATTGTAATTACTAACCAAATTAATTCTAGGTTAAGTTAATTTTAAGTATGCCGGACCAGCGAACAGGAAATTTTCCTCTGCTGGATTACTAGTAATGTAAGATATGTATAATAGCTGTAAATGTAATAATTTATTGTACCTTACTCTGGTATTAATAAATAAATAAATAAATAATTGCAATTTTTACATTTTGTTTGCACGATCAGTTTGTACTCCATTGTATATTTTAATACAGGAGATTTTAAACATATATTCATTATAAATTCAGGTACACCTTGTTGACGTTTTTCAGCATATTTTTCGTCTATAAATTTTCTAAAATGAAATATATCTATTTTATTTTTATTTGTGTATTGTTCCATTATAGTTTTTGAGCAATCTCCTATTACATCATTATTAATATTATTCCTTAAAGTTGAACAATGTAAAAGTGATTGAATTTTTGCATTAGCGTAACATGAAACTTTATCTGTATTCGGTAATCCTTTAATTTAAAAAACAAATTATTATTTACCTGATTTTCTTTATTATTAAACGTAAAGCCAATACTGTCATTTTGTATATCATAAAAATTTGTATCTTTTGAATTTTTACATGTATTAAGTTCATCTATAAGTTTACAAAAATTATTATGTTTTTGATTTTTGTTTTTATTCAATGCAAAGTTAATACATTTATTATTTTGTATATTACAAAAAAAACATCTTTAATTTTATTTCTTTTTTTTGAATTATTATTATGAATACTATTACTTTGTTCAATTTCATTAGATTCATCATGACTAATTCCTATATAAATGGGTTTATGATCTGAAAAAAATGTTTCATATACTCCAGATTCATATTTTTATATGTTATTGTTTAGGAATACAATTATTCATACATAAATTTAATTCGAATTATATTATAAATAGGTGCATTAATTAAATGAATCAATAGGGTAAACGATACAGTTGTTGACCACTCGACAGTGATTGGCCACATTCAAAAGAAAACGTTATATTAACCCTTTGAAGCATGGTGGTAACCCACGTTACCACCTCGATTCCTTTAGATTTTTGTTATTTACTTTGTTGTTAACGTATTCAGATCCTGTTTTTTGCAATTTTCAGTTACTTTAGTGATGAAAGAACATAAAACTATAGTTTAATTGACAAAATTGTTTATAATAAATGATTTATAAATAAACAAACATAAAAAATCATGGTTTTTTCGGCAAAATTCATTTTTGAAGAATCTGTTGAAGATAGTAACTTGAAATTTGGTGTGATAGGTTTTTGGGATCGCTGATTATAAAGCCGAGGTCAGATTTGCAAAATTCAAGATGGCAGATCCAAGATGGCGGACATCAAA
Source organism: Torymus aiolomorphi (assembly GCA_036365515.1). Classification (NCBI taxonomy): domain Eukaryota; kingdom Metazoa; phylum Arthropoda; class Insecta; order Hymenoptera; family Torymidae; genus Torymus; species Torymus aiolomorphi. Next base: position 236,238,913 of record CM070874.1, on the reverse strand, counting down.
ATTTAAATCTTCGAGAATGTCGATGAAAATTGTTACTCAGAAGTTTTCGGGGTCGCTGATTACAAATCTGATGTCAGATTTGCAAAATTCAAAATGGCAGTTCCAAGATGGCGGACACCAAAATTTAAATCTTTGAGAATGTCGATGAAAATTGTTACTCAGGGGGTTTTTGTAGTCGCTGATTACGAATCTGATGTCAGATTTGCAAAATTTAAATTTCACAAATCTGATATTAGGTTCGTAATCAGCAATCCCGAAAACTCTTGAGTAAAATTTTTCTTGATATTCTAAATGATTTATATTTCGGTGTCCGCCATCTTGGACCCATCCGCCATCTTGAATTTTGCAAATCTGACATCAGATTCGTAATCAGCGATCCCGCAAACCCCTGAGTAATAATTTTCATCGATATTCCCGAAGATTTAAATTTTGGTGTCCTCCATATTGGATTCGCTATCTTGAATTTTGAAAATCTGACATCAGATTCGTAATCAGCGACCCAGAAAACCCCTGAGTAAACATTTTTAGCCTCAAATACACTATTTTAAATTTTTTCGTCCGACATCTTTTGTCCGCCATCTTGGATTTAAAAAAATCAAAATTCTGATGGCATAGTCGTACTCAGCGACCTCAAAAACCTCCGAGTAAGAAATTTCAGACCAAAATAGTGAATAGAAAAATGTGTGCTTCAAAGGGTTAAGCAAAATTATATGAAAGAGCTTTTTTAACGATAATTTTTGAATTCTACAAAGATTTCTCTTTTAATTTCTATAAGTACTTTGCTACTTACTAATAATTCGAAAAGCAATTTTTGCAATATAAAAGTCGTCCTACCCGAAATCCTAAAAAAGTATGATTTTTATTGAAAACCTGTAAGAAGCACATTGACAACTTTTTGTTGCTTCCAACCAATTATCACCTCTAATATCATTCTAACTATTTTATATGATTAAAGTGTCCCGAGAGAACAGTATCCAATTGTTTTATTCAATATTTTTACATAAACTTTGATAAAAATAGATTGGTCCATAACTATCGTCAAAATTATGCCATATGACAGTGATTGACCGGGCGCAGAATCACTATTTTACGGTTATGTTACCACGCAATCAGTAATTGTCATGGTGCTTTTTGCTGGATTTGTATTGTTTTTTCAAGCATAAAAAAGTATAAATAAAGCATAAAATTAATAAAAATTAATTAATTAATTAATTTGAAATATTATTAAAAGCAATTATTATTTGAATCAATAATATAAAACATAATTTTTAACATCGTATATGTAAAAACATTATTATTTACAATTCTATGTTAGATTTTAAATAATTAGGATGCCGAAAGTGAAAAAAGGAGTAAAATACCGAAAAACATACGATGAATAACTAATACAAGAAGCTACAGATGCAGTCCGAAATGGAATGTCATGACGGTAGGCTTCTAAAATGTTTCGAGTTCCGCGAACTACTTTCAAATTTAGACAAAGTAAGCTATTCACAAAATAGAAACCGGAATAAATATTTATTTACAAATTATGCATAATTATTTAACGATAATACTTATTCGTTATTTATTTTTATATAGTGGTCAATCACTATCTATTAATGGACAATGACCATGTCCAAGTGGTCAATCACTATACTTTTTCAGATAATCGATTACTTTAATAAATTAAAAAAAAACTTTGAATATTTTTCCAATATATTTATTGGTTTCAAAATTTATAGGGCTCCAGAAATATAATCTATAAGTTGTTATATTTCAAATTCTTATTAGCAAATGCTCCCCTTCGTTTGCTTAAGTGGCCAATAACTGTATCGTTTACCCTACTAGGGGAGCTAGGCCGGTTCGGGCTCACTTACCCTCTGCACTGGGGCATGGTCGATAAGGTAGAGTACTACCATGCCAGCGGTCGGTAATTGCCGGTAGGGTGGTAACCCAACTCTACCGTCAGTCGATAATCCAACTCTACCTTGCTAACAGAGCAGAATGCAGTACTATGTAGACTGTTAACCCAACCGTCAATCTCTCACATCGTGTGAGGGTGGGTGGTGGTTTGTTAATTAATTAATTTATTTTTTATTTTTTTTTTTATTTTTTATATTCTTTGCTTTTTGTATTTTTTTTTTATTTTTTTCAATTTTTTCATTTTTTCATTTTCTTATATACCACAACTCTTAAAATTTTGTCCGTTCGTCGTTCGATTTTTCCCTTTACAATAGCATGACTTCTGGAAATTGGTGTACGTTTGAGGTTATGTTGTCATTGTCATTTTTATGTTATGTTTCCATTGATAATCACGCTTTCCTAGCGTCATCTGTAGATGAATCACGCATCTCTACTTTTCCCACAGAGCAGTATGCAATTCCCAACTCTGCTTTGTAAACATTTTACTTACCGGTAGAGCAGTATCACACAAATCTACCTTACCGGCAGAGCCGTTTACCTTACCTCCATCGGTAAGATGCTTCTATCACTATACATTTCCCGCTGTCACCTATCCGAATGCTGCTTAGCTGTCAATTTGAATTTCGCGCCACCGAGAGTTCCGCGCGCTCCACTAGGCGGCGAGCCACAGTCGTCGCCCTACACACAACTAAGTTGTTGCGGTGCCGACTATAAGTCAGGCTGGCTCCAAATAATTGATGAACACCTATGCTCACATCGTGTGAGGGTGGGTGGTGGTTTGTTAAATAAATAATCAATTAATTTATTTTATATTTATTTTTTTCATTTTTTCATTTTTTCATTTTTTTTTTCATTTTTTTTATTTTTTCATTTTTTCTCCTCTTTTTTCTGCCGTTCAACAAGAAGAGTATAAGCGCTTGAACTTGAGTTTTGACCCATCTTGTATGATGTCAGGGACACAAACATCTACTCCCAATCCATATATAGATGTCTCGATAAAACTCAGAGCATGCATACTAATACCCTATTCCACCACCGCTCAGATAGAGTGGGGTTCGTATCTTCAAACCTGCACAAAATTCTTGGAAAAACGTTTTGGACAGATTGAGACCTGCACGGAGCTCGCTGATGCAAGTTCAAACCTGCATAGAATTTTTGGAAAAATGACATGAGCTCTCTTATTGGTCGAGCGTCGCCATCCCTATAAAGGTGAGGTACGAAATGCTTGGAAATTCTTTTGGAAATTTAGATGAGTTTCTTCACGTCTTCGCTCGCTATATTACGTACGAAACCTACCTTAACGGCAATTCTACCTTACCGGCAGAGCTGATAACCTTAGATAAACATCAGTAATCGTAATACATTAACTTTTACATACAAAGAATGCATTATATACTATGTAAACTACATATACTATGTGAACTACATATACTATGTATACTGCATAAACTATGTGTACTACATATACTATACATACTAGCACTCTACACCGATCACTCTACCACCACGCGCAAGCGCTCTCCGCACCATGATATCATTACCAGCGATCAATAAGGTAGAAATCTACTTTAGCGACAGAGCGGGAAATACAAAATGGTGGAAAATTAAAAAATGACGGGTAATTTGGAAGGGCGGGAAATTTAAGAGACTAGACAAAATTTTTTCCATTTCTTCTGTGGTGGGAATTCGTGAAGCATTGAACGGTAAATTTTTTTTTAATGATGGGTGCCCCAACCATCGCTCTCACCTTTGAGGTACATCACCTCTCCATCATTTATTAATAGAGCTCATTGATAATCCATATGTATGTATTTGAAGTTAAAATTTTTCATCAGCTTGACGTTGTGAAGTGCACACGCAGCCTTGTTTTTTTAATGATGAGAGCCCCAACCATCGCTCTCACCTGTGAGGTATAACCGTATTACCTCTCCATCATTTATTAATAGAGTTATTCATAATCCATATTCATGCATTTGAAGTAAAAATTTTTCATCACCTTGACGCTGTGAAGTGCACACGCAGCTTTGTATGCTTTATTGTGATTGATGCAAACAGTCACCGCCTTCTTAGGCTCGCCAAAGCCTGGATAGCCGTACACGATGACATCGATAGCATTGACCTTGAAGGGTCTTAACCACTCTCTCCTGATTTCACCCTGGACAAATACCTTCGTCGCATCACGCAGACTATCTCGAATGATTTTCTCCATGTTAATGTAGAGAACGTCTCCAGATTTCTAGGCAAGACCGTGATAGCATCACTCCAACCATGTATTCTCGCGTCGGTACATGTCCATGAGTCGACGCCACGGATACGGCTCTCGAAACATGAGCAACAGCGGTTCTGATTTGTTGTCTAGAGGAAGTATGACGAGTTCCTTGAGAATGAAATCGTTCACTGGTTACTTGAAGCCCTGCTTGTCCACGACGCACTGCATTCAGAATTATCGCGCTGTATGCTACTTTAACAAATCAGAAGGCAATCAACAATTCCCCAGGTTGAGATCTCATGATTGATTCTAGGGAATTTTTCTAGGAAATGTGGACAAGTTTCTTCACGTCTCCACTAACAGAATTGTACTGAAGAATGCGATTGTGCAAAACGGGGCAGTACGTTTATGAAAATTGTCTCTCGCCTCGAATTCCAAACGAACATCGATGGGTATGCTCTTCAGTGATTCGTTCTGCTTAGAGCAATCTATGAGTGGTGCGTGAGTGAGATAATTTTCAGTTTAACCCATTACACAGGTACACAAAAAAGTGGTCTGTCACAGAATACTGACTATCATATCCTTATGTATTTTGACGTGCTGAACACGAATCCAGCGTCCGTTTGGTTCCATCAGCCCCTGATTTTGCGTAAATTATACCATAAAAGCGGAAAATTGCGGAAAACTGGATTTATGAAGTCCATCAGTGAATAGTAGAAGATATTCGAGCCCAGTTGAGTCATATTCTTATATATTTTGACTCGCTGAATAAGAATACACTGTCCATTCGATCCTTTTATCTTCCGATTTTTTGCAAATCACTGTAAGTGACTGAAAATTGTGGAAAACTAATATCATGAATATCATCAGTGGTATTCCTAAAACCTTAAACCCCTAACCCTTTACTCTTAACTCTTAAACCCTAAACCCTTAAACCCTTAACCCTTAAACTCTTAACCCTTTACTCTTAATCCTTAAACCCTTAAACTCTTGGTTAAGAGTTTAATATAATCAGTGGTATTCCTAAAACCTTAAACCCTTTACTCTTAACTCTTGAACCCTATGCCTTTAAACCCTTAAACTCTTAACCCTGAAACCCTTAATCCTTAACCCTTAAATCCTTAACCCTTAAACCCTCAACCCTTAAATCCTCAACCCTTAAACCCTTAACAATTAACCCTTAAACCCTTAACTATTAACCCTTAAATCCTTAATCCTTAAACCTTTAACCCTTAAACCGTTAACCCTTAAACCCATAATCCTTTGTTAAGTCCGGAGATAAGGGAAAACAAATAGTAATTTATTTAAATGTGAATTTATTAAATAAAAATACAATTAATTACCAATACAATCGACTTGCTTCGAGTTAAGTACAGATGTTGCGCTTTCACTTATAGGTTCTTGTTCTTCAGTTATTCTCCCGCTTAATTTGACACTTGCTTCGTGAATTAATTACAATAACTTATAAATTCTGCTTACTGAGTAAGGCTTACGCCAGGTTTCTTGTACACTGTGACTGACGTGCGTGATGCATTTCGCAATTTTTATTATGCGGTTTAATTGGGTTATAGATGATAAATTGAGATCATCTTTATTAAGAAATTTTCGGTTGCGGCTTATATGCGTAGCATTTAAGCGGTAGCATTGTGAAATGCTGATTTGTTAAAAATTGCACGCCACTGTCTTCTGGAGGTCGATGGCTCTCTACGTCACACGCTCTACGGTACGATGCCTGAGCGAAATGCTGCGTTGCATTCTCGCTTTTATATGTCAGGAAATATCTGATGTGAATAAACTTTCAGAATGAAATTCTAAATCTCTATAAAACGTCTCCGGACGTAACACCGCCCCCCTTAGACTGCTGAATGTCATAGAGATTCAACAATGTATTATGCATCAGAGATTTCCCTTTACAAAAATTTGTTGATAAGTAAATGATAAAATATAATAATACGAGTTATGAATGATAGTAATTATAGTAAAAAAAAAAAAAATAATAATAATAATAATAATAATGATAGTAATAATAATAATAATAGTAATGATAATAATAATAACAATAATAATAATACTCGTCAGTTCTACTTTGAATTAGTGGTTATCAGGTTTAAGTTTCAAATGACCCTTTCAGCATTTTTGAGGTTGCCTGGTCGAACGTTGATTTGATCTACTAATTTTTCTTCCTGATCCCCCTATCTCGGTTCTTATGGGGATTTCGATGTCAGAATGTAAGTACTTCATTTTAGCCCTTCCCTATCTGCTGGCATTGGCACTAGTGTTTTCGGGCTTAGTCGTCATTTAACTTAATTATACGAGGTCGGTGACTCGATGTCGCACGAACGAAGTGCTGCGTATACATTATTCTGTGTCTCGAAAAATCACTGATTTACGTTTTATTTGATGAATATTTAAATGATACGTCTCTTAAATGGACGCATTACCTCCCCCCTTGAATTTGTTGGGTAAAATTCAAACATGTGGCATCAGTGATTTTTCCTTACAAGGGAAATAAATACGTGGAAATAAATGAATGTACTAGGACAATAGGTGTAAACCGATGGTTCGCTGTGAGGAAAATTTTCTGATGAGTCGTAAGTTAGATGACCCAGAGTTCATTAACTGTCACTTATCAAAATTCCGCAGGACTATGCAAAAATGGTGTATATAAACCGAGGTAGGTGTGCAGTGAGTATCGTTAGTTCTCAATTCTTCTTCAAGTTCCAAGCTATAGAGTGAGTCGACATGGTTTTCATCAGCGTAAGTATGTAATTTTTCCCGTTTATTACTATTTTATTAATCTCCTTTATATATTTTATGATTGTAATTTTATTTGTTGGATTATAGCTTCACCACGTTGTTCATGAGAGGACCAAGATATTTCGTTTCGTTCTATGAACGAATTATTTCAAATGGAAATAGATGTAGTCAGCGAGTTGAAAAGGCCCAATATATCTGGTTTTTATACGATAAGAATAGTTAATCTGCTCACTTAACTTTTCTACATCTTAATATTATAATTGGTTTAATTTGTAAATGAGGCTGAGAGAAGCTTCTTAATATATATATAAAAGAGAAATATAACATGCATATTTTTAATGTTCCGTTTTTCTTCCTTTTGTTCTAGATAAGTCAATGGGCTAACGTTGATCATAGAGGGAAGGAAAATCTGGCGAGGCCGGATTTCGATTTACTGGAGTCACCCGCCTTGTTGAGGCAAGAGGGGTCGGCTTCTCTGATGGTGGGGAGGTTGCGGCTTACAATGGTGCCGAGCGAAGAGGACGACTTTTATTGTTTACAAAAATTATTTCATCTTGCAGATGTGAATGTGGACTGGAGGGTGAAATTGCGCTTTGTTCAGACCAGTTTTGAAACTTTAATTTACTTAGGTGATAATGTTATTTTTAAAAATAAGTATTAAGTTATGTACTGTTGTGTTATAAAATAAAATGAGAAAAAAAAAGTTTGTTTATATACGGTAGGGAAAAATAAATTGTTTTTATTTATTTCTCCTTTCCATTTCTTGTCCTCCTTAACCTTTGACTCCCAGTGTTACTCTCGTAGATTAAAAAAAATATGTTAGGGAATGATTTCATATCGTTCACTTTCCTGCTTACAATTATTTATTATTTTATTCAATTTTGATTTAACATTTTCGGGCATTTTTTTTTTTTTTTTTTTAAATTTGTTGTGAATTAGAATGAAAAGATTTTTACTTCATTTTCTTGTATGGGTGTTGGTCAGATGTCGTTCGTTGAGTTAGGGGATGATTTAGGAAGGGGTGGTAGGGGTCTCAGATTAAATGGTCTTTGTATTTTTAATTCTTGTAGTTCGAGTTCCTCGTGTTTTTTAGTACTGATTTTTCTTTGGATTGGCCTAGAGATTGTCGGTTTGCTGACTATTATTTCTTTTAGATCGTTGTTGCTTTTATTTTTTTCTCTTGTCTCATCAAGTTTGTTCAATACTACTAGTAGATGTGTTATGGAGGTAAACATTGCCCCAAAATGATGTGTGGAACATCCATATAGTTTTTGTAATGTGTAACCTCGTATTACTGTATCTACTAACATTTTTATTAACTGTAGTAGGATTAGAGTCATTATGATTGCAGAACTATATATTCCATATTCTTTGTATTTCTCTAGTAGTTTTTTCCAAGTATTTTCAGCAATATTAGTTAATGTTCTTTCTGTGAGAAGATTACTCATGATGTCATCTTTTGCAGAGTTTTCGCTTCGTGTAAATTTTGTTATTGTGTTTATTATAGATTTTTTTTCCATCGAGTAAAGTAGTCTTTCCTGGAAATGTTCCAAGGCTTGTTGTGTATATATCCCACTAGTTGCTAGTGAGGTTAATGTTTCTGGAGTCCAATTTCTGATTATTTTTGGTTTAAAGATGGTTATGTTTTTTTCAATCTTTCTAGGTGTGGGTGTTAGACTTATCCAGTTATTATCTATTTTGTAGTACGGTGGAATTATCGTATCACAGTCGATTTGAGTTCCTGAGATTTGAGGAATGAGTTCCTGTTCTTATTAAAATATGAGTTTTTGGTGTAAGAAACCAAGAAGTATTTCTAGCTGTAACAGGAAGTTCTTCGTAACATTATTTTGTATGTTTGATTTTTACATTGATAGGGGTGCATTTTATTACATGTATTGCTTCCCCTGTGAGTCGTGCAAGGTATCCTGGTTTTTGCATTACATTGTATGCAAATTCATCTGGGGAATGGGAGGCTAAGGATAAGGAATTTAGAATTTCCTTTCTTTCTAATTCACATATTTTTGTTAAAATATTTAAATATGAGCTTTTAAATTGCACCCGAAAATGTTTTTCTACATAAACAAATTTCGCATTTGTATACGCAAAAATATGTATATTAATTAAATCTCGCTGATGACTCACATCGTTATCGAATAGAACATTTACATTGGTTTTTTCGTAAATAAATAATTTAGGGTGTTCCATTTTTGTTATAATTCTGTCGCAAAACTTGATACTTTCTACAGCATTTAAAGAAAAAGATATATCGTAAGCATTTATTGTATACATTACTTCCTGGTTTGGTGATAATGTTTTTGTTACAGTGCCCTTAAATAGAACATCGTATTTGTTATCAAAACAATTTTCGTTTGGAAAATGCGACCAAAATGTGTAACCGGCTTGAACGTCTATGCAATGCTCGTCTGAAATCTGCATGTCGTTCCTGAATTTAAATGTAATTTATTATTATTTAAATTTACCTATGCGTATTCTTCCGTAAGTGTAATTTTTATGAGCCCTTGAACAAGAACATTATCCCAACTTCCGTAATCATCCGCGTAGGAGCTTCCTGAACAAGATTTCCCTTCGATTTTTCGTGCGAGGTCTATTCCTACTGTTTTGGTTTCGTTTATTTTAATATTTGCTATTGTGTAAAAGTTGTCATATTTAAATATTTCTGTATTGTGTAGAAATTTACATTGTTCAGCACTAATGTCGTATAAATATTCCTGTAGGCCGTTTTCAACTGGACCTAAGTGGCTGAACATTCTGCAGTGATATATTGTTCGTCTTATTTCTATTTTGCATTACATTACGTGATTTGTTTTGAATTCCGCTAATTGTAGTAATTGTATGGTCGTATTTGTGATTACTAAATCTTCCTCGTGAAAATTACAATCTCCGTTGTCTACAAGAGAGTACGTTGTTACTGTTGGGTCAGTAGAACTGCAATCGAATTCAATTTTTGCTTGATTTGGTTGTAGTAAATTATATATTAAAAAAATTTTTAGTAACTCCATCATGTCCTACAACAGAAAATTATGTTATTATTTTTATTATTTTACAAGGCTTAATTTGTTTGAATGAACTGTTTTTGCTTTTCCGTTGTAATATATTGTTATTTGCATTTATTTTTATTATGTCAAACGGACCTTGATAATGATTTTGTTCAAGTTTTCCCGATTTTGGTTCTTTTAAGAACCATACTTTGTCTTCTTTTTTAAATTGTATCGGGTTTATAAGTTTGTCATAACAAATTTTTGATTTTTGTTTTGAAATTATTAAGTTATTTCTAGCTAACTCGGTAGTTGTAGTCATGTTTTTTATTAATTTCTCTAAATACCCGTTATAGGTCGGTAATAATTCCGATCTTTTAATTGGTTCACTAGATGGAACTCTTGCAGGATAAGCAAAAACAAGTTCGTATGGTGTAAACTTATGACTACTATGTACGCTTGTATTATAATGAAGTTGTGCAAATTCTATTAGTTTGTCCCATTCGTATTTTTTTGTTGAAAAATTTTTTAGATATTCGCATAGTGGGTGGTTTGCCCTTTCTAAGGATCCATTTGATTGTGGCGGAAATGCTGTTGTTTCAATTTTTTTGAATTTGAATCTTTTAGCTATTTGTTTAATAAGATTACTTGTAAAATTTGCTCCTCTATCGGTTAGTACTATTTTTGGTGACCCAAATATACATATAAAATTTTTTATAAAAGTGTTTGATACTGATTCCGCCGTTTGATCTTTTAAGCACGATAAAATTATAAATTTAGATAATTGATCTTGTATAGATAAGATATATTTATTACTATTTTTAGTAGTGTTAAATGGTCCTACACTATCCATAGCAATTTTATCAAAAGTTTTTGCTGGTGTGTCCGTGATAATCATTGGTTGCTTAGTTTTTTTCCGTTTTAATTTATTTTTTTGGCAGATTTCGCATTTGTTTACTCTGTTCTGAATATCTGATTTCAAATTTTCCCAAAAATATTTCTCTTTGATACGATTGTAAGTTCTGTTTATGCCTGAATGTCCCCCTATTGTAGAGAAATGATAAGTATCAAAAATTTTATTTCTATCGTTTATATTTACATAATCTATATTATTCAGACATATTATTACTTTAATTTTTATGTTTTGAAAATTGTCTTTCAATACTTCTTCTATTTCTTCCCAACTTATGTTTAAAATTTCAATATTCCTCGATATGCTAAAAATGAATATCTTCTGTGTGTTCAAAATTTCTTTTAATTTTTGTATTAATTTTATTAAGTTTTCTTTAACTATTTTTGATGTTGCTGATGTATCCAGACATAAAATAAATATTTTCTTATTTTCAATATTAATTATATCTATTTCGCCCTTTTTTAAGTTTGTATTTGTTTTTAAGTTTTTATTTTTGATTAATAAGTTAGTATTCTCGTCTAATGTTTGGTGTTCATGTGATATAAGATGCACAATGTTGTCGTTTCTAAATTGTATTGCGTTTTTTGAATATATTATGTTCTGTTGCATTTGCGTCGTTGTGCCTTTGTTGTTTATACTAGTTTTATCTTTTTTTTCCTGTTTTTGTGTACCAGCTGTAGTTTTTCTTGATCTTCCCCCTTTTTGTTGAAGTTTTGACTGAACTTTATTCGTTTCGCTTGTTTTATCAGTTTGGTTTGGTATTTAATTCGTTTCTCTTTTGTGCTCTTGTAATTACGAAAACTTCTATGAGATTTCGGAACAGTGCGTCTGCGTTAGAATTTTGTTTGCCTGATTTATATACGATATCAAAATCATAATCAGATAGTTTTAATCTCCATTTTTGTACTCTAGCGTTGTTGTCAGCTGTTTTTAACCACAATAAAGGTTTGTCATCCGTGACGATTGTAAATTTGGTTCCGTATATGTAATTTTTAAATGTTTTTACTGCAAATATTATAACTAATGCCTCTTTTTCATATGTGTGATATTTAATTTCAGCTTTATGTAAGCTTCGTGATGCATAGGCAATTGCTGGATCTTTACTTATTATTCCTTGTTATAAGATTGCACCTAAAGCAAAATTTGAAGCATCTGATGTGATAATAAATAGTTCGTCGAAACGTGGGTATGCCAGAACTGGTGCTGTACATAGTAAATATTTAATTTCATCAAAGGCTATTTGTTGGTCTTTTTCCCAATGAAATTTTACGTCTTTTTCTAGTAATATATTTAAAGGTTTTGTTATTTTTGCATTGTTTTTTATATGTCTTCTGTAGTAATTCGAAAGTCCTAAAAATTCTCTAATATTTCTAATGTTTTTAGGTATTGGAAATTTATTTACTGCTTCTACCTTTTTTGGATCCGGTTTTATGCCATGTTCGCTTATAATATGTCCTAAACAACATACTTCTCTTTTTAGAAATTCGCATTTTTCCGGTTCTAATTTTAAATTAGCTTCCCTTAATTGTTGTGCAACTATATTGAATCTTTCGTTTGTCTCGTCTATAGTCTCTCCAAAATTATTATATCATCGATAAAAACAAAGCATATTCTACTGATTAAATCACCTAAGACTGTATTCACAACTCTTTGAAATGTACGCGGCGAATTTTTTAATCCGAAAGGTAATACGTGAGATTCAAAACGTCCTAATGGATGTATACTAAAAGCGGTTTTGTGTATGTCTTTTGCTTTCATGGGAATTTGATGAAATCCAGATTTTAAATCTATTACATGATAAAACTTTGTTTTCCCCAGTTGATCAAAAATTTCTGTAATATTTGGAAGTAAGTAAGGATCCGAGGTTGTTTTCTCATTTAATTTTCGATAATCTATAACTAAACGCCATCGTTTTTGTCAGTTTACTAGCTGTTTTTTTCTACAATCCATGCTGGAGCGTTGAAAGCACTTTTTGAATTCCTTACCAGATTATTTTTTATTAATTTTTTAGTTTCTTCTACAGCCACTTCCTTTAGCTTATGTGGTAAAGGAAATTGTTTTATGTATACAGGTTTATCATCTATTAAGTTTATTTCATGTTGTTCTACGTTACATGATCCTAAACTGTCGCCCTCTAACCAGAATATGTCTTTATTTTTTATTACTAAATCTTTAATGTTTATTTTATTATTTTCAGGTAAGTTTTCATAACGGATTTTTATGAGTAACTCTTCCTCGCGGTCTGATTTTTTATTTGAATCATTTTTTTTCTATAAAATTTATTGATCCTAAGTTTAAAATTTCATTTTCATTTATTTGTAAATCCTCCGTTAATTGAAAACCAACAGGCAAATAATCTATTTCATAAGAGATAAAGTTATATTCTTTCTCGTTTCCATATATTTTTTTATATTCTTCTAAATCAGATTCAATATTCTTATTTATTATTGTCAAAAATTGTTTGTAGTCTGTCGGTTTGATTTCCTCAAAATCCATTGTTACATCTTTATTTTCAAGAGCTATATTAATATTATTTATTAAAGATTTGATATTATTTTTGTTATTCTGCAAAATTGTTTCGTAATGTACGTCTACTTTGTCCTTGGGTAATATTTCGTCGAGCATTTTTCTCTGTAGTTCTATTTCCTCTTTGTTAAGTTTAGGAATTTGATTTAAGATTTGTGTTATATCTTCATAAAATGTTATTTCTGAAGTTATTTTTATCTCTTTTTTATTAATTAATTCAGGTTTATAGGATACAGAGCACGTCGCTTCTTCAGATTTCCCCGAATTTTTGTTTAACATTAGTTTTTCTAGCTTTATTTCCTGTTCAAATTCTAATTTCGCTTGTTGTTCTATTGGTATGTTTTCCATTTCCTTATTAAATGTTTGTCTTATTTTATTTCCCTGGGATTTATGGTTATTTATAATTGTATTAAAAGAGCCTATTTTTATCGTGTATCTTGGTTTCAATGCAATTTTACTATTATTTAATTGTAAATAACCTTCATCTAGTCTTAACTTCTGTTCCGAGAGTATTTTAATACCTAGTATTCCATCGTAAGGGAGAGAAAATTCTTCAGGAGCTACATGAAAATCAATAAACATATCATTAATTAGCATTTTTACTACTCCCAATGTTTCTATGGCCTTGTCTGTGATGCCCGATAGCTGAATTTTCTTATTTTCTAATATTATGTATGGTGGTATTTGATTTTTCTTAATAATGTTTAATTGGGCTCCGCTATATACGAGTAATTTGCATGATTTTGCGGTGTAAGGATTTTTTATTTCAATATACTGTAGTGCATTTTCCAATTTTAGAAAGTACATTGTAATTTTTGATGAAGTTAGTTTATTATTTGCATTTGTTGTGATTATTTGAGTATCTAACAGATTTTCTTCTTCGTTCTTCTTGATTAACGTATCAACTTCAATGTCTTTTGTAGTTAATTTATTTTCTTGATTTTCTAACTCTAATTTTTTTGTAGTTTTATCTGTTAATGTGATTGTTTTGACGTTCGTTTTATTGTTGAGTGTTTCGTTTTGTTTTCTTCTGATCCACTCGCTCTCAGAAGAATTTAAGCGTTTCCCGAATTTCGCTGTTCGTAGACATTTTGCTGTCTCCTATAGCATTCTTCAAGTGAGTAAGTAATACTTTTGCAGAGGCTGCAGAATTTTTCTAAATTACCTTCTACTTGTTTCAATAACATACAATTTCCTATCGTATGTCCCCTTTTCCTGCAATAGGCACAAGTTGGTGCTGCTTCTGCCTTTTGTAATTTCCTACAATTTTCTATCGAATGTCCTGGGATTCTACAAAACTCACAATATAGTTTTTTTTCTTTTTGCGTGTTTATTTGTTGATCAAAATTCGTGTTTCTTGGATGAAAATATTGTTGTTGCGTTTTATTTGTGAATCCATGTGAATTGTTATTGGTGTGATAATTGTTTCTGTTTTCTGGATTATTATAATTTGATTTGTTAATTGTATAATTATTATTTATTGGTAAATTAGTGTTTCTATCTGGGAAATGCTGTATGTGTTGTTGCTTCACAAATTTGACAATTTATTCTATTTCCAAATGCTTGTTGTCTACTTTGCATAGCCATAATTCCCGCTGTTTGGCAATCCGAGGTTTCGTGACCTTCTATAGCACAGATTGTGCACCATATCATTTTCCTTGTTACCTGACAGTATTTCATTACATGTCCGGATTTATTGCACCTTTGACGTACTGCCGACGGGCAGTTCTTCATTGTGTGACTCACGTTACCACAGAGTTCGCAACACTCATCGGCGTCAGCACTTTTTTCGCACATATTTGGGTCATGGCCTTTTTTCTTGCATTTCCAACATAATTCATATTTTTTTATAATCGGGCATTGTGTTACTGTGTGTCCCATGTTTTGGCAGTATTGACAATGGTTTCCCTGCATTTCGTTTAATCTACATGTATCTACTGAATATCCACTTAATCTACAATAATGGCAAATTAATTCTATTTTATCTTTTACTGTATTACAAAAGTATGATAAGTGGTCTTTATTTTTACAATATACGCATCCTGCATTTACGCAAAACACGCAAAACATTACTTCATGAAATTTATCGTTACAAATTTGACAATGAAATGTTCTAGCTTCCTTTTTTATGTTTAATTTCTCAGTATTGAATAGTATATTTGCTTTATCTTCTCTTAGTAATTTTTGTTTTCCGAGTCTTAATTCTATCTCTATTGCTTTTGCTTCCTCATAGAGGAAGCTTTGTGATAGTAAAAAAAAAGTTTATGAGATAATGTGTTAGAAATGTTATTTAGCAAATTTGGAATCGAAATACACTATTTTTAGAAAATGTCCGTATGGATGTGTGTGTGTGTGTGTGTGTGTATGTGTATGTATGTCCGTATACGCTGATATCTCATGATCTACTCGACCGATTTTAACGAGAGAGTGATTATTTTTTTAGATTTTGCTTCCACAATTGGGGTCAATATTCTATTTTTGTAACATTTAATTTTTTTTTTATAGCCATTTCTTAATTTTCAAACTTTTTTTTTTGATTTTTTTAATATTTAGAACAAATATTGTTTATATATCATGAATTCTCTGTATGTAGGATAAAATTATCTACAATTTAAAAAAAAAAGTCGGTAGCTATATTTCGTCATAAGTTATTGATGAAAACGTAATTTTTTGTAAATAGGTTATATTTCGAAATTAAAAAAAGATATTAACATGAATATTTTTTTGGTTATAAAGGATATTAAGTACTATAACTTACTAAATTTTTAGGTTTTTTTTTTTCATTATTTTTTGAGAAAAAAAATAATTTATAAAAAAAAGTGATTTTTTTTGTCGTTCAATAACTATAGTAAAATTGGCTTAATCACTTTGAAATTCTTTATAGGGGTAGATTTTGTATACCAATCGAGTGAGTTCTTTGGGTAAAAGGATTGATCCATAACTTTCGAAGATATTTGAGGATAAAATTTTTTTCAATTTTTTTTTAAATCGTAATTTCTCAAGAACGGCTGTATGTATCTAAATGGGGTGGGTGGTATTCGAAGGAGAATTAAAATACCTATATTTTCTAAAAAATTAATTCTCTAGCTATCACAGTTCTTTGTTATTAACAAAAACGTAAAAATTGAAAAATGAAAAAAAATGAGTTTTATATGTTCAACTATTACAAGAGTAAAATTGTCTTAGTCGCTTCAAAATTCATGGTAGAGGTATATTATTGATAGTTCTCGGATGAGTTCTTTTGGCAAAGTGATTGGTTCATAAATTTCAGAGATATTTGAGGTTAAATTTTTTTTATACATTTAGCTCTAAATATCAGTTGCAAATTTATAGGCAATTGTGATATATATTTTATGTATGTGAAATTTTGTGGAAATGTATAATCTATAAAAATTTGAATAAATTATGTTGGAGTTTTGTTATTTCTGTCTTTCTGAAGTATTAAATTTTAAATATTGGAATTAAAAATTCATTAAAGGAATCAGTAAATTAAGTTTGAGGAAGCTATGTGCCAATGAATTGGCAGCGGTTTTTTATGTTACATTTGTCATATTTTTTTCCCGAACTTTTCTCGATGAACTTTTATCGGTTGAGAAATCAGATCCACCTTTATTATAATGATAAGCTTTGTAATAATTATCCACGTTATTGGCAGTTTCCACCAGAGAATGAGAGTCAATTTGGAATTTCCTTAATCGACAGTTGCGAGATTTAGAGGATTGACATTCAGTCTTATATTTCTCTCTCATTACATTACTAGCATTTTTAACTTCAGAAAGGACATCTTTCAACCCTGGAAATACTCTTGACGATTGTTTGAACGTTGATGAAATAAAATTATAAAATTTGTTACCTTTTAATTTCCGAATAGGCTCATTTGCGCAGTACAGCTTTTTATGAGCACACGGATTTACTATGATCATTCTATAATTTTCCCAGTCAGCTGAATTAATTAATTTCCATCAGGATTTGTTCTAAACAGTAACTGTAATAAGCCCTCTGTCAGTTGAAAAGTTGCACCTCAAACTTTCACGATATTACCTTCAAACGCTATTGACGAATCACCAATCATAAGAATATTTGCTTTTTTGTCAACACCGTATACCTTATTAAGATACCTCTTTGAATTACCTTTGAGCTTGGATAAATATTTCTTGAGAAGTGAAACAATTTTCTTATCAGTGTCAACAGCACTGGTATATGGAACACTGTCAGTACTATCTAGATCCGCCGTCCTCTTTAAATAAGAGACATCATTTCTCATATTATCAAGAGAATTCTCGATGCTGTTCTTCAAAGACATAGATTTTTGCTTGATAGCATCTTTGAAAATACGAAGACTATCCACTTCTCGCTCAGGATCTGACATGTTTATGCTTTCAGAATTCGGCACACAAACTAAACATATATTAAAGCTGCAGCTGTTATTTATAGTCAAATCCATTCGCGGCAAACATATCACAAAATCTGAGGTGTTTATGTATCAACACTTCAGCTGAACTCTACTATGAATCAAACGAACTCTGACTAATGATACTTTCATTTGTATTCCTATATTTGTATGAAACAACACTTGTGCAGACGAAAACGCGTTACTTCTCCTATGAAAAAGTGTCACTCCTCCTATGAAAAAGTGTCACTCCTCCTATGAAAAAGTATCACACCTTTTATGAACAAGTGTCACACCTATGACACATTTTAGGAAAAAGTGTCACTCCTATGACACATTCCATGAAAAAGTGTTACTCCTTCTATGAAAAAGTGTCATTCCTCCTATGAAAAAGAGTCAGACCTATGACACATTCTACGAAAAAGTATCACTCCTATGACACATACTATTAAAAAGAGTTACTCCTCCAACGTAAAAGTGTCACTCCTCCTATGAAAAAGTGTCACTTCTACGACACATTTTGGGTAAAAGTGTCTGTTTGAGTAGATCATAATTATTAATGAGTGACATGCCTGTGGTTGTGGAAATAAATTAAGTCACAAAACATCAGTAAATTTAAATTCAGAATATATTGTATAAACCAAACAGTCGCACATTATTTACATAGTTAAGTTCACTATATTACCATCAATTATTTTTCATTAAGTAACGCTAAATAAGTGTATGATACAGTTTCAGTAAGTTTAAATTTGAATGTTACAGATATTGTTTAATAGTCGCATAATTTAATTTAATTTATTTGGTGTATTCCAATACTAAATGTGTGTGTGTGAAATTCTGATGTTTAATATAGTCCCTTCTAAAGGGAGACTAGCCCGTGTAATAAGATGAGTTTTGCCAATGAATTGAGTTTTGCCGTATAATGAGTGAAATGGTACAGATGGGTGTGTTTATACAGATGAGTACGACTGATATCTTCTTATCGCTGCTGCTATTGTTGATGTTGCTGCTTGAGAAGATAGAATCAAATATTACTGATTTAATTCTGCAATAGTTGAGTTTCACAAGTAGATATTATTGATCTACTTGTGTGTGAGAATATCCACCGGTGCCGTGTGCTGAATTCGTATGTATGTATGTGCATAAATGAGGTTACCTCGTGCACGTGCACTGCAGAAAAAGGAGAGTCAGCAATTTAAAGTCCTTGAATTGATTTTCTGTCTGTTGAGTTTTTCCAGTGTAGAGACTGCCAATGGTGATGAGTTGAGATTGCCGTGTAGAGCCAGTGATGGTTGGTGAGAATAAGCCGGTTTTGTGTCGAATACAAGGTGCGCAGATGTGTGCCTCGTGGACGTTCAACAGGTAAAGAGCGATATGCAAATTCACTTCCGTCTTCTAGAGGTAACAGTCACTCGGGCGAGAGTCAAATCAGTGTCTCTCTCATTTACATAAGGGAGAGAGAGAGACACACACATATACTGCTGCTACCGAGGTAGTCAGCGTGGCATCTCAGCTGTTCCGCAGAGACGCCGCGAGGTGCTGCCGCACCGTGGCAGCGCCGCGAGTAAGACCGCTTGGGGCGCGAGCGCGCGAAATTCAAATTACCTTAATTCCTCAACAGTGTCACCACTATGACACATTTTGAGAAAAAGTGTCACTCCTCCTATGAAAAAGTGTTACTCCTCCTATGAAAAAGCGTTACTCCTCCTATGAAAAAGTTTCACTCCTATGAAACTCATTCTATGAAAAAGTGTTACTCCTACGACAGATTTTGGAAAAAAGTGTCACTCCTATGACACATTTTGGAAAAAAATGTCACTCCTATGACATATTTTGAGAAAAAGTCTCACTCCTCCTATGAGAAAGTGTCACTAATATGCCACATTCGATGAAAAAGTGTCACTACTATGACACATTTTGAGAGAAGTTTCACCCCTCTCCTATGAAAAAGTGTCACTCCTATGACACATTTTGAGGAAAATTCTCACTCCTCCTATGGAAAAGTGTTACTAATTGACACATTCGATGAAAAAGTGTCACTCCTATGACGCATTCTACGAAAAA
The DNA here is from genome assembly GCA_036365515.1 of Torymus aiolomorphi. Lineage (NCBI taxonomy): Eukaryota > Metazoa > Arthropoda > Insecta > Hymenoptera > Torymidae > Torymus > Torymus aiolomorphi. Next base: position 236,219,153 of record CM070874.1, on the reverse strand, counting down.
GTGTCACTCCTCCTATGAACAAGTGTCACTCCATTGACGCAATCTATGAAAAAGTGTCACTCTTATGACAGATTTTGGGAAAAGTGTCACCACATTCTATGAAAAAGTGTTACTCCTCCTATGAAAAAGTGTCACTCTTATGACGCATTCTACGAAAAAGTGTCACTCCTCCTATAAACAAGTGTCACTCCTATGACGCATTCTATGAAAAAGTGTCACTCCTATGACACATTTTGGGAAAGTAAGGTAGAGTTGGGCTATCGACTGTTGGAAAGGTAGACCGCTATGACGGTAGAGTTATCGACTGTTGGGCCACCCTGCCGACAGCGCTCTATCGGTTGGGTTAATTACCTACATAGTATTCAACTCTGTTGTTAAAGTAGATTTAACCAATAGAGCATTGTCTGGCAGAGTGGCCCAACAGTCGATAACCCTACCGGCAGAGCAGTTTACTTTGTAATCAGTCGATAGGCAAACTCTACCTTACTTTTCCAAAACGAGTCATAGGAGTGACACTTTTTCATAGAATGCGGCATAGGTATGACACGTTTTTCCAAAATAAGTCATAAGTGTAACATTTTTTCATAGAATGTGTCATAGGAGTGACACTTTTTCATAGGAGGAGTAACGCTTTTTCATAAGAGGAGTAACTCTTTTTCATAGAGTGTGTCACATATTTTCTCAAAATGTGTCATAGGAGTGACTCTTTTTTTCAAAATGTGTCATAGGAGTGACATTTTTTCTTAGAATGTGTCATAGGAGAAAAACTTTTTCATAGAATGTATCATAGGAGTGACACTTTTTCATAGGAGCTACTAGTAACACTTTTTCATAGAAGGAGTAACACTTTTTCATAGGAGGAGTGACATTTCAGAATGTGATATAGGAGCAACGCTTCTTTTATCAAATGTGGAACGTTTGGCACTATCACAAGTCTTGCATTATCATAAGTATTGTTTTCGAAAGCGAGTAAGTTGAAAGGTGCTGGTCGACTGTTGATTCGAATAGATTACCAACCCCATATCAAACTAAAAGTAATATATATATCTTCCTATATTATATAGTTGTTTCAGAAAATTGACCGATCAGCCCCCCTTCAAAACACCGTTAAAATACGTCTCTATATATGAGTTCTAGACTCTCCAAAGGTCCCTCAACCCCCCCCCGCCCCCCCTCAATGCCCCCCTCAATTCCCAACATCGTTCCCTCGATTTTCTTTTAATAAAGGGAACAGGTATAAACAAAAGAATAGTTTTCACTTTTATAGATTGTTCCCCTTATTAAAAGAAAAAAAGAGTGTTAATAGTTAAAAGCTTCCTCTCATTAGCATAATTTATTATAAAGGGAATAAGCATAAGCAAAAGAATAGTTTTCCACGTCACCATGGAGGTACTATTCATAGACGGGTTGGATTTATATTTTGATATATTTCTTTTAATAAAGAGAATAGGTACGCCGAGACCGAGACGTAGAGACAGGGATGTAGAGACAGAGCCGTAGAGACAGAGACGTAGAGTCAGGCCAGCAGAAACAAAGTCATAGAGACCGAGTCGGAGAGACAGAGACATAGAGGCAAAGACGAAAAGATAGAGATGTAGAGATAGACGCGTAGAGACAAAAGCATAGAGACAGAGACGTAAAGACAGAGTCGGAGAGACAGAGACATAGAGTTAAAGTCGGAGAGACAGAGACGTGGAGATGGATAGGTGGAAGTTGAGACGAAGAGACAGAGATGTAGAGACAGACGCATAGAGACAAATGCATAGAGACAGAGACGTAAAGACAGAGTTGGAGGGACAGAGACATTGAGGCAGAGTAAAAGAGATAGAGGTACTAACCAGTTCTTCAAATTTTCTTCTGATTCAAAATCGACAGAACTCCCTTAAGCTATTCCTTAAACGATTATTTGTAATATAATAGGTATAAACAAAAGAATAGTTTTCACTGTTATAGATTGTTGAAAAGAGTGTTAATAGTCAAAGGCTTTTTCTCATTGGAATATTTTATTATAAAGGGAATAAGCATAAGTAAAAGAATAGTTTTCCACATCACTTTAAAGGTACTGTTAATAGATGCGTTGGATTTTTATTTAAAGTCGTATCCTTCGTCAAGAGCCCTACATAAGCACTAAACTGGTTGATTATTAAACTCATAATGTATTGTTCCTTTGTATATTTATACGCAATCCTTGTAAATATTACCCTAAAAATATTAAATTATTTTTAAATTATTATTTTTTTTAATTGACTTGACTATATAGAGTGGTTGAAGAAAAGAACAGTTTTCCACGTCGCCCTGGGGGTACTGTTCATGGACGCGTTGGATTATTATTTTAAGTGGTATCCTTCGCCAATAGCCATAAATAACCACTCTTTTTCTGAAATTAATTAATATTTAAAGAGGAAATATTATAGAGGAAGTATTAAAGAGGAAACAGAGTAAATGTAAATTACGAATAAATTACGAAGACAAATGTAGATCTCTAATGTAGATATCTCGAATATGTAACAAGGAATAAATGGTAAAATTTAAAAAAGGAAATATAAATTACGAGTTACAATTAAAAAGAAATAGTTCACCCCCTCGCTTTATTATAATTAATATTTAAAGAGGAAATATTAAAGAGGAAACCGAGGAAATGTAAATTACGAATAAATTACGAAGACAAATGTAGATCTCTAATGTAGATATCTCGAATATGTAATAAGGAGTAAATGGTAAAATTTAAAAAAGGAAATATAAATTAGGAGTTACAATTAAATAGAAACAGTTCACCACCTCGCTTTATTATAAAGGGAATAAGCATAAACAAAAGAATAGTTTTCCACGTCACCATGGAGGATAATGAGGAATAAATGGTAAAATTTAAAAAGGAAATATAAATTACGAGTTACAATTAAAAATAAACATTTCACTCCCTCGCTTTATTATAATTAATATTTAAAGAGGAAATATTAAAGAGGAAATAGAGGAAATGTAAATTACGAATAAATTACGAAGGCAAATGTAGATCTGTAATGTAGATATCTCGAATATGTAACAAGGAATAAATGGTAAAATTTAAAAAAGGAAATATAAATTACGAGTTACAATTAAAAAGAAATAGTTCACCCCCTCGCTTTATTATAATTAATATTTAAAGAGGAAATAATAAAGAGGAAATAGAGGAAATGTAAATTACGAATAAATTACGAAGGCAAATGTAGATCTCTAATGTAGATATCTCGGGTATGTAATAAGGAATAAATGGTAAAATTTAAAAAAGGAAATATAAATTACGAGTTACAATTAAAAAGAAACAGTTCACCCCCTCGCTTTATTATAAAGGGAATAAGCATAAGCAAAAGAATAGCTTTCCACGTCACCATGGAGGTATAATAAGAAATAAATGGCAATTTAAAAAAGGAAATATAAATTACGAGTTACAATTAAAAAGAAACAGTTAAATAGATTTATATGCCATCCTTGTAAATATTACCCTAAAAATATTAAATTATTTTTAAATTATTATTTTTTTTAATTGACTTGACTATAAAGAGTGGTTGAAGAGAATAACAGTTTTCCACGTCACCCTGGGGATACTGTTCATGGACGCGTTGGATTATTATTTTAAGTGGTATCCTTCGCGAATAGCCATAAATAACCACTCTTTTTCTGAAGGTAATTAATATTTAAAGAGGAAATATTATAGAGGAAGTATTAAAGAGGAAACAGAGGAAATGTAAATTATGAATAAATTACGAAGACAAATGTAGATCTCTAATGTAAATACCTCGAATATGTAATAAGGAATAAATTGTAAAATTTAAAAAAGGAAATATAAATTACGAGTTACAATTAAAAAGAAATTTCTGAAAGTAATTAATATTTAAAGAGGAAATATTATAGAGAAAGTATTAAAGAGGAAACAGAGGAAATGTAAATTACGAATAAATTACGAAGACAAATGTAGATCTCTAATGTAGATATCTCGGATATGTAATAAGGAATAAATGGTAAAATTTAAAAAAGGAAATATAAATTACGAGTTAAAATTAAAAAAAACAGTTCACCCCCTCGCTTTATTATAATTAATATTTAAAGAGGAAATATTAAAGAGGAAACCGAGGAAATGTAAATTACGAATAAATTACGAAGATAAATGTAGATCTCTAATGTAGATATCTCGAATATGTAATAAGGAGTAAATGGTAAAATTTAAAAAAGGAAATATAAATTAGGAGTTACAATTAAATAGAAACAGTTCACCACCTCGCTTTATTATAAAGGGAATAAGCATAAGCAAAAGAATAGTTTTCCACGTCACCATGGAGGATAATGAGGAACAAATGGTAAAATTTAAAAAGGAAATATAAATTACGAGTTACAATTAAAAATAAACATTTTACTCCCTCGCTTTATTATAATTAATATTTAAAGAGGAAATATTAAAGAGGAAATAGAGTAAATGTAAATTACGAATAAATTACGAAGGCAAATGTAGATCTCTAATGTAGATATCTCGGATATGTAATAAGGAATAAATGGTAAAATTTAAAAAAGGAAATATAAATTACGAGTTACAATTAAAAAGAAACAGTTCACCACCTCGCTTTATTATAAAGAGAATAAGCATAAGCAAAAGAATAGTTTTCCACGTCACCATGGAGGTATAATAAGGAATAAATGGTAAAATTTAAAAAAGGAAATATAAATTACGAGTTACAATTAAAAAGAAACATTTTACCCCCTCGCTTTATTATAATTAATATTTAAAGAGGAAATATTAAAGAGGAAACAGATCACCAATTTGACACATAAAGTAGAACTTATAATTTTTTATTGAGTGATATAAGACAATTTTCATAATAACAAATCAAACGTAAGTTATGAGCTATAGCAAAATAATAAGTCTATCTTTTCCACGTCACCAAGGAGGTAGATAGAAAGGCGCATTTTTAGGAGGTATCCCCTTTTGTAATAATTTTACATATCATAAAATTATCACAAAAAGGCCTAATCCTCTTAATATTAAATTTTGAAGATAAAAAAAAGTAATAAGGGAAAATTTATTATTTATTATGAATTTCAATGTCATAAAGGTTATATTGTGAAGCTGATCATGTAGATTCATTGCCTGATTGATTTATTTTGCGTAACGTTTCAGTGCATTTAAAATTTCTGTGGTCGCTTTGAGCTGACCTTTGCAAATTAGCTTTTTAGCCGACCGTTTTTCTGGTCGCTTTTGATCTTACGATTTTGTACATTTAAAAATGTTTGTGGTCGCTTGTTAGCTGACCGTTAGCTGACCGTTTTTAAATACAATCAACGTTCAACTAAACAGCGACAATAAACAGTGACAAGAAAAAATTTTAAATACAATTATTGGTCAGCTAAAAAGCGACCACGAAAATTTTTCAATTGAACGGTCAACTAACAAACGATCACAAAAATTTTTAAATGCACCTAATCGTGAGATCAAAAGCGACCAGAAAAACAATCGGCTTATAAAATTTTTTTAATACAATTATCGGTCAGCTAAAAAGCGATAACAATTTATAAATAAATCGAATGGTCAGCTAAAAAGCAACCACAAACTTTTTGAAATATATTGAACGGTCATCTGACAAGCGACCACAACAATTTTTAAATGCACCTAATCGTCAGATCACAAAAATTTTTAAATAAATCGAAGGGTCAGCTAAAAAGCGACCACAAAAATTTTTAAATAAATCGAACGGTCAACTAAAAAGCGACCACAAACTTTTTGAAAACGGTCGGCTAACGGTCAGCTAACAAGCGACCACAAAAATTTTTAAATGCGCAAAATCGTAAGATCAAAAGCGACCAGAAAAACGGTCGGCTAAAAAGCTAATTTGCAAAGATCAGCTCAAAGCGACCACATAAAATTTAAATGCACTGAAACGTTACGCAAAATAAATCAATCAGGCAATGAATCTACATCATCAGCTTCATAATATAACCTTTATAACATTGAAATTCATCATAAATAATAAATTTTCTCTTATTACTTCTTTTTATCTTTAAAATTTAATATTAAGAGGATTAGGCCTTTTTGTGATAATTTTATACAATTATGATATGTAAAATTATTGCAAAAGGGGATACCTCTTAAAAACGCGCCTTTCTATCTACCTCCTGGGTGGCGTGGAAAAGATAGAATTTTGAAACAAGACCCGGCAAAAAATGATCCATGTATTGCCATATATACTCATATATAAAACTCTTCATGGATATATATTTGAATATTTTTTGACTATTTGTGAAAATATACCTACATTTTACTTTTAATAAAAATGAATTACATAATAACAATTAATATTTTATATTATATTTTTCTATTTATATTTTAATTTTTTTATTTTTATTTATATTTTTCTATTCGTTAGATTAGTCAATCATTTAACTCACCTATTCTTTTCCCAGTTCCATCCTTTTTATTTACCTATAAATACGAACAAAATATTCGAATATAAATTGCACAATAAGTATAAGAGTTTATAAATGACTTCATTAATTACACTATCTCGATAAAAAAAACTGACACAAAAATAAACTAAATCTGCATTATACACCTCAAAATATTTATTTCAATGGTTCAATTGTAAGTATACTTGTCCAAGGGGCTGCTAAACCCCGATAATGCTTTTATTAGAAAAAATCCTAAAACAAGTCAACTTTGATTTTGAATTTTAATAATAATTACTTAATTTTATTGCAAATATTGTATACAAAACAAATTAAAAAAAAAATTTTTTCCGAAATAAAATATAAGGGTAGTTAATTTGGCATTTCAAAGAGAAATATTTTTCATTTTGTTTCATTTTAAATTTGAATCTGAACTTGGGATATTCAGATAAAACCTATTATAGGGGTGATTTTTAGGGGTGCGTTTTACCCCTTTAATAGGAAATTGGGCCCATAGAAAAAATAGCCCAAATAAAAATAAATTATGCATTATATATAACTTAAAATATTAATTTTAATAGTTTGAAAATATTTTGTGCCTAAAGGGTTGTTTACCCCTGATGACGTGTTTATTTGCAAAAACCCTGAAACACGTAAACTTTATTTTTTATTTTAAGTCAAAAAATGATTTTTATAATAATTAATTAATTTTATTGCAAATATTATATGCAGAAATAGTTTAAAAAATAATGTTTTTCTAAAATAAAAAATAAGGGTTGCCACCCTCGAGGACCAAACTATACTTGATGGTTACATAATTCAAGGAGAAATATTTTCCATTTTGTTTCATTTCAAAATATCGATTAGAACTTAAGATATTAAAAAAACCGTTTTCGGGGGTAAACTTTAAGGGCAGTTTTCACCCCTTTAATAAGGGATTGGGCCGATAAAAAAAATTGAGAGTCTCTTATTTTTCGGTTCTCTACAACATATCAAAAATTCAGAAAAATCGGAGGCGGACACCTCGATCGGTTTCCTTGTTAGTATACCTTCATCGAAGGATATTGAGGCTGCGGCCAAATATTTTTTATTCGACAAATTTTTTTTGTATTCTTCTTCGAAAACCCTTCAAAATGCTTTTTTGATCAATACTGGCCCAGCAAGGGGAAAAAAGTTACAATTTTTTGAAATATCAAGAAAAATCCATAATTTCAATTTTTGATAATATCATTAATGAATCTGAATATTATTCATACATCTTATAGCATGGACCGTACCACTGACTTTTGTTAGAGCACCAAATAGAACTTTATATATATATCTATTTTCAATAATATTAGGCTTGCACAATAAGCGATACCTAATTATGAATTAATAATAAATTAAGCTATAGAGGTTAATTTAATTACTATAAAGCTGTCAAAATGAAATCAGGCTACAGACTCATAATTTCATTCATAATTAGGTATCGCTTATTGTGTAAGCCTAATATTATTGAAAATAGATATATATAATGTTCTATTTGGTGCTCTAACAAAATTCAGTGGTACGGTCTATGCTATAAGATGTATGAATAATATTCAGTTTCATTAATCATGTTATCAAAAATTGAAATTATGGATTTTTCTTGATATTTCAAAAAATTGTAACTTTTTTCCCCTTGCTCGGCCAGTATTGATCAAAAAAGCATTTTGAAGGGTTTTCAAAGAAGAATACAAAAAAATTTTGTCGAATAAAAAATATTTGGCCTCAGCCTCAATATCTTTCGATGAAGGTATACTAAGAAGCAGCCAATCAAATACTTTCAAAAAGGGTCATAAAATAAATACTGACATATTCTATAGAAAAAATGCAAACTTTTTGCCAATCAATGTTCTATACAAAAAGTTTCAAGATTTTGAGTTACAAAAATTAATAAACTTAGATTTTAACCAAAAATTGTAAAAAAATTGAATTTTCAATCTTGCATAGCTTTTTTATTTTTGCAAATATCGACCTAAAATTTGAGGAACATTTTGCTTCCTCCTAGAGGAAGCTTTGTGATAGTAATTTTTTGAGTTGTTGTAAAAATATGTTATAATTGATATTCGTGGTGTTAGGAACCAAAATAGATGATTTTTGAAACATGTCTGTATGGATGTATGTGTGTGTGTGTGTGTGTGTGTGTGTATACGCCTGGATCTCAGCTTCTACTCGATCGATTTTAACCGGACAGGTCTCATTCTTTTTGTTTTTTTTGTGTGATCGCGGGTCAAAAATCCGTTTTTTGATTGGGCTGATTCGTTTTTGTTTTATTTCGAATTTTCGATTTTCTCAAAATTGTTTTTGGCTTTTTTTCAATGGTAGAATCGAGATATTTAAATGTGATGGGTAGCATTCGAAAGAGCGTAAAAAAAACTATAATTTCCAAAAAAAAAATTTCTCTAGCTATCCCGGTTTTCTTGTTATTGACAAAAACATGTTTTTTTTTTTAAAAGCTTATAACTCCGAAATTAAACGGTCATTTTTTTTTGAGAAAAATCACGATAATGCAGAATATAAATAGCTATAAGCTCCATTCTTTTGGTTAGTTTTTGAGAAAAAAATTGAAAAATGAAAAAAACGAGTTTTCTATGTCCAACGATTACGGAAGTAAAATTGACTTGATCGCTTTAAAATTCCGTGTAGAGGTAGATTTTGTATAGTTCTCGGTCGAGTTCTTTGGGCAAAATGATTGGTCTAGAAATTTCAGAGATATTTGAGGTTAAAGTTTTTTTAACTTTTTTTTCAAATCGTAATTTCTCGAGAACGGCTCTATGTATCTGGATCGGATGGGTAGCATTCGAAAGAGAATAAAATATCTATATTTGGAAAAAAAATGTTATGTCTAGCTATCACAGTTCTTTTGTTATGAACAAAAACAAAAACGTCTTTTTTTTCAAAAGAGATTATAACTCCTTAATCCTATCACCTATCTTTAAAAAATGATGGATTAGTTATGATATCAATTTATTAGTGGTTTGGTTGTGGGTGTAACGGGTTGCTAGGTCACAAAAACAAAAGTGGTGTAGTTTCGATAAAATCACAGCGCTCACCGCGCGCTTCGAGAATACTAGTGATGTTATATATGTATATTTGTATATATTATGTTAAACCTGGAACATTCTTGCCGGTTGATATAAATAAATAAATGAATGAATAAATTTGAAACTTAATACTTTTTAATCTTCAAAATAAATTTAATTATAATTATGGCATAATTTGTTGCAAAAATTATAAATTTTGTTATTAAAAATTCATTAAAAGAATCACAAAATTAAGTTTGAGGAAGCAACGGGCCAATGAATTGGCAGGGTTTTTTTTTTATAAATAACTAAAAGAAAACGAGTTTTAAGCGATTTTAAAATTTTGAGCTGCTGACTTCACCTGAAATATTCCATATACGCAATCTGAAAACGACGTATAACACTGATTCTGAGTACTGCGGCAAAACGTAAACAAACGATCGAGTTCGTCGGCTGCGAGAGGGGTTGCGCGGTGCGAGGGGACCCCTTCCCCTCTGCCTCGCGCGAGTTATAGCCAACCTCCTTAAGTGTTGGCATGTATTTTCATTATTAACCTGACCAGTGCGAAGGTATCATATATAAGAAAAGACATAAAATTGTTTTCATTAGATGTGTAAAATTAAATAAGCTTCGTTCTTAATTGTTTATAATACTGTTCAAAACCTGGACCATCATTATTATCAATTTTCTTTAATATTAACTACTATTAAAATACAATTACAATACTAATTGCATGTTGTGAAATTATATAGTGCAATATTTCATTATATGTAGGTTTAAAAATGTGCATGACAATGCTTGATAGCAAGTTTTTATAAATAAAATATTTTTCAATGAAAAGATTTTATGTTTTTTTATTAGTTAATAAACAATTCATTGGATTTGCAACATATTCCAAGTAACTAACAGTTAATTAAATCTATACAATATTGTACTTAATCATCAATTAAGTTACGAAATATGTTGCACAATGGGTGAATTTCTCAATTTAATAAAAGCCTCTACTCATTGGAAAAACCCATTTTATTTATGAGAAGATGATATTAAGTATAGTGATACGAATTCTTAAATCCCACATGTAATATTTTCAAAAACTATCTAGACAAAAAAAGCTGGATTTATGACTACATTACACAATGTTATTTCACAAAGTATTAAAAAAAATTAGTAAACGGTTCAAGATTTGTTTAGGTTATACAACATGGTAAATGAGATAAAATTAAAAAAACAATTTTGTTCGCTTCACTTAGAAAGCATTAAAAGTTTAAAATGAAAAATTTAAAATGAAATATTTAATAAACTCGATGCTAGTAGATTTCATATATTTTGATAATCACCAATTTCTATCAATAGTATGTTCCTGTATTTATCAAATTCAATTTTGCAATAAACAGTGGTTTACAGAATGGTTTTTCAAAATATACTTTAAAAATGTATAACCTGGCTAATTAAATATTTAGTTTGTGTTATGGTGCAAAATAACCGATACTTTCCTTTGATAAAATTAAATAAGAAAAAAAAGAATAACAATATACTTCATACATATATCTGGAAAAAACTTACAACATACAGAACAGAGGCAAAAACTAGCTGGCTTTACAACAAAAGTTGTACTTAAATGTTTGAGAAAAAATTAGTAAGTTTTCGATTATCCTTTTAAATAGACTTGCAACTAGTAAGAAATTGTGATGTACTTTTTTAGTAGCAAGAATTTAAGAAAGTATCGTTCTTCATTTTAGATAATCAATATACTCACTCAAACTCGTTTCAATAGGCCCGTTACACTCAAAAAAATATAAGGAACAGATGCAGAAATACCATGGGTTCACTGAAAAAAGATTGGCGCTGCCGATGCGCCAATCTTTTTTAAGTGTTAGTATATCTATATATACACTCCGTAACAAAATTATCGCAACAAAATTTTTCATCGAAAAATTACCATTCTTCAAATGCTTGTAACTCGGTCAGTTTTCATCGTATTGAGATAATTTTCTTTTGTTTTGTAGGGAATTATGTGTACTTTCAGGAAAAAATGATATCCAATAGCTGCGAGGCAATGCCCCATTGCTATGTCTTAATCAGGCCTACCAACTTTTTTTTCTTAAAAAACGCAATAGTTTGCACGTTTACCTGGATTACCAAAAATTTTTTTTCAAAAAACCACAAATACCATCTTAAAGTACACTTTCCAACGAGTATTTTAAAAAAAAGTCGACCCTCTACGATTTTTTTTTAACCGAGTTATGCCATTTTAAAGATATTCCTATGTTTTAGCCAAATACCGCCAACATCAGCATTACACGATGCGTACCGCGAGGAGGTTGTTGGTCGAACTTACGCATCATTGTGGCCCTGAAAAGGGCCAATTTCGGGGGCTGAAATCGGCAAATGGGCCGTAATTTCATCTTGATGCAGGATAATGCACGCCCCCATACTGCAAGGATAACTCGTACTTGCTTGGAAGAAAACAACGTAGAGGTATTGCCTCATCCTGCTAAAGCCCAGACCTCAATCCTTTAGAGCATGTGTGGGACATGATAGGTAGGCGATTACGTAACCTAAAGAGACCTCCTGCTAACCTCCAAGAGCTTGAGAGAATTCTGAATGAAATTTGGCACGAGATATCTCAACATTCAATTAGAGCATGCATTAATATGCAAGAACGTTTAGGAGAGGTAATTCGTCAGCGAGGTGGCAATACACGGTACTAAAGGCCTTAGGCGCATAGGGTTTGGAGTCAAAAAATACTGCGGAAGTGACGACCCGCGGGGTCCCTAATGTAAGAAATGGTTCACACAATCGGCCCTTTTCAGGGCCACAATGATGCGTAAGTCCGACCAACAACCTCCTCGCGGTACGCATCGCGTAATGCTGATGTTGGGGGTATTTGGCTAAAACATAGGAATATCTTTAAAATGGTATAACTCGGTCAAAAAAACTCGTAGAGGCTCGACTTTTTTTTAAAAATACTCGTTGGAAAGTGTACTTTAAGATGTTATTTGTGGGTTTTTGAAAAAAAATTGTTGGTAATCCCGGTAAACGTGCAAACTATTGCGTTTTTTAAGAAAAAAAAAATTGGTAGGCCTGATTAAGACATAATAATGTGGCATTATCTCGCAGCTATTGGATATAATTTTTTCCTGAAAGTACACATAATTCCCTACAAAACAGAACAAAATTATCTCAATACGATGAAAATTGACCGAGTTACAAGCATTTGAAAAATGGCAATTTTTCGATGAAAAATTTTGTTGCGATAATTTTGTTGCGGAGTGTATGAGGAACAGCGCTCATTCCTCGCTGTTCCTCATATATATAGATATACTAACCCATTTTATTTCTGTATCTGTTCCCTATATTGTTTTTAGTATAATGGGCCTAACAGGCCATACTGTTACATATACTAAGTTTTATATTGTTTAAGGCTGAATATATACTTTTATGCGGCAGTTAATTACCTGCATATCAACTCATAATAATTAATATTGATGCATAGTTACAAATACATACATATGTCCATATGTTTCACGAATAATTCTGTAATATGCAGTTTTACACGTTCACACGGAATGAAGTTAAGGCCGCATACACAGTCTAGCGTTTTAGAGCGAAATAGCGCTGCATCATGGGTACGTTATTAATTGGTCGCTTCACTAGTGATCAGGCCATTTCGGTCGTTTCTCCTGTCTAATTAACTAAATAAATGAGTTAAAATAGACAATTTGAGTTAAATAGAATGAAGAAAAGTAACATATTTTTATTTTATTTTATTATATTTTAACATAATTTGTCTATTTCAACTCTTTTTTTTTATAATTAGACAGCAGAATCGATCGGAATAGTCAGTTCACTAGCGAAACGACCAATAAAAAAAACGCACCACACATGTTGATATTTAATCACTGAACTATTCTAATCTTTTGTTACTTAAAAGCATATTCTTATCATTATAATTATGCAGGTAGGTAGCTGAAGTACAGATGAATATATACTTCTATGCGGCACTTGACTATTAGCATATCAACTCATAATAATTAATATTGATGCATAGTTACAAATACATACATATATTCATATGTTTGACGAATAATTCTGTAATATGCTGTTTCCCTGCGCCTGAAAAAGGCTATATCAGGCCCTTTGTAGCTACCGGGAAATAATACTCGAATCTAAAAAATTTTATTATTAAAAAAAATTTTTAGAATATTTTTGTATGTTCTAACACGTATTGAACAATCTTCTTTGAGGTTATGTTCCAAAAACATGGTAAAAACACGAAAAAAATGTCTATAATTTAATTTTAGAGCATTATCTGATGCAAAATGGCAGTTCTGACCATAGGATATAAAGATATAGTAAGAAATTGAAAAAAAATTGTTTATAAACAGTTATTTAGCTATTGGTTTTGAGGTTATGTGCCAAAAACATGGGAAAAATGCTTAAAAAATCGATTTTCTCGAATTTTGAGTTTGTTCCGGCTCGAAAACGCAAATTCGGACACCGCCATTTGAAAGAACGGGAGGAAATACACAAAAAATAATTATTTACATGTTAGCTAAAAATTACCTACATAACATAAAACATCATTGAAAAATTAAAATTTTTTCCTGAGCTCAATTTTTATTTAAAAAATCTGAAAAAAATCAGGCTATTTTCTTACTCAAAAACACACGACCGTGAATTTTTTCAGATTTTTTGAAAGAAAAGATCGGGCGGAAAAAAAATTTTTCGATAAAACACGTTTTTTAGGTCAGGAGACTTAAATCATCACCTTTTATGGTATAATTTGCGCAAAATTAGGGGCTGATGAAACCAAACGGACAGTGGATTCGTATTCAGCACGTCAAAATACATAAGGATATGATAGTCAGTGTTCTGTGATAGACCACTTTTGCTTCCTCCTAGAGGAAGCTTTGTGATAGTAAATTTTTGAGTTGTTGTAAAAACATGTTATAATTGTGTTCCGAGGTGTTAGGAATCGAAATACATGGTTTTTGAAAAATTTCTGTATGGATATGTGTGTGTGTGTGTGTGTGTGTGTGTGTGTGTGTGTGTGTGTGTGTGTTTGTGTGTGTGTGTGTGTATGTGTGTATGTGTGTGTGTGTGTGTGTGTGTGTACGCCTGGATCTCAGCGTCTACTCGGTCGATTTTGACCGGACAGGTCTCATTTTTTTTGTTTTTTTTTTGCGTGATGTCGGGTCAAAAATCCGTTTTTTGATTAGGGGATGAGTTTCTGTTTTTTTTCAAATTTTCGATTTTCTCAAAACTGTTTTTTGATTTTTTTTAATGATAGGATCGAGTTATTCGAATCTGATGGGTAGCGTTCGAAAAAGAATTAAAATACCTATATTTTCTAAAAAAAAAAGTTTCTAGCTATCACAGTTCTTTTGTTATTAACAAAAACGTGTTTTTTTTTTAGAAGCTTATAACTCCGAAACTTAACGATCAATTTTGTTGAGAAAAATCACGATAGTACAGAATATAAATAGCTATAATGTGTTAAAATTTAAATACATTCTGTAGGCTAGATTTTGAGTAAAAAATTGAAAAATGAAAAAAATCAGTTTTGTATGTCCAACAATTACAAGAGTAAAATTGACTTAATGGCTTCAAAATTCCTTTTAGAGGTAGATTTTTTATATTTCTCGGTCGTGTTCTTTGGGAAAAATGATTGGTCCATAAATTTCAGAGATATTTGAGGTTAAAAATTTTTTGACATTTTTTTAAAATCGTAATTTCTCGAGAACGGCTCTATGTATCTGAATGGGGTTCATGGCATTCGAAAGAGAATTAAAATACCTATATTTTCTAAAAAAATTAATTTTCTATCTATCACGGTTCTTTAGTTATCATCAAAAACATAAACGTGTTTTTTTTTTAAAACTCATAACTCCAATGATGTGTAACAAAAAGAATTAAAATGTTTAAAAATTATATCTATTGTAATTATGAATTATGCGTTATGAATGCATTATATTCTGCATTATTATAATTTATTTGTGAGTTATGAACTTTTTTTAAAAAAACACGTTTTTGTTAATAACAAAAGAACAATGATAGCTATAAATTTTTTTTTTCTTAAATATGAATTATGAATTATAAAAAAACACGATTTTGTTAATAACAAAACAACCGTGATAGCTACTTGTTTTATTATAAAATATAGATATTTTACTTCTATTTCAAATGATAACTTTATTTATCAGTTCAAAATTTATATAAATTTGATATAAATAAATAATAAATAAATAAATAAATTTAAAAATTAACAATTTTTAATATTCATAAATAAATTTAATTATAATTATGCAATAAATTTTTTAAAAAATTATAAATTTTGTTATTAAAAATTAATTAAAGGAATCTACTAATTACGGTGAGGAAGCTACGGGCCAATGAATTGGCAGCGGTTTTTTTTGTGCCTGTGTAATCAATGTCAGAATTTTTCATGAAAGCTTCACGAAAGATTACATGTAGCTCTTTCAAAGTTATACACATAACATCAAAGCTTCCAGCGGAAAGTTTCGAGAAAGCTTGCAGTGGATGATTGCTTCAATCTTATAGGAAGCAAAATGTAACATTCATTAAAGTTACTTTGGCAATGTTTCAAGGAGGCTTCCCTTAAGTTTTACGAACGGTAACAAAAAAGATTCATAATACCCTACTTATAAATATTATATGAAAACTTGAGGGAAGTTTGCAGAATCTTACAAGTAATATTAAAGAAACTTGGCTGGAATCTTACATGGAAGTTTGCGAAAGATAGAATTGAGCTCCTTGAAAATTATAATTGCCACTGTACGTAATAAGCTTACAGAAAGTTTATTATCTTTCAACAAGCTTCCCGTGAAATATTTCACTGTACATTGCCGACACCTTTCTAAGAAGACTGCAAGAAGTATTCTAGAAATATTTTCGATTGATTAGAGAAAACCTATGATGAAGTTAAAACGGAGGCCTGCAGGAGGACCCTAAATCGATATTTTAAGATAGCTTCTCGACAGTTTTACGAAAGGTAACAAAACTGATTAAACATACTCCACTTTGAAAGATTGTATAAAAGCTGGACGGGAAGCTTGCACGAATCTCACAAGTAATTTAGAAAAAACGTTGCTGGAATCTTACATGGAAGCTTTACGAAAGATTTGATGAAGCTCTTCGAAAGTTATAATTGTTACTTTGCATAGTAAGCTTACGGAAAGTTTCCAAATCGTCTTCCAACAAACTTCCCGAGAAATATTTCACTGAATGTTGCCGAAATCTTTCTAAAAAGAGTGCAGGCAGCATTCTAGAAATATTTTAGATTTATTAAAAAATACCTATAATGAAGTTAAAACGGAGGCTTGCAGGAGTACCCCAAATCGATATTTTAAGAAAGCTTCCTGAGAGTTTTTATGAAAGGTAATAAAAAAGATTCAAAATACCCTACTTTAAAAGATTATATGAAAGCTCGACGGGAAAAATGCAGGAATCTTACAAATAATTTAGAAAAAACTTTGCTGGAATCTTACATGGAAGCTTTACGAATGATTGCATGAAGCTCTTTGAAAGTTATAATTGTTACTTTGCGTAATGAGCTTACGGAAGCTTCCAAAATATACTCCAACATCCTTCCCGTGAGATATTCCATTCCATGTATCCCTTCTAACAAGATTGTGGAAGAGATTCCAATTACTCGACTGTGAAATCGACATACAAGTACATATTACGAGAATATCACAAGTAATATTATAAAAATGAGTACTGAATTCTTTCATGGAAGCTTAACGAAAGATTACATAAAGCTCTTTGAATGTTATAACTGTTATTGTACTTAATCCAATACAGCATGAAAGCTTGCCAACAAAGATTCATGAAATATTAGAACGTAAGTCCGGCAATCCTTTTGCCAGTTAACTGAAACTTTTAGAAAGATTGCACTGGAAGACTCCATGAATATTCTGCAAGATTGCCGGAATATTACTAACAAGATTTCAAATGTGCAACCATGAAATATTATACGAAAGCTTTCAAGAATGCTGCGGACACCTTACATGGAATATTCTAGAACTATTACCGGTACCTACCGTAAAAGGCAAAAGAAAGATTCCACTAAGCTTTTCATAGGAAGACAGAATTATTACACTGACTGAAACGCTTACGCGAAGCTTTCAAAACAGATTCTAGAACCATTTCTTGAAATATTGCACTGAAGATTCACACAACTTTCATGAAAGATCTAAGCTCGTTTGGAGAATATATTTTGATTTACTGTAAAAAAAGTTTTCTGTGTGATTTTTTTTCAACCATAAGTCATAAAACTAGAAACCAAGAGGAATAATGGGGTATAATTTTCCACATAGTAAGCCGTACTGATTTCAGAGAAATAGCAGCATAAAGAAAAACTCCATTATATTTGTATATCTATATATAGTCACACCGTGCAAGTGGTATTTATTTCAAATAATGTTTTGACCCCTTTTTTCTTACACCGGCATTTTTTATTATTTTTGGAGTAGTGTATAGAACTCATGAAGGGTTTTCATCATATATATTATTTTTAGATCACAATTTTTGCGATATTCATGAATATGAGTCCGAGAACGTCATTAAGGAGACGTGGGATACCAACATCATCTTCCAACGAGTATACTTTATCAAAATATTAATAGAATGGCTTTAAAGTAATTCTTCGCATAGTATTTACATATAGGTAGGACGTGTGTTTTTCCAAATGAATGTTTAAAAGTTAATTTATTAGATAATAAAATTGGGTGGATTTTGGACTCCACATGGCCTTACGAAGGTCGACCTTGTAAGTCGAAGATTTGATAAGCTATAATAAAAAAAATTATACTATATATTTCTTATTAAATTACTTTTTTAATAAACATAATGAAATGCCAAGTTTAAAAAAAATAATAATTAAAGTTAATATTTTCTTTATTTCGAAAAATATATTCAATACACTGATTTTATTTCTACCTTACCGACACTATATTTTTTTAATTTATCGAATTAAATAAATAATTTTTTAATGCGATTAATATTTAAGATACAATAATCAAAATAATAATATATGAATAATCGTGCAAATTGTACCTTATTTTGATGAAAATGTCTGAACTCCATCAAGCGAGCGATAGCGTAACGGATAGCATGCGTGCGTAACCCAAAAATAATGAGTTCGGTTTCCGGTCAGGTCGAAAAATTTTTTCTGCGATAATAAAATTGTGATTAATATAGAAACAAGTTACAAAAAATATGCGAGAATTGTAATACTTCGAGAGAATTGTAATATTATTTATAGCTTTATGTTACTGTTTCAAGATATTGAAAAAAGGTTTCTGGAAAGATTAGTAGAATCTTTCATGGAAGCTTTTTGCCAATAATTTGCCCCAGAAATTTCGATCTTTCAGCAAGCTTTCATGAAAGGTTTCTATAAGATTTTAATAAATCTTTCTGAAAAGTTACAGAAATCCGTTTACCAACATTACGGAAGTCTTGTTGCAACATTCCCTGAAAGCTTACGGTCTTCTTTTGTGAAAGCTTCCTGTAATATTCCCACGTCGTTTACAAATATTTTAGCAACTTTTTCGAAAACTTGAAAAAAGATCCCTGAAAGGTTTCTTAAAAGATTATTAAAATCTTTGACGGAAGCCTTCTGACAGTGATTTGTCCTAGACATCTTGATCTTCCAGGAATCTTTCATATAAGCTTTCTAAAAGATTACGAATCTTTCTTTTAAGCTTTCAGAAAGCTTCTAATTATCTTTCTACAAACTTTAAAGAAACCTTCTCGAAATGTTTCCTGACAGGTGACTGCAATCTTTCAAGTAATCTTTATATGAGTAATTTGTCTCAGACATTCTGAACTTTCGCGGAGATTTCATAAAATCTTCCTGAAAGACTGCGAAACTTTCATGCAAGCTTGTCGAAAGCTTTCAGCAATCTTTCATAAATCCATTCGTAAGTATACATAAATCGATGCTGAAGTCTTGTAGGAAGTATTTTTGAAAGCTTTCTGCATTCGTTCGAGGAAGATTACTGGAAGATTCCTACAGCCGACATGAAGCTTCCAGTAACTTTACGAAAACTTCCTGAAAAGTTCCTGGAAGATTTTCAAAACCTTCCAGAAAAGTGTCTGAAACAGTTCCTGCAATCTTCCGAGGAAGCTTTTTGTCATGAATTTGACCCAGACATTATATACTTTCAGGAAGCTTTCGTGGAAGCTTTCAGGAAGTATACGAAACTTTTATGAAAGCGTCCAGGAAGCTTTTAGTAAGATTTCATGCTGTGTGGGAATGGGAGAGAAATATAAGACTGTTGAGCGAAAAGAATCTGCAGTGGTAGCCAAATTGAAGGTCAATCCTCTAAATCTCACAACCTTCGATCAAGAAAATTCCAGATTGACTCTCATTCTCTAGTGGAAATGCCAATAACGTGGATAATTATTACAAAGCTTATCATTCTAAAAAAGGTGCATCTCATTTCTCAACCGATAAAAATTCATCGAGAAAAGTTCGGGGAAAAAAATATGACAAATGTAACATAAAAAATAAGGACATGGTTAATTGGTGATGTAAATGGAAAAAACAACTTTGACCTAGTAATGAGGCGGCCCAGATAAAAATATTTCATAAGTTCTTATGTAAGAACTTACGTAAGTACTTATGTGTTATAACGGGGCGATTTAGTCACGTGGGCAGCAACTAAATACTCCCGCTTATATTCGGTGGATAAATAACTTGAATTTATTTGCTATCCAAGGCAAATACAACAATGACTAAAAATAGTCGGCAAAATAAACTGATTTAAATAAGTCGTAATATAGAAGGCATATTATGACATTCTGGGCGCCAGGCACTATTAATAATCAAATCTACGGATAAATTAAAGTGAGCAGTGCCTCTCACTATACGAAATATCAATTAGAGTTAATTACTTAGAAAATCTTAATGGTTGCTCGACAGCTCCGCGGCAGAGGAGCGAGTTCAGACGGCTGGAGTAATTCACGCGCTCAAACAATCACAATAACAACACAAATAACATTCAACTTATCCAATATCACATAAATAAATGAAAACAATAGATTATAGGCAAATATAAATGTAAATCTAATGCTTTAATTACTGAATATACTTATTTAACAAAAAGCCTATTTAAGGCACAGATTGCAATACTATAATTCTTTGCAACTGTTTTAGCAACAAATTGTCTTTACGCGCTAGCCTCATAGACGCATTAAAATTTATTACAATAGAGTTTAGAGCGTGGCAATAGTTAGAATTTGCATATAAGATTTATTACAACTTAAATTTTATTGGATTCGATAATTCACCTTTACAGAAATACTAGAGATATCCCGAGTCACACGTGTACAATTAAAAATATACATAGAATAAATCGCGTGACAAGATAATAACGTGAATTTTAGATTTTATATGACATAACGGGCAGGGATGAAGGCATCCAAGCACAATACTACGACCTTTTATAGGCAAGAAAACAATGAGTTGGTACTATAGTTCAAGCTTGGCAGGCCTTACCGCTTTACAATATTTCGTCCTCCGACTCCAGGCAGGTAAAATAAACGCGATACGGTCGCGGCAGCTAAGTGATACTAATTAATTAAACACAAAATTTACAACTTATTGTACAAACTAAATTAGGCGAGGCTGAAGGCACTCGCGGGATTTTTCCTATACGACAAACGAAAGCACGGCGCGGTAGATCGGTACTGCTCTGCTGGTTCCACGATGTTATCCCATCGGCGGCCAGGAAGGAAATCCTCGAGCGCCGCGTCGTCCTGCTCGCCAGTGCCTTGACCGCCATCGACGCGGACGTCGCTGATTGGTTGGGCGTAGATCGCCTCATCCGAGGAGATGCGTCGAAAGCCGAGTATGTTGTCGTTCTTTCTCTCTCTTCGTTGATCAGTCTAGCAGAATTCTGGTGTGCCTGTAGAAATGGAATTTTCCATGATATTTCGAGGCAGAGAAATTATTCAAGAATTATAGAAAATTCTCGACTCGGCATTTTTATGAAAGCGTGCGAGATGCAAAGGCATCTTTATATGCACGAACTAATTAATGCATTATATGAACGGGAGAGATAAGATAAATGCGAAGTTAATTACTAAATTCATTAACTCGCGTAGGCACCTAAAAATTAATACGTAGCTTCGGCATAAGGTCTCAGCTGGAGGCGATGATTATCAGCTGATGTTGGATGCTGCATCGGGACGATGGCGAGGCGGCCGGCGGTGAGACGACGGACGCTGAGGGCCGACGGAGAAGCAGCTATAGCTGAAAAGCGCAGTCCGTCGGCGCGCATATGCTCGCCGCATAATATTTCTCTCGCATGAAAAAAGATAACAAAAAAAATAAGCAAATAATACAAAAATACGAGTGACCCTGGACGCTGAGGTGAGAACTCTCCTCCTGGCTGCCAATAGAGGGGATTTCATAGTCGAAAGCCGCTCTCCGAAACGCGAAAGTAACGTGGTAAAAATCCGCCACGTTAGAACACCCACCCGTTAGAGAAGGCCTGGGGGTTTCCTTTTATAAAAGGGAAACGGCCTTGCTTGCTTTACACAACATCGCGGTTTAGATAAGGCAGCCAGAATACCTTCATGCCTCCAACGTCTTTGAGTACTCATTTTGATGAAAACATAAGAAATAACTTTAGAATATTTCATAAAGATGCATTTTTGGAAAACTTCATTTATTTCTGTATGAGTAGGCGTAAATACAAAGGCATTTATAATAATCTACCCACTCTTAATACTTCAGTAAAGCACCGCAAGAACATTGTAAACTGAATCCATTTAATTGCCTATCCACGCGTGCGCAATAACGGGTTCTCAATTTTATCCCTCATATCACGCGGCATTTAGATCTAATCCGGTATAACTTTAAGTTGAATTACCATTACTCTACATTGAATTTCGAAGACTGTACTAACTATCATTCAGAGGCCAATACGAAAATACAAAAGATAATATCCCATTCTAGTATAATCAACATCAGTTCGTGGTATCAAAAATCAACGTCTGGAATAAGGCATTCTATAATAATACCTACTAGGTGAATATCTGATCAACCTAGACAAAAGAAGTGTGTCCCGACTAAATACGATGACGTGCACAAAGGTAATGGCTCCAATACATCGTGTACACGGTAGCCATCAGTTAGCCACTGCAAATCCTACAACCCTCAAGAAGGCATATACTCATTGAGGTCCAAAGAGATACTTCACGATGATTGACTAACATCTCATAAAACAGGTGCGAAGGCCAGGGACAAGCTACCAGTCGAAAAGCACACTATACAGGAGTCGCATTTGCTGATATTCACTAATTATCGATATTATTACCACGTGAAGATACTTACAGAATCAACTAGAGCTGTATGCATGATAACGTAGTACGTTCATGCTTCAGAATACAAAAAAGGCATTCAACATCGCAACCGAATTGAATTCAAGGCATTCTTTCAGCCTTATCGTAATTAGGCATCCTAGTCAACAGTCTGTGCAGGTTTCCTTCTGAATATTGAAGCAGAATTAAACTAAATAAGCACTGGAACCAAAAATATTTATTTCTTAGAGGTCTTCCTGGGTTCGAAAATAAATCAAAACCTCTATCAGCAATTTAATAATAAGAACGGATTATGATTATATTTTAAAGTACATGGGTTCGATATCTAATCAAAGTAGATTTCCAAATTATTGTACCCAATTAACATTTTACATCTCCACGCGAGACAAAAACATCTCCAGTGAAGAATACGGCAAAAATAATATTACGATCCTGATACTTGTGTTCTCAACGCAAGATTATTAATTCTCAACCGGAGAATAAAAGTAGAAGATGTACCAATTATTTCAATCTCCGAAAATACTTTAAATATTATTCCTCTCGACGCGAGTCAAAACATCTCAACCGGAGAAGAAAAACGATAATAATTTATAGCGTAACAATTATTTAGCTTATACAAAAAAGTTAAATTTCTATAATAATTCGTCTTAAAGACTGGAGGCTGTTTAGCGTCCATTTCCCCCTGCAGGACAGTATATGTCGTCTAGAAGACTAAGGGCTGCAATATAAATAAATGAAACATAAATGCAATATAAATGCAATATAAATGGAATTTACAATATAAATGCCGAAAGGCAGCAAAAAGTCTATTAATACCTATAGGCAGCGTAAATATATTCAACTGTGTTTTGGTTAGGCCTAACTTCAAACTCGCGGATAATAGTTCTTCGCCACGTAGGTTTTCCCGGCAGTGGCTTCGGCAATACTTCAGCTAATCCTCAACCTTAATAAGGGAACAACGAACGCGGCTTAAAATCCATTTCGAAGTACTATCTTCGTTCAAATTCCTGTCTCGACGATTAATTCCGCTACATTTAGCCTTCCCAGCCCTATGCAAAAGAAAGGAATGAAAAGATTAATCCTCCTACCATGATCCAAATCTACTCGTGTCATTAAAATCAACGTCAGACGTAGGGCACTCTAACACAACGCCTACTATGCTAATTCTGTGATCAACGTAGACCAAAAGAAATGTATCCCGACTAAATACGATGACGTGCACAAAGATAACGGCTCCAATACATCGTGTACACGGTAGCCATCAGTTAGGCACTGCAAATCCTAACACCCTGAAGAAGACATATACTCGTCGAGGTCCAGATGGGATACTTCACGGTGATTGACTAACATCTCATAAGGCAGGTGTGGAAGCCAGGGATGGCACACCAGTCAAGATGCACACCATACAGACGTTCCATTCGTTGAACTTCACTAATCGTCGATGCATACAAATGATAAAATATGACACCCCAAAATAAGCAGAATTTTAAAGAATCAACTAATAAGGTTCTAGGCACGAGGCTTATGAAGGTTTATGCTTTGATTTTAGTCACGAAAAACTCAAAGTTATTTTAAGCTTCAGCAAATCAATGAACAAAAGACATACGAATCGAATAAATTTGAAAAGCACTTCCCTGGCCTTATATTGATAACAACTGATAAGAATTTTTCCATTGGTCTTACAGTCTTACAAATTAAATTAAAATAATATTAAAATAATTAATATTTATGGCAGTCAGATTGCTCTTGTTTATAATCACCCCCTAAACATATTTTTCCTAAACATATTGGAAAAAAATTTGATGATAAGGGTTTTTATCGGGATTACAATAAAAGAGTTTCTTATGATCTACGGAAAAATATTTTCTTTTTCAAAAATAAATTACTTAACTTAGAAATTAGAGATTTGAATTTTGAAATTAATCGTTTGAATAAATATTTATTAGAGCTTGAAAGATATTTATATAATAAAATAGAACAGAATGATTTGCAAGAATTTTTTCGTGGTCAAAAGAGGCACTTCGAAAAATTAAAATATAACCATAGGAGTAAATTAAAAAGATAATTTGAATATTTAAAGTATAGAAAACACTCTCAGGTCAATCAAACTAACAATGTTAATAAGGATTGGTTTAGAAATTTAACTGACAAAGTAATACCAGAAGAAGTGGTAAATATCATGTCAAAGGGTGCTAAATTTGGAATATCATATTCAAGTAAATCTCTTCCGATCAAGAATATCATCGCTGAGGTAGAAAGTAGTATGAGTAGTTTTAATCTGGAGTTTAAAAAAGAATGTAGGAGTTCTTTAGTTAAAGTTGTTGATAATTTTAAAAGAGAACATAGATTTGATAATTATTTGAACAGTAATTTATTCCATGAATTAAAAATAACGAAGAAATTCTTGAGAGAGAATCCGAATATGATCTTCCAAAAAGCAGATAAAGGAAATGTAACTGTAGTTTCAGATAAAAGGGATTATATTAATAAAATTCAACTTATGTTGGAGGATGATACCACTTATGTGAAAATTAGGAATCCACATATCAATAGACTACAAGATAAATTCAAAGAATTATTGATGCATTGGAAAACAAAAGCTTATATTAAAGATAGTATGTTTAAATATTTAAAATGTGAAAATGGCACTGTAGCTAAATGTTATGGGCTTCCTAAGATTCACAAAGAACAGTTGACATATAGAATAATAATATCATCGATAAATTTTCCGACGTATAGACTTGCTAGATTTTTGTCTAATATATTGTTCAAGATAGTGGGTAAAACAAATTCATATATTAAAGATAGTTGGAGTTTTTATGGTGTAATGAAAGATATTATTATTCCGAATGATCATAGGATGGTCATTGGATGTAGTATCTTTGTTTACAAATATACCTTTAGAGTTGTTGAATGATATTATACAAGATAAATGGTCTGAAATTAAAGTACATACTAGTTTAACAAAAGATGAATTTATAAAGGCACTTAATTTGGTTTTTAAAAACACAATTTTTTCTTTTGATAATAGTCTATATGAGCAAAGATATGGTTGTCCAATGGGATTACCTTTGTCACCTGTTATAGCCAATTTAGTAATGGAAAAATTGGAAAGTATTGCTTTGTCTAAGTTGGTTTTTCAGCCAATTATTTTTAAAAGATATGTTGATGACATTTTTGCAGTTGTACCAGAATGTTTTGTGGATGAAATGGTGGATGTGTTTAATTCTATCCATGATAGAATTAAATTCACAAAAGAAGTTGAGAAAGATTATCAATTGAGTTTTTTAGATATTAGAGTCATTAGAGGTAATAATAATAGAGTGAAATTAGATTGGTATAGAAAACCTACATGGTCAGGTAGATTTTTAAATTTTGATTCTCACCACCAATTCGGAAACAAGACAGGTGCGATCAAAGGTGTCATTGACAGAGCGATTAAATTGTCACATAAAGATTTTAGGAAAAAGAATTTAAATTTAGTTAGAGAAACATTTATTAAAAATAGTTATCCCGTAAAATTTATTGATAAAATGATTGATGAGAGAGTGTGGGAAATTTATAATGGTGGATTGAAGCAGCCGGTAGATAATCAAACAAGGAATAGAAATGGAAAGAATGCATATTTTAGTTTACCATATGTTAGAGGTTTGTCGGAAAGGATTAGAAGGGTTTTTAGTAAACATAATATTCAAGTTTTCTTTAGAAATGATAATAATTTAGGAAGGTTATTTAGTAATTGTAAAGACAAGTATGATAAATGTTTGAAATCGGGAGTTGTTTATAAAATTAATTGTAGGGATTGTAATGGTTGTTATATTGGTCAAACGGGTAGATATTTGAAAAAGAGAATATATGAACATCAATATAGTTTACGCAGCTCAAGTTGTACATCGGGTTTGAAAGAACATTGTTTAAATAGTTTGCATTCTTTCGATTTTGGGAGTGTGGATATTTTGGAACAGGGGATTAAGAATAAATATAAGAGGGAAAGCCTTGAAAGTATTCACATTCTAAGAAATCGGAATAATGTAAATTTAATGATAGAGTCAAGTAAATTAGATAACATTTATCATTCTTTATTAATTTAAGTGAGAATGGCAAGTTGGAGAGGGGAATGTGGAGGGTGGTGGGTAAGAGAAAAGAAGGGGGTATGGGTGCATGGTATATAAGGAGGTGTATCGCAGGTTTTATTTCAGTCCCTGAGGAGGAGCCGGAGCAGGCTCGAAACGTCGGACAATGTGGTGGTGGTGGGCAGTCAGATCGTCCTTTGCTAACAAAGTTTTTTCCAGGTTTTAATTAAGTTTTTATTTCAGATTCTGCGGGGGTGATTATAAACAAGGGCAATCTGACTGCCATAAATATTAATTATTTTAATATTATTTTAATTTAATTTGTAAGACTGTAAGACCGATGGAAAAATTCTTATCAGTTGATATTAAATTGCAGTCGACATAAGTAATATTTTTAATGATAAAATTTATATTGATAAGCCTCAAAGTCAAAAGCACAACGAAATTCGCACTTTTATCCAGAAAAATGTTTCACTTTTATAGGGCTTTATGGATTCGAAAAGAGAACAAAACCTTTAGTCGGCAATTGTATAATGAGAGCAGATAATTAGAAATAATTTAAAGTGCACAGGTTCGATACCTAACCAAGATAAATTTTCAAATTGTCGAACATAATTCCCAGTTTGCTTCTCCACGTGAGGCAAATACATCTCAAGCGGACGTAGCTAAAATCACTACAATTTTTCGAAATACTTAATGTTATTAATTAATACTTAAAGCTATTTAATTGTTAATTAATAACAAATTGAGATTTGTCCTTGTAAAATAAAATATCTTAAGCGTACATAGAAGGTAAATGTCATTTTATGCATCTAATAATTCTTAGCCTCAACGCGAGTTAATTATATCTCAAGCGGAAAAGTAAAATAAAAGATGTTCTAATTATTCCAATCTTTAAAATTAATAAATTTTAGAAGCTGCCTCTATTTATTTATTTGGGACATTATTATTTCTTAATACAACAAATATGATTTAATATATGTTGCTTAACTCAATGAAATTAATATAAATTAAGTATTTCGTTTGAAAGACTGGAGGCTGTTTTACGTCCATCTCCTCCTGCAGGATGAAAACGCAGATGTACTAACACTTCCAGTTCTATATTAAATCGCCAAAACGCAAATAAAGAAAATAAGTTACTAGCACAGAAATGGGCATAACTAAAATTAAATGAGAGATAAATTCTCTTAAAAGTCGTCTAAAAGACTGGGGACTGCTTTACGTCAATTTCCCCCTGCAGGACAGTACAGGGCGTCTGGAAGACTGAGGGCTGCTTAACGTCCATGCAGGACAGTACAGCGTACACGTACTAAATATTCCAGTGTTACGCTAATTTGCAACTAAGGCAAATAAATGGATTAATCGGGAATAATTCGACATAATTGCATATTTTCAGCAATAAATCCAATTACCTACCCATAACTATTTCCTAACACTATGAAGAAATATACTAAACTCAACGCAAGATGTATCCCAAGCGGAGATAAAGTATTGCACGTCCGGGACTAATCACATCCGACGGCAAATGAATGATAAGTACGCGCGACACATGAGCCATAGCAGTAACCTGCTTTATCGGCAATAGTTCATTAGCGGGCGGCACTCTAATTATGACTAGTGTAGAGGCACTTTTAAATTCTAAATGATACCTTAGAAAATCATGGAATGAAAAACAATTAAATGGTCTCATTGTTATAGGCCAGGTTCTCAAACGAAAAAGTTTTAAAACCGCGAGAATTCACCTGCGCATCTAATATTCACCGAAACCTATTGTCATCACTCTATGTACAACTATTTTCTCACGAAAAAATTATAAACACTATTTTTCCGGTACTGAAACGTGAAAAAGCTAACTAGCAAATTCGATATATTACAATTCCATGTTGTCGCCCGTATACAAATTTTGAGCTGTTGGGAACTACCTTACCGTCATCAAGCAGCCAGGGTCATGGTTCAACATCTATCAGTCCATTTGCAGAAAACAACACTAATCCAGACGAAAACAACGAGGATCATTATCAACTCGTCAAGTACTGCAAGAGAGGCAGAAGGCATTGTGTACCATACAGCAGAGGATAAATCAACTCAAACGCTATAAGGCAGCAACTCCAGTTCCCTTACACAATGGGTGCGGCGAGCGCACGTGCCCCTAACATTACTGATACTTGTCGTCGGCCGAGTGCTTTTCGGCAATGATGAACGTCGTAGCTCTCGGCAAGCAGAGAGCGAGAGACTGAAAGACCGGCGTGTTCGCGGAATTCAACGTGCGAGGCACGGCAGCGCCAATTAACAGCTGACTGAATTGTTTGCAGAAAGGCTGACTGACGCTGCCGTGCTCGTGTCTTAGGTCGGCATTCCCAGCGATGACAGCGGCTGCTGTAGTACGCTGTTCTGATGGGTGTCGGTCCTTTCGTTGCGTCCATCGCTTGGTGGTAACTCATCTGAGAAAACAAGCCAACGGAGTAGGCGATTTAAACATAGATTCGGTAAGCTCTTTTTCGCTCCTAACCTCTCTATGGGTGGGTGGGCTGATGGTACTTTTCTCTTGTTACAGGTATCTTGGACAGCGGGAGGGGTGATCAACGATCCCCACCGCTACAGAGTGTTGTTTTCTGCGGTAATGCTGTCCTAGTCTTCATCGCATCAGCTTTATGTTTTCTTTATGTGATCAGCTCTCCTATTGCACCCCCAGCATAGTGGCTGTTTGCAGTTTCTTATACGCTGCATATGTCATCAGCAATAATCAGGCTGAGGCTCTGCTCAACAGTAGTATTAAAAATAAGGACGTCGACCTGGCCTTTACCTCCAGTGGATCGTGTGACTACTGGTTGGTCGTCTGGCCACTGCTGAGATCATTCTGGGCAGATGGCACATCCCAGGAATAACGAAAACCTCGATTAATCTCATCAAACCCAGATAAAATGTAAGTCTTGAATTTCCACTTAACAGATTTTACATGAAGTCAGCAGCACAAAATTTTAAAACCGTTTATGCTACTTTGAGAAATAATTGTTTTTGGTGAAAAAAATTGTCCTTAGACTTTTACACCGGTACTTTAATAATTACAAAAGTTATGTGACATTAAAAATACCTATTTTTTGCAATTTTTGTTGAATACTCGACTTTTGTGATTTTTTTTATTGGAAATCCTGAACTTTTGTATAAACATTGATTGGGAGGACATTTCATTTTTATTTGTGGAATGTGATTATATTTATTTCATGATCCATTTGGAGAGTCTTAGATTGGTTGCTTATTAGTATACCTTCATTTGAAAAAAAGAAAATAGTACGGCAGAATGGTTTTCATTCGACAAAATTTTTTTTTTGAGTCTTTATTAAATTTCATGAAGCGAAGGCTTAATAAGAACACCATATTTTATTTGAAAATTATTGAGTAAGAAGTATTTGTCTGTGCATCACAATATACAATTGATAATTGTCTTTCAACTACTTCGATTTCAACTTTTTTATAGTAATTTACTTTTCGCGTTGGCACACATAATGCTAGATTACTTATGAAATTCAATTTCGAATAGATATGAAGATTACAAATAGAGTGTATTATCAGTGTAAGCGGCTCCCATTGAAAATTTAGGAAATTAAATATAAATGTTATTACTTATAAGCCTTCTGAAAGTATTGTTGAAAATAGATGTTTAATGTATTTTTTATGCTTTGAGAAAATTCAGCGACAAGATCCATGACATTAGATATATGAATAACATTAAGATCTCAAATCCATCAGGTTGTCAAAAATACAAATTACTGGTTTCTACTGGTATTTAAAAAATATATAATTCTTTACAAAAGCGGGTTTGCCAATAACGTCCCAGTTCTTTCTAATAAAGAATCAGAAAAAATTTTGTTGAATAAAAAATATTTGTTAACTGATAAA
Organism: Torymus aiolomorphi; assembly: GCA_036365515.1. NCBI lineage: Eukaryota > Metazoa > Arthropoda > Insecta > Hymenoptera > Torymidae > Torymus > Torymus aiolomorphi. Next base: position 236,188,375 of record CM070874.1, on the reverse strand, counting down.
GCATAAACGATTTTCAAATTTTGAGCTGTTTCTTTTAAAAGCACTATCATCGCCAAGATGTCGCTCCTCGCGTTGTCGCCGACGTCGTCCGAACTATTCATGGTAGCTGCTAATAATCGAATACACGTGGGCTCGCTCATCTCCGGCCTCGTGTGAATTTGCTATCACGGGTCGTTGTCGAGTAGCGTGAGCACGAGGCTCGTTAAACATCATTTCTCTTTCTGCATATTAAGAACAAGATCATTTATGATAATCTTATACCTATATACAGGTATGTTACGTGTCTCCATTTTTTAATTTTTAATTTACTTATTCGCAAACCGAGTGATGAGAAGTACATCACTTGCTGCACTGGCGACAAAATTGTACAACTCGGGCACTTCGCACACTCATAAGAGACATGAGAAGTAGAATTTCTCATACTGACAAGGAAAGTACCCGAACTGTCAAATTCAAAAAAATTCCAAACCCATATTGAAAAGTAGACCTCCATGCGAGATTCACGAAACCATTTTTTTTTTATCGGCTGAGAAGCGCTTTATAAGGGTTAAAATCACCCCTAAAGTTTACCCGCAAGAAACGTTTTTTTGATATATCTCGGCTTCTACTTAACTTTTTTTAACGAAACAAAATGGAAAGAGTTTCTTATTAAAAAGCCAAGAAATCCGTGGTAGTATGAACATTAAGGGTTGCATCCCTTATTTTTTAGAGGGTGAAATTGTGTTTTTTTAAGAATAATTTTTGTTGTGAGAATTCATAAAATAATTAAAAATAGGTCAAAACATTATTTTTGCCAACTACAATAAATAACAGTTGGTGTGTTTGGGCATTCTTCGCGAAACAACCCCTTAAGAGGTGGTAAACCACCCCTAACACAAATGAATTAGGTATATTTTTTTGGCAATTAATTTTTTCCTTAAAATGGGTTCTTGAAGTCGTTAATCGGAATCCACAGTTAGATCCACAATAAAAATTTGAAAATAGTGAATTCAATATGGCGAAAAATTTTTTAGAAATATTTTAAATTCCACGAAAAATAGTATGTAGACCCCTAGCGGAAATTATATTATGTAAATAAGTGTATAATAATGTAACAATGTTTTGTTATGTTATTCTATTATTTATTATTTTTTTATCATACACTTGTTTATCGTACGATAAACAAGTGTATGATAATGTAGTTGTTTGTAAAAAAGTGTAAGAAAACGTAACAAATTGTACTTTTCTACTGGATTTCGGACGCTTTTACATTTTACCACAGTTTATACCATTTTTTAATAATTTCTTACTTTTCCTTACATTTGGCTACGTTTTATTACTTTTTAATTTGTACTCTTAATTCAAATTTTATAGGCATTCTTACACTTTCGTACATCTTTTTACATTTTATTATATATTTGTACTTTTAATTACATCTTTTTACGTTTATATACAAATTTTAATACACATTTTACATCGTATCACATATTTGTACACTTTTTTCAAATAGTTCATAATTATACTTTTATAATAATTTATAATTGTACTTTTATTTAAATAAAGCTATAAATAAAATATTTTCAAAGATGTAAAGAAAAAATACTAAAACGTAATAAAATGTAAATTATTATGTATTAGAAATATAATTAATATATGTTACAAAATGAAAGTTACTGTATAAAAGTTTAAATTTTTACAAATTCTTACAGATTTTTACAATTTATTATCTTTTAATACAAATTCTTATACAATTCTACCAATTTCTAAGCAGCAGAACGACCAATTTTAAATCCTACGGGTCAGCCAACAGCAGACGGCAAGCTAGCTAATTATTCTGACGATCATGGATTATATGTTTTACAATAATGATATTCATGAAAAAAATGTTGTAAACATAGCGATTTTTTGCACCATGAACATGTTATAATCGCTCGTTTACCACAAATATCGCATGTAATAAAATTAGAATTGAAGCAAAATTTTTTTGGGTTTTCAGTTTTTTCTGGCCTTTCATCAATGTAACCGGCGGCGTACCAAGCATATTTAAATAAATTTTGAAACCTGGGACTTGATAATTGATTATGTACTAATGAATGCATTTTGATTATATTATTTCTATCGTGTAAGTTGAGATCCTCATTTGTTAGAAATATCATATCCGAAAACGTTCGAACGAAGTTCTTCCACATTCGAAAACCGTAAATATCAAGCGGTTGAAGTTCACTTGTTGTTCTTTGTAGAATTTGTAGAATCGTTAAGGTTTTATGTTCCGGTTTTACTTTATAAATTATATCTAGGCAGTGACCTCTCCATGAATCAAGCAAAAGGGTACTTGTTATGGTAGTTGATGGAAAATATACATCTTGCGCCCAAGTTTCAACATGTTCTTTAGTCAATTTACCTGATTTCGATGCCATTACATAAACATTTTCTGCTGCAAATAAATTTTTTCTGACTACAGTTCCAAACTCTCCCTTTGGTTCTTGCATGACTAAAAAGAAGGGTGATAGAAGTTTTCCTTCAGCAGATATAGTAGGTTGGATAGTATAAGAATGAGTTGTCGTATGCACTGATTGCACTATACTCTCTAAGATTGAGGGTTAGACCACTGTGTATTTCGTAATTAAAACAACTTTGGTCGGAGTTATAAACACGTTTTGCATCATATTTTATGATGGCATTTTTTACTCTATTGCGAAATTCCTGTTTTTGGGCTGATCATTCTTCTGAATCATCTATAGATTTTTTAGTAATAATTTTTGTTATTTTTCGAGAAACGATATTAAATCGCCGTTTAAATTCATTTAACCAGTGTCTAGAAGCTTTAAATTCATTGAAGTTTAACTCTAATGCTTTTTCTTTTGTCATACGTCTTACATCAATGTCATGAATGGGTATTCTATTCGATCTGGCTACGTTAAATTTTTGTAAACAATATTCCTCAATTTTTTTCAATTTATCGATCCTACTTCCTCCTATTGCCACTTGATCTCTCCATCTATACAGCTGACGTGCTGTTTTTAATTTTTTGAATCAATTTTGAACTGTTTCTAATTTTAACTTGTTTTTACTACTTAACCAATACTCCACAGCTTGCTTTTTGTAGTCAAAATTAATACTCTCTGATTCGGTCCTACATTGACTTTCAGTTTCGGGTGTTATCATATCTTCTGCATCGATATCTTCATGTAAATCATCTGCAGGTATGTCATCGTAAGGTTCGTAGGTATCATCATAATATAGAAATTCTTCCGTTTCTTCGTAAATACTACGATCATTTATACTTGATATTATAATATTATACACTATATTAGCAACATTTCTTTCAGCGTCATTAACAGGTAATTTCTTTTCTTGATCTTGAAACATACTGCTTAAAATAAATAAAACATTCATCGCATTTACCAAATTCATATTTATGGAAAATATTTTCTTTCTTCTTTTAGATACGTTGAGTCGCAGTGTAAACCTGTAAATGTTTTAGTGATTATAGCCTTTTTATAGCCATAACAATATAGGAATATACAATAGTATGAATGTACAGTAAGTGTAAAAAGTATTCAAACATCCAAAACTTTTGAGGAAAACATTTTACTAAATTCCTTTGTAAGTGCATGGGAATTCGTTATTGTTTGTCAATGTTTTGTCTACAAGATACACTATTTTATTAGCATTAAATAGTTGCTAAACGTTATTATTATAAATAAAGTACTACTTCTATTTACTCGTATGAATATTTTTTTACACTTAACTGAACTGATTAAATCGTCAGTATGTCATATTTTATATATTAGAATAACAGTAATGTAACAGTAATTCTAAAAATTAAAATCAAAACATAATTTTTACTATCATAAAATAATTCAATGCATGTATTAAGAGTAAAGTTTCACTATCAAAATATTTACAATTGGTACAATAAAGATTCTATAATAGATTTTTACTGAATTTGACTTTCTTAACTTCTGCCACTTGTTCAAAATTTATTGTATATTTTGACGAGTTTTATATTTAAAAATGCTGCATTTTATTTAACTTTTCAATATTATATCTATTATATCCTTCTATTAGAAATATTTTGAATAATTATGTAGAAGAAAGAAATTTCAATTATATGGTTACTTACGACTATTATTATTGTTGTTATCATTCAATTCAAATAGGATTTCGTACTCGTAAAATGTTTACTTGCCATTAAAAAATATGATGCAAGTACCTCCAGACACTTATATTTTCAATTAATACCCATAAAATAATGTTGACATTGAATATTAATTTAACACGAGCGTAGAAAAACGTTCAGTAACGTATATTTGTTTTCGACTGACCGATGTTTCACTTATTTATGAATAAAAGAGGAGGAATCGGGAGATAAGCCATATCAATGCAAGTGTACGTAATCTTGTATATTGCGCAATAACCATGAACTGCTATAATTATCATTATATTAAAAATTTTGTTCATATTAATTTATATTGATAAATCATAAATAAACTTTTCTTATTAAAACCTATCATAATTTCAACAAGCAAGAAAATCTCTCGTAGTTGAAATTATAAAATATGAAAGAAAATAAGAAAATACTTATAAAATGGAATAAATTGTCGAAAAATGTAAGAAATCATACGATACTGGATTTCGGGCATATTTAACAAGTTGCTAAAGTTTCTTACATTTTCTTTCAATTCCTTACGTTTTCTAAATATTTCCTTGTGTATCTGTAAAATGTGTAAGAATTTGTAAAAATTTAAACTTTTATACAGTAACTTACATTTTGTAACATATATTAATTATATTTCTAATACATAATAATTTACATTTTATTACGTTTTAGTATTTTTTCTTTACATCTTTGAAAATATTTTATTTATAGCTTTATTTAAATAAAAGTACAATTATAAATTATTATAAAAGTATAATTATGAACTATTTGAAAAAAGTGTACAAATATGTGATACGATGTAAAATGTGTATCAAAATTTGTATATAAACGTAAAAAGATGTAATTAAAAGTACAAATATATAATAAAATGTAAAAAGATGTACGAAAGTGTAAGAATGCCTATAAAATTTGAATTAAGAGTACAAATTAAAAAGTAATAAAACGTAGACAAATGTAAGGAAAAGTAAGAAATTATTAAAAAATGGTATAAACTGTGGTAAAATGTAAAAGCGTCCGAAATCCAGTAGAAAAGTACAATTTGTTACGTTTTCTTACACTTTTTTACAAACAACTACATTATCATACACTTGTTTATCGTACGATAAACAAGTGTATGATATCATACACTTGTTTATCGTACGATAAACAAGTGTATGATAAAAAAATAATAAATAATAGAATAACATAACAAAACATTGTTACATTATTATACACTTATTTACATAATATAATTTCCGCTAGGGGGTCTACATACTATTTTTCGTGGAATTGAAAATATTTCTAAAAAATTTTTCGCCATATTGAATTCACTATTTTCAAATTTTTATTGTGGATCTAATTGTAGATTCCGATTAACGACTTCAAGAACCCATTTTAAGGAAAAAAAATAATTGCCAAAAAAATATACCTAATTCATTTGTGTTAGGGGTGGTTTACCACCTCTTAAGGGATTGTTTCGCGAAGAATGCCCAAACACACCAACTGTTATTTATTGTAGTTGGAAAAAATAATGTTTTGACCTATTTTTAATTATTTTATGAATTCTCACAACAAAAATTATTCTTAAAAAAACACAATTTCACCCTCTAAAAAGTAAGGGATGCAACCCTTAATGTTCATACTACCACGAATTTCTTGACTTTTTAATAAGAAACTCTTTCCATTTTGTTTCGTTAAAAAAAGTTAAGTAGAAGCCGAGATATATCAAAAAAACGTTTCTTGGGGGTAAACTTTAGGGGTGATTTTAACCCTTATAAAGCGCTTCTCAGCCGATAAAAAAATGGTTTTGTGAATCACGCATGGAGGTCTACTTTTTAATATGGGTCTGGAATTTTTTTGAATTTAACAGTTCGGGTACTTTCCTTGTGAGTTTATATTTATTCATTCATATTTTTAAAAAATAATTTTTTTTTTCAAATTTGAACGTAAGTTCTTACATAAGTTCTTACATAAGTTCTTACATAATTTCTTACATAAGTTCTTACATAAGTTCTTACATAAGTTCTTACATAAGTTCTTACATAAGTTCTTACGTAAGAATAAGTCCGAATTTATGTCGTAAGAAGTTACGTAAGAACTTATGTAAGAACCTACGTAGGATCTTACGCAAGAGCGCACATAAGAACTTACGTAAGTTCCTACGTAAGAACTTATTAAATATTTTTATCTGGTGGTGGAAGAAGTTTTTTCGTCATTGGAAGGCAATATTGCAACTGCATATGAAGTCAATGGCTGAGATGATCCTAACAAATTAGTTGACTGCCTTCGAGTACTCACTGCTGAGCAAAATATGGTAAATAACTGTGCAGAAATCTATTTTATTATTAATGAACTTCGCGAGGCAAGGCTCATATATTAAATGGTAAAGGAATGATGATTGATTGGGAAGTAATTGTATATGGTTGTACTTCGCACGTGGAAGCGATTGATGGGGCTCTCACCATTTGAAAAATACAAATTTTTTTTTAGGATAGCATACATAGATGTTTGGGAAAGCCAGCGTAGTAGTTGCTCAGCTGACCACTAGGTTGCTTTATTATGAAAGTACTCTCGCAAGCAGTTAGGGGAGGCTTCGGTTATATCAGCCTGCTGAGGTCTTAGAGGCTTTCATTACATATTAATGGGTTAAACTGAAAATTATCTCACTCATGCACCACTCATCGATTGCTCTAAGTCGAACGAATCACTGAAGAGCGTACCCATCGACGTCCGCTTGGAATTCGAGGCGAGAGACAATTTTCATCAGCGTACTGCCCCGTTTTGGACAATCGCATTGTTCAGTACAATTCTGTTAGCGGAGACATGAAAAAACTTGTCCATATTTCCTAGAAAAATTTCCAAGAATCAATCATCAGGTCTCAACCTGGGGAAAGCGTTCTGATTTGTTAAAGTAGCATACAGCGCGATCATTCAGAATGCAGTACGTCGTGGATAAGCAGGGCTTCAAGCAACCAGTGAACGATTTCATTCTCAAGGAACTGGCCATAATTCCTCTAGACGACAAAGCAGAACCTCTGGTCCTCATGTTTCGAGAGCCGTATCCGTGGCGTCGACTCACGGACAAGTACAGACGCAAGAATACATGGTTGGAGCGTTGCTATCACGGTCTTGCCTGGAAATCTGGAGACGTTCTCTACACTGACATGGAGAAAATCATTCGAGATAGTCTGTATGATGCGATGAAGGTATTTGTGCATGGTGAAATCAGAAGAGGGTGGTTAAAACCCTTCAAGGTCAACGCTATCGACGTCATCGCGTACGGCTATCCAGGCTTTGGCGAGCCTAAGAAGGCGATGACTGTTTGCATCAATCACAATAGAGCATACAAAGCTGTATCTGTACTTCCCAACGTCAAGCTGATGAAAAATTTTTACTTCAAATACATGCATATGGATTTTGAATAAACTCTATTAATAAATGATGGAGAGGTAATGTGGTTATACCTCACAGGTGAGAGCGATGGTTGGAGCTCTCATCATTAAAAAAACAAGGCTGCGTGTGCACTTCACAACGTTAAGCTGATGAAAAATTTTTCCTTCAAATACATACATATGGATTATGAATAAGCTCTATTAATAAATGATGGGGAGGTAATGTACCTCACAGGTGAGAGCGATGATTGGGGCTCTCATTTAAAAAAAAAAATGTACCGTTCGATGCTCCACGAATTTCCGCCACAGATGGAATGGCGAAAATTTTGTCCAGTCTCTTAAATTTCCCGCCCTTTCAAATTACTCGCCATTTTTAAATTTTCCAGCATTTTGTATTTCCCGCTCTGTCGCTAAAGTAGATTTCTACCTTATCGATCGCTGGTAATGATATTATCGTGGGGAGAGCGCTCGCGCGAGGTGGTAGAGCGATCGGTGTACAGTGCTAGTATGTATAGTATATGTAGTAAATATATTATATGCAGTATACATAGTGTATGTAGTACCCATAGTCTATGTAGTTCACATAGTATATAATGCATTCTTTGTATGTAAAAGTTAATGTATTAGGATTATCGATGGTTATCTTTGGTTATCAGCTCTGTCGGTAAGGTAGAATTGCCGCTAAAATAGGTTTCGTATATAATACAGCGAGCAGGGACGTGGAGAAACTCGTCTAAATTTCCAAGAATTTCGTACCTCACCTTTATAGGAATGGCGACACTCGACCAATCAGAGAGCTCACGTCATTTTTCCAAGAATTTTATGATGGTTTGAACTTTCATAATCGAGCTCCGTGCAGGTCTCAACCTGTCCAAAACGTTTTTCCAAGAATTCTGTACAGGTTTGAAGATAGGAACCCCATTCTATCTGAGCGGCGGTGGGATAGGGTGTTAGTGTGCATGCTTTGAGTGTTATGAAGACATCTGTATATAGATTGGGAGTAGATGCTTGTGTCCTTGATATTGTACAATATGGGTCAAAACTGAAGTTTAAACACGTATACTCCTCTTGTTGAACAGGAGAAAAAAGAAAAGAAAGAATGAAAAAATGAAAAAAATGAAAAAACTGAATAAAATGAAAAAAATGAAAAAAATGTAAAAAACGAGAAAAATGAAAAAAAGAAAAAAATGAAAAATAAAAAAAAAATTAATTAATTAATTATTTAACGAACAACCACCCACCCTCACACGAAGTGTAAGCGTAGGTGGAGGTCAAGTGTTTGGACACAGCCTAACTTATAGCCGGCACCGCGACGACGTACAAGAAGTGTATCTCAGATCCGGGTCATGGATCCTCACCAGCTCGCAGGATCTTTCTTCTTTTACCTAAAAATGAAAGCCTGTGCAATACTAGACTCTGATGCTCTGAGGATTCTAAGATACAAACTCTTTAATTATTTAAAAATTGAATGGTATTTTCCACTAAAATTTCAGTTTTGGTGGGCGAACCTTCCTCTAATACCTATAAACAATCATACAGACATGATTTCTTGCTTGTTTATGATATCACATGTTAAAACGTATAAAAATCTCTCATGATACTATCCTTAATTATTTTACATTACCTGATTTGATAACGTAAAAGTCCTAAAATTGCTTATTTGGCGATAAAACCTTGCATTTATACCTGTAAATAAGCATTTAGACATTATTATCACTTAAGTTATGGTTTTATATAATAAAATATATTATAATATTTCCCAAAAATACTGTTGTTAAATTTACATTATGTTGTTTGAAGTCATACAATGCCTTCTTTGCCAATATTTCTCATTTAAATTGGAATTGTCGCCTTGGAGGCCTTATTCACCTTGAAGGCATTGTATGACTTCAGAGAAGGTAATGTAAATTTAAAAATAGTAATTTTGTAAGAAAAATAATATATTTTACCAAATAAAACCATAATGCTTATTTACAGGTATAAATACAAGGTTTTATCGCCAAATAAGTAATTTAAGGGTTTTTACGTCATCAAATAAGGTAATGTAAAATAATTAAGGATACTTTCACTAGAGATTTTTATACATTTTACCATGAGATATCATAATAAAGCTAGTAATCATGACTGTATGCTTGTTTATAGGTATTAGAGGAAGGTTTATCCGCCAAAACTGTAATTTTAGTGGAAAATACCATTCAAGGGCTTGTATCTCAGAATCTTCAAAGCGCCAGAGTCTAGTATCGCACAGGCTTTCATTTTTAGGTAATAGAAAAAAGATCCTGCGAGCTGGTGACGATCCATGACGCGACTCTGAGATACACTCCTTGTTAGTGGTGGGAAGCGCGACGACTGCGGCTCACCGCCTAGTGGAGCGCGCGGAACTCTCGACGTCGCAAACTTCAAATTGACAGTTAAGCAGCATTCGGATGGGTGACAGCGGGAAATGTATTCGGAGATAGTAGCATATTATCGATGGAGGTAAGGTAAATGGCTCTACCGGTAAGATAGATTTGGGTAATACTGCTCTACTGGTAAGTAAAATGTTTACAAGGCAGAGTTGGGTATTGCATAGTGCTCTGTTGGAAAGGTAGAGATGCGTGATTCATCTACAGATAGCGCTACGAATGAGTGGGTATCAATGGAAACATATCCTGAAAATGACAATGACAACATAATCCCAAAGGTACACCAATTTCCAGAAGTCATATTACTGTAAAGGGAAAAATCGAACGGCGAAACCAACAAAATTTTAAGAGTTGTGATATAACTTTATAAAAAAATGAAAAAATGAAAAAATTGAAAAAAATAAAAAAATAAAAATAAGAAAAATAAGTAAAAAAAAAAAAATTCATAAATTAACAAACCACCACCCATCCTCACACGCTCTGTGAGATTGATGGTTGGATTAACAGTCTGCATGGTATTGCATTCTGCTCTGATGGCAAGGTAGAGTTGGGTTGGGTTACCACCCTATCGGCAATAACCGACCGCCGGCATGGTAGAGTTATATGAGTCACCACATAGGTACTTAGACGCATCGTCCAGCCAGCCTCCGTATCACTCCGAATAGAATCTGCATGGACAAAGAGAAGCCAGAAGACAATGAAGATGCAATATATACTTTTCATATATACTTTATATAAATACTCTCTTTATACTCTCTTACTGCACTTCGCATCGACGATCGCCAGTCTCTGTCAGGCATCCAACCTGTAACTACTACCTGTTGTAATAAATCATTATTCTAATCAACACCCTTTGTTCGATTACTTACTTACTTTAGCGACTGTTACCTGTTTGTGTGTTACCTTTCCTTGGTGATCCACCGGGGCTTGCCACATAACTGGCGCTGTGGAGACAGGATCGTGAAGCTGCAAAACTCAGATTCTCCCTCAACCTGGTGACGGAAATCTTCAGCGAGGAAGCAGTTGGCGTTTCAACGTCCATGATCACGAAACCTACTACGTCAAGATTGGAGTCCACCTGCAAGCAGAGATTCACCCGGAATCATTAAAGACAAACTAGTAAGTCTTTGAAATTTCCTATATCCTACCCAACCCTATCCTTTTAAGTGCAATTGATTTTACGTGAAGCGTAATCAAAGATAAAGCAAAATGACAAATAACGGAGATAATCAACAAAACCTTACGTTAGAACACTTTAAATTGCGACTTACGATATGGCGCGACGCGATCCCCATATATGAAGGAGGTACAAGACTCCTATCGCACTTTATACAAACGTGCTACAAATTCGTAGAAAATGTAGCGACTGCAGATAATGCAATAAACGAGGCATTATTCGCATTAATCAAATCAAAGATTCGCGGTGAAGCACTAGACTTAATAGTGGCAAATAACCGGGCCACATATGCCGCATGTAAAACGCTCTCAGTTAATAGATTCAGTGATCCAAGTTCAGAGGCGTTACTATTTAACAGACTAAGTGTATGCTATCAATTGACAAATCAGTCTTACGAAAAATACATGGACGAAATCAAAAGCAGGATAAATAAATTGAAGGAACACATACAGTTAAATAATCGAGACGCTAATGTTATAAGTATTAAAAATACATTTTATGAAAACGTAGCCAAAAGTACTGTAACGGGGTTCAGTTATGGAGAGGGTATTAATCCCTCTCAGGGGTTCGCGGGGTAATATACGGGCGTATTCTACGCCCGGGCAATCACCGTTGTAGAATCACCTGTAGTCCGGCAGAAGCGCCTCGGCACAGATTTCGAACATACGAGCCCGGCTTCTATTGTAGAAAGCCTAGGCCGCTTTCAACTAGAACCGGCGCTGCGCTCTGCCGCTGCTGCCAACTGCTGCCCGCGAACTACCGGCTGCTCGCTATGACCTAGCGTTACCAGCGCAGCCGGTCTTTCCCGCGTACAACGCCGCTCGGTCTAACCTCTCGAGCGGCTATTGAGATACTTACTCCCGCTACCGATGTTCTTCTAGGAGGCAATGCCTGCGACTAGCTGCAGCTGCTGAAAAGGGTAGAGGGCGGTATTCGGGAAAACATGCATAGGTTAAGGCGCGCTCAATAAATACTCGTGACTCGACAAGTTATGACAAAAATGACGGTTTAATTGCACTAAAGATAGACGCGCTAAGGGGCGCGAAACTTGGACAATAGACTAACAAATAATAACCGTCAGGCCGAGACTTTCGATACCGCACGCACGCTCGCGGTTACGGCGGAGCCGCTTATTCGCGGGTGACGGGGGGAATGATCTCGCGCTCCCGTCACCAAGAAACGCTGTTACCAGTGTAGAGCCTACTTACTCGTGGCTGGCCAGCCATCGCACTCAGTCTACGCAACGCTGCCTCTCTCTCCCTCTCGTGCCTGTCCTTGCACTCTCTCTCTGCCGCTCTCACTCCGCCTATGGGTGGTGACGCCGTCTCGCGATTCGCTGCAGTGGTGGAGGCGCGGTACGCACACACAAAACTAGAGACGCGGAGCTCAGTGTGACCAGGTTGTGGCGATAAATCGCCACTTTTACATGCATAGTATTACGATATATATTGTTTACCTGGCCACACTGGCGGAGCTCACCAAAACGCGACTTGTTGCGTGTCACGGCGGTCGACAACATGGCCGCGTGTTCCCGCTCGTAGCGACGTGGCGGCTTCGTCTCCTTCTTCATCTGCTTGGCGCTTGTTCCGCGCAGCGCTCTGCCGATCGCGGTACGTGTCAGTGCGCGAGATTCAGATCTCGCAACGCAGTATACGTGATTCTCATAACTTGTATCGGCGCCCGTCACACCTCCCACCCAGATTTGACGTCACCTCGGACGTTACATCGAGGAAGGTGAGGGCGCTGAAATAAGGAGGCAACGTCTAACGTGGGTGCGGATGTTGGTATTTTAGACGTCGCAGGCTCGCTGTGGTTTCCCACCGGCCGCGACGTAGGAAGGCGGAAGGGTCAGGTGGCTTTCCGAGGGCGCCTGCGTCCTCGCTGCGGTTGGGCTGGGGCGGATGAGGCAACCAGATTCGGCCCGAGTGGGTCTACTACCACTGCTCGGGCTCGCACGGGTCTTCCGCGTCCCCTCCGTGGAGGAGGTGAGGCGGGCGGTGCCACCGGGGTCTGCTCGAGTGGATCTACTACCACTGCTCGAGCACCCGGGGGCCTCCCGCGTCTCCTCGGAAGCGTTTCGTCCGTAAGGGCATCGCCGGGGGGCTCGCACGTGGGCGCGGCCTCCGCGTCGATCGTCCCCTCCCGCTCTTCGGGTTCTGGCGGAACAGAGTGGTAGCTTTTCAGCTATTTCGCAGCCACCACCTCTTCTACCTCACCGCCGTCGCCTACCAATCTGTAGGTGTTCGGTACAAGGGCATCCTTAATCCAATACAGACCTTCGAACTTCGGCGCTGGCTTCGCCGCAATGCCCTTGGCGGTCGAGGATAGGGGATGGCTGCGTTTTCACACTCTGCCACCTGGTTTGAAAGTTGGCTCTCGCCGCCGGCGTCATAATAGCCGGCTTGGCGTTCTTGAGCCGCGCGCGCTCTCGAAGCGGCGCGCGCGTGTAACTCTGGAAGGGCCTCCATTCGCTTCTTCCAGCGAGCCAAACTTTCATCTTGAGCCGGGGCGTTGCTGCTACCTCTTGCATCCTCCGTTGCGTGCCAGGAGGTTCTGGCTGTCTCCCATAGAGCATTAGGGCCCGGCTCATCCCGGTAGAACTTTGCTCAGCCGTATTCATGGCGAAGAGAAGTTCCGGAAGATTCTCGTCCCATGTACTATGCCGCTCCTTAAGATAGGATGCGACCATCGTCTTTAGGGTACGGTTGGCTCATTCCACCGGGTTAGCCTGGGGGTGATAGGGGGGAGTGTGAGTGTGATGCGCACCGCGCTCCCGCAGGAAGTCTTCCACGGCATGGTTCTTAAACTCTGTGCCGTTGTCAGACAGGAATACTTCCGGGCAACCGAATCCAAGAAAGATCTTCCGACTCAGTTCCGCTATCACCGTCTTCACGTTTGCTTTGCGTATGGGATGCCTCCACCCACCTGGTAAAGAGGTCCTGGAACACCAGGATGTACTCGCAACCTTTGGAGCTTCGAGGCAACGGTCCGATAACGTCTCCAGCTACGACCTGCCAGGGATTGTCGATTACTCGGCGCCCCATGAGGCCGGCTGGAGCCCTTTGCTTCACCTTGAAGCGCTGGCACGTCTCGCAGTTTCACACGTACTCCTGCGTTTCCGCATAGTAGCGCGGCCAGTAGTAGCGCAGCGCGACTCTGGCGAACGTCTTCTCTCTGCCGAGATGTCCAGCGGTGGCGTCGTCATGGCATTCCTGCAGCACCTCGCGACGATGTTCTTCTGGTACCACCAGCTTCCAGGCATCGTCGTCGTCGCCGAGGGTTGAGTCTACCTCTGAGTTGGGACGAGCCAACCTGCTCGTTGGGTTTTTCAGTTGGCATATCCATCGTAAGCTGCTGTGGTCTGTCACTACCTTAAACTCGTACCACTCGATGTATGGGCGAAACTTTTGGATGGCCCATAGTACCGCGAGGCACTCTCGCTCGGTAACGCTATAATTCCGTTCCGCCGATGTGAGCACACGGCTCGCGAACTCGATCACCCTCTCCTGTCCTTCCAACTCTTGAAGTAGCATTGCGCCTAGGCCCACGTCACTCGCATCCGTCTGCACGATGTATAACCCCTCAGGATGGGGTCGGTGCAGCACCGAAGCGGTCATCACCATCGCTCTCAACAGATCGAAAACGTGCTACTGCTCTTCGAGCTACCCATACTTCTGGTTTTTCTTCGTCAGGTTCGTAAGCAGCTCAGCGATGGTGGCGTGGTTCGGGATGAACTTCCGATACCACGAGGTGGTGCCTAGGAACCTCGGCAGTGCCTTCAGGTTCTGAGGCACCGGCTAATTTCTAATTGGTTCGATCTTCGCCGGGTTAGGCCTCGTGCCGTCCCGGTTAATCAAAAAACCCAGGTATGCTACCTCTGGCTTGCAGAAAACGCACTTATCTGCATTAAGCGTCAACCCAGCGGCTACTAGCCGTTCTAGCACTATTCGGAGGCACTCCTTATGCTTCTCGAATGTCTCGGCGACAATTATAATGTCGTCGAGGTAGGCATAGACGTACGGCTCCAGCTCGGGTCCGAGCACCTGGTCTATGAGCCGCTGGAAGGTGGCGGGCGCGTTCATAAGCCCATACGGCATCCGCCGGAATTGGTATAGCCCCATCCCGGGGACCGTAAAGGCTCTTATGGATCGCGCTTCCGCCGCCAGAGGTATCTGGTGGTACAAACTCTTATGATCGAGCGTGGAGATGAACTTCGCCTTCCTCAATTTCCGTAGAATATCCTGCATATTCGGTAGGGGATAGGCGTCTGGTTCCGTGACTGCGTTCACCTTGCGCACGTCTTCACAGAACCGCCGTGTTCCGTCACTCTTCCGCGTCATCACGATGGGGCTCGACCAACCGCTTCGGGAGGGCTCGATCACGCCCTTTGCGAGCATCTCCTTTATCTGGCGGTGCATCTCCTCTTGCACTTTATCCGAGACTGGATAGTCCTTCTGCTAGATTGGTCGAGTGTCCCGCAGAGTGATCTCATGCTCCACGCCCGTTACGCATCCTAAGCCTGGCGGAAGCTTGCTCAGGATGGCGTCTACCATTTCCTTCAGCTCCGCCCGCTGAACGTCCGTAGCGTCCTCGAGCCCGATAGCAGACACTGCGCTTGGATCGGCCGTCAAGCTGACTACTTCCAGTTCGACGTAGGCTTCTGAGTCCTTACAGAAGAGCCTATCCGTATCCGGGTCAAGTACAGCCCTGAACGCACGTACGAAGTTGACCCTTAAGTAGCAGTCTGCATTGAGCTGGGGCATAATGGCGACTCTAATTTCGCGAGTAAGCCCCCCCACGGTGAGTGGGAGAAACACGTGGCCTAACAAGGGGCTGCGGCTATCATCCGCAAGCCTCACGCCTTGTTTCTCGGACGCTACAAAATCTTCCCCGAGTGCTGTGGCCAGTTGGAGCCCGATGGTGCCCATCACCGTGATGGATGCTCCCGGATCCAACAGCGCTCGGAGGTTGAAATCACCCACCTCAATTCGAACCCACCAGCGCGTCTCTGCGATGGTTGGTCGGTCGACGGAAGCTTCTCCTCGATCTGGAGGCGGGTGAGCATCTGACTCCTCCAAGGCCGGGCGAAGGTCGCACGCGGCCGCAGTGTCCTCGCACACTGGAGTCGTGTTCGGGCTCGGCACTCGGAGTGCCGCCGGGGTTGGCTCGAGTGGGTCTACTACCACTGCTCGAGCTCCCCGGGGACTTGGGGCGGGGGCGATTTTCTCTAATCGCCCCCCTTTCCGTTTCCCGAACAATTGGGGCAATACCTGGCTATATAGCCGATCTTGCCGCATGAGTAACAACTCAGCGGCAGCCTCGGCTCCCCTGGGGTTCGACCTCCGGGTTTTGCAGGCGGCGCGGAGTCCCCTCCCAAACTCGCATCCTTGCCCATCGGAGTTGGCGCCGGAGGCCTCTGTGCTCCTGTTCGCCCAGGCGGCTGATGGCCACGCCCTCTACGCGAGCCACCAGGCGCATGCCTCGATGGGTGCTCTGCTCGAGGGCTTGCCAGTTCGGCAAGGCTCTACTTTAGCACCCGCCGAAGCATGTCCTCCAAATTCTCCGATTTGGGCTCTGTCACGCCGACCGCAGCAGCTACTTTGCCCTCCTTGGCGTCTGCCTTAGGCTTCCTCTGCGGGTTGGCTTTAGGGGGCGGCTTATAAGCCATCTCCGACAGTAGCGTCGTCGCTGGCTGTGGAGGGGGCCTGTAAGTTCTGGAATTTTCCAGAGTCTGCTGCCGCCTCCACCGCCAGCTCTAACAGACCCTCTATTGTCTGGAAGTTTGTCCTCCGAACCATGGCTTGCAGCTGTGGTCGGAGGTTCCGGTGGAGTTGATCCAGCTGTTGCTCCAGCTTGGGGGGAGGCGATATCTTGCGATTGATCGCTATGAGGCACGTGATGTAGTCCCTCACGGCCTCCTCTTCCGCCTGGGTGCGGTTATTAGCCTCCGCTATTAGCCGCTGCTGGAATCCTTTTGTCGTTCCGTACTAGCGCCTCGCCGCTGGTACGAAATCTTGCCACGTAGCTTACTTCTCCTTCTCGTTGCAGTACCACGTGGCCGCTGTGTCCGTGAAGAGCTCCGATAGCGACGACAGCACCTCTTCTACCGTGAGGTTGGCCAGGACTCTGCAATCTTCGAGCCTCAACAGGAGTACGTCTATGCTCTGGCTCTTCGCGCCAGGGAAGCGTATCTGCCACTTCCGCAATATTTGGCCGATATCTCTCGAGTGGAATAATCCCGACCTCGAAAAATTGGCCAACGTTCCTGGCGCGGAGTATTTGGGCCAGCTCGTACCTCTCGCCGAATTTCGACGGTCACCCCCCCTCCCAGGCTGGGTTTACGCCCCGTAAGTCAGCCTGGTCACTAGGGCGAGCTGGCGGTGGCGAAGGCTGCCTACGATCCCAGGCTTCGTTCTGCCCTGGGATCGTGAACGTGTCTTCAAACCGCACGTTCAGTCCTGGCCTGGTGTCCGCTATCTGAGTGCTAGACGCTGTTTGTCGCTGGTCGTCTAGTTTGTCCTCCAGCGACCTTACTTTTGTCTCCAGCTTCGCTATGTGGATATTGTACGCTGCTTGTCGCTGGTGGTCTGCTGTTATCCTCTCCTCCAGCAACTTTACCCTCGTTATTAGATCCACTAATAGCAGGCTGACGTCCTTAGGCACCTGGAACTCTGTCCCGTCGCTTGCCTGGAGACGCAGCATGTCTCCCTGCCGCGTATCTTCCATGTCGTCATGAACGTCGCCTTGTTGCGCGTGCTCCTCTTCATTTGCGCCTTCTTGATCAACTTCAGCGACCTCCTGGTATATGGCGTTCTCGTTGTGCACCGTGGGTTCATGGGGCTGTGGGTGTTGGGCTCGCGGCGCCGCCTGTGCCGTCGTCTCCCTCAGTAGTTTCGATATCGGCTCGCTCTTCAGTACTGCCTCCAATGGGTGTACGTCCCACTTGGAGGTTTCTACGAAGGTGCCGTTGTCTTCTGCTAGGAATTTGCCCAAAAGACTTGACCTCAATGATTTTCGCCGAGCGATCGCATCTCCCGGCTCCTCTGTCCCGTCAAAGCCATTTGGACAATACATTCCCAACACCCACTTAGTCAGTCTATCTTTCTTTCTGAAGACTGTGCTATAACGCCTTAATTCAAGTTGCGCCAGGCAGCTGTCAATCTCATTATTTGTGAGAGAATCTGCCCAATCCTCCACGGCTTCCTGGATGTAGTGCGCAAGGTGATTTTTAGTTCAATAACGCGGAACTCGAAAGTGCTTTTGCACTGCCAGTGGTATCCTTCACAAGGTACCTACTGGATTACCACTAACTAAGGAAAACACGAATTTCCGCAACTGGTGGTTCGGTCTCTAATCGCTAGACCCGGGTAACTCGCTTTTTCACCTGCTTGCTTGGACGTTATATCGCTTTATGGTTATTGCGCAAACGTAATTCGCTTGTTTGCGAATGTGCACAAGTTTTTATCGCAGGCGCGACGATTCAGCGCATGCGCAAACGATAAAATCGGTGAGGTTGCGATTTCGCGGATGCGTGAGCGTTTTCGCGGGGTTCTAAGTCTTCGATTGCGAATTGTAAATAAACTAATTGACTTTTCTTACTTCTACTATCTGCGCAAATCTATTCGGCACGCGAGCAAACGATTCCGCACCGAAAAATCGAAATTTGCGTTTTCCGCGTACTGCGCATGCGCGGAACTCAAGTCACTATATACAAAATGTCCTCCAGCGCATGAAAATTTCAATTTTTCGACCCTTTGCGCATGCGCAAACTCAAAATTAGTGATGCGCGCACCTCCCAGTGAGATGCGCTACCGATTCCGCGTGTTAAATCAAAATTTTAATTTTTCGACCCTTTGCGCATGCGCAAACTCGAAATTAGTGGATGCGCGCACCTCCCCGTGAGATGCGCTAATGATTCCACGATAGTGATTTTCCACTTTTTTTTCGATTTCTGCGCATGCGCGGCATCAAAATAACTGCGCGCGACCTCTGGGCCATCCCCCGCGTCCGCGCTCACGCGTATTTCCTAAAAATGCGGAAATTTACGCTAATAACCCTTAAAACACGAATTGGGTGCGTAATCTGCTACTTTACGCCCTGGCGTGCACGTAAGTTTCCCAACAAAGAGATCGAACGCTAAAAACCTATTATTGATAAAAAAAAATTCATAGTGTAATAAATAATAATTAAATAATTGTTAATTAATATCTTTGTTGCCCTCACTAAGTACTTCACCAATGCTCGGCCTTCACAAGCAGTATCCTCGCTAAGTACGTGCAGGCCGGATTAGTCCCTCCCAGCAAGGTTATAAACCACCAGTTGGTTGCCCTTGCACACACTATACACTTTTGTAATAATTAATTATCCCTCTCGATAATTAATTATTCGCAACGCGAGTCTCGACCTGTTTAAATAATCGATTATTCCTTAACCTATGCTTTCCAACACGTTAAGGGCGCCAGTTGTAACGGGGTTTAGTTATGGAGAGGGTATTAATCCCTCTCAGGGGTTCGCGGGGTAATATACGGGCGTATTCTACGCCCGCGCAACTCACCGTTGTAGAATCTCCTGTAGTCCGGCAGATCACCTGGCCTCGGCACAGGTTCCGAACATACGAGCCCGGCTTCTATTGTAGAAAGCCTAGGCCGCTTTCCACTAGAACCGGCGCTGCGCTCTGCCGCTGCTGCCAACTGTTGCCCGCGAACTACCGGCTGCTCGCTAAGACCTAGCGTTACCAGCGCAGCCGGCTTTTCCCGCGTACAAAGCCGCTCGGTCTAACCTCTCGAGCGGCTATTGAGATACTTACTCCCGCTACCGATGTTCCTCTAGGAGGCAATGCCTGCGACTAGCTGCAGCTACTAAAAAGGGTAGAGGGCGGTATTCGGGAAATCATGCATAGGTTAAGGCGCGCTCAATAAATACTCGTGACTCGACAAGTTAAGATAAAAATGAACGATTTAATTGCACTAAAGATAGACGCGCTAAGGGGCGCGAAACCCGGACAATAGTCTAACAAATAATAACCGACAGGCCGAGACTTTCGATACCGCACGCACGCTCGCGGTTACGGCGGAGCCGCTTATTGGCGGTTGACGGGGGGAATGATCTCGCGCTCCCGTTACCAAGAAACGCTGTTACCAGTGTAGAGCCTACTTACTCGTGGCTGGCCAGCCATCGCCCTCAGTCTACGCAACGCTGCCTCTCTCTCCCTCTCGTGCCCGTCCTTGCACTCGCGTACTCCCTCTCTCTCTCTGCCGCTCTCACTCCACCTATGGGTGGTGACGCCGTCTCGCGATTCGCTGCAGTGGTGGAGGCGCGGTACACACACACACAAAACTAGAGACGCGGAGCTCACCAAAACGCGACTTGTTGCGTGTCACGGCGGTCGACAACATGGCCGCGCGTTCCCGCTCGTAGCGGCGCGCCGGCTTCGTCTCCTTCTTCATCTGCTTAGTGCTTGTTCCGCGCGGCGCTCTGCCGATCGCCGAACGTGTCAGCGCGCGAGATTCAGATCTCGCAACGCAGTATGCGCGATTCTCATAACTTATATCGGCGCCCGTTACAGTACTTTTATAAATGGTATTAAAGAGCCTTACCATTCTTACTTGCTACATTTTGATTTAGACGACGTTGAGGCATGTATAATAAAATGCCGTAAATACGACAACCATGAACAACAATGTGCTTTCCTCAATTTCGCACGACAACGTGATAACAAAACTAAGCCCAACGTATTCGGTACAATCAATTCTAAAAGTACAAACCCTTTTGCGACTAATAGTAATCCAAAAATTATTCACCCTTCAAATAATTTACCAAGTACTTCAAGAAATGTAAATCCATTTTATTTGCAACCAACACCCGCATTTGCACAAACACAACCTGGATTTATCCCCACAAATTATCGTAATAACAATTTTGGTCAAAATAATAATAATCTGCCAAGACAACAAAATTACCAACCAACACCAATGTCAGTTAGTACGAGAAATACTAACAAACAAAGCGTTAATCCAACTAATATATCAAATAATTCACCAGCACATAATAACTTTAAACCAAGAACGAACTTCTTTAAGAGCACAGGACCAGCAAACTTTATCGCGGAAGAGTTGCATCATCAACAAGAACAAGGAGAAGAGGAAGCAATCAATTATCAAAATGACTCACCTGTACCAGACCATGAAGAATTTAATGAAGAAAACGACGAGCGTGATAACTGCCAAAATTTTCAACAAGCTTCCGGTACGACAGAACCGACGTGATAAATTTAAATTCGATTAGCAATTCACCCGAATTACCCTACATAATAACGACAAATACACCTATTAAAATTCTCATCGATTCTGGAGCCTCATCATCCATTATCAATCCAGAAATTGCATATAAACTATTTTCAAAATTTATATTTCCTTACGAATTCGAAATTAAATTGGTGCACAAAACGACGAAAGGTACACATGCGCTTACCTATCC
The DNA here is from genome assembly GCA_036365515.1 of Torymus aiolomorphi. NCBI lineage: Eukaryota > Metazoa > Arthropoda > Insecta > Hymenoptera > Torymidae > Torymus > Torymus aiolomorphi. Next base: position 236,166,805 of record CM070874.1, on the reverse strand, counting down.
TATATTACGTGAATACGGTGACGACACACCTATAACTTTCTTAATAGCAACATGGCACTGTACGTACGATTGTTTAATCGGACATAAGGATTTGCAGAATTTGGAAGCGAATATTAAATACAAAACTCAAATTTTTAGCGCATCTAAATTTTAAATAAATTACTTTAAAAATATACCGGACGATCATCAAAATGTTAAAGTGAATCATCATCAAGAAATAGAATTACAGATAAGAACTGGTCATATGTACGAAGAAGAAAGAGATAAAATTACATCATTGTGCCAGAAGTACAAAGACTGTTTCTACAATGAAAATAAAAAATTATCAGCGACTTCTGCAGTTTCATACAATATAAGAACAAAGGACGATCACCCTATCTATGTAAAGAGTTTTAGATACCCATACCATCCAAAAGAAGAAATTCAAACTCAAATCAGAAAACTGTTAGACGAAGAAATTATTCAACCAAGCAACTCGCCCTACTCATGCCCCGTATGGATAGTTCCAAAGAAAGAAGATGCAAGTGGTAGAAAAAAATGGAGAATGGTAATAGATTATCGTAAACTAAACGACAACACCATCGAAGACAAATATCCATTACCTAGAATGGACGACATTCTAGAAAATCTGGGCAAATGTTCTTACTTTAGTACATTAGATTTGGCATAAGGTTTCCACCAAATACCCGTTAACAAAGATTCAATTGAAAAGACAGCATTTACCGTAGAAAACGGACACTATGAATATGTCAGAATGCCTTTTGGTTTAAAAAACGCTCCGGCTACTTTTCAACGTCTGATGGATAGAATTTTAATGAAATATCTACATAAATTCTGCTTCGTTTACATGGACGATATAGAAATATTTTCGAAATCACTCCAAGAACATTTATAACATCTGAAGCTAATATTCGAAGAACTAGAGCAATACGGTTTAAAAATTCAATTATATAAGAGTGAATTTCTAAGGAAAGAAGATCTATTTTTAGGCCATACAATAACAGCAGACGGAATCAAACCAAATCCCTATAAAATCAAAGCAATTCTAAAATATCCGATACCTAAAACCCAAAAAGAAGTTAGAATATTTTTAGGACTAACCGGCTTTTACAGAAAGTTCATAAAAAATTACGCAAAAATAGCGAAACCAATGACAAAAGCACTCAAGAAAAAGGAAAAAATAAATCCAGAAGATAAAGACTATAAAGAAGCGTTCGAGAAACTCAAAGAATTGATCACTAACGCACCAGTGCTCGTCTACCTAGACTTTACCAAACCATTTACTATCACAACCGACGCCTCAAACTTAGCAATAGGTGCAGTTTTATCCCAAGAACAACATCTTATCTCGTGTTATTCGAGGACGTTAAAATCAGCAGAATAAAGCTATCCGGCGATAGAGAAAGAATTACTGGCAATAGTAGAAGCATGCGGACAATTTAGACCATATATCTATGGTAGGAAATTTACGATTGAAACAGATCATAAGCCATTAACCTGGCTCTATTCTTCAAAAACGCCTAACGCTAGACTGATTAGATGGAGACTAAGATTAGAAGAATACGATTAAATAATCAAATACAAAAAGGGTTCTGAAAATTATGTCGCCGATGCTCTGAGTCGAATTGAAATTAATGCTAATAAAATAATAGAAGAAGACTCACTCTCAATGGTACCTCAAACACCTGACGATGCACCTGTCACACCCGAAGAAATGGACGAAATATTTGACGACGACATGGCAACAGTCCACTCAGCTGAAGAAAATCCGGCCTTTTCACTACCTATAACAGACAAAAATGTTCACGCTTTTAATTACAGCATTATCATAAAAGGAGGAAATAATTACAATTTAAACGTAAACAAAGATAAACTTAAAGTACAATACACGGTGAAAATTAATAAATCAAACGCAGAAACACATTTACTTAAGTTTTTCAAGGAAAATATTAAACCCTATAAGCAATATGGTATCTACTTTACGACCGAAGAATTGAAAAGAAATACGTATAGAATATTGAAGGATCATTTCAATGAAAAATTAAAACTAATCAAAACAACCACGTATACACCTACGATTGATAAAAATAATTTCATAAAAGAACTCGAGACATATCATAATCAAAATCATAACGGTATTCGAGAGACCTTATTACACTTTAAGAGAAAGCTCTATACACTTAATATGGATCGACTTGTTCATAATTTTATAAATCAATGTGAGATATGTCTAGAGCATAAGTATGAGAGAAACCCATATGAAACAGAAACATACGGCCCTATTATAGCTAGAAGACCGCTCGAACATATACACATGGACGTATTTCATTTCAACAAGGATAAATTTTTAACAATTATAGATATTTTTTCCAAATATGCTCAAGCATATTATCTACCGATAAACAAATTGAGACACTTTGCCTCACACCATAACTTTCCGGATAAAATTACGACAGACAACGGAAGTGAATTCAACTCAACAGTATTTAAGGAGTTTTGCCAACAACGATAAACAGACATACATTGAATGGACCTATAGAAAGACTGCATTCAACCCTAAAGGAAAAATTAAGTATTTTATCGAATCAAAATCCAAAAGTAACAGTGAAAAATCTTATGATCACCGCCCTCTTAATATACAGAGTATACACTTCACAACTAACTATACGCCTTTTAAACTATTATATGGACCTTATGACGAACTACAGAAACACATTATCGAGCCCGATGGCGATACCATAGAAAGATATGATATAGAAAAAAATGAAATTTTACTTTTTTATGACACGCTATATAGAAACCAAAAAGAGCAACAAAAGTTACCTAATAGTCCTGACAAATCGTTAGAAAATAAAGAAATTTACATGAAAACCCATCAACAACAACGCGACAAAACCGCACCACGATATCAAAAATTACTTGTAGAGACACAACAAGGCCCCTCATTAGGTTGCTATATACATGGTCAAGAACGCCGATACAATTTAAGAAGTGCCAAAAGAATAAGAATAACTTCTTCTTTACAGGACAATGAAGCGGCACTAATCTTGATGCTCATAGCTCTGCTCGCGGAGAGTAGCGAAATCAACCAAAATAAGACGCATTACGATTACCAACAAGGAACTGGAAGAATAGTTGGAAGTTATCATTACCTACATTTCAACATCGATGTTACTATGCTTTTGAAAACTTTGAAACATATAACAGCTAGCTATACAATATTATCTACCCAAAGCGAATTAAGAGAATCGAGTTTATTAAAGCAAGCTGAAACTCTATGTAATGAAATACACCAGAATCTACAGATAATAATGTCATCAAACATGAGAACGAAGACAGGGTTAATAAACGGATTAGGCACAGCTATAAAATACATTTTTGGGAACCCAGCTGCAAACGATTTTGAAAAGATAAACAACTACTTAAATTCTCTAAAAAATCAGCAACAGGAAAATATATTTACTTTAAATAAGTCAATAAGCATAATAAATATGATAAGTAAACAAATAAATAACAACATGAATATAATTAATAAAAATTTAAAAGACATGTGGAAAACTGTAAACGACCAAACTTTGCAATCAAATCTATTTGAAGCGATCATGACCCTCATAACCCAGGAGCAACATTTTCTCAGATTACTTAATAAAATTAAAAGATCATTTATTTTCAATGAACAAATATTCGACTTAGAATTGCTAACATATGACCAAATATCGGATATACGTGTACATTTATTGGCAATCTACTCTCAGAAAGAGTTAATATTACACTACCATAATTTGCTAGATTTTCGCTTTGCTCAGAAATCAATTGCATTCACACAAAATCTTATTGTATACACCATCAAAATCTCTATCCTTAATCCTATCGAATTTTCACTCCATCAAAGACTTGCTATAATCAATTACAACAATCAGACAGAAGTTAATACCACGCCATGGAGTTTGATCGGGTCATCTATAAAACTATTTGCTAATAAGTGCCGACAGATGTATGAAAGGAATTTTTTATGTCAACAAATTATAACGGAAAAAGTCAAACCGATTATCATTTCAATTAGTCCACCTTTAATATTGATATACAGATTATCTGAAAATTTAACGTTAATATCAAGTAATTATGCTATCAAGATTACACATGATAATGATCAAATGTTGTACGAATACAGGGATACCGACTTGACGAAAATCTTGGTGAAATGGAACAATCCAGCCTAATTTCACCTTTAGTTATCAAAGATCACCAGTTGAATTTCGAACCTCTAAAAACTTTGACATCACCTACACTAAATATGCCAGTTTCTAATCAAATTAGAACCGAATTCGTCATGTCTACAAGTTCAATTATATTAGTATTGCTGTTCATAACGATTACATCGGTTTACTTAATATACAAAATAAAAGTCAAGAAACAACGGCCACAACTTACTAAAAAGTCCAAAGATAAGGACATCAAAGACGAGGACGTCATTGAACTTGGCCATGGAGGAGTTATATGAGTTACCACATAGGTACTTAAACGCATGGGCCAGCCAGCCTCCTTATCGCTCCGAATAGAATCTGCATGGAAAAAGAGAAGCCAGAAGACAATGAAGATGCAATGTATACTTTTCATATATACTTTATACATATACTTTCTTTATACTCTCTTACTGCACTTCGCATCGACACTCGCCAGTCTCTGTCGGGCATCCAACCTGTAACGACGTTTTAATAAATCATTATTCTAATCAACACCCTTTGTTCGATTACTTACTTACTTTTACCTGCTTACTTACCTGCCTGTGTGTTACCTTTCCTTGGTGATCCACCGGGACTTGGCACATAACTGTAGCGTTCTATCTTACCGACCGAGCGCCAGCTCGGAGGGTAAATGAGCCCAAACCGGCCTAGCTCCCCTACTACCATTAAATGAATTTTGAGGAAGCCACGTGCCAATGAATTGGCAGCGGTTTTTTAATAATTATTGGGCACTCATCCGGTTTGCTTTCCACGGGCTTCGAAATGATATAACCTATGTTTCAACTTGTCATGGCTTCATAATTGTTGTGTGTGCGAGAAAATGAGAGAGAGAGGGAGAGAGCAGGCACTCCTGCGTGCGCATCTGACTGTATGTATCGCCCTGCATGTATATACACGCTTATTATGCTACTGCACTTTGGAGCATATCTTTAGTTAAAACTTGAAAGTGATAGGGACATGACTATATTTTAAATAATTATTTTCAAATAGACTAAATAAATATAATATGCTAAGGAGTATACTATTTTAACATTGTCAGTTTAAGATTATAAACTGATTAATGATCGCAATCATTCAGCAGATTCTGGGCAGATCTGGCCAGATTTTCCTAAAAAATCTGGGCATTAGTTAGTGAACTGGACAGAAAGTATGGCGAATTTTCTATCAGGGTGTGAAAATTAAAAAATTAAATGGTTTTCCGTAATATAAACTAGTTGATTTTATGATAGTAAAAAGAAGATATATTTCATTAACGAAATACCAATATACAAGTAAGTGTGGATAAATTGCTATTGTTCAAAATATAATAATGATGTACGCAAAGAATACGCCATATTTAGCCCCGAAATTCAAAACTTACGTTGTGATTAACTTTCCATATAATTGAGAAGTAATTGTTGAGATATTATATAGAAAAAAGTATTTCGACTATCCAACATGTGTTTTAGAGAAAGTTCTGAAATCCCCCGCTTAATTGCTTTTCCGTTATCCGACGCCCAACCTTATTTTATTGCACCCCCAAAGCGATGCTTCTAGCAGAAATGTTATTGCCCTTTGGGCCTCAGGGCATCGTTTCTTAGAAGCGAACTACAGTAGACTACGAACCGTCAGTCAAGCCACGTCATTGGTGATCCATGACGTGTGCCCTTTGTACACATAATTTTCTTTTATATATGCTTTATTTAATAAACGCAGTGGAAACAAACTAAAACTCTGTCTTAATATTTATTACAATATATTGTAACGGGATGGCTTCTGGGGTAAGATCCCAAAAAGCCACAGGCCAGCGATGCCCTAGAACACGGTGCCGCGGGTGTCAGACTAAAATGACTTGCCCGGGGATCTGCTCCTGGAATCCCGAAAACAACGCGAAGATCGCACGCGAACTTCGCTTTCCAACTAATTGGATCGCTGAGTTAAAAGCGCAATAACAAGGTCTATTCAAAATAATCCTTTACATCAAAAACGCGTCGTGTTGCGCGCCGACAAGAAGACGGGATCCGCCGCTCGGCGCCGGTGGATCAAGGTATCTATTTTCGCGGGCCGGTGAACGCACCACCGGCCACTCGCCGCTGCGAGTCGAAAATACACAAATAAATCGCTGCGCGGGAAGTACAAAGAGGCTTACCGGGAGAGGAGTGCACTCCTCTCGTCGCTCGATCACGAATCCGCTCCTGGGTCAGGCCTTATCCTCCGGTCGACTTCGGAGTGTTCAGGCTGAGTCCTAATGTCCAGCGTTCACCTGCAGACGCTTCGGACCCCAGGAGTGGCTCGGATTGCTCACGTGCGCTGCTCTTCGTGGTCGGTACGTGTACGGGCGCTGCTCTGCACCGGTGAGGACGCACGATACCGTTTTCTTCGCGGACGATCAAATTAACTCGCGTACGCGCGGTTTGACAGCCCGAGAGAATCTGATTAAAAAATGAATCGAGCGCGACTTTGTAACCGCCAAAGTCGCGCAGTCCCCGCGCGCAACTCGCGAATATATGGTTCGAGCGATGTCAACAAACGCTCGAGATGCCCAAATTCGCGGGAACGAGAGCCAAACGAGTTCGATAGAATACGGAGAACCGAGATTCTTATTTTCTCCGTATTTTATCCTGGAACTTCGTTATAATATAAATATTCAACAGTAATAAATTAACTGTTGGAATTATTCACCTTTGCAATGCATTTTTTCCAAAAATAAAATTCAGAATTTTATTAATTTTTGTGTCAAAATAAACATTGAAAAATCACGTTCACAACTAAAAAAAGTTAAGGGTTGCAATACCCTTGCGTGAAAGTCATGTCTACATAAGTGTCTTTTTATAAAATAAACTGACGTATATTTGATCGCTAAATTTCATTTTGTTCCAGAGATATTAGAAAAAATAGTTTTTGGGGGTGAGTCACGCCTTGCAATGGATTTCTTCAAAAATCCAAAAACACGTGATCTTTAGTTTTCAATTTACTTTATAATAGTATAACTTTGAATTAAATTCGGAAACTTTACTAATTTTTGTACCAAAAAAAAGTTGAAAAAATCACATTTACCCCTAAAAAAAGTTAAGTTTTGCAACGCCCTAGCGTGAAAGTCATGTCCACATGAGTACCTTTTTATAAGAAATAAACAGATTTGATTCATCAAAATATTCCAAGTTGTTCTTATGATATTAAAAAAAAACTTTTTTTGGAGGTAAACTTTAAGGGTGGTTTTAAGGGTTTTCACCCATAAAATCGATGTATTAGCATGTAAAAAAATACGTGTCTAATATTTTTGTATTTACTTTAACATATCACAAAATGAAGGAAATCGGTGAGGTCGGCCTCGGGTGCTTTCTTTGTAAGAGTAAATAACTATGTAAGACGTTTTTTAGAACTGTGAAGAAAATTTTGCATCGACTATAGAACATTTTAACCCATTAACGTCAAATGTGCAAGTTTGCACATACATACATTCGACGCCGTTAAGGCCATGTGATACTCAACAAAAATCGTGTTGGGTTCAGTCGATAATGTAGGGAGAGCCAACTACTGTGTATTAAACAGTAGATGGCGCTGAAGATATGCTTAATCTATATGCGTAGAACTTTTAGTTCCAAAATACTCGCACAGATGGCGTGCACTGAGAGAAGTGTTTAATGTCAACATGGGATCCTAAGATTCATAACTATTAGCATGCCTATATATTTAAATATTTCCAAATATACGCATTGTAACAGTTAAGTCACCATGTTCTTCTAAACAATTTCAATATGTTGCTATAAATATTGATATTGTAATAGGTGCAATATGAGATTTGCCGTCTAAAATCTCCCCTATTCGAATATAAGATATTGTAACAGTTACAATATTGCACTTTCGAATTCAAACAGAACATAAGTATTCTTCTCTCAGTGCATAATACAGGACATAATTTTTCTCATAAAAAATTATGAAAATATCCGTATCAAGTATATAAATTTTTTTCAAACAAATTATGCGAGAATAAATGAGATTTTAAATGAATCTTTAAAAAGTTTTCGGACCTATGTACAGGGGCCCGTCTTTTTTTTTTATAAATTTCATTTATCGTCATAAGAACTTGTGATAAATAATTTATCAGTTTTTTTATCGTTACAGAATCACACCCCAGGTAGCTATGCCTACCCTGTATAGGATGTTAGCTGCTTCAGACATATAACTATGTCTTGAAGTAAATAATAACATGTATAACAACATGTACTACTCTGGTTAAATAAATAAATAAATAAATAAACATAGATTTTAAGGTTATGTTTAGAAAGTTGTAATTTAGCTTCTCGTGCAAGATTCTTTTTTTGTAAAATTAATATTTTTCAAAAACCATTTCCAAAGCTGAAAATCGGTTTACGAATCAAAGTATACATCTTATCATGTAATGTAATTTGCTTACTGATAATAATTTCGTAGTACATAATAGTACTGCATAAAGCGATAATGGGACATTTATTAGTATCATCAGATACAACTTCTTTCCAACATACATTTTGAAATTTCTTATTTCCAATATATCATGCATTATTAATTTTCTTATTTCTTATTTTTGTGTCATACATTATTTATCATGTAAAGTAATTCGCTTACTTATAGTAATTTCGTAGTTCAGAATAGTACTGAGTAAAGCGATAATGGCACATGTATTAGTATCATTAGATACAACTTTTTTACAAAATGCATTCTGAAATTTATTATTTCTAATATATCATGCGTTATTATTAATTTACTTATTTCTTATAAATTAAAATCACACACTAATAATTTCTTATTTTTGTTTCATACGTTATATTTACCATGTAATATAATTCGTTTACTGATAGTAATTTCGTAGTACAGAATAGTACTGAATAAAGCGATAATAGCACATTTATTAGTATTATGCAAAATTATATAACACATGCAAAACGGTCTTTGATAATAAATTCATAAAGAAATTATCAATTACTGCAGTATTTTACGATAACATGCAATATCATAAGCATAATATTTTATTGCTAATCGATATGGAAATAGATTCCTGCGGTATTAAATAAAACCTTGCAAAATTATAACTACCACATTTGATTGCAGATTTAAAAAAATATTTAAAATAACATGTACATTTAGTTTTAAATTTTTTTTTATTGCAAATCAATAAAGAAATGATCTATTGCTGCAGATTTAATAATATTATAGAGAATTATGATAATTATTAATTGATAAAGAAATTATCAATTACTGCAGTAGTTTACGATAATATGCAATATCATAAACATAATATTTGATTACAGATCGATAAAAGGAAATTGATTCCTGTAGTATTAAATTAAATCATGCAAAATTTTTATTACTGCATTTGATTGCAGATTTAGAAAGAATATTTACATATAAAATAACATGCACATTAAGTTATACAAATTTTTTATTGCAAATCAATAAAGGAATGATCTATTACTGAATTTTCTGCGGATTAAATAATATTTAAAATTATGATAATTATTAATTGATGAAGAAATCATCAATTACTGTTTATTAAATAAAATCACGCAATATGGTAACACATGCATTTCATTGCAGATTGATAAATAAAACTATACTGTAACATCAACTTTGATGTTACAATAGTAAAAGTAGAGATTCGACCTATGACCAGCATACTGTAGTCGAACAGATAAGCCTATAACCAGAGAAAAACCTTGATCGAAGAGTAGGCTCTAGGTAGCCAATAGACACCCCTTTAAACACAGTACTTACATGTATTTTCCCTACAAATATACAAGAGAGTATGCGAACTCTCTACATCGATAAACGAAGAAGACCTTGAACAACAGCAACAACATGTATCTTGTAGGAGGCTTAGCTGTCGTAGCCTCCCAATGATTCCCCTTTCGCCTCTCTGCACCATGCTGATAGTATCTCTCTCTCACATTTGGATTATATCGTACCTGAAACACACATAAAAAACAATTACTGTAGGATATAAATTACTCAGTATATAGTTTTTCGAGTACGACTTTGTCTAAGTCCTTGGAACGATAGCCACTGCTTTTATAATCACCCTTCAAACGCATATGGAGATGGTGTCGCTCGAGCAGGAGATCACCATACTGGATGGAACCTCTCACCTGTAAGAAGAACACTAATTTAAATAGCAGTAAGACCACACAAATATTGAAATGGTACTAACCTGCTGAAAGACACTGCAATAACTTGAAGTGGGGAATTATGTATATCCAACACCTGTTGACTTGCTCATGGAGCAAGCATTTTGAGGCAGCAACTATAGCAGCTGGAGCAACCCGCTAGATCGCCTACATCTACAGCAATTGTCTGGCATCACTGAAAAAAGCACTAATTATCAGACACATGCATATTGTGTGCATAAGTATGACCACACACAGACCTCACCTACAACCACAACAAAGCAACATAACCTCCGTGAGTGACAGTCCTATGCGAGCAGCCTTGGCGAGAAGTGTGACACCACCGTCGAAGATGACGTTGAGAACAGCATATAGATTTATAAATCTTTCGATAACACTCACCACACTTTACTTCATTAAATGGGCCAAAATTTAAAACTCAAAAAGTAAATTCATCTTGTTCCAACAATATAAAAGCCTTATCAGATTTGGCGGGTGTATTTGCCATTCAAAGTTATCGATATTTACTTTGAGGTGATGTGACCGTACTTAATCTAAAAGAATATAAGAATAATAGATATCCACTTTAGTAATGCGTCTCAGATATCTCATGTATTTTTAAGTTGACTATATCAATCAGAAAGTAGATATAATTTAATAAAAAAATAAAAATATGTAATTTTTCAGTCTGGCAGTTCAAAAAAATACACAAGCAGTGTCTTAGTTAAATCTGAAAAATTGCAAACTTAATCCTAACGTAGTTTTTGCAACTGTGAGAATTGTTTTCATGTTTTTGACCTGCACCCTTGGCCTAAAGGAGTAGTTCCGTAAAAGCGATTTCGTTCATAATTTTTTCTTAAGCTTTCAGGGACCTTTTCTACAAGTACCAGTCAAAACATTTTTCCTAACGAAGTAATTGCGACTCTGAGAATTTTTTTTCGAGTTTACGGCATGGTATATCGACCCAAACGGGCTTTTCCGGAAAAGCGATTTCGTTTATAACTTTTCTCTAAGCATTGGGGGACCTTTCCTACAAGTACCAGTCGAAACATCTTCCTAACGACGATTAATTGCGACTCTGGGAATTTTCTTTTGTATCTTCGACATGGTATATCGGCCCGAAGGAGCTTTTCCGGAAAAGCGATTTAATTCATAAGTTTTTTGTAAGCATTGGAGGACCTTATCTACAAGTACCAGTCGAAACATTTTTCCTAACAACGTTATTGCGACTTTGGGAATTTTCATTCCAGTTTACGGTATGGTATATCGGCCTGAAGGGGCTTCTCCGGAAAAGCGATTTCGTGCATAATTTTTTTTTTAAACTTTGCGGGACCGTTTCTACAAGTACCTACCAGTCGAATCATTTTTCCTAACGACATTATTGCGACTTTGGGAATTTTTTATTTAGTTTTCGACATGGTATACCGGTCTAAAGGGGCTTTTCCGGAAAAGTGACTTCGTTCATAATTTTTTTGTAAGCTTTGGGGGACATTTTCTATAAGTAACAGTCGAAAAAATTTTCTTAACGACATTATTGCGAATCTGAAAATATTTTTTCGAGTTTACGGCATGGTATATCGGCCCGAAGGGGCTTTCCCGGTAAAGCGATTTCGGTCATAATTTTTTTCTAAGCATTTGAGAACTTTACAAGAAACCGTCGAAACATTTTTCCGAGCGACATAATTGCGGCTCTGGGATTTTTTTTTCGTGTTTAAGACATAGTATATCGCCGTCGGAGAGCTTTTCCGGAAAAGCGATTTCGTTCATAATTTTTTTCTAAGCATTTGGGGACTTTATCTACAAGAAATCGTAGAAACATTTTTTCGAGCGACGTAATTGCGGCTCTGGATAATTTTCTCCCGTTTACGAGACAGTATATCGACCGGGGGGGGGGGGGCTTTTCCGGAAAAGCGATTCCGTTCATAATTTTTTTCTAACCATTTGACGTCTTTATCTATGAGAAACAATCGCAACTTTTTTCCGAACAACGTAATTGCGTCTCTGGGAATTTTTTTTCCCGTTTACGACACAGTATATCGATTTGGGGGGGCTTTTCCAGAAAAGCGATTGCATTCATAATTTTTTTCTAAGCTTTTGGAAACTATCTACAAGAAACCGTCGAAACATTTTTCCGAGCGACGTAATTGCGGCTCTAGGAATTTTTTTTTACCGTTTACGACACAGTATATCGCCCTGGAGTGCTTTTCCGGAAAAGCGATTCCGTTCATAATTTTTTTCTAAGCATTTGGGGACTTTATCTACAAGAAACCGTCGAAACATTTTTCCGAGCGACGTAATTGCGGCTCTGAGAATTGTTTTTCCTGTTTACGACACAGTTTATCGCCCTGGGGTGGCTTTTCCGGAAAAGCGATTTCATTCATAATTTTTTTCTAAGCATTTGGGGACTTTACAAGAAACCGTCGAAACATTTTTTCGAACGACGTAATTGCGGCTGTCGGAATTTTTTTTCGCTTTTCCGACACTGTATATCGCCGTGCAAGGGTTTTCCAGAAAAGCGATTTCCTTCATAATTTTTTTTAGACCGTGTGAGACCTTTCCTTCAAGTACCAGTTGCAAAATTTTTCCTAACGAAGTTATTGTGACTCTGGGAATTTTAGTTTTCGTGTGTGTGGCTATGGGAAAATTGACTTGTCTGTGAGGGTGGTTTTGGAGGTGGTTTATGGGGGTAGCGAAGTGCTAAATTGGTTTTTACACTATTTTTGGCCCATTCCTACCCTGTTTTACCGTTTTAACCCGGTTATAATGTAAATCGCAAATTTTAGTTTTTTCGTTCACTACGAACGTTCGGAATTTCAAACACATCCAATAACTTATAACTACTAGCAATACTAATTAATACAAGATCTGCACTGTAAAGGATGTAACAGGCAGTCATTAGCTGTCAGATTGCCAACTATTACAGCCTCTGCAGTAGTGTCTGGATCACTGTTGTGCACCAGTTGTACAAACGGCAATGGCAGGTGCACACGCAACTTACATTTTACTTGGAGAACCTCTAAATAATGCCACCTCGTTATAGCGTTAACACTTCTCCATCATATTTCCATTTAGTATGAACGTCGTCATCAATTCAGTATTCATCTAGGTGATGCCTTGGGAAGGGTAACTGCGTCGGCCAGCCTCCAAAGGAGTAAAATCAAACGACGCCGTGCTGTCTTTTGCGGGAGCTCTTCGCCTTCGGCAGAAAAAAAATGTATTAATAAAGTGTCAAAGATTAGGTATGAGGAGAGCAGTATTAAACTGCCAGGAATAAGGGAGCAGGTAGACGAAAATTAAGAGGTTAGGTTCATCTATGCTACGTACATAATAAAGTCCCAGTCGTAAGCGAAGTACTTACACAAGTCCGTCGCAAGAAGGTGCGCTTCATTCAACTCGACCATCGCCGTCGTTTCCCCATTTTGTTCACCACGGTGATACCTCTCGAGAAGTAGTAGCTAGCTGTATCGGCCACCCTCGAGGGGAGAATCAAATGACGCCGTGTTGTCTTTTGCTGGAGCTCTTCGCCTTCGATAGAAAAAAAATGTTTTAATAAAGTGATAAATGAAATTAAAAATGTTTTAGAATATATGATTTTTAAAAGTCGAAATACTTCAGAAATTTTCGTCTGATTTCTTATTTTGGGAGCTTTAACTATTGGTCTTATGCCCTCCTACATAGTTTTTAAATAAAAAAGAAAAAAACAACCCCATATAACAAATTATTAATATTTTAAATAAAAAATAACTTTTGACACTGATTATATAGCCAATACATCCTTAAGTACAAAAGACCCTCGGCATCTGTGCTACTATTAGGTTAAAATTTATGGGCACTGACTAGTAGGTTATTTGTGTAACATTAATAGAACTAATAAAGACGCAACAATAGCAGATTCAGATTTTAAATGTTAGAATGTACCAGTGCTCCTTCATTCTATCACCTGAGTAACAAGTATCTATGACATGAGTGTCATTATGAAAAAGCATTCATATTTTGTAAAATTTTCATTCCGAAATTGTCACTGCTCACTTGCATTCACTAATAATCCACTCAGTAATACAAACAAGTTAAAAGAATATAACAACTTAGGATTTTACATCTAACGTCCCCTGCATGAATGAAGAAAATATAATTAGAATTATTTTCAAATAATTTATCATAAAGACATTACCTCTCTAAATTATGTAAGCTAAACTAGAAGTTCCGAAACCCATTTTATACATCGATAAAGCATTTTCAATATTTTGACTTTGGTATATAACCAACCGGGTAAAGGATTTTCATGAGATAAAGCTTATATCCTTCGTATTTTGTTCATATTTATGATTTGAAAAGTTTCAAATATGAGAATTTCCTAATTTTAAGTTTTCTTATATCTTTTGTGATTTTTACCATTTAAAAATGACTTATTGAAGTAATTTATTCAAGTACCACTCTTCGAACTAGAACTGTGATTAAAATACAAGGAATGTAAGCTTTGACTCGTAAAAAGCCATTACCCGGTTGCTGGGAAAAGATATTTACTTCAATAAATCATTTTTAAATCGTAAAATTATTAAAATTTACTTAATTATTGAAATTATTATTTCAGATTCTGTGGGGGTAATTATAAACAAGGGTAATCTGACTTGTCATAAATATTAATTATTTTAATTTAATTTGTAAGACTGTAAGGCCGATGGAAAAATTCTTATCAGTTGACAGTCAAATGGTAAAAATCACAAAAAATGTAAGAAACCTTGAAATAAGGAAATTTTCATATTTGAAACTTTTTAAATCATAAATATGACCAAAATATCAAGGATATAAGCTTTATCTCATGAAAATCCATCACCCGATTAGTTATTTACCAAAAGCAAAATATTGAAAATGCTTTACCGATGCATAAAATGGGTTTAGGAATTTTTAACTTAGCTCACATTGTCAGAGGTAATGTCTTTATGATACATTACTTGAAAATAATTCTAATTATATTTTCATTTTCACAATGATAACTTTATGATATATTAAAAATCATTGTAGTGTTACAAAACTATATATAGATGCTGCTCTGCTTTGATAAAATGGAGTACAATCTGAAAAAATCTATTTACTACAAAAAGGCAGATCCATTATTCGTGTTGCATTCAGATGAATGTATAGCAGTGAGCATCATTATATATACAGGACATATACATAACCTAAAATATAATGATTTTATTTGACCAAAAATTCTGACCAGAAAATGTCGCCAGCACGCGGTGTTCTGACCAGAATTTTCACAGGTTAGCGCAAAGCTGCAGGTATGACCCATTATTTAAAAAAAAAAATTATAAAAGCAGATAATAAGTTAAAACTCAAAATGTTTTACATTTTGATTTTCATTCTAATTACGTAAAAGATTGATTAATAATAAATGAAAATTATTAATAAAACGTTTACTCAGGGTCATAATTAATATATGCTACAACTAATATTAATTAGTGGTATCCAAAATAATAAGTGTAACTTACTGATCTGGAGCTGAACTATTCTAAATACAATTAAGACAACACCATCACAATCACGCTGCAACTCCTTCTGTGATGGATAAAACAAACTGGTAACTTCTATTCCTTCAGCTGCCGTCGAAGGTAATATAATTATTTGAAGGCGTGTTGTCATCCGCAGGAGCCCTTCGCCTTTGGCAAAACAAAAAATATTAATAATGCGTTAAGCAGTGGGGATGAGGAGAGCAGTATCGAACTGCCAGGAATAGACAGATGCAAAGTTGGAGGCTAGGTTCGGCTACACTACAGGATAAAGTTCAAATCCGAAGTGAAGTACTTACTCGAGTCTGTCGGGAGCGCGGACTACATTCAATTAGGCCTCCGCCGTCACTTCCACAATATATTTGCCTACATAATGTCCTTGAGAAGTGGTAGTTGCGTTGGCTGCCCTGGGAGATAGTAGAATTATATGAAGACGTGTTGTCTTCTGCAGGAGCTCTTCGCCTAGGGCAAAGCAAAATATATTAATAATGTATTAAGCACTGGGGACGGGGGGAGCAGTATCGAACTGCCCGGAACAGAGGAGTAGACAGATGGAAAATTGGAGGCCAGGTTCACCTATACTTCAGGATAAACACCAAATCCGAAGTGAAGTACTTACTCGAGTCTGTCGCAGAAGCGCGATCTATATTCAATTAGACCTCCGCCGTCACTTCTACAATATCTTCACCTATATAATATCCTTGAAAAGTGGTTGTTGCGTTGGCTGCCCTCGAGGAGAATAGAATGTTATGTGAAGACGGGTTGTCTTCTGCAGGAGCTCTTCGCCGAGGGCAAAAATAAATGTTAATAATGAATTAAGCAGAGGGGATGAGGAGAGCAGTATCGAACTGCCAGGAACAGAGGAGTAGACAGATGGAAAATTGGAGGTTAGGTTCACCTATACTACAGGATAAAGACCAAATCCGAAGTGAAGTACTTACTCGAGTCTGTCCCGGGAGCGCTGACTACATTCAATTAGGCCTCCGCCGTCACTTCCACAATATCATCGCCTACATAATGTCCTTGAGAAGTGGTAGTTGCGTTGGCTGCGCTGGAGGAGAGTAGAATTGTATGAAGGCGTGTTGTCTTCTTCATTAGCTCTTCGACTAGGGCAAAGCTAAATATATGAATAATGTATTAAGCAGTGGGGACGGGGAGAGTAGTATCGAACTGCCAGGAACAAATGAGTAGACCGATAAAAAGTTGGAGACTAGATTTGGCTATACTATTAAAAAGAAGTTGGAGGCTAGGTTTGGCTATACTATTGAAATGTCCACACACAATGCAATACATACAGAGGGATTGAGGGGGAAAAAGCGCATGTGCATTTCAAACTAAGACCTCCTCACCCTTGCTCAAAGTTTACCAGAATGTCCAGACACAATGCAATACATATAGAGGGATTGCGTATCCAATTTCAGATCTCCTCAATCAGACGGTATGGAGGAAATAACTTTTTTTTCTTGCAAATTTCTTGAAAAACAAAGAAAATGCTGTATCTCCACACTGGCTGATTATTTAGATCAGAAACTTGATATATAATCCCTCAACATGTATAACATAGTGTGAGTAAAGTTTAAGATATTTGCTGAGAATGGAAAGGGATCTTTGGAATGAAAAGTCGAAAAAGCGCATGTCAATTTCCAACTAAGACCTCCTCATCCTTTCTCAAAGTTTACCAGAATCTCCAGACACAATGCAATAGATACAGAGGGATTGTGTATGCAATTTCAGATCTCCTCAATCAGACGGTATGGAGGAAATATCTTTTTTCTTTAAAATTTCTTGAAAAACATAGAAAATGCTCTATCTCCACACTGGCTGATTATTTAGATCTGAAACTTGATATATAATCCCTCAGCATGTATAACAAGTGAGCTGTAAAGTTTAAGATATTTGTTGAGAATGGAAAGGAATCTTTGGAATGAAAAGTCGAAAAAGCGCATGTGCATTTCCAACTAAGACCTCCTCACCATTGCTCAAAGTTTACCAGAATGTCCAGACACAATGCAATACATACAGAGGAATTGCGTATGCAATTTCAGATCTCCTCAATCAGACGGTATGGAGGAAATAACTTTTTTTCCTAAAAATTTCTTCAAAAACACAGAAAATGCTGTATCTCCACACTGGCTGATTATTTAGATCTGAAACTTGATATATAATCCTTCAGCATGTATAACATAGTGTGTGTAAAGTTTAAGATATTTTTTGAGAACGGAAAGGGATCTTTGGAACGAAAAGTCGAAATGCCGCATGTACATTTTCGACTAAAACCTTCTCACCCTTTCCCAAAGTTTACCAGAATGTTCACACACAATGCAATGCATGCTGAAGCATTGTAAATTGAGTTTCAGATCTACTAAATCAGCCAGTTTGGAGGAAATTACTTTTCTTTCTTGAAAATTTCCTGAAAAAGCACAAAAATTGCAATATCTCCAGACTTGCTAATTATGTAGGTCTGAAACTTTATAAACTATCCCTTAGCATGTATTCCATTATGTATGGAAAGTTTAAGATACTAGTAGGAAATGGAAAGGGATCTTTGGAACGAAAAGTCGAAATGCCGCATGTGCATTTTCGACTAAAACCTCCTCACCCTTTCTCAAAGTTTACCAGAATGTTCACACACAATGCAATGCATGCTGAGGTATTGTATATTGAGTTTCAGATGTACTAAATCAGCCATTACGGAGGAAATTACTTTTCTTTCTTAAAAATTTCCTGGAAAAGCACAAAAATTGCATTATCACCAGACTTGCTGATTATGTAGATCTCAAAGTTGATATACTGTCCCTGAGCATGTTTTCCTTTATGTATGGAGAGTTTAAGATACTTGGAGGTAATGGAAAGGGATCTTTGGAACGAAAGTCGAAATGCCGCATGTGCATTTTCGACTAAAACCTCTTCACCCTGTCTCAAAGTTTACCAGAATGTCCAGACACAATGCAATACATACAAAGGGATTGTGTATGCAATTTCTGATCTCCTCAATGAGACAGTATTATACTTAACTAAAGTGGGAGCTGTTCCTGGCTCGAAAAAGATCAGCAGCGCAGCAGCTGAGATCTGGAGGAAGGAGCAGCAGTGACCTGAAGAATAAAGATGCACTACTTCCACATGGCAGCTCTCTCTCGTCGCAGATCTACGAAGAATAGAATATAAGAAAACAGCAGAGACAGAGAAAGTATAATAGTCGCACTGATCTCACCTGTAAACACAGAGAACAACATAACCTCTAAGAGTGGCAGCCGTCGTATGCTAACAGCGCAGGAGAGAAATCCAACATCGCCGCCGAAGCCAATCTCTTGGACAGCAGCAGAAGGTCTTTTTGAACAGCAGAGCAGCAACCTCAACACCGAAGAAATCGTTTTCTGTCGTCGTACTTAAGCCTGGAAGCGCGTGCGCACTAGAGCTTTGGTCGATGCGGGCCATGCGGCGCGTCGGCGCCGAAGGATGCTGCGGGCACATGTTTGGAAAGAGCTAGCCGGAGCAGGGGAGTGAGCACGCTGCACGATGACTAACGAGCTGCAGCGCATGCGCTTGGGCATACACGCACACGGCACACTAAAAAAACAACGAAGAGGGTGCAGCGATGTCGATCTCGCCAGCACTAAATACTGCACTTATTTACACTACACTAGTCTGACTAGTCACGAGTCACTAGGTCACTAGGTCACAACATAACGGACGCGACACGGTGGTCGACGAGAATAGCGTCGGCGGCGGCCCGGCCGCCCGGCAGTCCCGCGGCCGCGGAGTCATTGCGCCATCTATAGTCATTTATGAGAACTGTACAACGTAAACAAATATAATGCTTCAAAAGAGGTTGGTACGACTTACTTTGCACCATGCACAACCATTTTACGTTAGTGGTGAGTAGTTTTGCCAACCTCACAACTCATTGTCGAAAGTTTATTTATGGAAAAAAATAAAATAATACTTTTTATCGATTTTCGAAAAACGAAGTCTGTAAGGCGCTCGCAAACGGTACAGGGAGTATATGTGTAAAATTTCAGGCAGATCCGATGTACTCGTATATTCGAGCTTTTATCCACTTTTTAAATAAAAAATTTCACTAGAAAGTGGATAACTCGATGACAATTATCATTTAAATTCTGAAACTTTGGCATAATCATCTTCAAAGAATTCCCGAGCGCCTGACAGAGCGTTTTTGTCCGAAAAATTATTAATAATTTAATTATTACTCAATATGTAGTATGTTACCGACATATCGGTAACGCAGGGATTTACACTTGAGTATCACATGGCCTTAAAAAGAATCAAATCGGTCGGAAAATAATCTGCAAACTACGTTTTCCGATAAATTTTAGCGAGTACTTTCAGAATCCGAGGTGCAAAACTTGAAAAAAGCTTCTTTTATTATTATTTTTGCGATTTTAAGGTAAAAACGTGAAATTTTTGCGATTATTTTTTGAAAACCTCAAATTTTAACACGCAATCCTTTAAGCAGTAGGTCTGAATCCTACCGCAATCGTGCACAAACTATTTTTCCTTCAAAACCATACACAAATGGACATTAAAAATCAATATGGCGGATTCAATATGGCGACCGGAAATCGAAAAAAGTAATGAATCATTGATTAATTTTTTACTCGAAAAGGATTAGCTTTACAAAAAAATTTTATATAACAAAAAGTGCTTAGAATTATCCAAAGAATAAGTGTGAATTTTTATAGAATTTTTTCGACAATTTTTGGTTTTTTGGATTTGGCCATTTTTTTAAAAATCCGAAAATGGTCCAAAAAAATTCTGAAAAAATTCACACATATTCTTTGGATAATTCTAAGAACTTTTTGTGGCGGAGCTCAATATGGCGGATCCAATATGGCGACCGGAAGTCGAGAAAAGTAATGAATCATTGATTAATTTTTTACTCGAAAAGGATTAGCTTTACAAATAAATTTTATACAAACAGTGCTTAGAACTATCCAACAAACGTGTGTAAATTTTCTGACTTTATGGACCATTTTTGGATTTAAAAAAAAAATGGCCACATCCAAAAAACCGAAAATGGCTCAAAAAATTCTGCAAATATTCACACATATTGTTTGGATAATTCTAAGCACTTTTTGTTCTATAAAAATTTTTTTGTAAAGCTAATCCTTTTCGAGTAAAAAAATAATCAATGATTCATTACTTTTTTCGACTTCCGGTCGCCATATTGGATCCGCCATATTGATTTTTAATGTCCATTTGTGTATGGTTTTGAAGGAAAAATAGTTTGTGCACGATTTTGGTAGGATTCAGACGTATTGCTTAAAGGATTCCCTGTTAAAATTGGGGTTTTTCAAAAACTAATCGCAAAAATTTCACGTTTTTTTCCTTAAAATCGCAAAAATAATAATAAAAGAAGCTTTTTTTCAAGTTTTGCACCTCGGATTCTGAAAGTACTCGCTAAAATTTACTGGAAAACGTAGTTTGCTGATTTTTTTCCAACCGATTTGATTCTTTTTAACGGCGTTGAATGTATGCATGTGCAAACGTGCATATTTGACGTTAATGGGTTAATGTTCATTTTGTTCACTTTTTGGCATGACTGTACGCCTTATTTCACAGTTTTTATGCAATATTTCAGAAAATATTTTCGAAGTGGACATGTTAAAAAAGGGATCTTGTTTATCAAAACATTGACGATTACACGAAATTTTAAAGCTATGACATTATGGCATCTATGTTTTTTTATATTCAGTTTCTAATTTTGCACTTCCCATAAGACTAATGTTAAATTTAAATTGCAATAATTCCGTGACCATTCTCGTTAAGGGTCTGAAATTTTGCACAGCTCTCTATATTATGATTTTTAATAACTATCAAATTTTGAACAACGTGTCATTATTTTCGTCTTATAGAGAGTCCAATCTTAAAGCATCGACTAGAACATTAAACATTGATGACGCTTTCTGATGTTGACAAGAAAGATTGGTCTACCACTGTGTCTTCGTCGTTATAATGCAGATGGTGCGATATTCGAGGAACGGAGGCAGGGTTAGAAAAGAATAAAGTTAGTATATATAAGCAGTGTGTTATTTGGCCAAAGAACACTATGTGTAACTTATCCTGACTAACCTACTCTAAATTAATGTAAACTAGCTTACATACCTCACTCGCTAGCGCTTGCTCGGTATAATTAACCTTTTATTACAAAAATACGATAGTATTTATATTAATTTATTAATTAAAAATTCTATGAATTGTCGAAAATTTGTTAGCAGGGTGAAGTTCTATTAATAGTTTATTTGTATTAAATTTGTGTAATGTTATATTTTTATAATGACTGGAAAAAGTAA
The DNA here is from genome assembly GCA_036365515.1 of Torymus aiolomorphi. Lineage (NCBI taxonomy): Eukaryota > Metazoa > Arthropoda > Insecta > Hymenoptera > Torymidae > Torymus > Torymus aiolomorphi. The sequence continues at coordinate 236,144,618 of CM070874.1, read as the reverse complement.
AATTATCCGTTTTCAGCACAAAATCTGTGTTAAAAACGCACTTTATTTTCAACTATGTATGAAAATAATAATCAATTGAAATAATTTTTTGTAGTAAAGTTAAAGTATTACTTCACATTAAAAAGGCAGCATTTTTTATTTAAAAACTTTTAAAGTACAATTCATATATTTTCAATAAAACATCTGTTGATTTAACGAGTTATTTCATAAGACTATTTCCCTATGAAATAGCCTTAGAAATCATGACATTTTATAAGGGAAAAATAAACTTATTCGACCTATTAACTTGAAATTAAGTATTGATTATGCAATAATAATACTTTAATTTAGCAATAAATTCATAAAACATATGAAATTTAAACTTTTTTGCCTTATTATTTCCTCATGGAGGAAGCATTGTAATAGTAAATTTTGAGTTTCGTTAAATCGCTTTGGAAATATGATTAAAGGTGTTAGAAATTCATTTCGCAGGATTTTATGAAATGTCTGTGTGGATGTGTAGATGTATGGATGTTCGGATGTGTGAACGTGCGTGCATCCGTGAGTACGTACGTGCGTGTGTGTGTGTGTGTGTGTGTGTGGACCACTGTACCTTGAGAACTATTCCGCCAATTTTAACCACCCAAAGTTCATTTTCTTTATTTTTTTGTGTGAATTGGCCAAAAAATCCAATTTTATTTTCGTCGAGGCCATTTTATTTTATATCGATTTTTCGATATTTGAAAACTTTTTTTTCGATTTTTTCGTACTTTAAAGTTAATATCTCTTATATTGTAACGCGTGCGCGAGTTAGGTAATTCGAGATTCGAATTACCCGCGCCGAGCAGGCATGCTCACCGGGGGCGCGAGCGCGCGAGCATCCTGACCGGATTAGAACGGTCTCGCGACGCGTAATATGCCCGTCGCGTACCCGCGAAGCTGCTACGGCTTTATAGGAGTCACGGCAGCCATCTTCGTGTCTGCCATCCCGCTGAAAGCATCTCATCCGTGTCTCTCGTAAGTTACCACGTCCGCGCCTTCCTATCGTGTTTTTAGAGTTACCGCGAGTGTAGAGTGGAGGCGCCGACTAGCGAGCGAGCGAAAGAAAGAGAGCGAGAGAGCGATACCGCGTCGCGTGTGCCACGAGCAGACAGAGACAACGAGCGAGGAGTCGGCAGCCAGCCCGCCTGCCGACCCAAATACAGCGAGCAAGAGAGAGAGAAAAAGAGAGCGCAACTGCTGTGCGAGCGACAGGGAGCGAGAGAGAGTCGAGTGCACCGGCTGCTCCTTCCTACCGTAAGTTTTCTACTCTCCTCTCGCGGGTTTATTGTAAAGGCTCGTACGGAAATCGCCCCGTGCAAGCTTTCTGTGCCGTGTATGGGTGTGTGTCAGCCCGCCGTACTTTAACACCGCGCGCGAAATTAGCAGCTTCGCCGCGCGCCGTATCGTTCGCCCGTTTGAATCTTAACGGTCGCGCGCGAACTAACTCATTTGTTCTAATCAGCACGTGCGTTGTGCTTGTAGTTGTTAGTGATTTTAATATACTGTGAAATCTAGTTACTCGTCGTGTTGTTCATTACAACCTGTCCTTCTCCCGGATACCGCCGCCTCCGCGGGAAAACGACTCCGCCGGTCGTTTTCATATCTGAGTATAGCGGCCGCGCGCTTTACTCTTCGAGCGCGCGCTTTTCACTCAGCGATCCAATTAGTTGGAAAGCGAAGTTCGTGAGCGATCTTCGCGTTGTTTTCGGGATTCCAGGAGCAGATCCCCGGGCAAGTCATTTTAGTCTGACACCCGCGGCACCGTGTTCTAGGGCATCGCTGGCCTGTGGCTTGTTGGGATTTTTCCCCAGAAGCCATCCCGTTACAATATATTATGATTTCTTTGGAAGCGGAATAAAATTATCTACAATTTGAAAAAAAAGTTTTCGATACCTCCACTATTTGCGGAGTTATTGATTTTTTGAAAATATGTTATATTTAAAAAATGATAATAGATAAAATGTTTTGAAAATTTTTTTACTTATATGTTACATGAAAATCGATATTTTACCAAATTTTCAAGATTAGATTGAGATTAGTCTCGAGAAAGAAAATAATTTATAAAAAAATGTCATTTTCTTTGTCCAATGATAACTGGTGTAAAATTGCCTAAATCTCTTTGAAATTTTAAGGAGGTATAGATTTTATGTATACATCGGTCGAGTTCATTGGCCGGATCGATTAGTCCCTAAATTTTGGAAATAATTGAGGTTAAAGATTACAAACTTTTTTTCGAACGCCATATTTTTTAAATTAAAGTAGATATCGGCACCGAAATTATTTCTGTTATAAGGAAAATTACCGATAGCGGAGCTTGTCCCTGTTAGTGAAAAGCCTAAAAAATCCCATAATTCATACAATTGCGAGAATAATAACGACTAAAACCAATATATTTGAGAATAATTTATATTTACTTCAGTAACTTTTCACAACAAATATACTTATATTTAGTATTTATAAAACATTTTAATCGTCTATATTTGTATGCATGTCTACGACTTATAGGTTATGTTTCTTGCATATTTCAGATGATAAAACTTTATGAGTTGTACTACTAAAATTACTTACAAAAGTGTAGTTGACAGAGAAATATATTTACTACTAATTAGAATATGTCATAAGTGACAAACTGTGCGCTAATATGAATAATTAACCGTGTTCCACTAATGGGACGTGTGTAAAAGCCCATTTCCCTATTTCTCGGAACACCGATTAACGCGTTCCATTAATAGGGACACTATTAGAATAGCTGTACCAGATATGGAACATCTTTTTTCGACGTAAAAACTAAGATAATTCTTCAAATACAACAGAAATATTAAATTTACTCTTTAAAAGCTTTCTTTTGATCTATAATACATATCATAAAAGTAATTTATTTGAATGTATCTTTAAAATAATAAGAATCTTGAAAATACTGTTCCATCGATGCGGACACTTCGACTAACGTCTGATTTTATTAATGTAATTAAAAATTAACATCCGATCGAGTGTTATATGACACTTTTTTATTAATTAGGCTCTACTTCGGCAACACGTGCAAAAATACTGTATATTTTGATTCAAATTTACTGAATATAAAGAAAAACTGATATCATCTCTAAAAAGCGTTTCACAACTCGTACTTTTACTTTAATTTGAATATACTGCATTGTACTAAATTTTCAAGTATATATTTTAACTATTTTATTGTTAAAAAATATTTTGTTTAAAAATCACGTTTTCGTCAATAACTTCGCAAATAATATAGCTATCTATAAAACTTTTTTTTCAAAATATAGAAAATTTTATAGCTTTTCCGAAGAAATCATAATATATAAGAGATATTAACTCTAAAGTACGAAAGTAAAAAAAAAAATTTGAAAAATCGAAAAATAGATATAAACCAAATAGAAATCGTTGAAAAATTGTATGAATTGTCGGAGTGTGTGAAACTCTCCTTTTTTCATTATCTTGCATGCGTAAAGTAGTGAGAAAATATCAATGGACCAATATAATAAGTTCGAGGAAGCTAAGTGCCAATGAATTAGCAGCGGCTTTTATTAATGAATACACTAATAGGGTCGACGATTAAGACTTATCTAGATGTGTGTGTTCTACTCATGAGGATTACCATGTTTTTACATGGTGGTTATTTTTTAAATTATCATTTTATTAAGAGATAAATATGTATAAGTTATTCTAGTTACTATAAACAAATTTAATCTAATCAATATTTAAACCAAGTCATAACCTCACTTTGAGATTAATACATAGGAATAGGCACACAAATAGGGGCACACAAATACAGCACAGATATGTGCCAGGGCACACTAATGCATGCACAATCGTTCTTTTTTATTCTACCTATAGTTATATGAAATATACCTATTTTTCAATAAATAAAAATACCAATAGTAAGATAAAATATTCAGTTATTCGAAACTACTTGAAGTTAAGAAAATCAAAATTATATCGTTACATATTTCATGCTTAATTATACGTTTTCCCTTCATAGCACATTAATTCGAACACACCCTATTATATAAATATTTTATGTGCAATTTTTTCTTCCTCAAAGAGGAAGCTTTGTAATGGGGAACAAAATTTTTGAGACAAAAAATGTTAAAAAACTTGTTTTAATATTTTTGGTACTAAAATCCGTCGTTTTTGAGCAAAAAAATGTTCGTATGAGTGTGTGTGTGTGTGTGTGTGTGTGTGTGTGTGTGTGTGTGTGTGTGTGTGTGTGTGTGTGTGTGTGTGTGTGTGTGTGTGTGTGTGTGTGTGTGTGTGTGTGTGTCTGTGCGTGTGCGTGCGTGTCTGTGCGTGTGCGTGCGTGTCTGTGCGTGTGCGTGCGTGCGCGCGCGCGTGTGTGTGTGTGTGTGTGTGTGTGTGTGTGTGTGTGTGTGTGTGTGTGTGTGTGTGTGTGTGTGCGTGTGCGTGTGTGTCGTGGATAAGTGTTGAACCATTCGACCGATTTGCATCGAACGAAACTTATTCTCTTCGTTTCGAAGGAGAATGAAAATGACATAACTACTTTTTGATTTTTCCGATTTTCTTTTGTTTTATAACCATAAAACGATTTTGAACTTTTCATTTTTTCGATTTTTTAATATATTAGAGCTATTATTACTTAACATGATAAATTGTTATTGAAAGATCTTTATACTACCTACATGTTCTGTTTCTAAAATTTAAATTATCTTTAGTCTGTCATTTGTAAGAAATGAACATATGGTATATACTTATTTTATTTATTTCTGAAAAAATATTTTATTTATCGACTTCAAATTTTAAGAACTGATTACACTTATGTAGTACAATATATAGCTAAAATTTCAAAAGATTATCTGGACTTTTCTTAGAGAAAAAAAGGATATTTTATAAAGAAAGTGCGTTTTCATTTCCAGATGATAACAGGAGTAAAAATCAACCAATCGCCTTAAAACTTAGCACAGAGATAGCTTTTTTATATCTTCAAACCGGGTTCATTGCCGAAAAAATCCAACCATTAAGACCAAAGATATTTGAGGTTAAAAATTTTATTAAAATTTCTTTTAATCCCTTTTCTTGAGAGAATATTCGATTTATTGACTTTAAATTGTAACTATTTATTACACTTATGTAGTATAACATCTAGCTAAACTTTCGAGAGGTTATATGCTCTTCTTTACGGGAAATAAATATTTTAGAAACCAAGTGCGTTTTCGTGTCCAGACGATAATAGGATTAAAAAATCAACTATTCGTCTTGAAATAAGTCATAGAGATAGCTTATATACAGTTTGTTAAAAAACTACCGCATTGGGTATATATCACGCGTAAGAGCATAAAATTCTAAGCATAAAAAGGACTATAAATCAATGCGATCGGTTCCGTAGATTTTCCCTAATTGTTTAATGATAATTGCTCGATTGGGCCAATGAGCGCTGATTCCACGTGCGGCTCGCCTCACCGTTGCCGTGGGACCTGCGAAAAATCTCAAAGACAGAGATAGAGCATTTCAGTCCCTGGAAAGCAGGGAAATTGCAACAATGATTTATTATGATCAGTTAACATATCGCACCACAAGTATTTCACAATTATTACACTTTTCATTGACAAAATACGTAACTCGTAAGTATTCCATAGTAGGCTAGGTGCATAAAATTTGCGACGTAGTGCTTCGCTATAATCACCGTTTAGTGCCCTCTTATCAAGGGCGACCCTACTGCGAACACGAGTGCACTTTACCTTCGTGACTCCTTACTCCTGACTGAGTCACACCCCGACCTAAGGCTTATATCTCGACAAAGGGGGTTCAAATGATGAGCAACAACAGCGACTCTCGTTCCGCCAGCGGTGCGACAGTGTAAAATCACTGACTATACACGGCGATAATTTTTAATTCCCTGAAAATAAGACTCGAAAGGACGATACACGGAAACATACTCGCTAATAACAACAATTCTTGTACTTAATAATTAGGTTGAATTTATTAATGTTAAACGGCGAGAGCGCAAGATGGCCGTGATGGTGAGCGCGTCTTTTTGGGTTTTATACAGCTCAAGATGGCCTCTGTCCCCCCGGACTCCAGCTTGATGATTTAATCCTGTAAAAGACAAATAACGACCCGAACACGATAAGTCTATAGTCTCGAAGGCTGGAAGCTTCCTCGAAGCACTCTGGAACGATCAGGGTCGCTGGCTACTCTGCACCTATATCTCGACCTGCACTACACACTCAACCCAGAGACAGTATACGCGGAATATTAACCCTCGACCTCTCACACCAACCCAGTGCCTGGAAATCCTTGCCACATAGCTACTTACTACATTATCCTTTCCTTTGACGCAACTTCTCAACTATAACTACTCCTAGCACTACTAAGATCACTCTGACTATATGAAAAGCTACTAAATTTGGTGCGACTGCTGCTGGCGGCTGAAGATCAAGAGAGCGCTTCTCCTCAGCTCAGTCTAGCCCAAGCCCTCCATGCTAATTCCCTCTTCTTACGTGACTACTGTTCATTGGCTCGCGCCCCTGGACTCACTCTATTTTATCCAGAAACTATGACTCGTAACTATTTTGAGCTATGATAGGTCCGCGCACGAGCACGTGCGGCCCTTAGATCACTTGTCGCACCGCCCGGCGGCTCCTCGCCGCCGGCGCACACAACATGGCGTCGCCCGTCGAGCATGTGCTCATACCCTGTGGTGGCCAAGCGTGCAAATACATGTGACATCGTCGCAAATTGCTACGCGTATTTCTACGTATGAAATTACTGGCTCCACTTAAGTGTTCAACAAATTGAATGACTGTATGAGTACATAAAAATAAAAAAGTTATTGTTTGACGTCACATTAATCCTCAACGAATATCGACGTACGATAATAAAGAGAAGAGGATTTTAAAATGGACGATTCTAATAACGAGGATATTGTGAGAATTGAATCGCCTTTGCGCCTGCGCAGTGTTTTAATGTCAGAGAAGGCGAAGAGTTTGACAAATAAGTTATTGTCCCTTTTAAATATTGTTGAGGAAGTTGATGGCGCTGATATTAAGTAATAACCACGGTTAATAACAATGTACTTTACTATAGAGGAGTATTTAAATCAAAGGGGCACATAGCTCCCATGTGCTCGACCGCACGGGGCGAGGCAAGCGCGACAAGTGTAATACATAATACGCTGTGTTCGTCTCTCGCGTCTCACGCGACACTCTCACAGACACTCTGGGGTAGGGAGACACGCATATGTGTGTAGAGTTCGCTAACTCTCGGCAGACGCGCTACATGTAAGTCTCGCGTATAGAGTCTATTGTGTGAAAGATTCACGCATTCCAACACGCCCCTTGAATTTTCAACACAATGTTAAATGTTCATTTTGTATTTGGATAACTAAATAAATTTCAACGCATTTCTATTTTTAGTTATCTTTGTTCTGTCTAAACTTTTATTTAATATATCTGCTATATTAAATTTCGACTCAACTTCTACGATATCAATGACGCCGTTCTCATACCGCGTCTGAGTTATCCCCATACATTTTTATCGATTTCTCTATATTTAAATAAATGACTCGTTTACAAACCTCTCAAAAACAAAACTTCTGTTACTGCTTCTGACATTGCAGTATACTCTGCGAAAGTTGAGCATTTAGTTACCGTGTTTTGCTTACGTGTCTTCCAATAGATTAAATTATCTTGTATTCTTATTACAAATCCTGTTGTGGATTTACAATCTATATTATCGCCTGCATAGTCCGAATCAAGTGTATACTCTAATTGCTCATCTTTCACAACTTTATCATAATACGTTAATTTTAAATCTTTGGTTTTATAAAGGTATTTCAAAATTCTTAAAGCATATTTAAAACGCGTTTTATTATAACAGCTTTGAAATCTACTCATGCAGTTTACGCAATAAGCAATATCTGGTCTCGTATCTGTATTAATATACAATAATTCTCCTATTAGATTTCTATACTCTATTCTTTCACCGATTTCAGTAACTTGATCAAGTTTTAAATTACTCTCCATTGGAGTATCATACAATATTGCATTCTCCAGATTGTATTTTTTGGCCAAAGATTCAATATATTTTGTTTCACTCAATGTCATTCTTTTTCTATCATCACTGAAATCTATATTTATTCCTATATAATTACCAACTTTACCTAAATCTTTCATAGAAAATCGTTGCATCAAACTAGTTGATTTATTTTAATTTTATTTTTACAGCATATCAAGAGATCATCAACAAATACTAAAATATATATTGGATCTTTATTTACATTGTTTACATATAAGCAGTAATCATAATTGCTTCTTAAAAAATTCAATTTTTCGACATATTTATTGAAACAATCATACCAAACTATTGGACATTCTCTAAGACCATGAAGAGCCTTTTGCAATATGCATACTTTATTTTGATCTGTCTCATAAACTTGGGGTTCACAAATATATACTTCTGATTTTACAGTACTATTGAAAAATGATGTCTCTACATTCATTTGCTCAATAAATAAATTATTTGCACAACTACTGCTTAATAACATTTTTAAGGTTTGCATTTTGCCTACTGGTGAATAAACATTTTCAAGATACTCTTTTTATTGAAAACCCATAACAACTAATCTGGCTTTATAAGAATTATCATTTTCTTTTTATAAATCCATTTTACATCTATAATTTTCCTATCTTTCGATCTATCAACAATAACCCACGTTTTATTTTTCCTTAACATTCTATTTCTGAGCCCATAGCCTTTTTCCATTCTCTAAATTCTCTGGAGTTCACCGCCTCCTCAAATGTATTCGTTACGTTAGCGTTAGCATAGTTTACTAGTGTAACGGGCGCCGATACAAGTTATGAGAATCACGTATGCTGCGTTGCGAGATTCGAATCTCGCGCGCTTGCACGTATCGTGAGGGATAGCGCGCCACGCGGCGCGCGAATGAGGCAGATGGAGAAGAAGACGAAGCTGTCGCGCCGTTACCGATGCGACGCGCGGCCATGTTCTTGACCGCCATGACACGCAACAAGTCGTCGTTCGTGGCCTCCGCGTATCGTGAGAGTTTTTGGTGTGTATGCGGCGCCTCCACGACTGCAACCGAGGACCACCTCGCCGCCACCAGCGAGAGTGGCCGAGCGAAAGACAGCGAGAGGAGGAGAGAGAAAGAGACAGCGACAGCATAGGCCGGGGACAGTGAGGCACGCTCCATCCTCGCTCCGATAGCAGCGATGGCTGGCCAGCCGAGAGTAAGTCGCGCTTGATGTATGCGTTTTTATTGTCGCGGAGTAATCTGTTGTCGTCGCGCATCGGAAGCCGCGAGCGTGCGTGCGTAGTTTAAAGTTTCGGTTTGTCGCGTTTTATGTTCGTACTTGTTCGGGTTCGCGCCCCTTTTGCGAGATTAACCTAAGTCGTAATAAACCCTGTCAATTTTATCTTAACAGTCGAGTCACGAGTATTTATTTAGCGCGCCTAACCTATGCATGTTTCGCGAATACCGCCCTCTACCCTTTTCAGCAGCTGCAGCTAGTCGCAGGCATTGCCTCCTAGAGGAGCATCGGTAGCGGGAGTAAGTATTTCATAAGCCGCTTGGAGGTTATACCGAGCGGCGTTGTGCGGGAAAGACCGGCTGCGCTGGTAACGCTAGGTCATAGCGTGCAGCCGGTAGTTCGCGGGTAGCAGTTGGCAGCAGCGGCAGAGCGCCGCGGCGGTTCTGGTAGAAAGCGGCTTAGGCTTTCTACAATAAAAGCCGGGCTCGCATGTTCGAAACCTGTGCCGAGGAGCTTCTGCCGGACTATAGGTAATTCTACAACGGTGAGTCGCCCGGGCGTAGAATACACCCGTATATTACCCCGCGAACCCCTGAGAGGGATTAATACCCTCTCCAGAACTGAACCCCGTTACAGTAGATATAGTGTATTATTGGATTACCAAATCTATTTACCGGATTTCTTTTTCTTTTTGAAGTTCTTTGTTCCATCATATTTTCATTATCATTTTGCACATCATTTATTTCATTACTCGTTTGTCTGGCATTGTTACTATTAGCATCTTCAAAATTTTCTTGCTCATCAATATTATTTTGATTCGATTCATTATCATAATCATCATTATCTTCATTTATTTCATTTTCCAACTTCAAATTTATAAAATTATCCTCATCACAATTTACGTTCTCATTATCGTTAGTTTTCTGTACACAAATTAATTCAGTACGCTCTTCGACTACTTGAATATGTCTAGCACTCACTATTCTATTATTTACCAACATTCTATAACTGTTATCATTATAGCCTACTAGTATACCTAATTTGGCTTTATCATCTCATTTACCTTTTTTCAAAACCTCGAGTACTCTTACTAAAACTCTACTTCCGTAAATTCTCAAGTGTTTTACATTAGGCCTTTTGCCAAAAAATATCTCATAACGAGTTTTATTTTCTTGAGTATTGGCTATTGTATGGTTTTTCAAATAAGCAACCGTTTTCATAATTTCAGGCCAGTACCTGTTATTTAATTTTGCCTCTCTCGCTAACCATCTGCCTGTGTCCATTGCAGATCTATTATATTTCTCCTCTACTCCATTTAATTCATGAACGTAGGGTGGACATGGCAATAAGTCTATTCCTTTAACTTTTATAAAATTATAAATTTCGCGATTCAAATATTCCTTTTCATTATCACATCGTAATTTCTTTACTATTTTATTGAATTTATTTTCAACTAAATTGACAAATTCTATGAAACAACTCGCTGTTTCTGCTTTACTTTTAATGCAAAAAATTCGCGTACACTTACTGTAATCATCAACAAATGACAAAAAATATTTTTCTCCACCATAACCTGCTGTGTTATGTGGTCCAATCAAATCCGTATGGATCAATTCTAAAATTTCCGTAGTCTTGGTTCTATTATTTTAAACGGTACATTAGCCATTTTACTTTGGATACAATTTGCACATTTCATATTATTATTTTCTAATTTGTCTGCTAAATCTTCTACTAAATTTTCATTAACCAATTTGTTTAAATATTGAAAATTTACACAACCCAACGCATAAATACCACTTTTCTTATTTTCTTACAAAAAATTTTTCATAGTGTATAAACCATTAATTTTACTAGCTACAGCAGTTAATTTTCTATCTCTATTATAAATTTTTGCATTTTGATCTTTAGCTACAGTAGTATTATTTTCCGTTATTTTAGAAAAACTCAATAAATTCTTTTTTATACCTTGTACAAAATAACCGTTATTCAAATTAACTTCTGCGTCATTATAATAATTTTTAAATTCGGTTTTGACTGTACGTAATTTAGTCGGTTTCAAAATTTTGCCATCGGAAAATTTTGTATTAACATAATTTTTTAGTTCGACATGTTTATAAAAATAATTTTCGTTATTTATGATGTGGTCTGTGCAACCACTGTCTAGTAACCACTCGATTTAGTTTTGATTTGTACACTCACTTTGCTTTACCTTATTTAGATTCACATTAATTACTTGTATTGCCCACGATTCTTGCGTCGTCTCTTGGTGTTGACTGCTGCTTGGTTCTGTCCGTTGATAACCTTGACCTCTGCCTCGTCCATAGCCTCTGTACGCTATACCTCGGCTTCTTTCACGTCTGTTCAAGTTCTTTTCTGTAATTTTTGCTTTCACATAATCCACAGTTCTTTGTTCTTCTGGCACTAAATTAATAAAATCACCAATGTAACGATAGCTTCGTGCTAAAAATATCTCATTTTTTCTTCTCCTGTTAATTTTCCACCAGCTGCTTTCAACTCGATACATATTTTCTCAAATTCAACAAAAAATTCTTCAACATTGTTGTAATTGTTGAGTTTGACTTTTTTTAATTTGCCTCTTTTTATAATTTGAAGAGATGCTGATTTGAACGAATATATTTTTTCCAACATTGACATTATTTCAAAAGTCGTTGTACATTCACTAATTTACTCCAATTGTTTATCTGATATGGCACGAATTAAAATTGTTTTCGCTTAAAGGTCAATTTTCTTCCAAACATTTTTATTGTCTGTATCAATTCTATTCCTCGTCGCAGGTTCTTGACACTCTTTGTACTCCAAAATATTCATGAGTCTGAATTTCCAGCTTGCATAATGTATTCCATCGAACACTGGAATACTTACGTCATTTATTTTCGCTTGCGTATCCATTTTTTCTGTTTCATTAATTTTCAGCTTATTTTCAATTTCAATTTTCAAAATCAAAATTTTCTTCAATATGTTTAGAAAACTTTTTCTTAAGGTAGTTCCCTAATATATCAAAAAGTGGGTTTCGAAAGTAACATAATTCTAGCGTGTTCTTTAAAATCTAAATAATTTTTCTTTATTTTTTAAAATGTAGGTTGCCGACCTATTTTTCAAGAAAAAAATTATTGAAAATAAATACTTTTACATTGAGAGTAAATGACGCCATATAACAGGAAGTAATAGTATTACTTGATAAAAAGTGGGTTTTCAAAAAGAAAAACATAGCTTAAGAAAGATAAAATTCAGCTCTTTCTTTTAAGTTTATCAAATATGTGTCAAGCCGACCTTTTTAAAAAGATATGAATGATTATAAACACAAATAGCAGACGACATGCATGAGAGCGAGAGAGACAGAACGACGCGTATGTCATGCATATGATATAGTTTGTGCTCTCGCTGAGCGTACAAACTATAACGCGTTAGAGAACTACCTTAAATAATTTCTGTGCTCTTTGCTTAATTCAAAATCTACACTTTTTATTTAGTTAACTAAGTCTTCAGTTTCTGTACTGTCTTCAGAAATAAAATTTCTTAAATTCGTTTTCCATTTAGCTAACATGTGCTTAACCTTAAAGATGGCCGTGTGCTTATCGAGTCTTGATCACCTCGTGTTCCGCTTGCGAACTTTAATCGATCGACATCACTCTGTTTTGCGATAATTTTTGAAAAAATCTTTTCGTATTTCGATAGCTACAAGCTTTTTCTTCTTCTCTAAGCACATATTTTTCTGTTTCCAATGTACTTTACTTATTCTTTTTCACCTTAAACTTTTATTTCACTGCACAGTCTTTTCCACGTGGCTTTATAAACTCACTTGTATTTTTATACTTTCCCCGAAGGTTGGTATAAAAATAGATAATGCATACTTACAAACCATGCGCTCAGCTACCATATTGAGGAAGTGGGTGGTGCTGGTATGAAATAATCATTACTGAGGCTGATAATAATATAACGATACTTAATTGAGGAGATTTAAGTTAAAGGAGAACATAACTCCCATGAGCTCAACCGCCTGGTGCGAGGCAAGTGCAACAAGTGTAATACATAATACGCTGTGTTCGTCTCCCGCGTCTCACGCGACACTCTCACAAACACTCTGGAGTGGGGAGACACGCATGTGTCTGTACAGTCTACCGACTCTCGGCAGGCACGCTACATGTAAGTCTCGCGTATCTAGTATATTGTGTTGGAAAGATTCACACATACCAACAATACAGAAATCACAAATCATATATCATTTAATATAAGAGTTAACTTCTAAATTTAAACTAATTCTATTAATTTCTAACAGAGAAAATAAAAACTTACTATCGTGCTCTTATATAGCTCATCGCAGAAGGATTAAAAAAAAACCTTCGGTGTAGTCACCTCCGTTGACTGTGTTTGTGGTGAAGGGAGTCGCTTCGTTCCGCATAGCTTCATTACCATGTCTCCATATCCTCCTTCTGCTCCTTCCTACCTTCTATATCAAGCGGTGATGGAAGCGACGACGACGATGGAATCGGTGTGTCCGACAGCAGTATCATTACTCCAGTTTCCTGAAAGGTAAGTAGAAAGGTAAGTAGACATTTTTAAATAAAGATGAAAATATTCATAAAATAAAGAATAGACTTTTGTAATTATTAGTTATATAAACTTACCATGAACTCCGTCGCGTCAAGTATGATGATCTCATACGGCGGAAGCGATCACGACAACGGATACGACGACGACGACGGCGGCTGCGACGACGACGGTGGCTGCGTCGGGCTCGGCGGCTGCGAGTATCGCGGCGTCGCAAAGTGTTCTATTTTGAAAAAAAGTGGACAAAATGAAATATCTCGCGAACGGATATCGATAGCCGGATGAATCCAACTGCATTTTAAAGTTGAAGTAATGTACAATAAAGAAAAAATAGTCCAGTACTGATCATTTGAACCTGTGACCTTGGAAATGAAAAATGAAAGTCGAATAAGTAACGTATTTTCGGCTTTTTCATTGTAGACTTTCTGGCTATCAATTTTTTCGATCAAAAAAATATGTACTCCTGTAGTGTTTGATGCAAGGGATCCGAATTTGATGTCAGAATTGTCCTATCGCACACCAATTTGTTTTTAAATCTGAAAACTCCATAAAAAATACGAAAAATTCACCCTGAAAAAATGGAGCATTATTGAGTAATTTCGATTTCAAATTCGGATTCAGTGAATCAAAATACATGGGTACATAAATACAAGTACACAAATTTGTAGGTGCATATATGAATTATTAAGATTTAAGGGTTATTAAAAAATGGCATTTTTTACAATATTTTCATGCTCTTTAATAAAATTGTATTAAATACAAGCGTTTGTGTACCCATGTATTATGATAAGCTGCATCTAAATCCGAAGTCGAAATTACTCAATAATATTCCATTTCTTCCAGGGTGAATTTTTCGTATTTTTTATGGAGTTTTCAGCTTTAAAAACAAATTGGTGTGCGATAGGACAATTCTGACATCAAATTCGGATTCCTTGCATCAAACACTACAGAATTACATATTTTTTTGATCGAAAAAATTGATAGACACAAAGTCTACAATGAAAAAGCCGAAAATTCGTTATTTATTCGACTTTCATTTTTCATTTCTAAGGTCACAGGGTCAAATGATCAGTACTGGACTATTTTTCCTTTATTGTACATTACTTCAACTTTCAAATGCAGTTGGATTCATCCGGCTATCGATATCCGTTCGCTAGATATTTCATTTTGTCCATTTTTTTCAAAATAGAACACTGTGCGTCGCATCGGTGGCAATGGCGACGGCAGCGGCGGCTGTGGGCACGGTGGTGCAGGCGAAGATGATGGCAGCGGCGCACAGTGGGCCCGAACTTCATTTTTTTTTTAAATAAAATTCTCAGCCTAGAATCAACCGATTTTTAATTTTTTTTTTTAAATGTAGGTAATGAGTTATAGTTTTAGGGAAAACTATAGAAAATTGCGGGATAAAATTTTTTAACCGGCAAATTTGATAAATACGCGGTTTTTCCAGATAAAGGAAAAACTGAGGTATTGATGATATTGACAAAATTCTCGATAAACAGTATAACATTACGTACACACGCACGCACGCGCGTACACACACACGAGCACACACACACATCATCGATATGGACATTTCCTAAAAATAGTTTATTTCGATTCCAAATTTGAAAAACAACATTCCTAGCATGTTTTCAAAACATTTTTTTTACTATCACAAAGTTTTCTCTAGGAAAAAGTAATAAGTATTCGTGATATGGAAAAATCTTACTTTTTGGATAAAGGGTATAAAGTTATTTCCATGCACGTGCATACACACTCACAAGTACACTCATATACACACGCAGATATCCACACACGCACATATCTACACACACACACACACGCACACACCGACCCACCCACACACACACACACACACACACACACACACACACACACACACACACACACACACACACACGCACACACACACGCACACGCACACGCACACGCACACACGTCATACTGATCTTTCATGATCTACTCGACCGATTTTAACCGGATAAGGCTCATTTTTTTTGTTTTTGCTTACACAATTGAGGAATACAAATTTTTTCGGACTTCATCGTAATTAATTCCAAAAGTGCAAAGTCTTTGCAAAAGTGCAATAAACGCGATTTTTACGAAAAATTGCCAGTTTAACGTCACGTATCTCCATGAATTTTCGATCGATTTTACGTTATCAAGATGTATAATTTTGTCTTTCCAAGACGAAAAATTTGGTTTATGCGTTCGCTCGAAAAGTTGTTAAGTGACAAAAAAAGTCAATTTTAAAGCTTCAAAGAAGATGGAAAATTCGCTTCTTGACAAGCATTTGAAAATTGGTAAAATACAGCAAAAAAATATTTTTCAAATTTTGAATAGCAATATCTCAGTTTCTATGGCAATTATAGAGGGCTAAAATTTGACTAAGAATATTTTCGTCGGGTATGTGCGGGTTGTATGAGTGTGTCTATGCGTGTGTGTGCGCGTGCGTGTAATAACTTTTTCGCTATACCCTGGCCAAAGGAACCACATTCCCGCCCTGCTCAAAAACGGGAATGTGGTGTTTTCGGCCCGGGTATGGCGAAAAATAGTATACTATATACCCATTATCGAAAAAGTAAAATTTTTCAATATCACGAATACTTATTGCGTTTTCCTAGGGAAAACTTTGTGATAGTAAAAAAAATGTTTTGAAAACATGCTAGGAATGTTGTTTTGCAAATTTGGAATCGAAATAAACTATTTTTAGGAAATGTCCATATCGATGTGTGTGTGTGCTCGTGTTTGTGCGCGCGTGCGTGCGTGCGTGCGTGCGTGCGTGTATACGTAACTTTATACTGTTTATCGAAAATTTTGTCAATATCATCAATCCTCAGTTTTTCCTTTGTGTGGAAAAACCGCGTATTTATCAAATTTGCCGGTTAAAAAATTTGATGACAATTTTCTATAGTTTTCCCTAAAACTATAACTAATTACCTACATTTAAAAAAAAAATTAAAAATCGGTTGATTCTACGCTGAGATATTTTATTTTGAAAAAAAAAATGCAGTTTGGGCCCACTGTGCGTCGGCTGCGGGCATGGCAGCACAGGCGACGATGACGGCAGCGGCGACGCAGGCGGGGGACACAGCGGTGGACAGGAGGACTTATCTCCTCTTCTTTCTCACCGGCGACGAGCTAGGTGGTGTCGATATTTCTTTCCTTACCCCGCTTGATGTTGCATCTCTGCAAGGAGTTCGCGGAGACAATCCCTCCGAGTCACCAGCTCCGTCGAGGTCCACCTCCATAGTTAGCTGTTGGAGCCCGTTAAACACTTAGTCGCCTACGAAGAACATCGTTACACGCACACACACGGAATGAGGACCAGTCCTTCGATACTTCCCCTTTTGTTAGCAGAGGTAACGCGGTGTCGAAGCTTCATGAACGCGAAAGACCCGATTTGATCGGTAAGGACTCTCGAAGCTTCGATAGATATTCCGCGAAGCTTCGATACCCCAAGACTTCTACTCCTAAGAGAGGGAGTGGACGGGAGAGTAGTGAAACAGAGAGAAGGATGAAATCATCGAGATTGTTCTCTTGCAGAAAAATTCAATTACAACTGGAAAATGTGGGACTTCGTTAAAAGAAAAATTAATAAGACAATGAATAATAATGATAAAAAGATAGACTATTTAACAGAAAATAAAAACAACATTTGTCAAACAGAATGTATAGCGGAAACTTTCAATAAATTTTTCAGTAGTATTGGTTCGAAATCAGCAAAAGAAATTAAAAACCCAAAATGAAGTATAAATTACCAGAAACAAACACATCTACTATATTTCTAGATCCTACCAACTGTAACGAGATACTCTAGAATATCTCGGAAATGAAAGAGAAGGGAGGAGGAATAGATGGCATAAATACAAAAGTCTTAAAAAACTTAAGTAAGTATATAATTATCCCACTTGAAGATATTTTTACTTATGTATCAAAAAGACGATATGGCCTAAACAACTAAAAATGGCAGAAGTATTACCTATCTTCAAATCAGGGGACAAACATCTCGCAACTAACTACAGACCAATATCATTAATATCTAACATTGCCAAATTATTAGAAAAAATAATACATTGTCGTTTGCCGAGTTTCCTAAATAAAATATTATTAGATAATTAATTTGGATTTCGAAAAAAGAAAGGTACCAAGGATGTGCTAGCCCTTATTATAAGTATTACTTACAACAATCTGAACAACAGTATACCGACTATTGCAACTTTCTTGGATTTAGCTAAAGCTTTCGACAGCGTTAACCATAAAATCCTATTATCAAAACTAGAAATTCACGGAGTACGGGGAATAGTATTAAATCTACTAAAAGACTATCTTAATGGAAGGACTCAAGTAGTAAAAATCAAAGACCATGTAAGTAAGGTACTACCTGTAGAAACCGGAGTAGCACAAGGGACAATCTTGGGACCGCTACTATTTTTAATTAATATTAATGATTTATTAACTATTATGCCCAAAGAAAATATCATCTCTTATGCAGATGATACAGTAATATTAAGTATGGGATGTACATGGGAACAAACACAGGATAATATGAACAAGTTAGTATGTGACGTTAGTAATAGCACTAAATGAATTATCTTTAAATGTGAAAAAAATGTGTTCATGGCGCTTGGAATTTATAGCAATAGTGTGCCAAATAACTTGCTTGGGGAGGTGCTTACGATAATGTACTTAAGGAACTTGAATCATTACAAGATATAATCATAAAAATAATTAACAAATAAAAAATCATACTTTCCAACCATTACGAATCAAAGATAACTTTAAAATAGATTCAGTTGTGTTTCATTACAATGATTTAAGGAAGAAATTTCTAGATTTAAATAGCGTTACAAGAAATAAAAGTCTTTTAATTCCAGAAATCAATAAGCCAATAAACTTAAAAAATAATGTCAGTATTGCTATGAAAGTATTTAATGAATTCCTAAATGAATTAAAAACGCTTAATCTTAGTAATAACAATATAAAGACAAAAATTACCAACTGATACGAAGAAAAAGAAAGAAAAAATTAATACCTTATAACATAATTATTTTTTAAAATCAATGGATAAAAAAAATACTGACATATATAAAAGAGCCAGACATTCTAGATTAATTAAAGCTAATTTTTTTTTTAAAGTTTATAAGAGTTTATGTAAAAGTTGAATTTTGAATATATTTTAATATAGCATATAGCTAAAAATCAACTTTATTTTAGCATGTAATGTAACGGAGCAGGCGTCGCACAATTATTCGCTTCTTCTAGGCGGATTTGCCGATGAACGGCGCAACAATGCAGTGGGGCGCGAGCACTTGCTCGTGCCAACCCTCGGCGAAATCCCCTCGTTCTCGCCTGTGCGCCGTCGCTCGCCGTCGGCTGTCTTCCTCGGCAGCCGTACCTGCCGGCGTTACAACGCGCGACTTTGCTGTCGCGCTCTCGCGCTCTCTCTCTCTCTCTCGTGCGTGCTACCTCGGCTGCTCAGAAATGCGCGAGCACCGTGTACTCACGCCCGCGGAGGCCGGTGGTATTCTATACCGCCGCGCCACCGACTAGGAATAGGGATCGGGGAATACGCGTCAAATAATGTATGAACGCGTAAGTAGAATAAGTGAAGTTTATTGCCTCTCGAGCGGCAGAACCTTTATACACGCGGCGCGTACACTGTGCACGCGCCGATTTGGGTGGTGCGCCCGCGCACGCTATGTACGTATGTGCACGGTCGCACACGCGTACGCTTAGAAGCGGCTCGAGCCGCGTCGGCCGATCGCCGCGCACGATCGGCTCTCGCGCGCGCATCGGTAGCCTCGCTCGTTCACGCGGGGCTCGTTCTCCGGACGCACGTCGTCCGCGGGGACAGCGCACGTTCGCCTGGCCAGGACTTACCTCACGTCGACTATGCTGATGCAGAGTCCGGTCGAGCGGCGTAGATCGCCGCGCGCGTCATATCTCGCTCTTTCTCTTTCTCCTTCTTGAGCGATTCGGCCGTAGCCGGGGATCGGCCGCACTGCTAGCATCTCTCTCTCTCTCTCTCTGTCTCTCTCTTCTCCTGTTCCCCTGCTGCACTGCTGCGCTGCTGCACCACTGCACGACTCGCTCTCTCTCGTACTCACTCCGCGCTGAACACTTGTGCACTTATTTCTCTCTCTCACTCTCTCTCTCTCTCGAAGCACAATCACTCCCGTATAAGAAGCACGGGCACGGGCTGTAGCCAAAGCGATACTGCCTACCTGCTTCTCCGTCGGCACGCGCAATCATCTCTCGGCCTTGCCCTTTGCGTAAGGTTGAGAGATGTTTACATGTACCGTGTTTGCGCATGCTGTCGCGGTGTGCTGAGACTCGCCTCGAGTCTCATCGACGCGCACCGATACACACACACATGCGCGCACGCACACGAGCTGTCCGTTACACCCCCCGCCCAGATGCGGGCTATCCTTTGGAGAGTCTGCTCTGCTATCTCACTATCAGCATGTTCAACGGTGGCCTGAGACTTCCTGGGAAGGGTTAAGGTGTGCGCGCGAAATAATAAGGAAGGCAGGTTGCAAGAAATAATTTGGGGCTGGCCCCTCTCTTTATTTGCCCCGAAGAAGAGGCGTACACCCGGGTTGGCGGAGAATTCGACCGTGGCTACTCCCGGTTGAGGAATCACGGCCTTGATTTGTCGTGTCGAGCGACGTTCGGACACTTGGCGTCCATGGAGACTCCGTGGCGGCCGCAGTAGTAACAGCGGCGCCGGGATTCCCCGGGCGCCGATATCACCTGTCGTCGCGGCGCCTCTCGATGCGGGACCGGGGGTCTCGGGGTGGTACCCTGCGGGGGCCGGGGCCAGGGCAGGTCGGCCGGTGTCTTGGCGGCGGGCGCGTGGCCTGCCCGGCGTAGCGCCTCCCGACGCTTCTCCTCTGCCGCCTCGATGCGCTTCTGCGCGAGCATCGCGTCTCTTTCGGCGGCTCTAATCTCCTCCTGGGCTTGGGCCGCCGCCGCTTGGGCCTCCCGTCGTGCGCGCCGCGTCTCGAAGATTGCCTCGCGGTCCTCACGGAGGCCGTTGACGCGGCTCACCCACGGTCCCGCGAGCTGCCGTCCGTAGGGCGTTTCGGCGAGGAAGGCGTCCCACGCCAGCAACGCCTCTCCTTCCTTGGCCCAGGCGCGGCGGCTGCTCGCTTGCGCGGCCTCCAGGCGCTTCTCTAGCGCGGCCCAGCGGGCCATCATCGGCGCCGGCCGATCGGCCGGCGCCGCGCTGGGCGTAGCGGTCTCGAGGATCGGTGGTCCCCGGCTCTCGGCGGGGGGATCCGCTGGACTGAGAGGATCCTCCGCCGTCGAGGGTCCCGCTTCTCCCGACGTGGCTCCGTCGGTGGCTTTCGGACGGCGCAGCGGCGCCACAGGGGGCGCGGTGGGTGGAGGAGTGAGCGCTAAGGCTCCGGCCGCCTCTGGCAGCTCCTCCAGCACCACCGAAGACGGGCGAGCGACCTCAGCTCGCCCGAGCTGCTCAATGGCGTGCAGAACCCCTCGCACCATTGCCTCGGTGTCGAGGGCACCGCCCGTGGTGCTCGGCACCGGCGATTTCTCAGCCATCTGTAACAAAAAGAGACCGAGCGAAAAGGTGCATTAGTCGGAGTCGCCAATAACTCCCGTCCTCCTGCTCTTGTCTAATGCTTTCGCACGTCGCTGCGCGCAAGTCGCTCGCGGTGATTCGCTCCGATTCGACACCGACTCTTGTCGCTTCGTGGAACCTTTCGGCCGGCCCCGGGGTTTTCCCGTCCCGGGGTCCACCTTCGCCGTCGTACGCGTTTTACCGGGATCCGCACGAACCACGACGCGAACCGTTTTACGCGGACGTCCCCGAGGACGTTTTTCGACTGGACGCGCATCGCTCGGCGGCGCTCCGCCGGCTTCCGGTGGGTCGCTCGTCACCGGGACGTTTAAGTCTTCCCTCGGCGGTTACGTATCCTCGTCTACTTCTTTGCCCGTTTCGTCGCTTCTTTCTTCGTCGTAAGGCTTGAGGTGAGAGACATGCAGGATCTCTTCATTCGCGTCCTCCTCGTCTCTGACTCTTACCGTATTGGAGCCGGTTATCTCGATTGCCTTCAATGGACCGGCATATTTCGGTGCTAACTTCGCCGATATTTCTTGCGCTGTCGAGGAAAGGACTCTGTTCCTTTTCATGACGCGGTCTCCTATCTCGTAGGATACTTCTCTTTGGTGCGCGTTGTAGTATGCAGCTTGTCGCCGGTGCTCGTCGGCAGTTTGTGCGGCCTCTTACGCAGAATATCCATCTCATGCAGGCGCTCCGCCCACGTATCCACAGTCTCGCGCTCTCGTTGCTCAAGGGCCTCGCGCTCTTGCTCGCGGCGAGCTGTCGCCGGGGAAAGTGGCTGCCTGCCGTAATTGAGGGCGGCCGGGCTCACGCCGGTCGAAGCGTGCACGGAGTTGTTCAACGAGAACATCAACTCCGGCAGCTTCTGATCCCACTCGGCGTGAGATTCCTCGACGAACGCGACCAATTGAGTCTTCAACGTTCGATTTACCCTCTCTACAGAGTTTGCCTGAGGGTGATACGGCGGGGTAGTCGAGTGATGGACGCCGCGTCGGCGAGGTATTCGTCCACGACTTTATTCTTGAATTCTGTGCCGTTATCGGACAAGAATACCTCCGGAGTGCCGAATCGAAGAATCACTCTCTCCTTGAACTCTTTCAAGATGGTCTTCGCATTCGCTTTGCGTATGGGCACGCACTCCACCCAGCGAGTAAAGAGGTCTTGGAACACCAAGATATACTCATACCCGAGTTTACTTCTTACGAACGGGCCGGTTATATCTCCCGCAACTACTTGCCACGGCCCGTCGATAACTCGCTGTCCCATCAGATCCGCTGGCGGTCTTTGCTCCGCCTTTGTCTGCTGGCACACTTGGCAATGTTTCACGTACTTCCTCACTGCGTGGTACATTTTCGGCCAGTAATGAAACCTGGTCGCGCGCTCGTACATTTTTTCTCGACCTTGGTGCCCGGCGGTCGGATCATCGTGTGATTCGCGGAGCACTTCACGACGATGCTCCTGCGGCACGACGAGTTGCCATGCCTCGTCGTCGGCGACCGCCGTCTCTACTATCTCATCTGCGAGAAAGTAGAATAATCGACCCCCTACCACTTTCTACCTGGGATGGGTTGAGGGGTCGCGTGTCACTTCGTCCAGCCAGGTTCGGTACCACTCATCTTTGGTACCGTCGGTCCACGTGCTCGCGTACACCTCGAGGTCGTCTTCATCCTCGTACTTGCGCGAAAGCGCATCGGGCACGTGGTTCAGCGCGCCCTTTCGATGTTCCACATCGAAGGAGTATCCCAGCAGCTCGAGAGCCCATCTCGCCAGTCTTCCTGTGGGGCTGTGCAGGCTGTGCAGCCATCGCAAGCTGCTATGATCAGTTACCACCAAGAAGTGATATCCTTCGATGTACGGGCGGAATTTCTTAATCGCCCAGATCACCGCTAGGCATTCGCGCTCCGTGATACTGTAATTGCGCTTCGCTGGCGAAAGTTTTCGGCTTGCGAATTCGAGGACTTGTTCCTGTCCCTCGATTACTTGCAACAACACCGCGCCGACGCCAGTGTCGCTCGCGTCCGTCTGCACGACAAACTGGACATCGAACGAGGGTCTGGCGAGAACAGGAGCCGAGGACACCAAGGCTTTGATCTTTTCGAAAGCCTCTTGCTGTGCGTCGCCCCATTCATATCGTCGATTCTTCTTCGTTAGCGCTGTGAGCGGTTCGGCTATCGTGGCAAAGTCTTTCAAGAACTTTCGGTACCAAGATGCCATTCCCATGAAGCGGCGCAGTTGCTTCAAATTCTTTGGTACCGGAAAGTTTATCATCGGCTCGATCTTATCAGGATCCGGCCGGAATCCGTCCCGGTTGACGAGCACACCGAGGTATTTGACTTCGGTCTTGCCAAACACACTTTTCTCGCGGTTGATCGTCAACCCGGCCTCTTTGACGCACTTTAGCACGTGCTCGAGCCATTTCAGGTGCTTCTCATACGTCTCTGTCGCGATGATGATATCATCGAGATACGAGAAGGCGTACGGCTCGAGCTCGGGGCCGATGACTTTGTCCACAAGGCGTTGAAACATCGCTCCGGCCTGAGATAGGCCGTACGGCATTCTCATGAACTGATACAGGCCCAATCCGGGCACTGTGAATGCCGTCAGCTCCTTCGATTCCGGCGTCAGCGGAATCTGGTGGTATGCCGAGCTTAGGTCAA
Organism: Torymus aiolomorphi; assembly: GCA_036365515.1. NCBI lineage: Eukaryota > Metazoa > Arthropoda > Insecta > Hymenoptera > Torymidae > Torymus > Torymus aiolomorphi. The sequence goes on along the minus strand of CM070874.1, from coordinate 236,120,538 downwards.
GTGTCGAGATGTACTTCGCGCTCTTCAGCTTGCGCAATATCGCGTCCATGTACGGCAGCGGGTACGCGTCTGCCTTCGAAACCGCGTTCAATTTACGGAAATCGATACAGAAATAGTACTTGTCGTTGCTTTTCCGTATCATGACGACGGGGCTAGACCACGCGCTCGTAGAGGGCTCGATTACCCCGGATTCGAGCATCTCGATCACTTGACGGTGCATATCCTCTTCGAGCTTCTTGGACACCGGGTAGTAACGCTGCTTCACGGGGCGTGCGCTTCCCACTTCAATGTGGTGGCTTGCCCACGTAGTGCGGCCGAGAGCTTGGTCCTCTCCGCCGAGAATTCGGCCTGCCAGCTCTGCCATCTCCTGCCGCTGTTTATCCGAGACGTCTTCGAGGCCGATCGACGATACCTCTAGCGCCTCAACGGATGAGACCCAAGTCTACGCGCTTATTCGCCGCGCTCACGATCAACTGGTTGTTGATGGGGTCGTGGATCGTACCGAAGGCTCTGACAAAGTTTGCACCCAAGTAACAATCCACTTTGTCATCCGGCAGCACCGCTACCCGAATGTCTCGCTTTACGCCAGCTACCTCGAACGACAGCTCGACGTAACCGGCGATCGTCGCCGTCTGTCCTCCGACGACTTCCGCCCGGCGACCGTAGATCGGCATTAAAGGTCGCCCTAAAGCGGAAGCGAGCTGTAGCCCGACCGCCCATTACGGTGCGCGAAGCTCCCGTCTCGTAGAGGGCGCGGAACCTGTAATTTCCGATCGCCACCTGTAGCCACCACCGCGATTCCTGCTCGTGCTCGGCTGCCAGCTCAGCCGTTACATGGTCGGCTGCGGCATCCGGATTTAGTGCGGGGACTTCAGCAGACGAAGCGGAAACCCCGCTTACTTCGCCTGCGGTACGTTTTCCGCGCACTTCGGGCAATTTCGGCGAATTACTCCGGGAGCGCCGCATCCATAACAGCTGAATACTCCCGGCGCCGGTGCGCTCGGCTCGCCTGTCCTCCTTGGCGACCTCTTGGCTCGGTCTTCTTCGCTCGAATCGCTGCTGGAGTTTGATTTCTCGCCCATTCTACTCGTCTTCCTGCTGGGGCGTTTGGAGCTACTCTTCTTTCTCCGGGACCCTTTCTCTCCGCTCCGGTTCCGCGTCGACGGGGGTGTAGGTTGAGGAGGGGGCGGTTGCTTCTGATTCATGCGTTGCATCCCCTCCAGAATCACCTTCGCGAACCGCTTGATCGTTTCATCTATCGTCGGCGTTTTCGGTGGCGGTGGAGTCGGCGGCAGCTTTGTCTCTACCGCCGCGGCCTTTACCTTAGGCGGAGCCGATTTGCGGGGTTTGTACGCCCACTGCGCGTACACGCACGACTCCGGCGGCGGCGGATTCTTGAAGGACTTTTCCGTGTCCACTGCAAGCTCCACCTCCATTACTAAATCCAGCAATGTCTCAATGTCTTCGAAGTCGCTTCGTCGAATGAGTTGCTGCAGTCGCGGCTTCATGTTCCGGTGTAGCGTCCCCAGCTTGAAATCAAGCGTCGGCAGTGGCGCCATTTTCCGCATCATTGCTTCGAGGCACGTAACGTAATCACGCACGGACTCTTCCGGTCCTTGCGTTCGCAAAGCGACCTCGTGCCTCAGCCGTTGCTGTACACGGTCCGTCATGCCGCTCCATCGCCGTATCCGGCGACAGAATTCCTCCCGGGTGATCCAGCTCGTCCTGTTGGATCGCACCCAGGTACCGGCTACGCCGACGAATAGCTCCGGAAGGGCACTCAGTATTTCCCCTTCCGTAAGCTTGGCGAGTTCCCAATTTTCCTCGACTCGCTCGAGGAAGGTGTCGATGCTTTCGCCAGAATCGCCGGCGAACTTGAATCCCCAACGGCACACTACTTGGCTGACATCTCGGAGTCCGCCGCCTGTCGGGTGGTTCGATTCTTCGAACGATCCTGGCATCGACCTTCCTCTCTGTTCTTGCCTTATCTCAGAGTCAGTCGATTCAACTGGCTGGCTCTGTGATCCACCCCCCCTCCCCCAGGCGCCACCGAACCCGGTTCGTCGCGACAGCGGGGTAATATGTGGCGGCGGCCTCTCATCCGCCGGAGGCTGTCGAGGCCTCGAATTGGGCTGCTGTATCGGGGTCGGCAGTCCCCGTCCGCTGATGTCTAGCCGAGAGGACAGGCCTCTCAACTGAGCCTCTTCTCGTAGATTCTCTTCATTCCGGTGGGCAGGCGTGATGTCCGTGAACGTCACTCGCCGCATTGCTTCGGCGCTCTCCCGGCGAGTGCTGTTAGCGTTTGGATGCTGAGTTGAGTTGGCGGCTAGGATCCGCGTCGACTCTTCTATTTGCCGAATTTTCTTATCAACCGCGGCCATGTATACGACCCAATCGGTTGGCACTTGCAGTGTCGTGCCGTCCGCCATTGACATCTCGAACATTGCCGGTCCTTTCATGGCCGTGACTCGTTCGCTCTCCTCAGCCTCATTGTTGGTGGTGTCACCCTGGCCCGCCGTTTCCTCTTCGCTGTCGACTGTGGTCGCGTTTGATGCCCATTCGCGACTGCGCTCGAGATTTTTCTGGACTAGCCCGTCCGTTTTTAAAATCTCGAGCGGGTGCGGTTCGTCCGACGTGGGGTTTGCCCACGATATGTCGTGTTCCGAACCGGACGTAAGATCCAGGAACGTGCGGCGAGCATTTGCGCGTTCCACCCACGCGGAATGCTCGTCAGCGGCGGCTACGCCTTCAAAATCCTCTGGATCGTAGTCGCCTGCCAGCCACTTACTGATGCGCTCTAGCTTCAGGAAAGTTCCGCCGCTTGTCCTCAGGCCGAGCGCTTGCATGTAGCGCAGTGTCTCGTCCTCGGTGAGACATCTGCACCAATTTTTGATTGATTTGGCTGCAGGCTCTTCCATCGCTTCGTTTCTTTACAAATAAACCTCTCCCGGAGTATACCTGTGCGCGGCTAAACGAGTACGTTCACGTATCGAATGGGCGCACCAAAAATACAACAACAGCAAAAAAAGATACAAAGTAATTTTTCTCCTATCAGGTATACTCCGATCGAGTGCGTGTGTGTGTACCGGTTGGACTCTCAGCTGTGGCTCACAATCTCTCTACCACCGCTGAGAGACGACAAACCGCTCCCTCTTGTCGCTTTTCTTCTCTTCGGCAATAATCGCCGACCAGGAATTAATAAAAAAGAACGAAAAACTGTTGAACTACGAAAAAGAAATAAAATCCCGAAACAAAAGGAAATTCTAAGTTAGGTTTTAATTTTCTAGTTATTCTATTAATTAACGCGACAAAAGGAAGAGAAAGTAAAAGTTAAACTCTCGTCGAATCGTTAATGCTTACTTTACGCTCAGCTCTCATATGCTGATCTTTCCCGGAGTAAGGCAATGTTTATTATTCGCGCACACACACGCTTACACTCGTAGTCTTATCGCGCGCTAGCGAAATTTTCGTACGCAGCACGTCGCGATTATTTGCACCACCCGATTCTACAATCCGTAGAAAAAACCTGATTTGATCTAGTCAAATTCCTAATTTTAACTTTTAATCCCGATTTTTAGAGGAAAGAAAAAAAAAACCAGAGAAAAAGTCTTTCTCCCAATCTAATTTCCCGCACGCTCGTCGGTGGCCGGTATCCGTGTATCCACACGTTAAGGGCGCCAGTTGTAACGGGACAGGCGTCGCACAATTATTCGCTTCTTCTAGGCGGATTTGCCGATGAACGGCGCACCAATGCAGTGGGGCGCGAGCACTTGCTCGTGCCAACCCTCGGCGAAATCCCCTCGTTCTCGCCTGTGCGCCGTCGCTCGCCGTCGGCTGCCTTCCTCGGCAGCCGTACCTGCCGGCGTTACAACGCGCGACTTTGCTGTCGCTCTCTCTCTCTCTCTCTCTCTCTCTCTCTCTCTCTCTCTCTCTCTCTCTCTCTCTCTCTCTCTCTCTCTCTCGTGCGTGCTACCTCGGATGCTTAGAAATGCGCGAGCACCATGTACTCACGCCCGCGGAGGCCGGCGGTATTCTATACCGCCGCGCCACCGACTAGGAATAGGGATCGGAGAATACGCGCCAAATAATGTACGAACGCGTAAGTAGAATAAGTGAAGTTTATTGCCTCTCGAGCGGCAGAACCTTTATACACGCGGCGCGTACACTGTGCACGCTCCGATTCACGTGGTGCGCCCGCACACGCTATGTACGTGTGTGCACGGTCGCACACGCGTACGCTTAGAAGCGTCTCTCGCGCGCGTGTCGGTAGCCTCGCTCGCTCACGCGGGGCTCGCTCTCCGGACGCACGTCGTCCGCGGGGAGAGCGCGCGCTCGCCTGGCCAGGTCTTACCTCGCGTCGACTATGCTGATGCTGAGTCCGGTCGAGCGGCGTAGATCGCCGCGCGTGTCGTATCTCTCTTTCTCTCTCTCCTTCTTGAGCGATTCGGCCGTAACCGGGGATCGGCCGCACTGCTGGCGTCTCTCTCTCTCTCTGTCTCTCTCTCTTCCTGTTCCCCTGCTGCACTGCTGCGCTGCTGCACCACTGCACGGCTCGCTCTCTCTCCTACTCACTCCGCGCTGAACACTTGTGCACTTATCTCTCTCTCTCTCTCTCTCACTTTCTCTCTCTCTCGAAGCACAATCACTCCCGTATAAGAAGCACGGGCACGGGCTGTAGCCAAAGCGATACTGCCTGCCTGCTTCTCCGTCGGCACGCGCAATCACCTCTCGGCCTTGCCCTTTACGTAAGGTTGAGAGATGTTTACATGTACCGTGTTTGCGCGTGCTGTCGCGGTGTGCTGAGACTCGTCTCGAGTCTCATCGACGCGCACCGATACACACACACACATGCGCGCACGCACACGAGCCGTCCGTTACAGTAAGTTTATTATAAGTGTTGTATTAGTTTGTAAGCTACGAGACCTATGTACAGGTGTTTTGTGCACCTCTATAGGATTAGTCTTTTATATCCTCATACTAACTGCATTATGTATCTTTTGTATCATTTCTGGTAAATAAATAAATAAAGAAATAAAAACTATGAAAATATAAATACTTTTTTAGCAAAAGAACTTTCGATATGATTCTTTCAAACAAATTTTTTAAGATAATTGAATGTACTTCTTATTAATTTTAAATTTAGAAAAATCCTTTTTTCAACTTGAGAAAAATGTTTCTTTAATAGAATGGTATTAATGTTTTTATAAGAAAACGAATTTATTGAGGTAACATTTTTTTTCAAGTTAAAAATTCATAAAGGTACATTAAATTATATTAAAACATTTGTTTCAAAGAATCATCTCGAAAGTTCTCTTGCTGAAAAAATATTTATGTTTTTATTGTGGTAATAGGATTTTTCTGCTAGAGAACTTCCGAGATGATTCTCTCAAACAAATTTTTTAAGATAATTTAATGTACTTTTTTATTAATTTTTTATTTAGAAAAATTCCTTTTTTAACTTGAGAAAATGATTCTTTAATAGAATGGTAATAATGTTTTTATAAGAAAACGAATTTTACTAAGGAAACATTTTTTCTCAAGTTGAAAAGGATTTTTCTTTAAATCCAAATTTAATAAAAAAGTACATTAAATTATCTTAAAAAATTTGTTTGAAAAGAATCATTAAGAAAAAAAATACTTATCTCTATTTGATGATGATCCTGAAAATTCTCCCTGCTATACTCTTCTCCGGAGATGTTCTCGTACTCCTCGTCGATGTGCCTTATGTACACATATACATTACACACTATAGCACTCACTTAGTCAATAAAGAAAATTACATGCACGATGTTGCCGGCGAGAGAGCAGTATACGCGAAAAAAAATACTACAAAGGTGTAGTATATACACACACGAACAATACGAATATGTGCTCGATCTCGCCGGCGAAAGAGCAGTATACGCGCAACAATACTGCAACACGCAGTAGAAACATGGCGGTGCGAAAAAGCAGGGGAAGCTGTTTTGGCAGCTTCGTCGAGTACGTGCTCGGCGGCCGTCCCGCATACTCTATCGCCATGTGCAGGCGCTCTCTCTCTCTCTCTCTCTCTCTCTCTCTCTCTCTCTCTCTCTCTCTCTCTCTCTCTCTCTCTCTCTCTCTCTCTCTCTCTCTCTCTCTCGCTGTAAGCGCGTGCAATTTGAAATTGTCGATGCGCTCGACTGTTGGATTGACCTGCGTGACGGTCAATTTTCGCTCGGCGAAAATCACGATCGAAAATGGTGGGCTGGTTCTAGCGCACTGCGCCAGAACCAGCCCAGCTTACCTACTATAAATATTCCGAAAAACTTTTGAAAATGATTTATGAATACTTTCAGGGACGATTCCACTAAATATAAATAGAACGTACCATGAAAAATTGCAGTAAGCATGAATGAAAGATTATCGAAAAATAATGCGAAAAGCTTAATGGAAGATTCCGGCGAAATTTCTCAGTATCGTAACCACGCAATGTTCAACTAAAGCTTCCCTTAATTTTCACGCAATCAACAAAAAAATCCAACTAAGCGACTCAGAAAGCTTTCGAAAGGTTTCCGGTACCTTACATGAAACATTCTAAGAATCGATGCTGCAATCTTTCATGAAAGGTAACTAGAAAGGAAAAAGTAAGCTTACTGAACGATTGAACATTGATTGAACGATTGAACATTGATCGTAAATCTTCCGAAAAACTTTCGAAAAGAATTTATGAATACTTTAAGGGAAGATTCCACTAAACATAAATGGAACCGTTCAAGAAAAATTGCAGTAAGCATGAATAAAATATTACCGAAAAATAATGCGAAAAGCTTAATAGAAGGTTCCGAAAAAATTTCTCAGTAGCGTTACCAGGTAATCTTCCACGAAAGCTTCCCGTAAGTTTTTTGCAGAATAAACTGAATACTGGAATCTTTCATGCAAGGTAACTAGAAATGTTATATAAATAAAATAAACGTAAGATAAATGAAAGTTCCCACATAGCATGAAAGCTTTCCATCGAAAGATTCATGAAATATTACAACGTAATGTTCCCGTAATCCTTTTGCAATATAACTCAAACGTTAGTAAGGTTACTCTGGAAGGTTTTACGGAAGCTTCCCATAAGATTATCGGAATATTACAAAGAAGATTTTAGATGTGTGATCGTAAAATATTACAGAAAGCATTTAGGAAGACTATGTGAATCTTACATAAAATATTCCAGAACACATTACCGGAACCTTTCGTAAACGACAACAGAAAGATTCCAGTACGCATTTTAGATAACAGAATTTTTAGACTGACTACAAAGCTTACGGGGAGCTTACCAAAGAGATTCTAAAATTACTCCATGGAATATTAATATTGCACTATATAGTGAGAAAACCTTTCATGAAAGATTACAGAAAACACTACTGAAATATTTTTGACACATAAAACGAAACGCTTACCGTAACATTGCTGCTCAACCTTCAAGTAAGGTTCTATAGAAAGGCTTAATGAAAGTTTCACGTAACATTAATGGAATATTACAAACAGGAATATTACAAAATATTACACGAAGCATTCAGAAAGATTACGTGAACCTTAAATGGAATATTCCAGAAACCATTACTGGATCCTTCCGTAAAAAGCAACAACAATATTGAAGTAAGCTTTCTAGAAGACACAATTGTTACTCTGACTTGCAAGTACAGATTCCAGAACCGTTCCAGGAAATATTTCACTGAATATTGAAAAAACTATCATGAATTTTTACGATAAAAATTGTTTATGTAATAGTTTAGATATATAATGAAAAATACCTACATTGATAGAGCTGCGAAACCGTTTAGTAAGCTTCCACTTAAAAGTTTCACGAATGCTTCACGTAAGATTATCAGAATATTGCAAACTAGATTTCAAATTTGTGATCATAAAATATTACACGAAGGTTTCAGGAAGGTTACGGAAACCTTACATGGAATATTCCACGAAGCACTATCAACACATTCCGTAAAACGCACAGAAAGTTTCCAGTAAACTTTTTAGAATAAACAAGTGTTGCACTGACTGAAAACCTTACGGGAAGCTTGCAGAACAGATTACGGAATCATTTATGGGAACGTGGCACTGAAAATTGAGAAGACCTTCCATGAATTATTATGGTAAACATTGTTTACGAAATATTTTTTACATATAGTGGAAAACGATTATATTAATGTAGCTGGGGAACCTTTTAGTAGGCATGCACTAAAAGATTTGACGAATGCTTCTCATAAGATTATCGGAATATTACAAACAAGATTTCAAATGTGTGATGGTGAAATATCACATGATGCTTTCAGGAAGCTAATGGTAACCTTACATAAAATATTCTAGAAACCATTACCAGCACCTTCAGTAAAAGGTAACAAAGAGGTTCTTGTAAGCTTTTTAGAAGACAGGATTGTTACACTGACTAAAAAGTTTACGGAAATCTTAAGAATAGATTCCAAAATCGTACCAGGAAATATTGTACTGAACATTGAGAAAACCTATCATAGATGATTACGGTAAATATTGCTAATGAAATATTTTTGACATATAATGGAAAACGTCTACATTATTATGTCTTCGGAACCTTTTAGTAAGCTTCCACAGAAAGATTACACAAAAGCTTCCCGTAATATTATGAGAATATTACAAACAAGATTTCAAGAAAGTTACGCTAACCATACTTGCAATATTCCAGAAATCATTCTGAACCTTCGGAACCTTCTGAAAAATGAACAGAAATGTTCCAGTAAGCATTTTAGAAAACAGAATTATTATACTCACTGGAAAGCTTACGGGAAGCTTATATAACAAATTTCAGGATAATTCCAGCGAATGTTACACTGGACATTGAGAAAATATTTCATGGATGATTACGGTGAACATTGCTTATGAAATATTTTTTACATATATTTCAGAACGCCTACATTAATATTGCTGAGGAACCTTTTATTAAGCTTCCACTAAAAGGTTTCACGAAAGCTTCCCGTTAGATTATAGCAATATTATAAACAAGATTTCAAATATGGGGTCGTTAAATATTACACGAAGCTTTCATAAAGGTTACGGAAACCTTACATGGAATATTCCAGAAACAATTAACGAAACCTTCCGTAAAAGGCAACAGGAACGTTCCAGTACGCTTTTTAGAAGACAGCAATGCTACACTGACAGAAAAGCCGAACGGAAGCTTACAAAACAGATTGCAGAATCATTCCAAACAATGTTGCACTGAACATTAAAGAAAACCACTCATATATGATTACGGTAAACATAGTTTATGAAATATTTTTTAAAATAGATCAAAACACCTGCATTATATTGCGACGGAACCTTTTGGTAACCCTATAAAAAAACCGCTGCCAATTCATTGGCCCGTGGCTTTCTCAAACCTAATTTGCTTATACCTTTAATGAATTTTTAATAACAAAATTTATAATTTTTGCAACAATTTAGGACATAATTATACTTAAATTCATTTATGAAGATTAAAAATGATTAATTTTTAAATTATGTATAAAATATGAATAAAATGATAGGTATGATTTTTTTTAAATAATGCGTGAAACATAAATAAAATAATTGATTGTAATATTATCGTGAAAACCATTTCCTAAAAATTCCTAAATAACCTTTACTTCAAATTATATTTTCTTTCTGAAACTGCACGCATAGGCTGCTTGTCTCTAGTAGTATGACTGTCGGTATTTGTGTGCTCTTTCTGGAATTTCCGATGTAAGAAAAAGGTTCTAACCTTAAAAATAATAAATGGCTATTACAACACAAAAGTACGTATACAATACGCGCGCATCGGCGCATAGCGCATAACGCATGTCATTTCCATTTTCCAGTATACATAAATGTGTTCGCGAATAATTACCATTTTAAAAGAGGGCTGAAGTAGTTTTAAACTCAAATATCTCTGAAATTCATAAACGAATTCTTTTACCTTAAGAACTTTTCTAATAAATAATACACAAGCTCTACATCTCCACCAAATTTCAAAGAAATTAAAATAATTTTAATGTAGTTATATTGTGCAATAACAAAGAAAGTCATTTTCAAAAAGACTAAAATTTTAAATATCAGACATCTTAAAAAATAACCTCTCACGGGGTGAATTTTCGGGCTAAGGCACGTTTCTCCTACGTACCTTAGCGGTTCAATTCCGTATCTCTCGGTTCAACTCGCGGAGATTGAGTAGCCAGATTAGGTAACAGACGCTACAACGTCGTGCAATGTTAACCTAAACTGGTGACTTACCGTGCAACACGCAAGTCGAAGACTTGCGCTTTGTTTCTCACCAGTGACTCGAACTCTCCTCTCGTTCACTGGTTCGTGTGCCGGCTGCGCAGATGAAACGATACGTTTTCTCTTACGTAACGACCGCGGAGGCGGCGGGGAGCGGAGAATGTCTAAGGTCGCGAAATAATAACTCGAGTGGTTAAAGTTAATAACAAAAGACTAAGGTTTATTAAATAAAAGAGGTTGTGGTTTGATAATAAATCACAAATATAAAAGAATTGAATTTAAGTTCGTGTCTTCTCTATCTAAATGGTGCGCCACCACATTACCTTTGACGTCAGCTGCCTCGGAGACTGACGTCACGCTCGCGGTAAATTACGCCGCGCACGTGAGGTATAATACGCCTCACGTGAGCGGTACTCTACGTGCACGCTCATCGAGTAATGCGACGAGGTGTGAGAGCAGTCGCGATCGCCGCGCGACGCACACAAGTATAAGTGTGAGAGAGAGGGTAGACGGCGGTTTTACACGTGTGCGCACCTGTTGTGCGCACTCTCCGGCTTTGAAAAAGCCGGTGGTTTGACCTCGCGTTTAACCGTGATGAAGTGCGAGCCCGATGCCTACACTCTCTTCTCGCACTTGCTCTCACCGCACGAGAACGCCTACTTGAAGCCGATGTCCAGGTACGACGAGCCTGGACAAGCGGTTACGCGGAGCTAATACGCGGCGCGGAAGAATGCGTGCACGCTTACCTTTTACCCAATTTAGCAACGGCTCAAGTAGTTGATCGGTCTCGGACGTGTCTGGTCTTACTTCCTGAGCAATATAAAAATCTTGATGCTGCGGTGGAGCGGACACGAAAAGTGCTATTACTTCCTCCAGACACTAAGTAGTTTGAGTGCGGCAGGTGATACTAGCCTGTCGCACTTGAACTTTGCACTTTAACGCGCGAAAACCGCAGAAGTACTTCAATACACTATTTTTGTACATCACGAGCAAAACTCTCGTGATTTGCGCTCTGACACGGTACTTCTCTTCAAATGAACGAACGAGTCTTCTTTTAATAACGGGCGAAACAAGGTGGAGCGAAACGAAAAGCGGTTGCAGAATACCGTAGCGAACTATAAGATGGCCGTCGGCTCGCCGCGGTCTGCTAGTCATCACGTCGATGCAGCTCAGATTCTGCATCGACGCGCCATCTCGCGTTCGCGCGCATGAGTTACTTCAACTACGGCTTATCCGCGACGTCGGTACGGCAGGCCGTGACAAACCATATAATCTGGATGAAATTTCATACAGGTATTGCCTATATTGCTTACAAAATAGTATATAAATTTCAAGCTGTTACATGAAGGCGTCATTGAGAAATTACGATTTTGAAAAAAACCGTAAAAGAATTTTAACCTTAAATATCTCTAAAAATTATTAGCCAATTCTGTTACCTAAAGGACTGATACCATAATATATAGACTCTATATCTTCACAAAATTTCAACATGATTAAACCAATTTTTTTTCTCTAGTTATCGTGCGATAAAAAAATAACTTTGTAAAATACGAAAATTGTCAAAATCAAATATCCCAAAAAGTAATCGTATGATCTTGATGAAAATTCGCACACATATTATCTATATCATATACAAAATTTTCTATAAATTTGGAGCTGATACATGATACCGTTCTCGAGAAATAACGATTTGAAAGAAAGGTTAAAAAAATTTTAAAGTCAAATATTTCTGAAATTTCTGGACTAATCATTTTCCCAAAGAACTCGATCGAGAGCTATCAAAAATCTACTTCTACAAGGGATTTCAGAGCGATTAAGTCAATTTTACTCCCGTAATCGTTGGACATACAAAATTCATTTTTTTCACATTTCAATTTTTTTCTCAAAAACTAGTCGACAAAATGAATTCAAATTTCTACAGATTGCAGCTATTTAACTTCTGCATTATCGTGATTTTTCTCAAGAAAATTGACCATTTAGTTTAGGAGTTATAAGCTTTAAAAAAAAAAACACGTTTTAGTTAATAACAAATGAACCGTGATAGCTAGAGAATTTTTTTTCTAGAAAATATAGGTATTTTAATGCTCTTTTGAGTGCCATACATTCGATTCAAATATCTCGAACTTATCATTAAAAAAAGCAAAAATCAATTTTGAGAAAATCTAAAATTTGAAATAAAACAAAAACGCATCGGCGAATCAAAAAACGAATTTTGTCACGGTATCGCACAAAAAAAAAAGAAGAAAAATGAGACCTGTCCAGTCAAAATCGATCGAGTAGAAGCTGAGAACCAGGCGTACACACACATGCTCGTACACACACACACACACACACACACACACGCACACACACGCGCACACACACCACGCACGCACGCACGCACGCACATACATACATCCATACAGACATTTTTGAAAAATCATGTATTTTGATTCCTAACACCTCGAAAAACAATTATAACATGTTTTTACAATAACTCAAAAAATTACTATCGCAAAGCTTCCTCTAGGAGGAAGCAAAAATCAGCTGATAAATCAGACGTTTTGTCAGATGATTTATCAGCTGATTTCTCATGCCAAAACGTCATCTGACATTCTGCCCGGATGCTGCCAAAAGCTTACGTAAATTAAAAATCAGCACCTTTAGTGTTGGAAATTGCCTGCCAGGATGTTTTACCGACAAATAAGTTAAAAAATGTACGTTTGGAAACCTTTGCACAAATTTTGTACATGAGATATCAGCTGAGATCTCGGTGAGATCTCAGGTGATTTTTCATCTGATTCAGCTGATTTCTCAGCTGATATCTCATGTACAAAGTTTCTAAAAATAGAAAAAATGTGCAAAATGCTTCCAAACGTGCATTTCTGAACTCACCTAGAGGGTAAAACATTTTATTAGGCAATATCCGATACTGAAGAAGCTGATCTTTAATTTACGTAAGCTTTTGGCAGCATCGGGCCAGAATCTCAGGTGATATTTTGGCATGAGAAATCAGTTGATAAATCATCTGATAAATCATCTTAGTTATCAGCTGATTAGTTTTGGTAGGGTAAGCTTCTACTGAAAGATTTAACGAAAGCTTTCCATAAGATTATCGGAATATAACAAACATGATTTCAAATCTGTGATCGTTAAATATTACACGACGCTTTCTGGATGGTTTCGGAAACCGTCTATGGAATATTCCAAAAATAATTACCTGAACCTTCTGAAAAAGGCAACAGAAAGTTTCCAGTAAACTTTTTAGAAGACAGAATAGTTACACTTACTGAAAAGCTTACGGGAAGCTTATATAACAGATTTCAGGATCATTCGAGAGAATGTTGCACTGAACAATGAGAAAACCTTGCATGGATGATTACGGTAAACATTGGTTATGAAATATTTTTTACAAATAGTTCAAAACTCCTGCATTAATATTACTGCGGGATCTTCTAGTAAGCTTCTACTAAAAGGTTGAACGAATACTTCCCGTAATATTATCGGCTTATTTATTACAAAGACGGTTTCAAACATACGATCGTTAAATATTACACGGAGCTTTCAGGAAGGATGCGGAAATGTTACATGGAATACGTCTTTTCTCAATACTTGTTTTTTTTCCCTTCTGGTCTTTATAATATTTTCCTTTTTTGATTGGTGGGTATAATTTGAATGTTTCTGATGCTGAGAACCGTTTTAGTTCTAATCGTTTAGTGTCTGATATCAATTTAACGCAATGGTATGACAGAGTTCCAGGCACAGTCTTTGCTGATTCTAATCGTTGCTTTAATCTTTGTCTAGTTTCTAAATATTTATCTTTTGATGAAAAAAAACACACAATACTTTCAAAATATTTAGTTGCCCACTCGTAAAGATTTTGTGGTGTCAATATATAATTGTCGGATACTTCCCGCAAACTTGCTCGCCTAGCATTTCTTTTCATAGAAGCACCAATTCCATCACATGCATTTTTTCCGTGAGCAGTTGCATGAAAGTACCACTTAGCTTCAACAGAAAAATCTTCATAGTGATGAATAAGATTCTGGAAGTTGTGTTTATTTCTAAAATGTTGCGCTGCTCCATCAGTAAAATAAATGACTTTTTTAACAAAATCAAAAGATTTTTTAAGGTAATTAATTATAATTTCTTGGATTAAGTAAGCGGCTATGACATCATGAATTAAATTGTCTGAAAAAACTACCATGCTTTTGTGTTAAATTTTAGAATCTGATTCTCTATAGTAAATGACTATTGTCGCCAAACTGCATTGATTATTGTTATAGTGGAAAGCTTGTGTTGCGTCTTGTGCAATAAAAGCATAGTTTTCTGAAAAATCTAGGGAAATTAAAAATTCTTCTTTACATAAGGATTCTTTCAAGATTTTACAATAAGATGCCTATTGTTTGGAGATAAAGGAATGTGTCTTGAGTTTATGCAAAAGAGGAAAAAAGATGTCTATAAATGATGAAGTAGAAACAGTTTGAGTTTGAAATGTCGATCTATCAGTTGTTTGCCATATCTGAAATTTAATTTCATTAACGTCAGAGTTCACAAGAAATAATTCTAAATCTTTTTTTAGTGATTCAACACCAGGACAATTATAGCACTCATTTAAACACTTTGTTGTTGAATTTTTACATACCATTTGAGCTATGCCATCCTTGTAAGTATTCATTTTATCAAAAACGCCTACTGAGTTTCTTAAGCCAGCTAACAAAAGTTTGACATTTTGGTGGTAGACGCATACACAAACCGAATGAGTGTCACTAGCACCGGCTAAAACGCAATGTTAAGGACGAATAAACGGTTGCCCGATTTCTTCTCAGTGTGTTAGCTGGTGGACAGGCGGACAAAGCCCTACGCTCTACACTTCTCTATATACCCGCAAGATTCCTTTTTACCTGCGTGCAACGCTAGCATGGCGCAACCTGGCAGCGGTGCCACGGATGAACCTCTTCAGTCCCGAAAATAAGAGTTTTTCCAATTTTTTTTGCATAGCTGTTATGCAATCATATGTCATTTTATACTACCATGCCAAATATCAAAGCTCTAGCAGTCATAGTTCAAGTGGAAATCGATTAAACATTTTTCTTTTTCATGTATTTAGCGGTACGCAGACTGAATTTGTGGCGTTTTAAAGTTATTCTGTCCTTTTTCTTGCAACGTATAAGTAGTCGCTATAGCTATAATATTTGAATCAGCATGTGATATAATGGTATATTTATATCTCTGGCATGTTTTGACGAGCTATAAATATACGGAACGCATGTTTTGGCGAGTTTGTGACGCTTTTGACGAGCTCGTCATAACAGCAAAGATACCGGAGACCACTTTTGGCGAGTTTTATTAATACCTCAGCCCCAGAGAGGGATATTATTTCTTTGGTCAAGCATAGGAGACTCTGGCTGAAAAAACTATGGCTCGCCAAAACGGTTCACCCACATACTTATATAATTGTATAATATCTATATAACAAAAATTGGAAATATTTATTTTGGACTTTGGATATTGAAATGTTAAAATTTACATGGTCAATCTGTCCGAAAGTATAAATATGAAATAAATTTTTGTATTTTTTTTGCACATATATTATGCAATCATAGGTCATTTTATACTACCATACCAAATATTAAAGCTCTAGCAGTTATAGTTCAAGTGGAAATCAATTTAACATTTTTTCTTTTTCATCTATTCAGTGATACGCCGATTGAAGTTGTGGCTTTTTAAAATTATTCTGTCCTTTTTCTTACTACGTGCAGAAGCTATAGTTTTAATATTTGGAACAGCATGTGATGTAATGGTATAATTGTATAATATCTACGTAAAAAAAAATGAAAAAATTTATTTTGCACTTTGGATATTGAAATGTTGAAATTGACTTAACATGGTCAATCTGTCTGAAAGAGAAAATATAAAATAAAGTTTTCTAATTTTTTTCTTAGCTATTATGCAATCATATGTTATTTTATACTACCATACCAAATATCAAAGCTCTAGCAGTCATTGTTCGACTGGAAACCGATTACAAATTTTTTCTTTTTCAAACATATAGCGGTACGCTCACTGAAAATTTGGCTTTCTCTAATAATCTTAATTTTTTGTTTTTCATTTCAGTTGCCAAAGTCTAGATTCTTGGAATAGTTGTTATAATGATACAATATCGTGTAATGATATATGATTGTGAGGAAAAGTAAAAAAATTAATTTTATACTTTGACTGAACATTTGCTAATGCTTATGCTAAATAAATGTCAATGTCTGAGAGTAAAAGTACAAAATAATTTTTCTTCTTTTTACTGACATATATTTATTACATCAGTTACATGTTTTTTCGAAAGGATTTATTTAGAAAGATAATGTTGCGACAACGAACTTTATTTATAACAACTGAATTTAGTAACATTATAATTAAGTAACTCACTAGGAGAGTGTCAGGGATCCGGATCACGGATTCGGCTGAAACTTTGGGATAGGTTTTTTATATAGAAATATGAAGAAAGCTGCAATATTAGACCCTAACGCTCGCAAGAACTAAAGTTCTGGACATTTTTAGCTTTATTGCGAAATAAGTCTTGAAAAATACCTCTTGTTAAAACAGTAACTATTTAACATTAGAAACTCTTGGATATCATTTCAAAAATAGAAAATAAAAGTAGAGAAAATGAGTTTTCATTTACTTTCTTAAGAAGTAAAAAATGTCGATTCCTTCCAAAGTTATCAAAGTTTAAATTCGAGTATCGAAAATGCACCAAAATACACAAGCAGTGGAACAGTGAATTTTTGGGATCAAATAGTGCATTTTCGATACTTTACTTTAATCTTTCAGAACTTTATAAGAAATCGACATTTTTTAATTCTTAAAAAGGTAAATGAAAGTTGGTTTTCCCTAGTTTTATTTTCTATTTTTGAAATAATATTTAAGACTTTCTAAAGTTAACTAGTTGCCGTTTTAAAAAGTGTTATTTTTCAATACTTTTTCCAAAATAAAGCTAAAAATGTCTGAAACTTTAGTTTTTTTTTGCGTTAGGGTTTAATATTGCAGCTTTCTTCAATTTCTATATGCAAAAACCTAATCCAAAGTTTCAGCCGAATCCGTGATCCGGATCCCTGACCCTCTCCTAGTTAGTACTACTAAATGTATTATTAACATTATTCTCATTGCATCAAAAAATAATAAAGCAATAAACAAAATAAATGGCGGGTAAAATGGAACAAATTAAAATACACAAGTAGCAATTTGATTTACAATTTTTTACGATTGCTCTCTTTAGTCAAAAATTGACGAAAACTGATAATTTGAGTTGGTTAAAAGCGCGAGGCTGGTCTCAAGCTAAAATTTTTTTACTAAAATCTCAAGCTAATATCACTTTTACTAAAATAAAACATTTTTCTCAATACGTAGGCATATTGTAAAAGTAATTAAAATACAGAGGCAATTTTCTGTCAAGAAAAAAATGTTAAAAGGATTGCTATTATGTTTTTCTTACAGTTATTACTGTAATATGTTTGTACGTATCATATTGCAGCATAATGACAAAACATTTTTATTCAAGCAAGAGTAATAGCCTAGCCTGTCACGCGTATATATGTTGTCTGCATGATCGTAGCATGCCTCCCAAAGTGTACGAAACATACCGATATAAGAACTGTGTGCGCTCGAGTTCTGCTCCGCTCGCACTGCTGACTCCCTTCACTGTTCGTCGCGCGCATGCGGAACAGACGAACTCAGACGCGCACAGCTGTTCATTTCACTTTAATAATGAAGGTCCTCTTTCTATGCGTGTAAAAGCAGCGGGGCGAACTACGAGCGTCAATACCGCATGGGCGTCGGCGTTATACGGCAACGACCAGATGCGTCGGCATCCTGTCCGACGGTGGCCTTCTTCTTTTCTGTCTCCGATGATGCGACGCCGCATTATTAGCCATCGAGTACATCTCAGGTAATACGCTGGCGTTCCATACCTTTATGCTGTTAGCTGCTGCGGTCTATTTGTTTTTCAGGTTGCAAGTTACCAAAAATTACGATGTTCTTCTTCCTTCTCTCTGATCTACAGGTAAGATTTAGAGGTCCGATTAATTTATTAGATCTTTGTTACATCTAGTAATAAAAATCAGGCATTTTTTCCTATAGATTTTCCTATAGGAATTTCCGCAGGTCGTAATGCTATTTCTGAAATCCTTGTAGGATTTTCTATAAATTATCGTATAGGAATACCTACAGGATTTTGCAGGAAAAAATGAACCATTGTTTCCTGTAGATTTTCCTATAGAAATTTCTGCAGATCGTAATACGGTTTCTGTAATCCCTGTAGGATTTTCATAACTTATCCTATAGAAATTCCTACAGGATTTTACAGAAAAAATCATGCATTGTTTCCTATAGATTTTCCTATAGGAATCCTATAAAAATCCTATAGGAGTTCTATGAAAACTTATAGGAAAACCTATAGAATCTCTATAGAAAAGAGATATACGCTGTCGTAATAATTACTTGTAGATGTCGACTCTGCCTAACATTAAATATGAACCAATTAGCTTTGCGGTCTACAAGTAATCAATCTACTGGGTAGCGCAGCGCTTATACATTCTCCCTAAAATGTCCCCGCTCAATATATGTAGTTTCTGCAGTAACTATGGGTAGCTTTTTTAGAAGTTAACGCCTTGGCGTCCGATGGTCAAAAATCTTTGTAATCAAACAGTGAAAATCCCATAAGACGAATTTTTCCGTGTTAAAGTTATTTTGAAGAAACTGTAAGGAGTTTCTGCATAAGTTCATAAGATTCTCCAGTAATAGTGTATGGATTTTCCAGAAATTGCAGAAAAATTCTACAGAAATTGTAGAGAGCTTTTGCAGAAACTGTGGAGAGCTTCTGCATAAATTATGGAGAATTTCTGAATAAGTTCTGCAGAAATGTTACCCCAGAAATTCAGCATAATATGTACATATTTCATCGAAAATTTTCCTGCATAATTTTTACAAATTTTCTATAGAAATGCTCTGCACAAATTCTGCAGAAATGCCCTGCAGAAAATGAGAAAATTCATGCAGAATTTCTCCAGAACTTTCTGCATAGTTTCTGCATATTCACTACAGACAAACTCTGCAGAAGTTATTTAGAAATTATGCAGAAGCTATGCAGAAAGTCCCGTAGAAATTCTGCCGAGAGTTCTGCAGGATTTTTTCATAAGGGGTGCGAGAAAGCATGAGGCACAGGGACAGTGCTTCATCTGGCGCCCCCTCTCTCTCCTCTACCAATCACAAACTCTCTTTGTCTCTCTGATCTCTTTTTCACATCGATATCCATGGTTGCCGTATCGACCAGTGCTTTAATACGTACGTATTTCAATGGTTCCGATGACGAAAGCTCAAACGTGAGAATGTGGTGGTTCCTGTTTCTACCTCCAGGAAGACGTTCTGCTGCTGCGGCCACGCTGCTATCAGAGGTCGTACCGAGTTTTCTACCCTCGTGGCCTATATTTTACTTCTGACTCATGCTTCTTGATTTTCCTAGTTTTACTATGACGATATGTGTATTTAGCTGGGGAAAGCTATTCTTTTTCTGCCATCAGTGGTTACTTCTACCCTCTGATTCCAGCACTTGATGCCATTGGAGCCCTTTTTGCAAGTTTGTTGCCGTCTCCCCAACTGGTGAGTAATACTCCAATATTTAATAGTTTGCCATTGCTACTTGAACCACTGTTGATTCTTCTGGGGTTGTCTGCGTGGTTTCCGTCATTGGGAATTGCTTAGTTAGCTTATCTATATGTGCATTTCCAAGGATAACGCTTGGTATAGGAAAGTATTTTATGATCAGTGCTAAGTTTTCTCTTTCACTGTAAGTTATATAACAATAACTTTTACTTATATATATATTGTTGTAGTGTTGAGGTATTGTGGAGGATAAATAATTGAATGTTTATGCAGAGTTAATTAATAAAGAAGTATAATGTACTAATATGTTGTATACATGTGCTCCGTACGTCTGCACTATACGTATGATGGTCGACAAGTGAGAGGGAGGGAGAGTTGTACACGCAAATCATTCGTTACACTTAGCGCGCTCTCTGCTATAGTGCGCCACTCTACTAAGAGATGGCGCCACGCGGACTAGTTAATAGTTCTAGATTATAATATTTACCAAAATACAACACACCTCCTTTAATTTATAATCTAGACTTTTACAAAAATTTCTTGTCATAATTATATTTTCTTTTTTTAACTTTTGCTTAGAATTTTAAATCAATTTTAACGCTGTTCTATTTATAACAAATTCGTTCTTGTCTAAACTCTTAGTTAACATATCAGCTATATTACAGATTGAATCAATTTTGACAATATCTATAATTCCATTTTCGTAATTTTCATTAATGTATATTGTACTTAGATGTGATTCGAATTTTTGGTAAAGTTTCCGAATATTGCTATTGCTACTGCATCTGAGTTTTCTTCGTATATTTTTATAGTATTTTCAAATTTTATGTCAAATGATTCACTAAACAAGTTTCTTATGAATAATAGTTCTGTTACTGCTTCCGACATAGCCGTATATTCCGCAAAAGTCGAACATTTTGTAACCGTACTCTGTTTATGAGTTTTCCAAGAAACTAAATTTCTAAATAATCTTATTATAAAACCTGTCTTTGATTTTCTATCTACATTGTCGTCTCCATAGTCAGAGTCTACCATGCAGCCTAATACAATATTTCGCTACTTTCATGGTTACAATTATACGTTAAGTTTAGGTCTTTTGTTTTGACTGAATACTTCAGAATTTTCATAGCGTATTTAAAGTGTGTTTCATCATAAGAGATTTGGTAACGACTCGAATAATTTACGCTCTATGCTATATTTGGCTTAGTGTCTGTACTTATATATAATAATTTTCCTATCAAATTTCTATACTTTATAGTTTCATCGCTTTGGCTAGCTTGATCTAAGTTAAGATTAGCCTCCATTGGAGTATCATACAATTTTGCATTCTCCAGATTGTATTTTTTGGCCAAAGATTCAATATATTTTGTTTGACTCAATGTCATTCCTTTTCTATTATCACTGTAATCAATATTTATTCCTATATAATTACAAACTTTACTTTAATCTTTCATAGAAAATCGTTGCATTAAATTAGCTTTAACTTGATTTATTTTAATTTTATTTTTATAGCATATCAAGAGATGATCAACAAATACTAAAATATATATTGGATCTTTGTTTACATTGTTTACATATAAGCAGTAATCATAATTGCTTCTTAGAAAATTCGATTTTTCGGCATATTTATTGAAACAATCATACCAAGCTCTTGGATTTTCTCTAAGACCATAAAGAGCCTTTTGCAATTTGCATACTTTATTTTGACCTGTCTCATAATCTTTGGATCCACAAATACATACTTCTGATTTTACAGTACCAATGAGAAATGCTGTCTCTACATCCATTTGCTCAATAAATAAATTATTTGCACAACTACTGCTTAATAACATTTTTGAGGTTTGCATTTTGCCTACTGGCGAATAAAAATTTTCATGATGCTCTTTTTGTTGAAAACACCTGTCACGTCGAGCACGACTGACCGCTACTTTCGACACCCGTGCTACCATCTATCCTTATCACCCTACAACCTTTTTTTCTTCATGTTACCATGAGTCCTATTTCCTGTCAGTAACGCCACCTAGTAGCAACTGGGTTACCTGCGAGAGTCACAGTTCGCATGGTAACAAGTCCTACCTTACCCGTATCCTTACCGCCTATCGATCCAACCGTTGTCCTTGGCAAGCGCCACATTTGAATCCGAATAACCTTATACCCCACCCGAATCTTTGCCACCCCATGCAAAAGATGAGATACCCTACACTCCCCTACCTTTGCATCTGCCCTAGATAGAAGCGCGGGTATCAAAGCCGCATCGCGCCTCCACTCGAGGCAGAAGCTTCTGTTCTTTTTGTTTCGAAGGGCGAAGCCCTTGTCCGACGACTATTTAATTTTAACAATTGGACTTAGAATAATTTCTGACATTTTGTATTCTGACTTAGAATATTTTCGAGCAGAATTAACTTAGAATATTTTCGAACAGAATTTACTTAGAATAATTTCGAGTATAATTGACTTAGAATATTTTCGTGTGGAATTAACTTAAAATATTTGTCAAGCTTCTCTGATTGTAGTCTTGCGAATAATTGTTGATATTATATCTCGACTACAATCAGTGTGTAACAGTTTTAACTTAACTTGATGCAATTAATAAACATCACATAATTGCATTTTTGAGTGTTACTTTATTTACACAATCCTGTCCTTCTGCCATTTCAATCGCCCGCTGCGCTTGGGTTCTGAGACTGCCGAAGGCTAACTGAGAGAACGGACAACTGCAACCGCCCCAAAGTAAGTAACTCTGTAGATCGCTATCCTTTATCTTTTTTCTGTCTCTCTGATTGTTGGCTGACGCTGACGTTTGTCGCTTAATGAATTTTGCGCATTAGCATTGCTTATTTTGGTAGTCCGATTAGCTATTTTCACGCGTTCCTACTCCCGTGGTTATTACGTGTAGGCGTAAACCGAAACTGGAACATTTATCGCGCTTACTTTACCGTTTTCGCGACATTGTAACACGGACGTTACAATTGGGGGTCTACCTCCGGGATAAAAGTGAAAATAGTGAAAAATTTTTTTTTTATACATACATACCGCAGTTATAAAAATTTTCTTTTTCTCTTCGTTTCTTGCGTTCAAAAGAAAAATATAAATAAATTATTAGAATGGCAGTTCCAAACGGTGCGGTCGCTAGGACTTCAGAAGCAACGGAGATGTTGCGAAAATATCTTAGTTTAGAGGAACCTAAGTTAGTTACGGCTACGCTCAATGAGTTAGTAGTAGTGCTCAGGGCTAGATATCAATCTGCATCGGAAGTTAATCCGGAAAGAATTCGGGATGTTAAGGGTTGCAGTTATCTCTCGCAGAAACCGCGGATAGAGCGTTAGTTGAAAAAATTTGTCAAGATGAAATCATGATAGACATTTTACGCGCATTTATGCAGCACAATATTAGTGTTATTGAAATTATGGAAGCAATCTCGAGCGTAGATAAACATTTGATTACCGAAAAATTTCCGGCTCTAATCAAATCCGATCAAGAATTAACGGAAGACGGTGAAGCTACGCAGTATAAAACGGTATTAAACACAGCAGACGGGGATAATACACAAAATAAAGTGAATTTTGAGGCAAACTTATTAAATTCGGCAAATTATACTCCGCACGTAGCAGGGGGAAGGGGGCATAGTACGTCTTTAGTTGCTAATGTTAGAACAACACTGCCAGCGACAATGAATTCTTTTCGCCCAAATGCAACTTTAACTTCGTTAAAAAATTTGTCGATTAAAGATGCACTAGACTGCATACCAAAATTTGACGGTAGTAATATACCACTTAGTACCTTTTTAATCGGTTTAAGAGAAGCCGTTAGCATGATTCCGGCAGCAAACGAAGCCGATCTGGTAAAATTAATTAGACGACGGCTAACGGGTGAAGCAGCAAAGTCAATGGAGGAAATAGTTTTTTTTAATATGACGGATCTAGTTAAATATTTTGAGCCAAATTTCGGATCGTATAAAACACATCACACCTTGATGGGGGAATTAGCCGCGGCCAGACAAAGAGAAAAAGAAAACATTATAACATTTGCAAACAGAGTTAGGCGTATCGCAATAGAATTAAAAGAAGCCGCAAAAAGAGAAAAAAGGGATGATGCGGGGTTCATACAGCATGTGGAAGCCGATAGATTAAAATTTTTTGTACGCGGTATGGATTGGGAAATTAAGAGGCGCATGGGGGTGGCCGCAACTTTTCAGGAAGCCGTAGAAAAAGCGATAGAAATAGAGCGTGAAGTTACAGATTTAGAGAAAACGGAACCAACGCGTAAAAGTAAATTAAATCAAGAAAATAATAAACTGAAAGCAGAATCGGCTGAAGTTAAGATTGTTCAAAATAAACCGATAGAAATTTGTCAATATTGTGGCAAAAGAAATCATATCGCGAAAAACTGTTGGACGTTAAAATCATTATTACCCCCGCGTACACAGCAATCGGCGACACAGCCGACTACATGGGCGCAGCCCGTAGCTACGCAGGCGCACGTCTCGGCGCCAGCCGCGAACCCATTGGCTAGCGCGCGGCCGGCCACGCCCCAAGTTTCACAAAATCAATATAGTCCGGGATCGCACAGTCCCGCAGTGGCACAATTGAATCAAATCAATAATTTTGTTAAACTTTGCAATTATTGTAAAAAAGAGGGACACTGGAAGAATGAATGCCAGGTATTGGAAAGAAAGAATAGAGAAAAATTACAACGTGAAGCGGGAAACGCGAACAGCCCTGCGGCACAGGGCGCGACCTGGGGGCAATCAGAAAGTGCGCGCCCACACCAATCAAACACAAATCAGAATTAAAATTTGCGCGAAAGTCCATTTTGTTGAGTATAAATAGTAAGTCACCTGTAATAGAAATGCCATTTGAAAATTATCAGGTATCCCTCAAATTAATGTTTGATACGGGAGCAGGCCCGTCTTTGCTTAAAATTAGTAAAAAAACCTAGTAAAGCCATTGTTTTTGAAAACGAAATTCTTGTACTTAAAGGTATTACTAAGGAATCGATTAACTCGCTTCGGAAAATGTCTCGCGCGCGATGAATCAAGCAGAAAAGAATTATTGTACGTTTTCAAAAGAAGCATTAGCAATCGTGTACGCTATTACGCAATTCAGACCTTACTTATACGGGAATAAATTCACTTTAATCACTGATCACAGGCCGCTAGTTTGGTTGAATAATCATAATGATCCAGGATCTAAAGTCACGCGTTGGCGTTTAAAAGTTTTAGACTATCAATTCGACGTACTCTATAAGAAAGGTGAATTAAATCTGAACGCGGACGCACTTTCGCGCAACCCGATTACGGAAAAAGTATGCGTAGCTACATAAGTCGGCATAGGGGGAGAGGGGCGCCATCCTGTCGCTGGCGAACAGACAGTAGAGCCGGCCCAGGAACGGCAAAGCCAGCAGGGGGACGGCGCGCCCACCTTGCATGCAATGACCACGCGTAAGCGTGCGGGCCGCCAAGCCAGTGAAAAGTATAAGCAAGCCATTAAAGCTCTCGCGCCGCGTAAAAGAAATGTAGCTCCCGCAGTCGAAGAGGTTCAGGAATGCGCGTCCCTTGTCGAAGATAAGGAGGTGTCTCCGTCTCTTGTACCACAAGCTGCGGATAGCAATAAAAAAGAAACGCTACACAGACCAACCTCGCCATCTGTCTCTGCGTTCGCGCCCGAGGAAAGTGAGCAAACGGTTATGTCAGGAGAGCTCGCGTGCGGGGAAGCATCCGGGCGCGACAACATCTCGGCGTTTAAAGATCCCTTTCCCGACATGACTTTCAGGGACGAGGACTTGGTCAACGAAAAAAGTATCGCGCCAAAAGCGGTCGGTCCTCAAGACAATATAATCTATTGTAGAGAGAAACTGTTTATGAGGAAGGATAGTTACTTTTATTTTGTAAGCACTGACGGAGACCCACTCCATGAGGGGTCTAGGCAATTAAAGAATTTAGGGAAGCTTCCGCATTTCGAGAGTTTAGTAACGGGAGAGCCTAAAACCATAAAGGCCAATAAAAAAATGCATTTTGTTTTACCTCTTAGGTGCAAAGGTAAAAATAGCTTATGGGATACCTTAGAAATTTTGACACAATTATTTAGGAAGGTAGCCAAATTGTTAGACATTAACCAAATTGTTTCTTTTAGTATGGCTAGGAGCAGTAATATTGAAAATGTTGAGTTTAAAGATATTTTGGCCTGTTTAAGACGTGAATTAGGTAATAATAGTGTTAAAATAATTATTTGCCGTGGACTCATACAGCACCCGGAGCCGAGTAACAGAGCGGATATAATTCACGAAGCTCATTGTTCGGCGGCAGGTGAGCACAAAGGAGTAACTAAAACTTTGAATAGAATAAAATATAAATATCAATGGGAGCATTTAAAGGAGGACATACAAGCCTTCATTCAAAAATGCGTTCCTTGCCAGCTTAAAAAATTAGTGCGGGTCAAAACAAAACAGAAAATGATTATAACGGACCACCCTTGTATTCCATTTTTCACGGTTAGTTTGGACATTGTAGGACCGTTACCGAGAACTAAAGACGAATCCGAGTACATTTTAACTATGCAGGATCAATTTACAAAATTCTCGGTGGGAGTCCCTTTAAAAGACCAAACTGCTATTACGGTAGCAGACGCCTTTATTAAACGCTTTATCTGTACTTTTGGCGCACCACAAGCTATGCTTACTGATCAAGGCACCAATTTTCTTAGTAAATTAGTTAAGCGCGTTGCAAAACGATTTAAAATTAAGCAAGTAAAAACTACCGCTTTTCACCCTCAATCTAACGGCTCTTTAGAGCGCTCGCACTCGCCACTTAGTTAATTTTTGAAAATGTTTGCCACGAAACATTTAGATTGGGATGAGTGAGTTGAGTTAGTAATATTTAATTTCAACACGGGCAAACATGAAGGAACCCAACACACTCCGTTCGAGTTAGTGTTCGGGCGCCTGGCGAGAGTGCCCTCGAGCGACCCCTTAGAGCCGGAAGATTTATTGCCTACTTACGCAGGGTACATGACAACTTTGGTCGAAAGATTGAGTTTTCTTCAAAGAACCGCACAAGAAAAACTATTATCGACTAAACAAAAAGCTAAAGAATATTATGATAAAAAATCAAATCATAAGAATTTCAAAATAGGCGATGTTGTGTGGCTGCAGAGCGGGCCAAAACCGCATAAATTTGAAAATCAATATTCTGACTCTTACTTAATAATTGAAATCTGGGAAAATGGCAATGTTAGAATTCAAATTAATGAAAGTAAGACCAAAGTTGTGCATAGTAATCGCTTACGCTTGTCGCATGTTAAACCACCCGCAGATTCCGAAAGCTTGGAAGAGTAAAAAGAAAGCTTAAATTAATTTTGAAAGTTAATACTTCTATTCATGTTTACAGATGAGGACCTTGATGTTTATCTTTGCAACAACTTTGAAATTGAAACCAGTTTTCGGACTAATAAAGATAACATATTACTTTCATGTTTGCAGATAAAGATTCTTCAAAATTGTACTCACAATGGGTTTTTAATTTTTAGCAGTTTTAACTTAGTTCTTTTGAAATTTTTTAGAACAAACAGTAATTTAAAGCGAGCAGCAGTGGACGTCAAACTATTAATCGAAGTCACCGGATTTCTGCTGTCCTTTCTAGCATCCACGCAAGGAATGGGCTACTTTACTATTATGCAATCGACACCAATCCAGGACTGGCATTTGAAAATGCGAATTTGTACCAGTATGTAATTTAAACCAGCGAAATTGGATGAAGAAAAATTACTTTACAAGACGCGTATCAGCAATTAAATGAATCCAATAACACGATAACATACGTAATAAAAATCTTAGATATAGGTAGATTTGTATAGTTTAGGCGCACTAACTAATAATTGGAAAAAGAGTGAGTTATTTAATGACCTTGCCGTTGTCTCAAGGGGGAGGAGTACAATGTACCACCTACAGCTATTTGTTAGAAAATTGTTGTAGAGAAATTATTAGGGCAATGTGGACATCACGAGACGACAAGGTTAAAATTATGACGTGTGAAAAAGAACCTATATTTGTATAATAGAGAATGATTACGCAAGCGAGAGAACGGCTATGGCAAAATAGTTTGAAAGGTTGGATAATAAAGTAAAATAATTTCTGATTGGAAAATACAAAAACAGAAGTCAATCTTGACTTTAGCTTGAAAAATTTATACGCGTTAATGGATATTGTATTCAAAACTAAACAGCTCATATCGAACTTATGCGATTTACTGGATCGCCAAAAGGTGCTGTTCGTTTACATCGGCGGAATTAAATAAATCTTTGCGAAGCATAAGAGATACGAAAAGTTTAGCTTTGCAGTTGTTTTTATCAAAAGTTCGATCTATTTTATTCGATTGGGTTGTGAAAGTAAATATATTGTAAGTAGTGAATTATGTATTGAACTGGTTGTACCTTTTACAAATAGGGACACTTCTTTTTGTGTACGTAATGCAATCTTTTCTAGTTTTTCAGACTAAATCCGGATAACAAAACACTAATCGAGTTTATTATACAACTGCAGGCGGACTATACTTATGATAGTGGCTGATAAGCAACTGTTATTTATGCTTAAATCAATGAAAGAATATGTAATGAAAGAAATGCTTTTTTTTTGAAAATCAGTGTTATGTTAAAAAATCTTATGTCTTGTGAGAAAATGCTCTTATCAAAAACTAATTATGATAATTTACCATACAGGTAACATATAGTTTTCACAAAGAAAAGAGCGTTATTTTCAAAAGAATGGGTTATGGCTTATATCGACTGTAAGCGAATTTAGGTTAGAAGTTGCTTATTCCGGAAAGTTTACAAAATTCCGATTTCGGACTGTCAAATAATTGAATTTCCAAAGAATTGTAGAATGCGAATTGACGAATGTGTGGAATTCAACGATGTCTATAATGACTGGGACATTGTGGTACTTACCTAATGTAAAATGAAACTTGCACATAGAATTATCTATTAAATAAAACTTCGAAAATTAGCATAGTGTACACGTGATTAACTTTCGAAATGAGATTTCAACAAAAGATTTGTTATACATAGTATATTCTGTATTTCTTATTCTGATTATTGTTAGCTTTGTAGAAATATTTATTTCTTTAGTCTTTCGCTTACTTAAAAATAAAGATTAAAATTAAGTTTTGGATCGCCATTCCATATAGGAGTACTGTATTACTCTATTTTGTGTTGCAATTTTGTAAGGGTATTGTATTACTCAGAATTAAGCGAGGCGAGCACATCTCCAACGCCAGTATAGGGGGGAAGAAAATAAATATGGTATTGTTATATGGTATAAAAATTATGAATTTTAGTATAAAAATTATCAATAGGGAATTTGTAAACTTGGGTAGAGGAAATTTGTCAGTAAAGAAAAAGTCGATTAGGGTACGATACTTTCCTTCCAATTATCCTTTTTTTTACTAATATTCCTATCCCATCCAAATTGAAACCAAGCGGTCGAGGGAGTGTTTATTCGCCAGCTATTGTGCCAGTCACAGCGTCCCCATTGCAACCTTACGACTACTACACTTTGCCCGCCAATACTTACTTAGTAACCGCCGACACAGCGCAGCTCGTATGACTTTATGCCGTCGCTCAGCTATGGTGGAGTCTCATCGTGAACTTCAAGCAATGTAACGACCTTGGACGTCAACGACCAAAGGGGATACGCATAGCCTTACGAATTCACTTTATCTGACGAACTGCCGTTGTTATGAGGTATGTGGAAGTTACACAAATCTAGTAGAGCAAGGTAGACGCACTTCAAAGGCAAACATTGAAGTCGACGAGCGGGAACCGAAGGGAATAATCAGAAGTAACCGTCTGCAGTTGAGGCTGCTGCGAATTATTTTTCTGTGGTTCGCTGTGGTACGACTCATGTATGGCCATAGTGAAGGAGAACCAGGGCGCGGCGATAAACAGGAGGCAACTGCATCTGCTCATCATAAGGCAAGTGTTAATTTGTTCAAGGAAGGAGATGCCTGGAAGCTACTGGACAATACTGACGACCGGTCCATCGGCATGGCAAGAGAGGGCATATGCGTTGACTAAATGAGCTTAATAATCATGGATACGCTTTCAAATTTACCGAGGAAGAGGAAATCGTGGAATGGAAAACGACGACTACTTACTTCGCCCACTATTAAGCAGGCTAAGGTAGAGCGAACAGGAAGAGGTTACATCTTGCACCTAAAGTTTGGAAAGGAAAGCTTCGAAGACAATCAGACATACAGCGTATGTTAACATTGCAACACTTGGGTGGAGGGACCAGCAAGCGCCGCCCCGCAGCGCACATCTTTGGGGGGGGGGGACGTGTCACGTCAAGAACGACTGACCGCTACTTTTGACACCCGTGCTACCATCTATCCTTACCACCCTACAACCTTTTTTCCTTCATGTTACCATAAATCCTATTTCCTGTCAGTAACGCCACCTAGTAGCAACTGGGTTACCTGCGAGAGTCACAGTTCGCATGGTAACAAGTCCTACCTTATCCGTATCCTTACCGCGTATCGATCCAACCATTGTCCTTGGTAAGCGCTACATTTGAATCCGAGTAACCTTATTCCCCACCCGAATCTTTGCCACCCCATGCAAAAGATGAGATACCCTACACTCCCCTACCTTTGCATCTGCCCTAGATAGAAGCGCTGGTATAAAAGCCGCATCGCGCCTCCACTCGAGGCAGAAGCTTTTGTTCTTTTTGTTTCGAAGGGCGAAGCCCTTGTCCGACGACTATTTAATTTTAACAATTGGACTTAGAATAATTTCTGACATTTTGTATTCTGACTTAGAATATTTTCGAGCAGAATTTACTTAGAATAATTTCGAGTCGAATTTACTTAGAATAATTTCGAGTATAATTGACTTA
This sequence comes from Torymus aiolomorphi, assembly GCA_036365515.1. Lineage (NCBI taxonomy): Eukaryota > Metazoa > Arthropoda > Insecta > Hymenoptera > Torymidae > Torymus > Torymus aiolomorphi. Next base: position 236,089,797 of record CM070874.1, on the reverse strand, counting down.
GAATATTTTCGTGTGGAATTAACTTAAAATATTTGTCAAGCTTCTCTGATTGTAGTCTCGCGAATAATTGTTGTTATTATATCTCGACTACAATCAGTGTGGAACAGTTTTAACGTAACTTTATGCAATTAATAAACATCACATAATTGCATTTTTGAGTGTTACTTCATTTACACAATCCTGTCCTTCTGCCATTTGAATCGCCCGCTGCGCTTGGGTTCTGAGACTGCCGAAGGCTAACTGAGAGAACGAGACAACCGCAACCGCCCCAAAGTAAGTAACTCTGTAGATCGCTATCCTTTATCTTTTTTCTGTCTCTCTAATTGTTCGCTGACGCTGACGTTTGCCGTTTAAAGAATTTCGCGCATTAGCATTGTTTATTTTGGTAGTCCGATTAGCTATTTTCACGCGTTCCTACTCCCATGGTTATTACATGTAGACTTAAACCGAAACTGGAACATTTATCGCGCTTACTTTACCGTTTTCGCGACATTGGAACACGGACGTTACACACCTAACAACTAATCTGGCTTTATAAGAATTATCATTTTTCTTTTTATAAATCGATTTTACATCTATGATTTTCCTATCTTTCGGTCTATCAATAACAACCTATGTTTTATTTTTCATTAAACTTTCTATTTCTGAGCCCATAGCCTTTTTCCATTCTCTAAATTCTCTGGAGTTCACCACCTCCTCAAATGTATTCGGTACGTTAGCGTTAGCATAGTTTACATAGATATAGTGTGTTATTAGATTACCAAATCTATTTACCGGATTTCTTTTTCTCTTTGAAGTTCTTTGTTCTATCATATTTTCATTATCATTTTGCTCATCACTTAGTTCATTACTCGTTTGTCTGTCATTGTTACTATAAGCATCTTCAAAATTTTCCTATACTTCTATCTTCACTATAATCTATGTCTATTCCTATATATTATCCCATTTTTCCAAGATTTTTCATTGAAAATGTTTGCATTAACTTATCTTTTGTTTCATTTATTTTAATTTTGTCTCTTTAACAGCAGCCGCTTTTTGTTCAACTGCTATTTCAGTCGTGTTTATAACTGCTGTTTTCGTGCGCTTTTTCACTTGATATGCGAAATTTGGAAAAAGTGACAATTCAGGGGGTGGAGGAGGACGGTAAATTTTTTCCTTTTCTCGTCTCACTTCTTCCCTCTGTCCCAAAACCTGCAGTTCTTCGAAAGTTTTGAACTGATTTCTAAATATGTTACGATATAGCGAGGGGAGCAAGTTTCGATAAGTTCTCTCGAGTTGCGACTCTAACGACATTCTAGGAGCTACTTTATCTAACAACAATCTTAAATTGGATATGAACGCTGAAATTGGTTCATCCGGCCCTTGAGTTCTCGACCTAATCTCTTCCTCCAGACGGGCTTGAAAATCGGGGACGCCATATTGCCAACGGAGAGCTGCAAAGAAATCAGCTGTAGATCTCCAACTTTGACTCAGAGGCCTGGCCCAATAACGAGATGGACCAGACAAAATCGACGGAACTAACTTTAATATTTCCTCTTCAGTCACACGCCATGACTGTTGGCATTCCTTAATTCTTTCTATAAATTCTTTCACATCCTCCTTATATCCACCAGAGAAACTAACCTGCCATTTCTGTAAGAGGGTGCATGTCCGTGTTTCTCTATGAAATGTGGAGTCAAGATTTGAGGAACGTCTTGACATGTCTACAAACGAGGGTTGCGCAAATGAAGCATACCTAGGATCATTTTGCGTGCAACTACGATAATCAAATAGGGGTGCCTGTGGACCATATCCGGGCCCGTACGCTATTGGCGGATAATAACCATGAGGTGGATACATCGGCGGATATGGCCACTGATAATTATAATAATCTCGCCTTTTCCCCCAGGGGCTGTTGAGGGTTATGTCTCCTCACACCTTCTAAACCTAACTGATTTTGTTGATTTATCGCCGCCTGAGAATTTTCTATTCTACTCGACGGAAAGTGGTTTGGTAATGGTAGAGTATTCGGTTCTCTACTTGATTGAGAAGTCGAACCAGGAAGCTGAATGTTGGCTTCTCTGATTAGACTCGCTTCTGACCGAGGAGGATACGACGGCTGACTAGTTTCGATACACGAAGTCCTGGTTCGGTTACTTGGAGGTCCCGATTCTACCAGACGGGAGTTTTCGAAATGTACACGAGCAGTGTTGGATTGTGAGATTACCGGTGATGACATGTGGAATGTTTCGATAGAGGGCGGCAACGGTTGAGGTTGTGGTTGAGGATTTGTTTCGATAAGTTGAGATATGTATTGGTTTCGAGAAAGGTACTGTGGGTAAGATCCCTACTCGCCAGGAAAGTTTGGATGGGTAGAGGAAATATGGCTATTGTTTGACGGAGTGTACATCGTGGATTGGGCCCTCGGTCGATCATACAAATGCTGACTACTCGAATTTCTATTATCTGGGGCTTTTGGTCTGGCCCCCTGCGGATGCTGTGTGGCACCAGTGCTCATCACTGTCATCAGCTGGCTGGGCTTGGAGGAGAGCCCAGTATAAATTGATTCATACATCCTAGGGGCATAATGGATCGATATCATGCTAGAAGCTATGCCACTATTTGCAGCTGTTGCCATTTTCGTGGCAACGGTGGCCGTCTGAGACAATTGATCCAGTAATCCCTTCACTGTTGAGTTGAATGCTGGATCTCCTCCCTCCGAGATCTCTTCAAATCCGGTTTCGGCAGTTACGTCCATGAAAGTTTCATCATGCTCTAGTCCCGGCGCTAGAGATCCCCTCGAAGGATCGTTATCCTCTATAATATTCCAGGAAGCTGCCCTAGCCCCAAAAGTTCGACGCAAGTCAAATCTCACTAAACGATCGATTAGTTCCGGCATACTTCCTTCTCTACTTAACCGACTACTCTTCAGCGCCTGGAACATTTTCTCCTGACTGTAAGATTGGAAAACTGCCTCTAACCGATTCCTCTCGGTAGCAACCTCTGGCTGATTATCTCTCTCGACATTCGAAGCCATCGTGACTGCAATAACTAACTACTTAATTTTATTCTTAACGAAGACGAATAAAATAATAAAATAATAATAAAAAAAGGTATTATTATTTAAGAGTGACACGAAGTTCACCCTTCGCTTTCGTAGCGCAAATGCTCATGAAGCCAACTGGCTTATTTCCTCGGAATGCCACTAAGGCTCTCTCAATTCGAGAAATGAAGAAAAAAACAGAATAAAACCAACCAAGCAAAAGCAGAAAGCAAAAAAAAAGAATTTTCCAACCAGGCACTGCTGAAATCTGTTGCTAAAGAGCAATAGACTCCAAGGAGAAAAGAAAATAACACTGCAATTGACTGTATCTGAGTCAACAGCAAAAAAAACTAATGGGAAAGAAAAACAAATAAGCATGACGTGCCCAAGTCAATCAGTTAACAGCGAAGCAACTATTTTAATGTCTCGGTTGTTTCTGATTGCTTGCCCCGCCTACAACAACCAACTTACTACGATTGAGAAAAAAAACTACTAACTACAACTACTAAATGCACTCCATGTTTGTAGCACGCCGAAGAAAAAGGAAATTATCGCCACTTAATTGCCTTATTCTACCGATAACAACGAGAAAAAACTAATAGTTTCGATACTCACTTCGCTATATGCTAAAATAATTTAAAACGATAGCAACTAGTTCAATTAAATAGCAATAGCGACGTTTCAAAAAAAAATGCAAGCCGAAAGCCAAACTAAAATTCAAGCCGAAAGCCAAACTAAAATTCAAGTCGAAAGCCAAAAAAAAAAACAACAACAAACAAAATTTAAATCAGCTGGGTTTACATTCTATTCGATGACCAAACTAAAACTCAAATCAAAAACCAAATTCAAACTCAACTGAAACCAAAAAAATTCGAACGTACGCTACATGAAAAGCCAGCTAAGCAACTTGCTATCAAGCACAAGAGCAGAAAAATGTTTTGCAATAGAGATCTAATTATATTGTACAACAACCTCTAGTAAGGGTACAACTAAGTTATTAAGTGGGAAAATGCTAGGGCGCTTCGTTTAGACCGTCGAAGGGATAACTTTTACTATGTCCCGTAGTATAGAGTGGATCAGCGGTTACTAGCTAACACTGACAATGTTCCCCTAATCAAGCAAATTGCCATTAAAAATTTCTGGCTTGATTCCTAAAAGGTGTGTTCTGCCAGTTTATTTTAAATAGTGATTTGCTTCCACAATCTGGTTGAAAGCAGCCTCTCTTAACTACACGCAAAGATATTGTAGACAACACGTTAATAGTAATACCAAATTTAATAAGATATTCAATGTCAACTATAGTTACAATCTTCTACCTAGAAATAATCGCTGCTTAAATACCGTTTTCGATAATATTCGAATCTAAAATTTCCAAAAGATACAATTAAAGAATAACAACCTGCTACAAATATTATTTAACGCAAAAAAAATAATAACTATAACATTTTTTTTTCCAAAAAGTTATTGCAGTAATTTCGAAATTGTTTATTTAAAAGTCACTATTTTTAATATCACTTTAAAAGCGATAACCTTGCAAATAGTTCTAAAAAAAGACAGTAATTAAGTATAATATTCCAGAATGATAATTTATAAAATCTCTTATTCCGAAGAGACCAATTTTTAACTTACTATTTAAAAATAATAATATTCACGATATGTTATTCGACCGAAATAGAATTTTAAAACTGTGTATTTAAGCGTGATGATATTTCAAATAATTCTTCCCGGTAGCTATGTACTATAATAGCTGTGCATGAGAACGTGTCTCGCGCACAGCGGGCTCGCGAAATGTAAACAAACCGAGTTTCGTATACATGTATTACTCGTGTATGTCTCGAAAATCGACTAATTATTTTCGACCACTATATGAGACTATTTTAGTTTATTCTGTATTCGACTTTAATATGTATGATTTATTTTTATTGAAAGAAATAAATCCCCTATTGTGCATAAACTCCCCTTAGTTGCCACGTTGTTTCAACCAACAACAACAAAAACAATTTTCTGTTTCAACTATGGTGCCAGTAATTAAAAGCCATAGGTACCGCATAAATGAGAAACATTTTCCCCCAAGCGCATAAATAGGTGTTTCGATAAAGTGAAGGTGCGTTTGTCGGGTTGTTAATGAGAAGCATATGTGAAAAATTAGCAAGCAAATATGAGTAAAAACGGATATATAAAATACAAAAAAAAAAATATGTTAAATAATATTGTAAATAATAATTCAGATAAATAATTAAATTGAGATTGTGTAGAGAAATATTTAGAAAGTAATAATACTATTGTTCGTGCAAAATGCGCTGCGCACTATGTCCTTGAACTAGCATGTTTCGGTATTGAAATCGCGAGAGCGTGCCATCTAAAAGTTTTCAAATTTTGTAAAATTTTCCATTCGTTGACTAATTACTACAACAAATCTTTATTTGATGAATTTCTCTCCACTAGACGTTTCGATATTATTTACTTATTCACTTAAATAAAATCTTAATTTTTCTATTTATTTTAAAAGAAAATCGTTTCGAAATTAGTTTGATTCTTCGCAAAAGCTTCTATTAATTTACAAGACTTCTGCGATAAAATCAATTCATCAAACGTGTTTCGACAAAATTCGTTAACGCATTATGCAGCGAAGAGAAAATGTCAAATTTATCACTACCAAAATTTTTACAAAAACACTTTCAAATTTCACACACTCGCGATTTTTCTAACGCATGAACACGAATTCAATTCTACTAGGGACGCTACTGTTGCGTCGTCTTCTTGCTACGTCATGCAAAATTTAAAGATGGCTGACTAAGCCGATAGCGTCGGTTTGCAGAGGCGAAAATGGCTATCTACCGCGTTTCTCTCTCTCGCGTGCCGATACCGTCGAATTACAATTTTTTTTTCACTCGCCATCAGTGGGGCCCCACGTTCGGGGTGCCATTTGTAACGGTGTACTTACGATTTATCCATGGTACAGCGTCACGAAGAAATCTCTCCAACGATGATGAATGTCAATATTAAATTAACGATGCAAATATGAGTTCGTATTTTCAATGAGTGATAAATGAAAGGAGAGGGATAAGTAAAGGTCGTTAAATCATCAATCACCGCAAGTAACAGTAAACTTGGACATTTATTACGTAAAAATAGAACAGAACATCAAAACTGGCGAGGTATAATTAATCGAAATGTTGAGCGCCAGCTGGGTCATTCCCAGCAATATAACTAATCCTAGGTTTCGGTATGTATGTAACACGATGCGACGACTAACCGGTTTCGGTAGGGCGGGACGCAAATTCAAGCGCGAGCACGCGAGTGCTTTACAGAAGTTTGGCAGGTTTCGATAGTACGCGGAAGACCCGAGAAAACTATGAATTTACCCGGCTCTAGGTGACGCCTAGAGTCGATGCGCGCGACGCGAGAGAGAACCAAAAACAACGTGGTCGCGGCCTAGACAACTTACCAGCTCGAGGCTGGGACGAGTGGTGAAAACGACAATGGGCCGGCGAGGCGGCAGTAGGGGCTGTCTGGCTGGGCAGCGGCGTCGGGGCTCTCGGCGCGGAGCAGGCACGGCTCCGGCAGTGCGGCTAGGCCGGGCTGAGCTGGGCTGTCTCCGTGAGCAGATGCGGTATGATCTGGATGAGGCTGCAAGGCTTCAGCGCCGGCACACACCGTCACCGACGGCAGAACTTACGGCGCAGGTGACTCCCCGTGAATTCATTATTAAACAGCTACGAGGTACAACGGACTGGAGCAAAAGCAAATTGCTAGCGCGTGCTACGGTCCACAATGGAGTGGCCGAGCCGCGCACTCCGACGACCGAACGAGCCCTCAAGCCCCCGCGAGCGAGCGCCACCACTCGTTCTTGTTCGGGTACTAGGCTCTCTCTTTCTCTCTCGCTCAGCCATGACGCATGTGACGGCAGCGCGCGGCCTAGTGTATACGTGCACGCTTGCCCCGGCGTTCTGCACGACGGCGGCGACGACGACAACTTGGTGTTGACGAAGCGTGCGTCAATGATGGCGAGACGAATGAAGCTCTCACAAGGTGTGCGGAGCCTCCAGCGGCTGTACTCTCCGTGGCGGCAGGTACACAACACGACACCGGGGGAGGTTAGGTTCATCTGCTCCCTCAGATCCAGAGTATCAATGCATCTAGGTAGGATCAGTGATTTACTCTTGTTACCTTCTGATCTTCTACCAATCTTCAGTCTTGTGTTTTTGCAGGTCACAAGTAGACGAACGGCAGGGCTGATGTGGAGCACATTCTCTCCAGGTGCAGCTGTTCACCAAGAGGAGTCCGTTGCTCCCATGCAGTTCCGCCTTCTTCAAGTGTGTGAGCATCCAGAGGCATTTCTTAATGGAAAAGAAGGTAGATATTGTTCCTCCTTAATGTTTCTGATGCACCTACTTTCTCATCTTTACCTATTCACAGGTGTGAGCAGCAGAAGTACATACACAGAGTCGACAACGGAGACAGTGGCGCTCCTGCGCCACATACTCCTGGCATCTAATGTATTTTGTATCCTGTTTCTCTTTTCTATCGCATGTGTCGTTTCGAAAGTGTCCTTTTCTTTATAACACTAATTCTATTTTCCTTCTTTCAGGTTCACATCAGCAGCCGCCTCCACACATGTCAAGATACCAGTGCGCAGTGAGTACAGCTCACCTACTCCGCAACAGCACGTACCAGCATAAGGGATGGCGGGAACATCGTCATCTTCATCAGGAGCAGGGCATGGTTTCAGCACGAGGAGCTCGCAATGCTCCTCTACAAGGATGCTGTCTTCGCTACAATAGTAGACTTTACAGGTAACAGTGTTAGTTAGGGTTTCGCATAGGTTGCTTGGGCCCTCTTCTGTCAAGCATTCATTTTCTTGAGTTAGGTTTATCTATTCTGAATGGTTAGCCAGAAAGGAGCCCTTACAGCCACAGCTGGGGTTTTCCGTATTTTTCTGTCACTAATTGTAATGCTCAAAAACGAGCGTTACAATATATATATATATATATATATATATATATATATATATATATATATATAAATAAATATATATATATATATATACTAGGGGGGTTTCAGAGAGAAATTTTATAATAATGAAGTATGAAACTATCAAATTTTGACAATATGAAATTTTGATGGGTAAAATATCGGACTTAAGACGAATCAAAGGTAAAGGATATACTATTTATGTTCTTTATAATTGCTTCAGAGCAATGAAATATCGTTATATTAATTGAATAAATAGTGTAGAAAATTGACCATATGAGGAGGTGATTTTCGGCAAATTCTTCCAGTTATGAAATGTGGTCACAAGAATAGTATAATTGAAGAAACAATTAAATTTTCTGCGTTATGGTCTCTTTTTAAAGTTTTAAAATTAAATCAAAATATTCGTTCGGAAAATAAAGAATTTGCTTCACTATTGTTAGAATTGGGTGAAGGAAAAACTAATTCATTTATTATTCCAAATAAATTGAAAACGAATCATATTTGTAAAGAAATTTATAGTAACATTAATATTAAAACTTCAATAGATCGTGTAATCTTAACCGCTCATAATAGAGATACTAAAATTATTAATAATAAAGTTTTAGAATTATTGAATAAAAAGTACATACGCATTATAGTTTAGATTACGCAACTCATAAAGGAGTTGATCAAACAGACGAAAATATTCATTTAAATTATCCAATTGAAATGCTTAACAATATTAGAGAAGGTCTTCCACCTCATGAATTAAAATTGAAAGTAAATGCTATTGTTATGTTAATTAGAAATATAAGTATTGTACAAGGAATGTGAAATGGTACACGTCTAAGAATAACTGGATTATATGCTCATAATGTTAAGGCAGAAATAATTACAGGCGAAAGAATTGGTGAAGAGGTTTTTATTCCACGAATAACATTAAATACTGCAGATTCATCTTCATTTCCTTTTATTCTTTACCGTAAACAATTTCCAATTGTTTAATGAAATTTACGGACACCAGACGAACTTTTGTAACAGCATTTGTTTAACAATTGCCAACGTTTCGGAAGTTTTATTACTTCCCTCTTCAGGGCTATACGAAAGTACAATAAATATATTTATTTTCCAAATTTACAAACTTAATGCAAAATTACAATATTGTTACAATATAAATTATTACCTTAAATATTATACGTCACATTATGTTAGTCTTATGCGAAATACAATAACTTTATTGTTATTAAAGTCGAATAAATCGTACATACTATAAAGTAAACTCATTTTGAACGTTACATGTATAAGCACTAAAGAAAAAAGGTTTGTAACACCCCTATTTATACTGCTGGTCGCAAATTATATAAAAAATGATAGAACATGGGAGAGGGGAAGGAGAACGGGAGAGGGAAAAATGCTCAGCGTAAGCTGTAAGAGCCTGCCAAGTATCCAGTAAACATAGTCTTTGGAAGTGGCACAAAGGTGTCCGCTACCTCGCTGTGTGTTACTAGCGCAGCGAACACCTACTCGGTAACATGCGCTCCTCATAGAGACTTAGCGATAGGAATGGAATAATAATAGATTGAGGGGGGAACACAATAAGCATAAAAATCCATTAGAAAATTTTTTTAATTATTAATTATTACCGGACTATTGTTTTTTATGATAATCGAAAAACCATCAAAGAGAAAACTGTCACTAAATCTTTGAATTCGAACATTTAAAAAAACTCAAAAATATACTAATTATTATTAGAACCAACATAGATAATTACGTTTTCAGCTATTACCACATTTCGCACATTTGCAACAGCTTTCCACACTACCACTGAGGTCCTGTTATAGGCGCGTTGAATTTTTGATTTTATTGAGGTTAGGTTTTATATATAAGAAATAATAATAATTATATATATGATTTTGGGACATGCCGAAACATATAGAATTACACTATAATTTTTTATATAATGAGCATAAACACAACCATGGAATTCATCGGCAGTACCCCTAAAAAGCAAGGGAGTCATCCCTCCGTAATCCTCCTTGACTCCAACCTAGCCCTTCCTTCCTCCACCATGTAAGATGTGAATTAATTTTCATTACCTATTATTGTAATTTCTCTAAAATAAAAATTGTGCAAAGTTTAAAATATAATGAAAATTAATTCACATCTTTATTACATTTAATAAACAAATATTTCACATTAATATATTAAATAATTATGAAATATTTATTTATTAAATGTACAACAATATTCAAATTATTTATGATATTAAACTTATGAGAAGATACAACATGTCTTATATTTTCACAAAGGGTAATATTTTAATTAAAATGATTATTCTTATAAATTTCTTGAGCTTAGGAGAAATTGAGATCATATACAAATACGACATAAATTTTCACTCATCAAATCTTATAGTGTAAATTATAGATTAAATTTCAAAAATTTTTTTCCATACAACGTTATCTATTATTAAAGAATTTTTTGAACAATTTTCAATAAATATATTGTTAGGATTTTTCATCGGGATAAAGCAACATATAACTGACCATGTGAAAATAGTGGTCGTCTAATAAAAATTCCAATAGAATCGAAACTCTGTCCTTGAGATTTATTTATTGTCATGGCAAAAGCTAATACAATTGGAAATTTTCTTGTAGTTGATAACGTTCGTAGTATATGATTTAATGAAATTTACGGACACCAGACGAACTTTTGTAACAGCATTTATTTAACAATTGCCAACGTTTAGGAAGTTTTATTACTTCCCTCTTCAGGGCTATACGAAAGCACAATAAATATATTTATTTTCCAAATTTACAAACTTAATGTAAAATTACAACATTGTTACAATATAAATTATTACCTTAAATATTATGCGTCACAGTATGTTAGTCTTATGCGAAATACAATAACTTTATTGTTATTAAAGTCGAATAAATCGTACATACTATAAAGTAAACTCATTTTGAACGTTACATGTACAAGCACTAAAGAAATGGATTTGATAAAAAAAATGGAAATACCTAAAAAATAAAATCAACCTCTCAAGATCAGAATTTATAGATGGCATAAAAATACTCTTAGATTCCACTTATTTCCAATTTAACGACAAATTTTACAAACAGATTCTTGGTGCACCTATGGGTTTTTTCACAAGTCCATGGTTTGCGGACATTGTCCTTGAACTATTGGAAAATCCGTGCCTTAAGGGGGCTAGACACCTTTTTTCTCTGAAATAAGAAGTCACATTTTAATACATAAATATAAACTAATTATTTCATACTTTTTACATATAAAAGTAGGTATATTTACCTTACCTTAAAACTTTCTCTGATGGGCCTTTTATATGGTCCAGAACCATAGTCATCGATGAAACAAGTTTTTTCACTAACCGTAAGCTTTGAAATTTTCCTGTGGATGGATTGACTCCAGATATGAACTAAATTACTCCTGAATAGTATAATTCTCATATGAGTGTAGGGATTTTTGATCTAATGAGAAAAAAAAAATTGTGCTGTTTTTCAAGAGTTTTTTTCTTAATTTTTTAAAATTTTTTATATTTTTTCATAATTTTTCTGATGTAAAAATTTTTTCCGACATTTAATCCTAAATCCCTACACTCATATGAGAATTATACTATTCAGGAGTATTTTAGTTCAAATCTGGAGTCAATCCATCCACAGGAAAATTTCGAAGCTTACGGTTAGTGAAAAAACTTGTTTCATCGATGACTATGGTTCTGGACCATATAAAAGGCCCATCGGAGAAAGTTTTAACGTAAGCTAAATATACCCACTTTTATATGTAAAAAGTATGAAATAATTAGTTTACATTTATGTATTAAAATGTGACTTCTTATTTCAGAGAAAAAAGCTGTCTAGCCCCCTTAATAAACATGAAAGAGAATACAGACTTTATAAAAGATATGTGGATGATTGCATTTTCATCACAAAAAATGATCGTACTTTAGATATATTCAACACTTTCAATAGTTATAACAGCCATTTAAAGTTCACAATAGAGCACGAAACGCATGGTAGCATAAACTTTCTAGATATTACTCTCACTAGAACAGATCATAATAAAATAATTTCTAATTGGTATAGAAAAAGCACAGCTTCTGGACGTTACATAAACTTCCATTCTCATCATCCAATTTCACAAAAGATAGCCATAATTTATAATTTAGTCGACAAATCTATAAAACTTTCACATCCACAGTTCCATGAAAACAATTTAAAAATATCCAGGCATTTCCTATTGTGTAATGATTATCCGTTACCCTTTATACAAAAATACATTGGCATTAGACTTCTACAGATTCAGAACAATAACAATAACATAACGACCGTTACAAATAACATTCTAAATAATGTACACACAAAAAAGAAAATTATTCTGTCCTTTATAAAAAATCTCACGCCGAAAATCAATCGCATTCTATATTCGCACAATCTCATTCCGGTTAATAAAACAATAAGCAAGTTTAGCCACATAATTAAATCAGGAAAAGATCACCTACAACCACCTGATACTAAGGGCATCGTGCATAAGATCAGTTGCAAAGATTGCTCTGCCACTTACGTAGGGATGAGTAAGAGGAAATTAAAAAAACATACATATGAACACCAAAGAGCAGTAAAACTAAAATCAGAGAATTCTACCGTGGCTACACACTCGCAACAGACTGGACATTCTATTAATTTCGAAAACATTGAAATTCTAGGTAGAGAAGAAAATTTATTTAAACGTTCATTTTCAGAAATGATAAATATTCACTATCACAGCAACACGATTAACCATATAGACGACACACAATTTTTAAAAATGTCGTTCAAAAAAACCATAGACAAGATTAAAAAAATAACGAAATAATTAATAATTAAAAAAAATGTTCTAATGGATTTTTATGCTTATTGTGTTCCCCCTCAATCTATTATTATTCCATTCCTATCGCAAAGTCTCTATGAGGAGCGCGCTTTACCGAGTAGGTGTTCGCTGCGCTAGTAACACACAGCGAGGTAGCGGACACCTTTGTGCCACTTCCAAAGACTATGTTTGCTGGATACTTGGCAGGCTCTTACAGCTTATGCTCAGCATTTTTCCCTCTCCCGTTCTCCCTCCCCTCTCCCATGTTCTATCATTTTTTATATAATTTGCGACCAGCAGTATAAATAGGGGTATTACAAACCTTTTTTCTTTAGTGCTTGTACATGTAACGTTCAAAATGAGTTTACTTTATAGTATGTACGATTTATTCGACTTTAATAACAATAAAGTTATTGTATTTCGCATAAGACTAACATAATGTGACGCATAATATTTAAGGTTTCGAACCAACAGGACTTTCCCAAACCTGAAGGTTTATTCTGTTTAGCTAATGTTCTAAGAAGCTAAATCAAACTTAATAATAAGTACGGTTGAAGATCCGAAAAAGCTTACGTCATATTGCAATTTATATTGTAACAATGTTGTAATTTTACATTAAGTTTGTAAATTTGGAAAATAAATATATTTATTGTGCTTTCGTATAGCCCTGAAGAGGGAAGTAATAAAACTTCCGAAACGTTGGCAATTGTTAAATAAATGCTGTTACAAAAGTTCGTCTGGTGTCCGTAAATTTCATTAAATCATATACTACGAACGTTATCAACTACAAGAAAATTTTCAATTGTATTAGCTTTTGCCATGACTATAAATAAATCTCAAGGAGAGAGTTTCGATTCTATTGGAATTTTTATTAGACGACCACTATTTTCACATGGTCAGTTATATGTTGCTTTATCCCGATGAAAAATCCTAACAATATATTTATTGAAAATTGTTCAGAAAATTCTTTAATAATAGATAACATTGTATGGAAAGAAATTTTTGAAATTTAATCTATAATTTACACTATAAGATTTGATGAGTGAAAATTTATGTCGTATTTGTATATGATCTCAATTTCTCCTAAGCTCAAGAAATTTATAAGAATAATCATTTTAATTAAAATATTACCCTTTGTGAAAATATAAGACATGTTGTATCTTCTCGTAACTTTAATAACATAAATAATTTGAATATTGTTGTACATTTAATAAATAAATATTTCATAATTATTTAATATATTAATGTGAAATATTTGTTTATTAAATGTAATAAAGATGTGAATTAATTTTCATTATATTTTAAACTTTGCACAATGTTTGTTTTAAAGAAATTACAATAATAAGTAACGAAAATTAATTCACATCTTACATGGTGGAGAAAGGAAGGGCTAGGTTGGAGTCAAGGAGGATTACGGAGGGATGACTCCCATGGTTTTTAGGGCTACTGGCGATGAATTCCATGGTTGTGTTTAGGCTCATTATATAGAAAATTATGGTGTAATTCTATATGTTTCGGCATGTCCCAAAATCATATATATAATTATTATTATTTCTTATATATAAAACCTAAGCTCAATAGAATAAAAAATTCAACGCGCCTATAACACTACCTCAGTGGTAGTGTGGAAAGCTGTTCCAAATGTGCGAAATGTGGTAATAGTTGAAAACATAATTGTCTATGTTGGTTCTAATAATAATTAATATATTTTTGAGTTTCTTTAAATGTTCGAATTCAAAGATTTAGTGACAGTTTTCTCTTTGATGGTTTTTCGATTATCATAAAAAACTATAGTCCGGTAGTAGTCCAGAGGTGGAGGGGACGGTGGAGGGGATGGTGGAGGCGATAGTAGGTGAAGGCCGGTGGAGGGGTCGGTGGAGGGGGGCGGTGGAAAGGACGGTGGAGGGCGGTGGAGGGCGGTAGAGGAGACGGTGCACAGTGGGCCCAAACTTTAAAAAAACGATCAAAATTGCCGCTTCAAGCGAATTTTCAACGAAAAAAAAAATTTTTTTTTTTAAATTGTATATTTTGGATTGTATTTTATGAAACCGTTTCCCTCGAATAGTTATTATAACTTTTACTATATGAAATCTATAGTTGATGTGTAATTGTTATGCATTCACGATAAATAACACAGGTACGCAAAGGCAAGTGGAATGTAATTTTCACCAAACTCACCCTATCTTTATGTTTTTTTCACGCTCAATCTGAATCTAAAGTCTGTTTAGCTGAAGCACCAAAAGAATTTAGAGTAAATCGCAAAAAACAGCTGAAAATCGTATATATTCGCGAAAATGACAATTGTAGGCAAGAAAATTTCGGTCTTATTTGTTTTTTCTGTATTAATAAAGTATGTTTCTTATGAATTTTCATACAATCTATCGTATTTAGCTAATACACCCTGCAAATATTGCTTAGATCACAAAAACGGTTAAAAACCGCGTAAAAAAAGCTAGGCTTGGCTAAACTTTCGCAAAAGTTTAGTTTCGCAAAACTTTTTAAAACCTTGACCAACAAGACTTTCCCAAACCTGAAGGTTTATTCTGTTTAGCTAATGTTCTAAGAAGCTAAATCAAACTTAATAATAAGTACGGTTGAAGATCCGAAAAAGCTTACGTCATATTGCAAAAGGCAGGCATTTTAAAAAAAGAAAAAATTTTTTTAAAGAATGTGTGTGTGCGTGTGTCGATATAATGAAACAAAAAAAGTTTATGAACAAAAAACAAAAAGAAACATTGGTAACCTAAAAAAATTGTTCTCCACGAATGATAAAAAACAAATAAAATGAGTTTTTAGAGATTAAAATCCATCAGCTAGAAGCTGATATCTTGGCGTATGCACCCCACACACATATGAGGCGTTTCACGTTAACTGTCTCAGCGCGCGCCGCTGGAGCCCCACATCGTGCTATTTCTAACTCACGTTTATGATACTAAAATATAATTAAAAAAATTGTTTGATAAGCGTTTTCGACGTATTTTTTCCTCAGCTTTCCAATGGCGTAAGCAGTTTTTCCGAAATTTTCAATTTCCACCTTCAAAAAGTACAAAACATGTTGTATCTCAAAAAGTGTATTTTTAATATTTTTTTTACCCTCTAGATCGAAAGCTGAGCATTTTTTACGTAGGAAAAGATATTTTCCAAAGAGTGCCCGAGATGTTTTTTGCGAGAAATAGAATGCGAAAGAGTTTTTGAAGATGAAAATGGAAAATTTTGAAAAAACTACCAACATCATTGGAAAGCTGACGAGAAAATACGTCGAAAACGCATATCAAACAATTTTTTTAAGTACTCTTTAGTATCATAAACATGAGTTAGAAATAGCAGGATTTGGGGCTCGCGCGCCGCGCGCTGGGACAGTTGACATGAAACGCCTCATATACATCCATCCGGACATTTTCTAAAAACAATTTTTTTAGCTGCAATTAGTTTAAGAAATGTTTTTAACAAATGTTATGAAAGTTCAAAATTTTACTATTACAAAGCTACTACAAGTATACATATACACTTATGTACGCATATGCACATGCATATATAGTTTCTTCATATAATGTTGATGTATACGCGCACTTTAATGCTATTTATTATTTAATAAATTAGATTGTTTAAAGAAATTTATTGTTTGCTTTGTGCACACACGCGTAGATACATACTATATTTCATATATGAATATCATAATTATTGTTTGCACTTACTTAATATGATTATAACAATTTTCCACGATTTTCAGCTATTTTTTTGATTTAATAAAACTTTTGAGGGTGTTCATCTGAACACGATTGAGCGTATGAAAATACATAAGAAACATACTTTATTAATACAGAAAAAACAAATAAGTCCGAAATTTTCCTGCCTACAATTGTCATTTTCGCGAATATATACGATTTTCAGCTGTTTTTTGCGATTTACTCTAAATTCTTTTGGTGCTTCAGCTAAACAGACTTTAGATTCGGATTGAGCGTGACAAAATACATAAAGATAGGGTGAGTTTGGTGAAAATTACATTCCACTTGCCTTTGCGTACCTGTGTTATTTATCGTGACAGCATAACAACTACACTTCAACTATAGATTTCATATAGTAAAAGTTATAATAACTATTCGAGGGAAACGGTTTCATAAAATACAATCCAAAATATACAATTTAAAAAAAAAAATTTTTTTTTTCGTTGAAAATTCGCTTGAAGCGGCAATTTTGATCGTTTTTTTAAAGTTTGGGCCCACTGTGCGGTGGTCTGACTGAGATTAAAAAATAACGTAATTTTTGAACGAATTTAACGTTAAAAAGTGGTGGGGACGGTGGAGGGCGGTGGAGGAGACGGAGGAGGGCGGTGGAGGGGGCGGTGGAGGGCGGTGGAGAGGACGGTGGAGGGCGGTGGAGGGACTGCGTTCAGATATAGCAGTAACGCCTATATAATATAGGGAGATATAGGGATATATATATATGTATATATATATTGGATCGTTGCCTGTATTGTTCACATACAAACAGTAATCATACTTACTCCTCTCAAAATTTAACCTCTTTACATATTCGTTAAAATATTCATACCATGCCCGGGGGCTTTTCCTGAGTCCATACAACGCTTTTCGTAGTTTACAAACTTTCTTTTTTCAACTTCATAGCCTTTCGGTACATTCACATACACTTCGGATTTCACATTCCGATTCAAGAACGCTGTTTCTACGTCCATTTGTTCTATGAATAACTTATTTTTACAAGAATAAGACAACAAAATTTTTATTGTTTGCATTTTTCCTACAGGAGAGTAAACATTTTCAACGTATTCTTTTTGTTGAAAGCCTCTAACAACTAATCTAGCTTTATATTTGTTATCATTTTTTCTTTTATAAACCCATTTAACATCAATGATTTCTTTTTTCTATAGGTCTATCTACAATTTCCCACGTGCCGTTTTTGACTAAGCTTAATATCTCTTTATTCATTGCAATTTGCAATTTATGTATTACTTTTGAGTTTAACGCCTCTTCGAATGTACTAGGAGTATTCGCATTAACATAATTTACATAAATAAAGTATGAAATGGGATTTCCAAATCTATTTACTTTGCTTTTGTTTCTGTCAGATTTTCTTGGTACCTTTAGATCTTGTCTATTAGTTCCGGATTCGTTATTTTCAAAATTCTCAGAATTGTCGTTGTTTGTTTGATTATTATTGACATTATCAATAAATGTTTCTTCTCCTCTACCAGACTCGAGTGTCCAAGTAGAAGGAGATTGATTATTTTCGTACGCTTTATTTTCTAAATTTACTATTACACGATCCTTTTCATCATCAGATTTTTCTAAGCAAATTAACTCAATATTTTGTTCAACAACTTCAACGTGTCTAGCATTAATTATTCTCTTATTTACAATAACTCTGCAACTATTTTCGGTATATCCTACTAGTATGCCTAATTCTGTTTTATTATCCCATTTGTTTTGTCTTAACACTTCTGGGACTCTTAGAAAAACTCTACTACCGTAAATTTTTAAAGTGTTGAACATTTGGCCTTTTGCCAAAGAATATTTTATAACGAGTCTTGTTTTCTTTCGTGTTAGCAATCGTTCTATTTTTTAAATAAGCTATGGTTTTCATTACTTCCGGGCTGTATTTTCTATACATCCTAGCTTCACTAATCAAGCACTTCCCTATGTTCATAGCTGACCTATTGTATCTTTCCGCTACGCCATTTAATTCATGGACGTAGGGTGGACACAGTTGTAATTGCATCCTTTTGAATTTAATATACTCATATATATCTTTGTTTAAATATTATTTCCATTGTCACATTGTAACTTTTTTACTCTTTTACTCAAAATGTTTTCAACTTGATTCACAAATTCTATAGAGCAACTTGCAGTTTCTGACTTGTTTTTAATACAAAAAATTCTAGTGCATTTACTATAATCATCTATGAATGTTAGAATGTATTTTTCACCACCATAACCTATAGTGTTATCTGGTCCATTTAAATCTGTATGTATTAATTTCAAAATTTCACTAGTTTTTGATCTGTCATTTTTAAATAGTACATTTAACATTTTACTCTCAATGCAGTTTGCGCATTTCATATAAATGTTTTCTATTTTACTTGGTTTATCATTCACTAATTTGTTTAGATATTGAAAATTGACGTAGCCTAATGCCCTGAGCCATCTCTCCTTTTCAGTTAACTTTACGTTATTTACATATGTTTCATTTGGTCTGCTTATGTTTACAAGACTTTTCATAAAGTACAAATTTTCCTTTTTATATGCAATAGCTAATAACTTTCTATATTTATTATAAATTTTGGCATTTTCATTTCTGGCTACTACTGTACACTTTTGAGTTATTTTAGATATACTTAATAAATTTGGCTTAATTCCGTTTACATAGTATACATTATTTAAAACAATATTTGATACGTTATAATAATTTTTGAACTGTAGTTCTGTGTTGCCTACTTTCGTAGCTTTTAAGATTTTTCCATCCGGTAATTTAACTTTTGTAGGTTCCTTCAAGATTACATAATTATCAAAAAATTTATCATTTTGTTCTATGTGATCAGTGCACCCACTGTCTAATAACCATCGTAATTCAGTACAGTCTTGATTAAATTCGCATCCAGTTACCTGTTTAATTTGCGTATGAACTATTTGTGTTACCCAAGCTTCAGGTGAATCTGCTTCTGTAGTTGTTGCTGAGCGTTGTTCACTAGACGCTTCGCCTCTCTGTTGATCTGGATGTCTGCTTCAGCCTCGCCCTCTGCCAGGTTGAGCAACTCTGCCTCGGCTATTGCCTCTCTGTCCGTAGTTTGGATGACCTCATTGGGCACCTCTGCCCCGGTTGCCCTGTTGATCCTTTTGATTCCAACAGTCCTTTTGTCGGTGGCCAGTTTTTCTACAGGAAAAGCATTTCCCTTCGAACATAGCTGTAAAAGTACTCAGATTACCTTTTTTATCAAATTCATTTCTTGACATGTTCCTTTCTCTAATTTTAGGTTTGCCATAGTCTAATATCCTTTGTTGCTCAGATAGGACATCTATGAAATCTCCAATGTAGCTGTAGCTTGGTGGTAATGCTCAAATTAAGTATCTCATCTTTTCGGCTTCTCCTATATTTCCACCAGCTGCCTCGAACTCGTTCACTGCTTTTTCAAATTCCACAAAAAATTCATCTACTCGATCATAATTCTTGAGTTTGATTTCTTCCAGTTTTCCTCTACATATTATTTGTAATGAAGTGGATAGCGTCAAATATATCTTGTCAAACTGAGTTATCATCTCACGAGCAGTTGTGCAGTCTTTTACGTATTCGAACTGCTTGTCTGTTTTTGTACTCACTAAAATCGTTCTTGGTTTTAAGTCCTTTTTCTTCCATTGTGATTCGTTTTTGTCGTTGTTTCTTAATCTCTCTGCAGGATCTATACACTCTTTGTACTCTAGCAGCATGATCAATCTAATTTTCCAACTTGAATTATTTTCTCCGTCGAGAATTGGTATAACAGTATATTCGAATTTTGCTTGTCTCGCCATCTCTATCTCTCTTGATTTCCAATTTATTTCAATAATTTTATTTAGTATAACGACTTGTTTAATTTCTAGTGCACAACTTTTTCTCAATATATTTCTCAATTTAATATTCAACACTATTTCTTTATTACTTACAAGGAAACCGATCGAGGTGTCCGCCTCCGATTTTCCTGAATTTTTGATATGTTGTAGAGGACCGAAAAATAAGAGAGTCGCAATTTTTTTCTACGACCCAATCCCTTATTAAATGGGTGAAAACCGCCCATAAAGTTTACCCCCGAAAACGGTTTTTTTTAATATCTTAAGTTCTAATCGATATTTTGAAATGAAACAAAATGGAAAATATTTCTCCTTGAATTATGTAACCATCAAGTATAGTTTGGTCCTCGAGGGTGGCAACCCTTACTTTTTATTTTAGAAAAACCTTATTTTTTAAACTATTTCTGCATATAATATTTGCAATAAAATTAATTAATTATTATAAAAATCATTTTTTGACTTAAAATGAAAAATAAAGTTTAAGTGTTTCAGGGTTTTTGCAAATAAACACTTCATCAGGGGTAAAGAACCCTTTAGGCACAAAATACTTTCAAACTATTAAAATTAATATTTTAAGTTATATATAATGCATAATTTATTTTTATTTGGGCTATTTTTTCTATGGGCCCAATTTCCTATTAAAGGGGTAAAACGCACCCCTAAAAATCAACCCTAAAATAGGTTTTATCTGAATATCCCAAGTTCAGATTCAAATTTAAAATGAAACAAAATGAAAAATATTTCTCTTTGAAATGCCAAATTAGCTACCCTTATATTTTATTTCGGAAAAAATTTTTTTTTTAATTTTTTTTGTATACAATATTTACAATAAAATTAAATAATTATTATTAAAATTCAAAATCAAAGTTGACTTGTTTTAGGATTTTTTTTAATAACAACATTATTGGGGTTTAGGAGCCCTTTGGGCACGTATACTTACAATTAGTACCTTTGAAATAAATATTTTTAGGTGTATGGTGCGTATAATCAGAATAAATAATCATGGATATTTTATTTATTGCAGATTGATTTGTCTATAGGCTCAATTTTCTATTTAATGAATAAAAATCACTGACAAAGAATTTGACAATTTCGTTATTTTAATGTTCAAAATATAATAGCATAAGATAAATAGAGGAATAAATAATTACATGACTATATTTTTATTATTTCTGCATAAATATTTGTATGCAGAAAAGCTTTTAAAAGCTGAGCCAGGATTAAAATTATTTTCATGGTATATTTTGCAATTAGTTTTTTTTTTTATATATCACTGCTTGATAATTATAGTTTACTTATAATTTTAGAATATTTATGTTTGCGTATTTAGGCATAACACATTATATTTCATTTGTACTTTTTCATAAATTCTTATATTTAAGTAAATATTTTCCTGATTTCTATTTATATATATGAATAAGCGATTTTTTGTAAGCCCATCTTGTAAACATGCATAAGCAAAGATGACCCAAGTGAGCTTGGAGTCCACGGCTGCCTAAAAGCGGATTAGTTAGTCAGTATATTTTTATCGGTTCTGTTGCGAGGTACAAATTTTCGAGAGTCCGCTATTTGTTTTTTTCCTACAATAGAATTTATTATTTCATAAAAATCAAAGAATAGAAAAAATGAAGGTAACTCCTATCAACGTCATAAATTTATTATTGGCAGCATTCTCAGGGCTTCAGATACCAGAAAGTCCTGTTAATCTTGTTGAAATGGATTTAGCTGAAAAATTCGAAAATATTTTATACGACAGTATGAATAATTTTAATGCGATTGAAACAATCGAAGAAGAAACATTAGATTTTCAAGAGCAATTTAAAAATTATGAAGTACAAGCCATTGAAGATGACGCAATTTTCAATGAAAAAAAAGATTATGATGTATGTTCATACGATGATGAAGAGTTGAGCTTCGATTATAAAAAAAGAGCAGTCGAATATTGGAGATCAGGTAAAACTAAAAAAAATCGCAGTATAGAAAGTGTTAAACATCGATTTAAATTAGTTAATTCAGAACGGCAACTGCGTCGATGGGCTAGTCAAATCAACAAAGGTGGAACTTACAAAGAAAAATTATATCAAATTTCTGAATTTGTTTTAAAAAATCTCAAAGAATCTCTCGAAGCTGGCCATATTATTCACGATATTGATATACGTAGGTGGGCCTTAGAAGCTAAAAATAATTTAGAATTTAATGATGTTAGATTCAAAGCAAGTGATTTCTGGCTGCGAAAATTTAAGAAAGCTCACAGAATTGTCAGTAGAAAAATCAACAAATTTATAACAAAAGAAACTCTTGAGGACAAAGAAACTGTAAATCAAGAAGCCAGTAAATTTGTAGCCTACATCAAACTACTGATTTCAGAAGTTGGAACTGAAAATACCTACAATGCTGATCAAAGTGGATTTCAATTAGAATTACATACTGGTCTTAGATTAGCAGAAGAAGGAACAAAGACTGTTGAATGTGTTGTGCAATCTGTTTCATCAACAACACATAGTTATACAATATTACGTACAATAAATGCTGCTGGAAAATTGCTCTCTCCATTATTTATAGTTTTAAAAGAGACTAAAGATGAATTTGGACCAATAATACAAAAAATTTATTTCAGCCTGATAACGTATGTTTGATTGCATCTAAATCTGGCAAAATGACATCATGTGAGTGAAATTAAATAAAGTGTACTTGTATTCGTAAACTTGTAGCTTATATCTATTTTAAAGATTTTACTTGTAAACTTTTAATTTCAGTAGACTCATATTAAAAAAGATTTACAATAATTAGTAAATTATTTTTAAAATAAGGTATTTTAACGTAAACTCCGAAAATTATAAAAAAGTTCTTGTAAATTATCAATGAATTTCATTATTTATTTTTGTTAATTTGATTTCATGTAATAAACCGATATATATATATATATATATATATATATATATATATATATATATATATATATATATATATATATATATATATATATATATATATATATTAGATCATTTTCGGAAATGGTTAAGGGATGTATTTTTTCCAAATGTTGGAAAAAATAATATATTATTGCTAGATTCTTGGAGTGGACATTGCACAGAAGCAGTCGAAAGAGAAAAACCTGATGATAAAAACATCAAACTTTTCAAAATTCCTAAAGGTACAACTGGAAAAATACAACCGCTGGATGTGTTTGGTTTTCGTATATGGAAAAATTTTGTGAGACACTTTTCCGATAGTGTAATTTTGTTGGATAAGGATATAAGTTTGCACGTACGAAATAATGTAATGAAATTGCACTCTCTGGTGCACAATCAGTTATCTTCTCCTCGATACGTAAATCTTTTTAAATACTCTTGGTATAAAAGCGGTTATATCGATAATAAACCAAATGAATTTTTAAATCCGGTGGACTTTAGCTTTGGTGGATACCAAGCTCATTGTGAGGTACCAGGATGTAAAAATACCGCTATTATAAAATGTTCATGGTGTCAGAAATCACTCTGCTTAAAACATTTTTTTGAAGATTTTCATTATTGTTCAACCTACAATCCTTAAACAAAATTAATTGCGATAAGAACTAAATTATAAGCTCATTTGTATAGAGTTTCTTTGAATATTTTTTGACTATTTGTGAAAATATACCTATATTTTACTTTTAATAAAAATTAATTACATAATAACAATTAATATTCTATATTATATTTTTCTATTTATATTTTAATTTTTTTATTTATTTATATTTTTCTATTCGTTAGATTAGTCAATCATTTAACTCACCTATTCTTTTCCCAGTTCCATCCTTTTTATTTACCTATAAATACGAACAAAATATTCGAATATAAATTGCACAATAAGTATAAGAGTTTATAAGTGACTTCATTAATTACGCTATCTCGATAAAAAAAACTGACACAAAAATAAACTAAATCTGCATTATACACCTCAAAATATTTATTTCAATGGTTCAATTGTAAGTATATTTGTCCAAGGGGCTGCTAAATCCCGATAATGCTTTTATTAGAAAAAATCCTAAAACAAGTCAACTTTGATTTTGAATTTTAATAATAATTATTTAATTTTATTGCAAATATTGTATAAAAAAAAAATTAAAAAAAAAATTTTTTCCGAAATAAAATATAAGGGTAGCTAATTTGGCATTTCAAAGAGAAATATTTTTCATTTTGTTTCATTTTAAATTTGAATCTGAACTTGGGATATTCAGATAAAACCTATTTTAGGGGTGATTTTTAGGGGTGCGTTTTACCCCTTTAATAGGAAATTGGGCCAATAGAAAAAATAGCCCAAATAAAAATAAATTATGCATTATATATAACTTAAAATATTAATTTTAATTGTTTGAAAGTATTTTGTGCCTAAAGGGTTGTTTACCCCTGATGACGTGTTTATTTGCAAAAACTCTGAAACACGTAAACTTTATTTTTTATTTTAAGTCAAAAAATGATTTTTATAACAATTAATTAATTTTATTGCAAATATTATATGCAGAAATAGTTTAAAAAATAAGGTTTTTCTAAAATAAAAAGTAAGGGTTGCCACCCTCGAGGACCAAACTATACTTGATGGTTACATAATTCAAGGAGAAATATTTTCCATTTTGTTTCATTTCAAAATATCTATTAGAACTTAAGATATTAAAAAAAAACGTTTTCGGGGGTAAACTTTAAGGGCGGTTTTCACCCCTTTAATAAGGGATTGGGCCGATAAAAAAATTGCGAGTCTCTTATTTTTCGGTCCTCTACAACATATCAAAAATTCAGGAAAATCGGAGGCGGACACCTCGATTGGTTTCCTTGTTAGCTATTCTTCGTTTGCCATTTGCAATCTGTTTAACCTCCAAATTCGCGATGTACTCTGTATACTGGCACTCCGCCGCATGCTCCGACTGGAAATTCTAATCCGTCTTCATCATTCACTTTTCAACATTAATCTTTGATTCTTTTTGCACAAATCACTTCTTGACATCTTCAGTTACTTGTCTTGACTTATATTTTTCTCGATTTTCCACTTTTTAATTCTGAACACTTGTTTTCTCTACGTGACTCGGAAGTACACGTAGAAAGAAAATACATTACCGAATAACCACGAACTTCGGCTACCATGTTGTAATGTTGAGGTATTGTGGAGAATAAATAAGTGAATGTTTATGCAGAGTTAATTAACAAAGAAGTATAATATGTTGGATAAATGTGCACCATGCATCTGCACTACATGACGGTCGACAAGCGAAAGGGAGACATAGTTGTACACGCAAAGCATTCGCTACGGTTAGCGCGCTCTCTCCTATAGTGCGCCACTCTACTAAGAGATGGTGCCACGCGGACTAGTTAATAGTTCTAGATTATAATACGTACCAAAATATAACATATAGAATACTTGAAATCATAAATATTATAAATACTAAAAGAAGTATATGGACTGCTATAGCGAGACATATCATATTACAAGGGTGGAGGTCGGCGCCGCGCCGCGGGTGGGGTCATTAAGGTAAGTGTTATGTAAACAGTAGCTGCACGGTAGCTAATGACCCATGTCAAGGGTCCATGTCAATGGGCCCATTGTTTCAAAACCGCTACTGTTTTCTAAACAAACCACCCATTAGCAATGGGTAATTAGCTACTGATTACATAACAGTTAACTTAATGACCCCACCCGCGGCGCCGACCTCCCCTTGTAATATGATATGTCTCGTGATACCAGTCCACGTACTAGAGAGAGAGAGAGAGAGAGAGAGAGAGAGAGAGAGAGAGAGAGAGAGAGAGAGAGAGAGAGAGAGAGAGAGAGAGAGAGAGAGAGAGAGAGAGAGAGAGAGAGAGAGAGAGAGAGAGAGAGAGAGAGAGAGGAGAGAGAGAGAGACCCAAATACTTTAAATCACGCTGATTTGCTCGCTCGAACGTCAGTCGGGAAAAAACTATGGCCCCGTACAGACGAGCTGCCTCTTATCGCGGCACGTTACTGCGCGGTAAACGTTTTTCCAAGAAAAATCTCGCACTACTTGTTGTGCTCTGCCACTGCGATAAGAAACATCGTACAAACATAACCCGAGCGGCTGACAAACCCCTTGTCAAGTGTATATGCGAGTGCGTGTTGAAAGTTTTACACGGGGTCGTAAAATTATCAGATAGCGAGAAAAGACGGTTGAGCAAGCATAGGCACACGTTGCGCAAGTTATCGCACCCGAGTGGTAACATCGATTGACGCACAAAGAATCGAGAGATTATTCAGAACGGGGCATCGTTCCTGCTTATCTTATTAGCTCCAATCATGAGTACTCTCATTTCGAAAATATTTCGCTCGCGTGACACGCAATAAGATGGAACACGCGCGTAAAATGATTCTCGTGCCAGAAGGTTCGATGGCCACGAGCTCCGCGGATGTCGAGGAAAAAAGTTTAAAAACGCAGGGCAATAATTTTTCTCGCTTGGACACCGAAATATATGACATTTTACGCTCGAAGGCAGCGCGCGATGATTGCGAAAAATGTCTGAATTATTTGCAGATTTTACGTCGCTACCTTTTTTTTCGCGACAACGGGCGTATCGCTGAGCGGCGCGAGACGAATCACGAGGTAGACGAAATCGAAGAGAGTCTCGCGCCGTACAGCGAGGAGACCATTCTCCGGGGTATACCCAAAGTACTCGCGCCAAAAGCGCGACTCTTGCTTCGGCACTGGAGGACAGCGGTTTCTGAGCGTCTAAAGTGGGACAATGCAGGCACTGTGAGCATCAGTGGACGACACGAGGCGCGCTCGAGCATAATCGAGTTACTTCTCGACACACTGCAAAAGAACCCACGTGTGGAGGAAGAAGAAGCGCCTGCCGGGCGCTTTGAGTTTGCAAAATTTCTCTAAACTAGCGAGACGCCCATTAATCTCATCGAAAATCTCAAAGTTTTGAAAATTCGCCGGATTTTGACTGCAATAGTGAATACGACCAAACGACGTTTGCCGCGACAACAGACTAAGCGGCCCGAGAAAATAACACATCCACGCCCATGCTAACTCGCAGTAAAAAGCAGGCCAAGAAAAAATGGATGCACTTTGATATATAAGTGATAAGATGCCATACGGAAAACAATACTACGATCTCGAACATGAGGCGGGTTACGCGGGTGCACGAAACCTTCTTCGCGTAAATGCCAAGAAGGAGAAGAATAAAATTTACGCGTGGCTGAGCAATCAAGACACCTACATGCTTCATCGCCCGATAAAAAGAAGATTCCCGCGCCTGTCGTACAATGTAACGAACGTCGATGACGTGTGGGAGTGCGATCTACTTCATCTGACATTGATAAAGAATTACAACGACGGATACTCCTATATTCTCGTGATCATCGATGTACTCGGTAAGTTCGCATGGGTTGAACCACTGAAGGATAAAACCGCGCGCAACGTGGCCGACGCTTTTGAGGCAAGGAATTTCTTGGCGCTGTTTTTCAAAATCTTCTGAAGCGCATGGAGATCGGCTTTCATGTCGCTAGAAATCCAGATGTCAAGGCAGCGGTAGTCGAGCGGCTCAACAGAACGCTGCGCGAGCGCATATGGAGATATTTCTCACATCGAAACACCAAGCTATACGTCGATGTTCTGCAAAAAATTGTGTACCCATATAATCATTCTCAGAACAGCGACACGCGAATGCGTCCAGCAGAGGTCAACCTTTACAACGCTGCGTGAGAGCGCGAAAATCTGGCCAAGCGCGCGCTCCAATTATCGCTGCCTCACCGTGCTCTACCGTAAATTTGCTGTGAGTGACCTCGTTCGTGTCAGTCGAACAAAGAGCACCTTCGGGCGCGGATACGAAAAAAATTTCAGTGAGCAGATTTTCAAGATTATACGCGTATCTCCGCGGCAAGGATTGTAGACATACGTATTGGCGGACTTAAACGGATAAATAATAGACGGATTCTTTAACAACGAAGAGCTCGTTTTGGTCAGGCAAGATCGACTGATTGGTAATAAGAGCTTCAAAATCGAGCGTCTTGTGCTCGCGAAAGGTCGCGGCGCCAACAAACAAGTGCTCGTCAAGTAACTAGGCTATCCCGATAAATTTAATTCTTGAGTGAAAGCAAGTCAACTCGAGAGCATTTCGTAGAAAACCACGCAGATATGGACGCGAACGAAGATTTTTACATGGTACTGCCTAGCAACAGCAGTATGTCTTACTTTTCCGATAACTGATTACATAACAGTTAACTTAATGACCCCACCCGCGGCGCCGACCTCCCCTTGTAATATGATATGTCTCGTGATACCAGCCCACGTACTAGAGAGAGAGGGAGAGAGAGAGAGAGAGAGAGAGAGAGAGAGAGAGAGAGATAGAGAGAACGAGAGATAGAGAGAGAGACAGAGAGAGAGCGAGAGAGAGAGAGAGAGAGAGAGAGAGAGAGAGAGAGAGAGAGAGAGAGAGAGAGAGAGAGAGATTAGATTAGATTAGATAATGTTTATTGCTGTTCATTGTGCTGAACAATAGAGACAAGATTTACAATTAGCGTTATTACAAAGAGTGTTGTTACAAAGAGTTATTACAAATAGCGAAATATTACGAATATTACGAATAGTGAGTGGTTACGCAAAGTATACTGAAACTGCAAAAAATTAGAAATAAAAAAAATAAGACTAAAAAAATAGAGCGCAAAAAATAAAAATAGAGCGCAAAATAAAAAGCAAAAGCATGACGATGGATGGAATGATCATGACATAGATGGGGCATAGTTTTTGTGCGTTTTACGCATCGGAATTGAAGAGATGTTGATGAAGACATGATTTGAAATGGGGAACAGAAATGATATTGCGGATGTTTGATGGTAATGAATTCCAGAGATATGCAGAACTGATATGAAATGAGTTTTTCAGTGTCACGGTACTAAAGCTACGAATATCTAAGGGCTTCATTTCACCACTGACTGGTCGAGTAGCAACTGCAAAATCAAAAAAGGCCAGTAGATAGGACGGCGTAGCTGTATTGAAGATTTTGCGTAGTAAATTCGCAGCAAAATACTTCGCACGTGCAGTCGTAGTCAACCAGCCAAGCTCACGCCTGTAGCGAGTTATATGCTCCCTCCGTTTCAAGCCATAGATGTAACGGATACCTGAGTTGACAAGTGTCTGAAGTCTGTCGTTGACATCCTTCGAGAGATTGTTGTATACAACGCAGCAGTAGTCAATCACCGGAAAAAGAAGCATTTGGATAAGGTGCTTACGCAGACGTGGGTTGGTGCTTTTTCTAAAATAATAGAGACGAACTCGGCGGCAAATATGCGCAATATGCTCATTCCAGTTGAGCTTAGAGTCAAGCACCACACCCAAATTGCGCAATGAAGATTCATAGAGGACAGGGGTGCAACCAATATCGATGAAGTTTCTGGTTACAGAGGGTAGAGAATTGATATAGCGAGGAGAACCTATTACCATGGCTTTCGTCTTACCGACATTGAGCCGAAGTGCATTGCGAGTGGCCCAGCTCATGATGCGGTCTGCATTTGAGCTCATCTTAGCAGAAAAATTGTCGAGCTCCTCAAGAGGACAGCTGATATAGAGCTGAAGGTCATCAGCATACATGATGTGGGAAACATCATGATCAAGACATAGGGTCAGATCGTTAACATAAATGGCAAAGAGCAATGGCCCCAACACAGAGCCCTGAGGTACTCCGGTATTCAGCTCCAGAAACGATGAAAAGTTGCCTTTGTTGTCAACGACCGCTTGCTGACGACCAACCAAATACGACGCTATCCAATTGATTACTGATTTAGAGAAACCATGCTCGAGCAATTTCTGTAGGAGCTTGACGTGACAGACAGAGTCAAAAGCCTTACTAAAGTCAAATAGAAGAAGCAGAGTGACTCGTTTCCTATTTATTCCAAGCCTAATATCGTCAGTGAGCTTCAGTAGGGCTGTTTGAGTGCTGTGTCCAGATCGAAAACCAGTTTGAAGAGGATTGAGAAGAAGCCTAGATTCTAAGTAACAAGACATTTGCTGGTATACCAACCACTCAAGTGCTTTAGAGAGAAAACAAAGGAGAGATATTGGGCGAAAATCACTCAAGCTATTCGGGGTATTCACCTTGTTCAGGGCAATTACGGAAGATTTCTTCCATAGTTGCGGAAAGCATGCTTCGCGTAGAGTTTGGTTAAAAACTTTACAGATGATAGGCGCAAGAAAAGATAGTGCAAGTAATATTATACGCTGCGGAATACCATCAGGTCCTCTAGCTTGTGTACTAAAGTGATTTACTGCATCACATATATCAGAGATTTGGAACTCCCTAAATGAGAAACACTCAGCGTTGTTTGATGGGGTCAGGGTACTGAGAAAGTCAGAAACAGAAGGAGTAGCCGGATCATAAGAAACGCTTCTAAAATGTGCATTGAGCTGGTCGATGGAGAACAACGATGAAGTTGATTTTGTCGGTCCTGTGATGCCTAAATGCTGAAGCTCACGCCAGATATCCTTCGGATTAGTCAGCGTTGATAATCGATGATGGTAATAGTTATTTCTGGCTTCCTCAATTGAAGAATGTGCTGAATCTCGAGCTTCTCGGTATAAATACAGATCATGTTCTGTACGAGACCTACGAAAACGCTTATATAAGCGATCTCTCTCTTTGATTAAGACACGATGTTCTGGCATAAACCATGGATGCCTGTTTTTTCCAGAAGTAACAGTTTTGACCGGGGCGAGATTATTGATAGCTGTAGCCACGTGGGATTGCAGGACAGAGACACATTCATGAAGGGGAGCCGACTCAGCGACAGACCAATCCAAACCTCTCAGAAAGTCAATAAAAGACTCAGCGCTAATGGCATTTTAGTCACGATAGGTGAATGATGTTAATGAGGGTTTTGGGGTTTGAAGCGCAAGTGTAGCAGCGATAAGATCATGACCGTTGATGAATGGTGACTCAGTCTTCGAGAAGTCTAATATGCGGTCTTGTTCATCTATTAAGCAGAGATCAAGCCAGGTGTCGGAGGTAAGTTTGTGGTGAGTCGCACCGTATGGAACATTGTGGAGTCCATTTTCTGCAATAAACTTGCGAATGAAAACCGCATCATCAGATAAGGAGAGCTGGTCGGCATTAAAATCGCCAAGAATAATCTTAGTGCTGTAGTCATGCATGTAGGTAGTGATTTTGTCTATAAAATCAGTATCTCTAAGAAAAGGCGCGTGTGGTGGTCGATAGACTACAGCGACGAAAAATGGCGGATGAGAGAGAGAGAGAGAGAGAGAGAGAGAGAGAGAGAGCGAGAGAGAGAGAGAGAGAGAGAGATAGAGAGAGAGAGAGAGAGAGAGAGAGAGAGAGAGAGAGAGAGAGAGAGAGAGAGAGAGAGAGAGAGAGAGAGAGATCTTTATTTGCCATCTCGGCAATAAATTGAAATACATAAAAAGTTTAGATTTAATATCAGTCAAGTTCGAAAACGTATAAAAAATATAAAAGTAACAAAAGAAAAAAACATGGATAAAATTATTCGCAAGGTAAAGAAGAAGAAAAAATTGGAATATTAAAAGCACTATAACACAGTCACAAAATAAATCACAGTTTAAAAACAAAAAAAAGAAAAATTACAGACATTGTCATAGTCATACTACGTTTGACGCAGTGTCACCGGGGACCCGTTTATTTTTATTTCATTTTCTTTGCGTATCATATTGCACTAACCCTAAAAATGCCACAGTTATTTACAGTTTCTTAAACCAATATCACAATATAAGGCCAAAAGGCTGAGTCAGACTAGATATTAAAGTAGGGTAGGCTACTGTGGGTCCACGCCCTGGTGGCTCCTAAGTCCCACCCGATGGCTAAGAGTCGCGATCTAATAGGTATTGGCGCACCGCGCTCTTGAATACCGAATAAGATGGAATATGTCACAGGGAGGGGAGAAGAGAGTTCCAGAGACGAGCTCCCTGAACCCGAAAAGACCGTTCACCCGTTTTATAGGATACAGCGAGAATAGTAAGTTCCGGCTGAATGCCCCTGCTGGCAGGTCGAGGGTTGTGTTCCATGAAAAAATCAGCCAAATAAGTTGGCTCTCGCATGCGTCTGATTTTTATAGTAACAGGGATGTATAATATTGTCTGCAAGAGTCCGACCGGAGCCAACCCAGGCGCTCCCAGTAGGGTGTGATGTGATCATCCCTCCTAACCCCAAAAATGTACCTTACATCTGTATTGCTCAGTCGATCCAGTCTGGTCCGCTGTTCGTTCGTTGCGTCCAAGTAAACCATCCCAGAAAAGTGTGCGTTTAACTCTCCCGGCGTGAAACCATTAAGGTTCTCTTCTTTTCACTTTGGCAGGAGGCCGACATTTCGCATTTCCTTCCAAACATCCTTATTAGCATCAAGAGCGTCCGCGAGATGCCTGTGTAGGAAAGAGTTGCGCTCTTGAGTAATGCGTATGTCAACCTCACTGCTGAGCCGAAGAAACTCATCAAGTAGTGCTGCACGCTCCGTACGCTTGTAGCGTCTGTGGGTAGCATCAGGCCTATCAATGAGTTGCTTCAACTCGGGACCAAGCCAAGGAATGAATTTTTTCCTGATATTAATAGTTTTTAATGGAGCTAGTTGATCAATGGCAAGACTAAGATTTGAATTTAGGTTATGTAAAGCCCCCTCCAAATCGGATTCGATTGAATTCATGCTCACCCAGTCACAGCGTGCCAGAAATTCATTGGGTGTGTTAGAACATATTTTCTTATAGTCCCTGTAAGAAAATGAGCCTCTTACAGGCGCTGGCACAAATGTATTGATGGTGACATCAATAATATCGTGTTTGCCAAACTGGGCAGGCATTCATTCTTATAGTCCAGTACTTCGTCATTTTCGTCTATTAGGATAAGGTCAATCCAGGTGTAAGAGTTCGGAGTATGCCGAGTTGGACCATGCTGCACAACTTTTAGATTCAGATTCTCGGCGAGGGTCCGGATGGTATGAGCATCCGCATCAGCCGCCAATGACAGGTCTGCATTCAAATGCCCCATGATAAACTTGTGGCTGTAGTCACTGCTGAGTTCCGTAAGCTTCTCAAACAAGTCAGTACCCTTTTGCATGGCAATGTGAGGGGGTCTGTACATGACACCGATCAAAATAGGGGGAGAGCTACCCTGTTGTACCTCACAGAAAAGATACTCTGGGATAGATGGTCTTCCCATTCCCTCAGTGTTAGAGGATGCCAATTTCGTGATTCTGTAGTCACTACGTACATACAAGGCTACTCCACCCACATTTATATTTCGGTCTTGCCTGATCACTGAAAAACCGTCAATCTGAATGAGACCGTCATCAACGCTGGGACCCAGCCAAAACTCTGCTATACCAATGAAATGGTAGGAGGGATCCTTAGTCACGTACAGGCGAAGTCTTTCAAGTCGCGATCTTATCGAGTTGATATTAAGAAAACCCGCCCTAAGGAAACTCCCATCCCCCACCCCCTCCACCAGCAATCGAGCCTAGTCACGGTGCCTGTGCTGATTCACTAACCTGCGCTGCTTCCTGCCTCTCGTTCGCATTGTTCTTTAAATCTTTATTATTTAAACCTTTAGTTGGCAGATGTTGTGTTAAAGCAGGCTGGCACGCCGTGTGAATAGCTTGCAAATCGGCAGCAGTTACGAATACATGGGCACGCTCGCCCCCCTTGCACATAACCAGGAATCTACCGCCGGCATGCCAAACATATTTAAAGCTCAGCCCCTGTGCAATGGACCTCAGACTTTTAAAAGCCTGGAATTTCTTGTATGGTAACATCTCGTTAATAAATATCTTATAGTCTGGCATGCAGACAGCAGCGTCCAGGCCCAGGAGCTCCGGGTTGATTTTATTTCATGTTAGATAATTATTGGCGAGCGCGCGCCTGGCCCGCAGCACCTTCCTGACCAGCCTCGCACTGGTGAGCCTGGCAATACAAAGAGGTGGTGTGCTCGACCTAGATTCCAAGCTCTCCTCGACATCGAACTCTCCGATACGGCTCTGCGGTTGTAGAACGCGGGCGTTCTCAATGTCACCCCTCCTGAGAGAAGGGAAGACAGTGCTGAGTGTCGCAAAAGCAATGTTTAATAAACTCTCTTGCGAGATTTCACAGTTCTTTTTTATAATGCCATTTATAGCTATTTCACGACACTCAGACGTCAAATCTCGAGCGCCCTCACCCCCTGACACGGGGAACGACCGCGCTGACGGGTCTACATGTGTTCCGGATTTAGTGACAAAGCTGGGAAGACCGCCAACAGTAGGCATCGGTTGCGGAGGTCCGCTGTCCAACTTACATTCTAACTTAGATTCTAAGGCCCGGCAAGCACCATGAACACTCACAATTTCGTCGTGGACTTTCTTCAAGTTGTCTTTAAGACCCTCGGTAGCATCAAGCAACAGCCTCGTGTTAGTGCTGGTCTCATCTAACGCACCAGATTGGTTAGCAAGTCTTCCCTCAAGAGCAGATACCCTGGCAGTTCAATTAGCCACATCGACTGCAACGCCCCCATTTGAGACAATAGGATATGCGCTGCGCGAATCAGAGCTCTTACTCATAAGGGATTTAAGCTCGTCCAGCTGTTGATCGAGCATATCGAAGCGGCGAAAAAAGAGCTCCATTGTACTCACAGATATCAGTATATGCGAGACTCCAAATAGACTCGCCTCACCAAGTAGTGTCTCACGCGAAGAGTGGTTAAGTAGATCGTCAGCAGTTGGAGTCACAGTGGCGCCCCGAGCAGCAACGGCAGTAGCAACGTCAACAACAGTATCAGCAGCTGTTTTCTTTCCGCCAGCATTGACAGCATCAGCAGCGACAGCAGCGGCATCGACATCCCCAGCCGTTGATGACTTATCAGGAGCCACAGGCGCCTGTTGGCTACAGTGCCGTCCAATACTCGCTCCACTCGACGCGGACGAGATTCCGTGCGCCATCATCACGGCAACCAGCTTTGCAGCTGTGTCGGCGCGAGGAGTGGTAGTGTGCGCACCGCTCGCGTGTGCGTATACCATAGTAGCCGGCGTAGACGCGAGGAGGGATAGCCTGTGGTGGCGAGGCGCGCGAGACTTCGTCGGCGAGTCCCGCTGCGATGTTGTAAACACGCTCACCTGACGGATCTTGACGGCTGCTGCGCTGGTCGATGGCGTGAGCGTCTTATTTGTTGTTACTTCGGCCCGCTTCTTCTTAATGCCGACCGATATCTGCGAGGTTGGCGATTGTTGGGCGCTGCGACAGAGGTTGCATGGGCCATCCTTCTTTTTGCCAGCGCACTTGGAATAGCAGGGCTGGTTGCACAGTCGACATAAACTAAGAGTTAGAGTAGACGGCTCCTTGCAGACAACACGCCTGTTCGCCATCCTACAGTACACGAGGACGAAGGTCGCTTCTGCTGTGTTTTGTTATCTTTGTCGGCTGCCAATACCAGACAGAGCTCGAGATTCAAATGTTGCCGTTGAACTCTTTCGGTTGAAATCCGAATTGAATAAAGTTACAACTTTATTGCGACCAGGAGTGCGTCCAGGAATGCAGTGATGGGATGACTTGTGCAGTTGATGGTGTAGAATGATAGAGTGATGGCCTTACTCACGGTGCACCGAAGAATTAACAGGTGTTTGCATTCCGGTCTACAGCCGCCCAGCCAGCCGAATTTCAGGTTCGTCAATCGTTACCCAAAGAAAATCAGTTCCTGGCTCATAGGGCACCATGCGAATTGATGGGCACTTAGGCGAAGAGCTTGAGAGCCGGTGGAACTACCTTTCTGTAAAGAAATCGCTCCTCGAAGTGAAAGGAGTTTAAAAAGCTCCAACAAAGCAAGAGCAGTGACAAACGATGCGACTTACCAGGCAGCCAACGTCAGAGAGAGAGAGAGAGAGAGAGTGAGAGAGAGAGAGAGAGAGAGAGAGAGAGAGAGGTGGCGGGTAGAGAGAGTAAAAACAATGTTTATATATTTGTTAATATTTATTGACGCACACACACACACATATGTGCATACATTTACGTACGCAGACGCTGCGGTTGTCACACACACACACACATACCCACACACACACACGAACACACACACACGCACACACACACACACATACACAGACACACACACACTCACTCACTCGCGTACATTTTCGTGTGTTCGTAGACACCGCATTTCACTTGTCACGGTGCACACCCGCCTACATTCACGTGCGTCCGCTTACCACACGCGCACATTGTTCTTACGCTGCTGCTGCTGCTGCTGGTGCTGGTGCATCCTTTGATGGTGTATCCATTGCTGGTGTTACCTTCACCGATACTTCAATCTATCCGACGCTAGGCGATCCGGTTTTGTCTATTCCGATAAGGCACTTACACGTGCTTTCGCGGCAGGCACCGCATCTAAAGTTTTTGCAGTGCCAGCACTGCTCCCATGGCCGGCCCTCCGGGTCACTCTTGAGAATGCGGAACATAATTCTGTACACGTTGCACTTGAGGCTGGCGATATTGGATGGTGGTGGTGATGGTGGTGGTGGTCTTGGAGTCCGTTGCTGCTGATCGAGGCGTTTTATTTTCGACTCAAAGCGCCGAATCATCTTCTTGTCCGGAGGAGGAGGAGGAGGATGAGGAGAAGGAGGAGGAGGATGCATTCCGCTGCGTAAATCAGCACAAATGTACGCGAATATGCGCGTTTTGTTACGTTTCACCACCATGCAGAAGCGCTCAAGTCGAAATGATAGAGTGCGTGGATTGTCGGCGACAATTTTTCGGTCACGAGTGTTTCGCGAATCACAAGCGTGCAGGCTCTTACAAAAAAAATAATAAAAAAGTATGGGACCTTGTGCAGTTGTGTGAGAATTGTATGCGCATTGTAAACGTGTATCAGCGGAAACACGAGTGTGGTGTCATCAGTTTTTATAGGCACTGTCAAAAGCTGCATGCCTTTAACGACTTGTGCTTCATGCAGCCAATCAGCGTTGTCGTCCCGGGTAAGAAAAAGAAATATCTTTATATTTTAATGATTTCGAGACAACACAAGACACTCCGTATGGCGAAAATGCGCGCGTTCACGTACCTAATTTGTGCGTCGCGTACCAATTATGCTCGGATTGCATCGGCGTGGACGTCATACAAATAGATTGCCCCACTTGCGGGGTGCGCGAATTCATTTTCACTCATGATCCCGTTAAATAACTCTTGGAGCTATGTGTGCGAGAAAAGACAGATTTTGCCGAAATTGTGTGTATGGCGCACAATGCTCGGGCATTCGACTCTCAATTTATATTGAAAGAGTTGGCGGAATGTTTCGAGTATGGCACGCCACGCGTAATATTTAATGGCTATAATATTACGCAGCTAAAGTACGGAAGCACAAAGTTTATTGATAGTATCAATTACTTTCAATTGAAACTGAGTGCTTTGCCTACGACATTTGGACTGCCCGAGAGCGTTAAGAAAGGTTATTTCCCCCACCTTTTCGCTACCAGTGAGAATGAGTACTACAGGGGCCCTCTACCCCCATCCGAGTTTTATTGCCCAGGCACTATGTCTGTGGCTGAACGTGCTGCTTTTCTCGTGTCGTATGAGAATACAGCCCCAAACTACATATTCGACTTTCAAGAAGAGATTGTCGAATACTGTAAAATGGCCGTGGAAATATTGAGGCGCGCGTGCATATGGTTTCGCGATATTTTCATAGAAGTCGCTCAAATAGACCCATTCGTCTCCGCGTGCACAATTGCGTCCACATGTATGTATGTTTTCAAAAAAAATTTTTTGCTGCCAAACACTATTGGCCTGATGCCACCAAACGGATATAGGCGTGGGGATAAGCACTCGCAACAATCTATAGAGTGGCTGCTATACTGCGAGCGCGAGTTCGGACATGAAATTATACACGCGGGGCGATCGCGCGAGTTTCGTTTACGCGAGGGGTTTCTCGTAGACGGGTATCTACCGCCAATCGGAGGAGGGGAAGGAGGTGAGCCTGCCTCAACAGACAAAGGAATTGTTTTTAAATACCAAGGCTGTTACATGTATGGCTGTCCACGCTGTTTCAGCGATAATCGTACTGTGAGAAAAAATAAATATGTCCAAATATACGCACAGGCGTACAAGGGCACGGTGGCAAAAGTCGCGGCAATGAGGCGGTTCGGATACGACTTGCGTGAGATGTGGAAATGCGATTTTGCGCGCGTGAAAAGTCAGCAACCGGAAATTACGCAATATTTAGCGGCTCATCCGGTCATGAGCAAAATATCCTTAAACCCGCGTGACGCTTTTTTCGGTGGCCGCACGGAAAATATCGTCACTTCTCGCAGTACCGCGCCGGACGAAGAGATCAAATATACCGATATTTGCTCTCTTTACCCATATATCTGCAAGAGGGGACGTTATCCCATTGGACACCCGCGCATTTACATTGGCGGAGAATGCACGGAGTTGACTGGCGGTCGAAACAATGATCTCTCGCGCGTGGAAGGGCTGAGAAAGTGCAAGGTTTTATCACCTCGTAGTTTGATGCTGCCTGTGTTACCCATGAAAATGCACTCTCTGCTGATTTTCGGACTCTGTCGCTCGTGCTGCGAGGAATTGCGAGAGGGCGACTGTAATCACTGCCAAGCTGCTGAGCGTGAATTTACAGGCACATGGGTTGTCTGCGAGTTACAGAAGGCGATCGAACTTGGCTACCGCGTCACAAAAATATTTGTTATTTGTCAGTATGAGACCACGCAGTTCGATCCTGTCACGGGTGCGAGTGGGCCGTTTGCCCCGTATGTCAATATCTTTCTCTGATTGAAGCAGCAGGCAAGCGGTTGGCCTGCTTGGTGTACAGACGATGAGAGTAGAAAGCGGTATGTCGACGAGTACGAGCGCGACGATAGGATAAGGTTAGACTCGGAAAAAATAGAAAAAAATCCGGGGTTGCGTTCTGTCGCGAAATTGTGTTTGAATTCGCTGTGGGAAAAATTCGGCCAGCGCTCAAATATGAAACAGACGGCTATTATAAAAACACGTGAGGGACTATTAAAATTTCTTACAGCGCCGGAAAAAGAAGTATTCGATGTTCTTATGGTCAACGAGAACCTTTTATACACGAATTGGCGCTTTCGCGAAGATGCCGTCGATGTTTCGGGTAATACAAATGTGGCAATAGCTGCGTATACAACCGTTCAGGCGTGTCTCGAGTTGTATTCTTATATTGAAAAATTCATTGCAGCGCCTGTTCTATACATCGACATGGACTCGTGTATTTTCACATGTAAGAAAGACGACCCTACTGAGTATACTCCGTCGCTGGGTGCTTTACTCGGCAACATGACAAACGAGCTAAAGGTCTAAGGCGAGGGTACCTATATTACAAAGTTTCTCTCAGCGGGTCCAAAATTTGATGGCTTCCGAACTGTCGTACCTTCTACCGGGGAAACTGTCGAGTGCTGTAAGATTAAGGATATTAGCCTCAATAGCGCCAATTCGTGGATAATAAATTTCGAGAGCATCGCGCGTTTGATCGCAGGTTATTTTGAAAACGAAAGAGAACCCATCGTTTTGAAATATAAACCGATCAGACGCACTCGCACGCACGAAGTCATCACTCGCGACGAAAAATAGTCGTGTTCCATAGTACTTAAGAAGCGCAGATACTTTAGCGATGCAGTATCACTACATTTTGGTTATAACAGCGACGCAGAGTATGTATATTTTATAAAAAAACTTGTAACTGCGTGTATTTATGTAAAATAAAAAAATTGTCCTTTTTAATAAAATTTATTTGCCTGTCAAAATTATTTCTACCTATATCCATCACTTTCCGCGCATTAGTACGCTGACACCGAAATATATGACATTTTACGCTCGAAGGCAGCGCGCGATGATTGCGAAAAATGTCTGAATTATTTGCAGATTTTACGTCGCTACCTTTTTTTTCACGACAACGGGCGTATCGCTGAGCGGCGCGAGACAAATCACGAGGTAGACGAGATCGAAGGAGTCTCGCGCCATACAGCGAGGAGACCATTCTCCGGGGTATACCCAAAGTACTCGTGCCAAAAGAGCGACTCTTGCTTCGGCACTGGAGGACAGCGGTTTCTGAGCGTCTAAAGTGGGACAATGCAGGCACTGTGAGCATCAGTGGACGACACGTGGTGCGCTCGAGCATAATCGAGTTACTTCTCGACACACTGCAGAAGAACCCACGTGTGGAGGAAGAAGAAGCGCCTGTCGGGCGCTTTGAGTTTGCAAAATTTCTCTAAACTAGCGAGACGCCCATTAATCTCATCGAAAATCTCAAAGTTTTGAAAATTCGCCGGATTTTGACTGCAATAGCGAATACGACCAAACGACGTTTGCCGCGGCAACAGACTATAGCGGCCCGAGAAAATAACACATCCACGCCCATGCTAACTCGCAGTAAAAAGTAGACCAAGAAAAAATGGATGCACTTTGATATATAAGTGATAAGATGCCATACGAAAACAATACTACGATCTCGAGCATGAGGCGAGTTACGCGGGTGCACGAAACCTTCTTCGCGTAAATACCAAGAAGGAGAAGAATAAAATTTACGCGTGGCTGAGCAATCAAGACATCTACATGCTTCATCACCCGATAAAAAGAAGATTCCCGCGCCTGTCGTACAATGTAACAAACGTCGATGACGTGTGGGAGTGCGATCTACTTCAGCTGACATTGATAAAGAATTACAACGACGGATACTCCTATATTCTCGTGGTCATCGATGTACTCGGTAAGTTCGCCTGGGTTGAACCACTGAAGGATAGAATCGCGCGCAACGTTGCCGACGCTTTTGAGGCAAGGAATTGCTTGGCGCTGCTTTTCAAAATCTTCTGAGGCGCATGGAGATCGGCTTTCATGTCGCTAGAAATCCAGATGTCAAGGCAGCGGTAGTCGAGCGGCTCAACAGAACGCTGCGCGAGCGCATATGGAGATATTTCTCACATCGAAACACCGAGCGATACGTCGATGTTCTGCAAAAAATTGTGTACCCATACAATCATTCTCAGAACAGCGGCACGCGAATGCGTCCAGCAGAGGTCAACCTTTACAACGCTGCGTGAGAGCGCGAAAATCTGACCAAGCGCGCGCTCGAGTTATCGCTGCCCCACCGTGCTCTACCGTAAATTTGCTGTGAGTGATCTCGTTCGTGTCAGTCGAACAAAGAGCACCTTCGGGCGCGGATACGAAAAAAATTTCAGTGAGCAGATTTTCAAGATTATACGCGTATCTCCGCGGCAAGGGTTGTAGACATACGTATTGGCGGACTTAAACGGATAAATAATTGACGGATTCTTTTACAACGAAGAGCTCGTTTTGGTCGGGCAAGATCGACTGATTGGTGATAAGAGCTTCAAAATCGAGCGTCTTGTGCTCACGAAAAGTCGCGGCGCCAACAAACAAGTGCTCGTCAAGTGGCTAGGCTATCCCGATAAATTTAATTCTTGAGTGAAAGCAAGTCAACTCGAGAGCATTTCGTAGAAAACCACGCAGGTATGGACGCGAACGAAGATTTTTACATGGTACTGCCTAGCAACAGCAGTATGTCTTACTTTTCCGATAACACAACCAGCTGTCTCACCACCCACTTGCCACGCGAGATCAAATTACGCGGAGAGTGGCACGTCCGACTGATGGAAATTCACGTACCATCTAGTATCGTGCATTTTCAAGACAATGATGCCTTTTACACTTTTAGTTTGTTCGCCATGGACGACGACGAACAGAGTGAGAAAACATTCTGCCATTTTCGAGTGGGCATTTACGACTCCCTCCAACGGCTGGTAGGCGCCATAAATAACTCGAATGATACTTATAAGCATCACATGCTTGAACCTGTAAAGGAGAGCAATGGCTATTATGCCATCAGACGTAAGTGCACCTGTCAAGAGCCACATGCGACTTATTTCAACGAAAAAATTCTGCGCATTTTTGGGTTCGATGACGAGCCCGGGAAAAAAATTCTGTTTACGACTTGTGACGAGGAAAGCGCCGGTATGGGCGAATTCCTCGCAGGACATATAATACTCTCTCTGCCAAGGCCG
This sequence comes from Torymus aiolomorphi, assembly GCA_036365515.1. NCBI lineage: Eukaryota > Metazoa > Arthropoda > Insecta > Hymenoptera > Torymidae > Torymus > Torymus aiolomorphi. The sequence continues at coordinate 236,047,386 of CM070874.1, read as the reverse complement.
TCGCTCTCGCACACACACAAATGTAGCCAAGCCTACAAGTGTTGTCGGGCTTTCTGTTAAGGTGCGACGACGGCAACACGACGAGACGCGGGCTATGAGCCACGAGGAGAGAGAGGGAGAAATAGATACATAGATAGATGTATTTTATTCGCCTCACCGGCAAAAATTTCAACTAGAATACATAATACTCAACACATAGTCTCGCAATACAAACCATATTAAAATACTTATAAATACATCGTAATATTAACTTTTGTCACTGATCTATCAAAATTGTTACAAGTTATTGCTCATCACAAGGGGTCTTGGTTTCGCGCAGTCGTTACAAGTTATTAATTCACAGTAGTTTCACAACTAATATCATAATAAAATAATAAAATTGAACTATTATTGAAGTAAAGGTACATTTTTCCATTTTACTTTGTATTGATACTGTGCATGTAGTTAGCGCTATCGTTATAACAGCAATAAAAATATGTCCCAGCAGATAATTTATGGTACATCACAGTAGTTACAAAATTTATTGTAGCGGAAATTTTCATCACAGGAAAAAGTACAGTTTAAATTATTCCTTAGTTGATACTGTGCGTGTAAATAGCGCTATGCCAGAATTGGGCCGTATAGCCAAGTCCACAGTACTTAAAATTAACAATATTATAATAAATAATTAATAAGACTATAAACTATGTTATATCGCGGCGCTGGTAGCTCCATACAAACAGCTGAAGGGGGAGGGGCGGGCTAGGGGTCGAGATCAAGAGGTGTTGGCGCACCGCCCCTCGGAATTTACAGTATGATGGAAGGTAGCGTAGAGAGGAGGGGAGAGAGTTCCAAAGAATAGTTCCCCGAACCTGAAACGAAGCAGCACCAGCATCAGATTTAATGACAGGTTGGCAGAGTTCTGGCGGCACTTCTCTAAAAGTTGGACGCTGTTTGTAATCCGTGAAAAAGGCAGCTAGATAGCTGGGCTCCTTTATGCGTAGTACTTTATACAATACTAATGCTGTATGATACTGGATTCTGGATTTAACGCAGAGCCATCCCAACCGCTTTCTAAAGGGGGTGATATGCATGTCCCTTGTGACCCCAAAGACATACCTGACACATGAGTTATGCAGTCTTTGTAGTCTAATTAGCTGTTCGTTAGTCACGTCAGAGTAAACCACTGCACAGTAGTCCAGATAAGGCTGAACTAAAGCCTCGACTAACCGCTTGCGAAGAGCCTCGGTGGTACTCGCCCTGATGAACCGCAGACTATACAGGGCCTTATTCACTTTCTTAGCAACTAGGTTAATGTGCGGTTTCCACGACAGCTTACTATCGAGAGTAATTCCAAGACTCACGACCTCGCTACTACAAGGGATGAGGACTCCAGACTGCAACTCAACACCCGGCAAACTCATGGAATTAACAGTATCACTCATTTTCGAATCAAACAATATGGCTTTAGTTTTTGTAGTGTTGAGACGCAGGCCAGCCCCCCCCCCCCGCCCACTCAGGCAAAAGTTTCGCTGCATCGGATAGTCGAGCGATGCTCTCGAAAATCTTATCCTTGGTAAATAAATAAATAAATAAATAAATAAGTAGTATGTAGGTAGATTTGGAGGTCATCCGCATAGAAAATGTGCGTTAGGGCCCGTTCATCAAGTACGTTTTGCAAGTCGTTAACATATAGGCAGAATAGAAGGAGACCCAGGACGGAGCCATGTGGAACTCCTAGATTTGTTTCTAGGTAATCCGAGTTACTTCCTGTATTCGTTACAACCTTCTGCGTTCGACCCTGCAGATATGATTGAATCCACAGGAGAGCCAATCTGGAAAACCCTAAGAGACAAAGCTTGTTGATTAATTTCGACGGAGAAATGGTGTCAAAAGCTTTACTGAAGTCGAATAACAGCAAAAGTGTTAGTTGCTTTCTTTCTTTGGCCATTCTAATGTCGTCCGTCAGTTTCAGCAGCGCAGTCTGAGTACTGTGATGTCGCCTGGACCCGGCCTGGAGAGGATGGAGGATATTATTGCTATCTAGATACTCCCTAATTTGGTTGACGGCGATCTTTTCGAGTACCTTAGAAAGGAGCAGAGCAGCGCTATTGGACGAAAATCTGAGGCAGTTGATGGAGCTACCGTCTTTTTAATCGCGATTATCTGTGACAAGATCCAGGAAAGATGCCCTGAGCAAAGGAGGAGTTGAAAATGTGTACGATGTAATTGCCAATAGCAGGCAATGCTTTCACAACCACACTTTGAGGAATGCCGTCGGCTCCCCTTGCCTGCGAAGAAAAATGCGATATTGCAAGAACTACATCATTTATATTCACCGGTTTAAAAGAAAAACCGTCCTCTCGATCAGTAATTATGGTGTCCGTTGCATCTTCTAAGTTTTCAAGGCGAGAGACAGAAACTTCCGCAAAGTGGCTATTTAGCTGTCCAGGTGTGAAGCCATGGTAATCCTCCTCCTTTCACTTAGGCAAGAGGCCGAGATTGCGCATTTCCTTCCATATATCCTTGTTCTCATCAAGAGCGTCAGAGAGTTGTTTATGAAGGAAGGTGTCACACTCTTGAGTAATACGCAAGTCGACCTCATTGCTGAGCCCTGAGAGCCAGAGAGGGAGAGAGAAGCGAAGAGACGCCGCGGCGCTATGAGAGCCGGCGCGAGAGAGAGAGAGAGCAATTAGTCTCGGCCAGCAAGCCCTAGTAAGAGCACGCATCCGAATTAACCGCGTCGGTTTAGAAGAGAAAGAGAGAAAGAGGAAGAGAAGCCCAGCCGAGAATCCACGCCACGAGTCCTCGCACCCTGCCGACGTCGTCCACGCGTCAGGAGCAAGAGCCACCGTTAGCGCACGAGGCGCGACGGCACCCCAGCAATGAGGCAGCGGCAGGGCGGCAACTGCAACTCGCGGTCATCGCCGGTTGCGCAGTGCGCGACGGCCACGAGCGAGGTAGCGGACGACCAGGAGGCGGCAGGTAGAGCGACGTCAGGCAAGTACTAGGCTTTTTAAGACCGGCCGCGGTCGATTGCGTGTTGCGAGGCGGGCGCGCCAGGGTTCGTATAATCCGCGCAGCCCGCGTAAGTTGAGGCTGTGTTCCCGGCGACGATGAGCACAGTCTCCTCACTTAATTGCGAGGAGAGTAATCGCTCGTGTGTGCTCGTGCGAGAGCGTAAATGCAGTACTCTTAGACAATAAATGCCATTTTTACCAGTGAGTGCCTGGTTGGTTATTGCACAACCCTGACTCCTCACTCACGCGTTCTACGCACAGGAGACGGCTATTCCACCGTCTCCGCGGCAGGCGGAACTTCGGTCTCCGGTTCCTGTTTAAATAAATTAGTTGTGACGGTTGTACCGAGATGGTCAAAGTACAACGTTACAAATGGCGATCCTGCCAGGATAACTGCCGTGCGCTTGTGTGTGAGGGAGAGAGAAGGGAAATACTCACGCACGAGTACGACAAATTCGCGGTGTCCGCGCAGAAAAGAATTTTGCGAATTCGGGAGTGTCGGGAGAGCTCGAAAATTCATAGAATCCAAATGTGCATGGATTCTTGAATTTTTCGAATTTTGAAAACCTCGCCGTAACGATAAAGTTTTAATAGCGCTGGAAAGGCGCAAGGACACCGTAATTTGTGAGGTAAATAGCATGCGCTATTTACATGGCGAGGCGATTGTGCGATTTAGGAGATTAGTCGACGATCGTATTGTGTTGTCATGCGTGCGCGCAGTTGCCAGGTTAACTTGATGCTCGGGTAGATTTATTTGGGTGTGCGAATTAGAGTGTTCGTAGCTAGCTTTTGAATTCATATATGAAAAATTATTTTGATGACTAGTTTTATTTTATTTTAATATGTTAGGCACATCCTCATACGACGCTACCTAAGTAAGATTTTAACAATTTTAGTTCGGAGTGAGAGATAGAGAGTGGATGAATATGTGCATGCATGATATGATTTTATTGATTTTAAATAAGTTATACATTAGTGTTAATTTATTTTGTACTGATTTGTGTTGTGCTAGCTAAAGCTAGTTCTTGTGAACCTCGCGCTGTTACCAGCACACATCTAGTGTGGAAGCACGCGTAAGGATTGAGAGCAGTTGCGCGCAAGCGAACTGATTGGGAGTACGCTGCGCGCCACGCGCGCAAGCGGAATTTTGCGAGCCTCGCACTGCTGCTAGCTATACAGACCTCTGCAGACCTGCATACGCGAGGATTGTGAGCAGTGTCGCGAGAGCATGTCGATTCAGCGGTATCCTGCACGGGTCGGGCACAAGTAGACTTTGTGTGTTCTCGCCGGATGACGCGGCGAGGAGTGTGATGACGAAACATGTGATAGACATTTCGCGCGGAATAATTATTGAGTGGGAGGAATTTCGATGTTTCGGAGATTCGTGGTTTTCGTGTCGTTATGGGATATAAATTCTCGAAGGGCACGAGGTGACTCCGAAGTATGGAGATATCGCGACGCGCGTTGTTCGTCGGCGGCGTTGTCGCGCGACGTTTGTGAGCCCAGTTCGGCGAGGTCGGTAAGCATACGATGAGCGCGAAATTGCAGCTAGCGGACCGGGCGCCGCTTTCTGCGATATGATGTAAGGGAGGACTACGCCGCGCACTGGTATGGAGAAACACGGCTGGTTAATGCTGCAAGAACGAGGCGTGGAAGTCCTAGAAGCCATCCCGTGCGCATTTGCGGACCGCGAGCTGCAACGGTTACGCTCAGTTGCTCGCGAGCGCAGGGTTCGTATACGCATAGAGTTAAGGGAGAGTGACCGCTGACAAGCTAAGACAACGCATGTATGGCGATGGTAACAGCGCTTAGAGGCGCGAGATGCTTTGCGGATTTAACGCAGTTGAATTCCGAAGCGCTCGCGCCTTCGCCAACGGGGGGGTTCGATGCTAATACAGCGGAAGGACAAGATATTGTCAGCGCAGCTCATGGAAGGGAGGATTAGATAGCTTCGGAGCGAGGGAGGTTAGCGAATTTTAAAGGACGTTATGCTGGGCAGGGCGCGAGGAGCGTGGGTCAGCTAACGGGAGGCAAGGTGGGTAGAGGTGAGGATGTCGAGATACCTCCAGCCCAGGTATGGTGGAAGTGATGGCATCGAGATACCTGAAACCCAAGTCTTGTTGTTGGTGATGTTTTGCTGTATGTGGGTGATGATGATTTCGAGTCGATTGATCTCGACGACATTCAGGCATCTATCGTGATAGTATGCGCTGGAACGTCGGAGATCGGTCGAATAAAGAGCCGCCAGCAATGCGGAGAGCTCTGGCGCATTGAGAGTCGGGTGTGACTCCGCTGGGCTACGGCAGGCGGTCAAACCGACACCGAGCCTAGCGTTGAAGTCGCACCCGTGTGTGTGTTTGGGGAAGGAGGCCAGTCGGAAGCGACTGGATGGATTGGCAACAAGCGGCGGCTGGCAGGAGTTGCTTAGGGATTGGAGCGCCTGTGTGGTTCAAATGCGAAAAATAAAACTTTTTCGAGTTTCAACTCACTGCCAGGGCTTTAACAGGAGACAATACAAGCGGTGCCGCTGTACTGGAATGGATGACGTGGAAGTAGAAGAAGACGGAGTGTGGCACGTCGGTGTAATACTGAGCCCTCCGTCAACTAAAGAACTCGACCTGCGGCCCGTGCTGGAGAACGCAAGGTGTGAGATAGCGAGACGTCAATGACGACGCATTGTGAGTAAGCATATCTGCGAGATTATATCGTCTGAGTGTAATTATGATAATGGTGAAGGGAACTGGCAACTGTAGCAACGCATGGGAATTGGAACGTCCTAGTGTTCCAACTGCGTAACGAAAGGCAGTAATGTTAATATTATTATTATTTAAATTTTTGAGAGCACGAGACCGATGGCCAATTGTAAGGGAGAGAGTCTCGCTGAAGCCAGTCGTCTCGTGGAGATTCGTGGCTTGGGAGGGGCTGTGACGAGGATATCGCCAGCTTGGGCGATCCTCGTAGTCGAACACTCTCCGTCAAGGCCGTCGCTCTCGCGCACTTACAACGTAGCCAAATCTACATGCACACATATGTTTGTAAGGTGCGGTGACGGCAACACGACGAGACGCGAGTCGTAAGCAATGATCAGCGAGCAACAAGGAGAGAGAGAGAGAGAAGAAGGGCCAAGACGGAGTCCCGACGCTGCGCGGAGCAGCGCGCGAAGCAACACCGGGCAGCCAGTCAAGTTTTCGACGCGACGCTCGCCAGCACCGGCCAGCTAGCCGCGCAATGGCCCAGTCGAGACAGGAGAAAGCCAGCCAGTTAGCCGTAGCCAGTCCACAGCCACCAACGTCTCCGTCGCCTGCAGGAAGGCAGGAATGATCGGCGGAGGACGACGTCGTGGTGCAGCAACGAGGTCGCACAGCAGCCGGTGAGCGTGTCCCGGAAGGCGGCCATTTTGTCGTCGGCGCACGGAGTGCGCGACGGCAGACACGGCAGCGTCCACGGCAATAGCGAGAGGAGAGGCGCGAGAACGACAAAGGAGGTCTGACATTTCTCGGCTCTCGTCATCACCACCACGGCAGAAGTCACAACAGCGGCTAGAGGCAACGACAACGAAGACAGTAGGCGAGTATTCTCTCTAATCCGGCTCCGGCTACGTTTCGCGTTGAGAGACGGGCGCGCCTGGGTTCTTTGAATCCGCGCAGCCTGCGTTCCCGGCGACGGTGAGCGTGGTTTCCTCACATAACTGCGAGGAGAGGAAAACTCTGGGTTGAGTGCCGCGCTATTTTAGCGCGTATAGAGTGTGCTCGTGCGAGAGCTTACATGAACTAGTAATCTGCAATAAAGTGTCTGATGGTTATTAAAGGTGAATTGAGAGTGTTTATTTACAAGGAAAACCCTCTCCACACACATGTCCTCTGCGCACAGGGGACGGCTATTCCACCGTCCCCGTGGCAGGCGGAACTTCAGTCTCCGGTTCCTGCTAAAATAAATTAGTTGTGACGGTTGTACCGGGAGGGTAAAAGTACAACGTTGCAGACCTTTAACCATGGCGCACTGCGGGAAATTGTAGCCGAGAGACTAGCCTCGCTCTCCCGTGCCATTCCCGACCTACTGTACGTTTATACAGATATTTGTGAGCCCTACACAGTGGGAGACACACAGGCCACGCTCTTGCGCATCGTTTCCTTGGATAACTCAAAATTCAAATACACAGTGCTGTGCAGCATTTCACGCCCGCCCACGACATACCGCTTATCTATCACAATTTTCACAATATTATCATCGATATAAGAGACCAGCTCGGGCAGCGCATTCCATTCGAGTACGGTACGCTTACCGTGACAATCCATTTCAGACGAAGTCACTGAGATGTCTCATTAGACTAGATACTACGATGAGTAGATAGGTGGCGGGAGCGGGGTAAGAAACGTTTTCGCTGGCTCGGCCTTTCAGAGAGGGCGCGGTGTTGGCTCTTGGTTAGGGGGCCTCTTTCGCCGCATTCTGCCATACGTCAGGAGTGGCGCTAAGGCCGTCGGGAAAGAGACCATGCGCGCAGGTATGAAAATCATACACGATGTCGCAAACAATGGTGTCAATTTCCAGGAGGCCATACAATCGAGAGCCGGAGAATCGGGATGCCATCTCAAAATAGAATAGAATAGAATTGAATAGAATAGTTTTTATTTGTAAATTACAAAATAATTAAGTTACAGTCTACCATCCCGCATTCGCCCAGGCTCATTTCTGTGAGACGGGGAAAACCCAATAGGCAAACTACGTGGGATAAATCCTATTAGGAAAACCCGCCTCAGGATGGTTCAAAGTATTGAACATAATTAACATTTGTGTACATTATATCGCAATCGTATAATCATCACAAACATAGTCAATGGCAATCGCCAAGTCACGAAGTATCACATAATTGAACTTAGTTATTCTTCAATCTAGCGATTACAGATTGAATTCATCACATTGCTTTATTCATACGATGTACGTCAGAAGATTAATCACAAAACGATGTTAGTACTGTTATAAAAATAGCAGTACAAGTCTATATTCTATTTACACATATATACAGTCGACATCGCATGACCTTTGCATCAAGTACTTCCTAAACACCGCTTTGAATTTACTCGCCGAGGAAACATTCTTAATATCGCGAGGAATCGAATTCCACAGTCGCGTACCCTGGGATCAGAAAGAATCCATCCCTACGTCAGTTCGTGATGACGGAACTATAAGTTCTCTGCAGTGAGTTCTACTCGACGTTCTATCTTGGCACTTTTGAAATAAGGGAGCTAGGTACACTGGCTGACCCAAATTTATAACTTTGTACATTAAGACCGCTGCAAAATATGTCCTTCTCTCCCTTAAGTCAAGCCACTCTAGCTTATTTCTATATGGGCTGATGTGTTCATCTTTCTTAGCACCACTTACATATCTCACACATGAATTTTGCAATATTTGCAGTTTCTTTTGAAGTTCACGCGTCACGTCAAGATACACTAGCGAGTAGTAATCTAAATGAGACAACACGAGAGAGCTTGCGAGCTGCTTACGTAAGATCTCGGTGGTGCAGGATCGAAACCGTCTGAGTCTGTATAGGGCTCTGTTAACTTTTCGGCTAACTGCATCCACTTGCGCTTTCCATGTTAGTTTCGAGTCCATTACAACACCGAGATTAGTTACAGCGTCGACAAAGGGGACGAAAACGTTGTCCTGAATCTCAATGCCAGACAAATGCATACCCCATAGTATGTTAATATTGTGGTTAGATCCAAAAATAATAGCCTTAGTTTTTCTTACATTGAGACTGAGAGCGTTGTCGACGGCCCATGCCGCCACTGCTCTACCTATAATCGACAAGTGTCGTATCCCTTCATTCAGCTCGTCTATGGTTGTCTGCGTGTAAACTTGTAAATCATCTGCATATAGCAGGTGCCCGACACCACTCGATTGAGAATTATTATTAAAATCCAAAAAAATGTGCTGTAGGTCATTTATATAGAGACTGAACAGAAGGGGTCCCAGAACCGAGCCCTGTGGTACGCCGAGATTGGTTGTGAGCCAATCCGAGTCTCCATTTTGCTTCGTAATCACTTTTTGATTACGACCTGTAATATACGACTTTATCCACAGGACTACCCCCCTAGAAAATCCCATTCTGATCAGTTTATGCAATAATTTAGTTGGCGATATGATGTCGAACGCCTTGCTGAAATCGAACAATAGGAGAATGGTAAGTAGTTGTTTTTCGTTGTCTATTCCCGCTCTTATATCCTCCATCAATTTTAGTAGAGTTGTCTGCGTACTGTGACCTGGTCTAAATCCAGATTGAAAAGGATCGAGAATTTTCTTTGAAGCTAAAAATGCTGAAATCTGATCATGTACAAGCTTCTCAAGAACTTTGGATAGAAAGCTCAATAGTGCCACTGGACGAAAGTCCGTAACAGTCGATGGGACAGCTGTCTTTTTAAGTGGCACCAAATGAGCTTTCTTCCATGATTCGGGAAAAATTGCCTTCAAGAGGGAAGCATTGAAAATATCAGCTAGGTGATAGCCAATAACTGGAAGAGCTTTTGCTATCACACCTTGTGGTATTCCATCCTCACCCTTAGCCTGCGAGGAGAAATGTGCAACAGCTAGAACCACATCTGAAAAAGTAACTTTACTGAAGGCGAAGCCTTCTTCACTAGCCGTTGCCATAACTTCATTCATATTTTCCTCGCGTTCTTCAGCCGAGACTGAGACCCCCGCAAAGTGCGTGTTTAATTCTTTTGGGGAAAACCCGTGAAGTTCCTCCCTAGCTCGATTTTGCGGAAGAAGACCTAAACTTTTCAACTCTTTCCAGATATCTTTCCCGCTATCAAGTGCCTCGAAAATTTTATTCTGAAGAAATGTATCTCGCGCTTCTCTTGAGCGTTGTTCTGGTAATAGCGCTAGCGATTGGCATTCTTCCCAGTGATCATGATTTCGCGTTCGTTGATATCTCCGACGTAAAGCGTCACGGTTAGCGTACAGCTCTCTGAGCTCCCCGTCAACCCACGGCGGTTGTTGTTTTCTATTCGGACGAAATTCCTTAATCGGGGCTAATTCATCCAAAGCCTTCGTGATATTTGCATTAAGATGTTCTAAGCGGGTGTCAACGTCTACATCTGCACAATTGACAGTCGACCAGTCGCAATCATTCAAATAAGAAAGCAGCTGTTCTTGACGAATAGCCTTAAAATTACGGTATGTAAACCTTCCAAGTGAAGGTTTTTGAGATACGGGAACGTCAATAACGATATCAATTATATTATGACTATTGCGATAAGTCGACGTCATATTGTCAGAATCTAGCACTACGTCATCATCGTCCGTGAAGATTACATCGATCCATGTGTGAGATTTGCCGTTTTGGTGATTAGTCGCGCCATGCTCAATAAGTTTTAGGTTAAGTTGACATGCTAGGTGTTTTACGAAAGTCGACTCCTGCTCCGTTACTAACATATTCGCGTTGAGATCTCCCATTACTATTCCATGCGCAAAACCCACGGAGTGTTGTTCGAGAGCTTCAGCCAAATCAGAGTTGATAAGCTCGGCGTCTGGGGGCCTGTAAATGACTGCTACAAACACGGAGGGCGAAGAGCCCTGCTGTATACTACACATGATGTACTCTGGAACTCCCGGCTTTCCTTCGTCCACCATGGTAGCCGATGTACATAAAATTTTAGCTTTCCATAAATTGCTAACATGCAGCAGAACTCCTCCTCCATCCGTATTTCTGTCCTGCCTGATTATTGAGTAGCCTTCAATCTCGACGAAATCATCTCCTATATTAGGCCCGAGTCGCGACTCTGCAATACCGAAGAGATGGTAAGAGGGATAAGAGAGCAGGAATTGACGAAATGTTGTTATGTGCGCTTTCAAAGATGTCGCATTTAAAAATCCTGCTTTCAATCCAACATACCGAACCTCTTTTGCACTATCATTATCTAGTCATGAGCTAACGTTAGTAATCGTATCGTTTGTATCCAAATTCGATTTATTATCAAATGTGTCTTTCTCCATACTATTTTTATTACCCAAGCCACTAAATTTTGCCGTACCGGTTGAAATTGTGATCGCCTGCAGATCCGCCGCAGTCATGATCAGCTGCGACGTTTCACCATCTCGCATCTTGGCCAGGAAACGGCCTCCTCTATGCCAGAAATATTAAACTGTAATCCGCGAGCAACAGCCTTTAAGCTTCTGTACTGAACGAACTTCTCTCTGCTCAGCATTTCGTTGATGAAAATTTTCCCGTTACTTATGTTGTCAACCGTTTCCTGATCAAGTTTCGAGAAGTTCACATCCTTTGTGTTAAAGCGCGTAAATCTATGCTTGGCATACATTAATTCTTTAACGAGCTTATGGTCGCGGAGTTTGACTATCCACGGACACCGACGTTTAACGGGTTTAATCTCTGACGAGCCTACTGGATTTTTTCTATTTGACCGAAGAGAGCGTGTAGAAATGATATCATCCCTCCGAATAGTCGGAAGGATGGTAGAAAGGACGACATGGACCACATCTAAATTGTGCTTATTAGAACCTTCAAAAATGTTAGTGACGATGATTTCATGCGAGTAATCCGCACTGACTCATTATTAATCTCTCTCTAAGTTTAAGATATATTTTGCATTGTTAGGCCTAGACTTGTAAGCTAATATATGTATGCATGATTGTTCATTACTTGTAATATCTTAATACTGAAATTAATCAACCCTGGTTCAAATGCGATTTTATGTATTCGTAGTTCATTTTAAGCATCGCTTGTGTCTGTTTCATTTAAACCATATGTATTCCTAGTTTGTAAATTTTTGTCTCTTTTCAAAATTTATGTATTCATAGTTTGTAAGTTTATGTATTCATAGTTTGTAAGTTTATGTATTCATAGTTTGTAAGTTTGATCAAATAAATTAAAAAAAATTGCAAAAATCATGTTTTCATTTACGGACCTTTCATTTTCCCACTCCTGAAAAAAAAATCAGTTAAATTTATTTTTCCTCTGTACTCAGAACCATTTAACGCTGTTATTTGGTACATGCCACAGCACGCATTTCCTTCTCACGAAAATCTTTGTCGAGAGTACGTGATTGAAAACACTAAACAATGAACGCATTCATAACGACAATTATAAACCTAATATTTTTATCGCCACCTTTCCCCACCGCCGGGTACGTTGCGTCATACACGTGTTCTTATTGGCTGCGCCACCGTCCCCCACTGTCGGCGCCCGCTACCACTTCTCGATGCGCATACCCAAACGAATAGCGCAACCGACGACGTTGCGTCAGTCTAGTAGAACACGCAGCACCAGCAGCACCAGCAATCAAGTCAGCTGTAGAAAGCATGCCTCAGTATTTCTTTACACACACACACACAAAGTGCACTTGTACAACGACATTGCTTCAGCCACGAGCATTAGTATTTCTTTTTTTTTAAAACAAGTTTGTGACAGCTATTTTAAAATGAATCAAGACGAGCTTCCGCAAAACTTGTTTTTTAATACAAGTTACGCGCTCAATAAGTCTCACTCGAAATTTGCATAGCTTGGATTGCAATATTACGGTGGGCATTTCCGTGCAGTGATTCAGTTCGGTGGCGATACTTCGCCACGCAAATACGTAACAATGGAAATCACCGCGTGGGAGGAATTCACCACACATTTTCCTACAGTAATGTATCATCTGTACGCGCACAAGCAGGAGTTTACAAAAATCGACCTCACTGAGCACGAAATTAATTTGACTACCGCTTATAACTAGAGAATACTGGGAATCAATCAGAAAAAGAAAACAGTGGAGCCTGTGTCATTACGGAGCCGCCGCCTGTATCAGCATGAGGCTCAAGATTGGGACACCAACGACGGATTGCGCATCGATACAGAGTCAATCATCATGGCCGTTGACGCAGATGACAACGACGAGTGCACCGGCGCGAAAGAAGAGAAAAGTTGAGAGTCTTCCAAGTGTTGTGATCATGCGACGTACTTTTCTAATATTAAAAAGCATGCGCGAGTGTATAGAGTTTCGTCTTCGCGAGTTAGAGGATATGTCCACGTATGTTAATATCGTGTATGATGTAATAATAGACAGTTTGAAAATGCACGAGAGCAGTCGCGAAGTTGATAAGACGAATTAATATCTAATGTAAAAAACCGGATGATTTATTCAAACTTTGGTAGTTCGAATGTGGATAGACTATTTGCAGAAATAAAATGTCTTTATTTACCGACACTAGAAAAAGATGTATACGAGGCTGTTAATAATTAATCAATAAATACAAATTTTAATTGAATTGCCTTCTTCTTCATTATTTCATAGTCCTACTCTTCCGCTCTATCCCCACCCACCATCAATCACTTGGCCTTACATATAAGCTAATAGTAGCATCGGCGCAAGAGCAGAAGGACTGCAACCTTCACAGGGCACACATCATGGGGCCGCCATTAAGCAAGCAGACACCAGAGGATAAACAGCCTCTCATCGATAAAGAAAAGAAAGATTATTCGTCGACGGATAAAGATTCATCGCGATATAAATCTTTTTCCATCAATACCAATTCCTTTCCCAAAAAACAAGGTTATTCATGATGTAATTAAAACTTAACACAAAAACGGTCCTTTTCAGGGCCATAAACTCATTATTATATATACAAAACTATTTCTTATACTTTGGCTACTTGGGACTCCCACTGCGCAGTTCGTCGGACCAACGATGGAGTTGGACCATACCTGCACCACACAAAGGAACTCTCTCTCTCTCTCTCTCTGGGTGGGTGCATGTGGGTGTGGGTGGGTGTGTGGATGGGTGGGTGCGGGTGGATGTGGGTGGGTGGGGATGTGTGTGTATATGTGTGCATGTGTGTGTGGGTGGATGGGTGTGTGCGTGCGTCATCTCTCTCTCTCTCTCTAGTACATGGACTGGTATAGCGCGTATCATATTACACGGAGGTATCATGATGATATAACTGTTATGTAAACAGTAGCTAGTTACCCATTGTTAATGGGTGGTTTGTTTACAAAACAGTAGCGGTTTTGAAAACAATGGGCCCATTGACATGGGTCATTGACATGGGTCATTAACTACCGTGCAGCTACTGTTTACATAATACCTAACTTAATGACACCACCCGCGGCGCAGCGCCGACCTCCCCCCCTTGTAATATGATATGTCTCGCTATACCAGCCCATATACTAGTACTAAATTGAAAAAAATAAATAAAAAAAACTGTACATTTCAATTCACTTTAATGTATCTGAAGTTACTTTATAAATATATGTGAATTGGGAATAATTAAATGCTTTATTGCTTTCTGTTGTCTTGTACTGAATCAACTAATATTCAGTCTTTTCTTGTCGAGAATAATGTACTTTAGAAAAATTGATTAGTATAAGCTTACAAATTATGAATTAGTAAATTAAAAAATTAGATATCAGACGAACTATTTCCTTAATCATATTTCTACGAACAATTCAAAACACACCGTACAAATGATGAAAAATCTTATAAACTCTAATTAAATGTTTTTACTTTATCTAAACATTTTTGTATCAATCATTCGCAATTAAAATATGTTAAGTTAAAATTCACCTGAATAAGATACTCAGTCAAGTATGACAATTTTGATAATACTGGATTACATATTATTCGTTAAACATAAGTATGGAATTGAAAGGACAGTAGCGATAGTGTTGCCTAGATCTAAAGTCATATACAACTTCAGTGTTCTTCCGTACTGTTAACAAAAACGGATTGAATATCAGTTGATTTATTACAAGAAAATACAATGCATATATTATTATGGCCAATTCACATATAGTTATAAAATAACTTCACATTAAAGAGTATTGACATATGTGTGTCTAAGTTATTGTTATATAACTTACAGCGAAAGATGAAACACATGCATTATTGCTAAATGCTACTTGATCATTAAAATATAACTTACAGTAAATTTAAAACAATATTATATTTCGTACATAGGCTTTTGACACTGTAAGCTATATTATAACGATCAAGTAGCTACTAGCAATACTGCATGGGTTTCTTCTTTCGCTATAACAACGAATATAGACGCATATAGAAGAGTACTCCTTAAGAAATTTTCGGACGAAATCGCTGGATAAGATGTATAGAACGGGATAGGTCCTTGTTGCACGATCTGTGTCCTACCCGCCCATAAGAACTGTTCTTCTATATGCGTCTATATTCTTTGACTGTAAGTTACATATAGAAAACTTGCAATCCATAAATATTAAATTTAAAAAAAATTACTCAACTAATATTGAATCTGTTTCTGTTGAGAATAATGTATACCTTATAAATATAAACCAAAATACCATTAGTTACATTATAAGAGACTCTTAACTGAGTCTTATATGCTTATTACATGGGTGATAATATGAAATAGCATTGGCTTTTTATACGACTTTACCAACTCATGCTTATACTGCATCTTTATCTAATAAAAACCTAATTAAATGTTGATATTATGACGAAATATTCTTATTTTGTTAGTACTGGTTTACATGTTATTCGTTAAACATATGTGGAAGCAATGAAGGGACAGCAGATATAGTGGCAGAGGTGTAAAGTTATGAAATGTCTGTGTTCCTTCATACTAGAGTACAAGTACAAGTTATTGTTATATAACTTACAGTGAAAGAGGAAACTTAGCAGTAAATTTAAAACCATATAATATTTATTACAGTCATGAAGAAAAATTCATTTGTAAACTTTACTCTTTTTATAAGAAAATATATTATTTTTTATAATAGCGCTGGGACACACTCGATATGTGATATTTTTACTGTTTGAAATAGTATTTTTTATGACTGCTGAAAAAATAATAAAATTTATTTTTTTAAAAGTAAAATTTGCTACGAAAATCATAAAAATTACTGTTTCAAACAGTTAAAATCCCATATGTCGAGTATGTCCCAGCGCTACTATAAAAATAATAAATTTTCTTATAAAACCAGTAAAGTTTACAAATAAATTTTTCTTTGTGTGGATTTTTTCCTAATTCCATGGTATATGATAATAATTAAGTAGCACTTATTATTACATACTTATATACATACATATCAAATTATGAAAAGGACAGTTTGGATAATTTCAGTGCAGGCGTCGTTCATATCAAAAAGCTAGTGTACTTAGTGCGTATGGGTGTGCTGGGGACCTTGGGTACGCTAACCCTATTCCACCGTTGTCGCCCATGCCTATCAAGGTGGTTACCATCGAGTCCTCGAGGGCGCGCTCGATGTCGACCTCGCGTGATTTTGGGGCCGACGCACAGTGGTGCCTATCGATGTAAAAGTGATGAAAATTCGTGCTTTAGTACAATAAGGCTCAAAAAAATTTTATAAAATACGTTTTGGATTCGTGAAGTAATTTCCTACGATAAATCGTTTCCCTCATGGCTGTAGCATTGCTCTTTTTTTAGTAAGGAATACGTTAAATGCCGTTTTTTTGGAGTTTATTTATTTTTTTTTTTTTTTTTAAGTAGGATTAATTTTTTTTTGTTTTATAATAAGCGCCCATTTTTTATAAATATAATTTTTTTCAAACAACTGCATAAGTCCTAGAATTTTGAAAAAAATTATATTTATAAAAATGGGCGCTTATTATAAACCCAAAAAAAATTAATCCTACTTAAAAACAAAAAGAAAAAAAATAAACTCCAAAAAACGGCATTTAACGTATTCATTACTAAAAAAATGAGCAATGCTACAGTCATGAGGGAAACGATTTATCGTAGGAAATTACTTCAGGAGTCCCAAACGTATTTTATAAAAATTTTTTGAGCCTTATTGTGCTAAAGCACGAATTTTCATCACTTTTGAGTAGATAGGCATCACTGTGCGACGTCGAGTAGCGTGAGCCTGAAATTCGTTAAGCATCTTCTCGCCTTTCTGTTTTCATCCGTTTGTTGCCGTCGAGAAAATTGTAGGTACCGTATTTGGTAAATACAGTACTGGTATAAATAGAATAACATTAATACATACATTTATGATATAATGTATGATTATTTTTATAAGCATACTTTCTATTAATAAAGTTTTTTTCTAATAAAATTATCATTGTATTAATTTTTTAATCTGTTACAATTAAAATTATATTACAATTGTATATAAATATTATGTCATTGTTGAAGAAGGCATTAAATAGAAAGTAAGCTGTTTTCGCAACTGATTATTTTTAGCAGGGTGGCACGATCGTCGCGCTATTATCGCGCGATCTTTTTCAGTGGGGAATGGTGGTTTGGCAACCCAAATATTAATTTTTGACAATACAATAAACCATCAAAATAAACATCAGTAATCAGTTCATTTCGGTTAAGTCTGATTTTTCGAAAAACTTTCATTTTTGTCATTTAAGGACTTAACAATTTACTGGAAATTTTATATTTAATTTTAAAAAAGAAAGTTAACTGGAGAACTGTTTTGAATTATTCAGAATTATGGAACCATTAGAAAAATGCGTTTCTTCATTAACTTTCTCCCGCAGAACTTAGATTTTTTGAAGACAGAAGGCATTGAATTCTTGCACCAACTTTTCTTTTGGATAGGTACGCAATGATTGGAAAGAAGAAAACAATGTTCTTCTATCAAAGAGTGCGGGAGCACTTCGAAGGCAAGTATAGAAGAAGCCTAAAGGATCGACCCGTGCTACATTTAACTTTACTTAAATTTTAATAGCAAAATTTAATTACGATTGACGAAAAAGGTCAAATGATATTTTGGCGTGAGATTTCGCGTGAGATTTTTCAGTAGGGTTAATGCCAGTACAGTCTTTTTGCAAGTTTGTTGTCATCTCCTCAACTGGTGAGTAACATTACAATATTTAATAGTTGGGCATTGTTACTTGAACTACTGTTGATTCTTCTAGGGTTGGCTGCGTGGCTTCCGTTGCTGCAGATGGCTGGGTCGACTTATCTGTATTGGCATTTTCAAGGATGACTCTTGATATAGTAAGTATTTTTCCAATAATTTAATGTTGAAAATCCATTTCAAATTTCTTTGTTGGTGTTGTAGTTTTAGGTGCGACACCCAAGAGAGTACAACCTGTAAGCTATATTTTAATGATCAAGTAGCATTTAGCAATAATGCATGGATTTCCTCTTTCGCAGTAAGTTATATAAAAATAATTTGTAGAATAAAATACGTTTTCAAATGATTTGTTTTCAATCTGTTTTTGTTAAGAATAAAATAATCAATTATATAATAACAATAATCTATAATAGTTAATCAAATTCTATCTGTTTTTGTTGAGAGTGCCTTATAAAAATAAGCCAAAATAAATGCAATTAATTGCATCACATCAAAATAGCAAGCATCATAGTCGTAGCTGTCTCATATGCTTATATCTCGCGTAGCAGTTCAACCACTGTTTATTTTTCTTATGGTTAAATGTAGAGATTAAAGAGGTTTATTTCTTTGCTGTGGCATTTTGCAATATTTAATTAACAATAAATAAAAAATAAGCCTGTTCATTTTTTGTAAGTTTTTTTATATTATTCAAAATATGTCCATAAATGCGTAAATAAATTTTCAAAAATATAACTTGCTTAGATTCGACTATACGCATTAATGGTCCAAATCACTGCTCTGCCCAACTGCTTGCTAACTTCAGTCTCATGCATTTTCAGAAACAAATTTTTAGTTACGGAAACAATGTAATTATATAAATGTAGATAAATAAAATTTTATTTATGTGCATGTATAAATTTTATGTATACGTTATGTATATGTAAATTATGTATACAATCATATTGAGTGCCATATCGCTCATTTAATTGCTTAATATTGGTATTTATATAATATTACCAAAGCTGAAATTCAATAATACATTAGTCAAATACATATATTTAATGAAAATCATAGTCAGTTATGTGTATCGCGGGGAAATAACCGTCAGCTGATGTAATTTTCCAGAGCGCGATCGTCTAGTGCATACTGTTTGCCAGTTTTGTCGCTACGTGTTTATCACATCAGTTGACGGTCCTTTCCCCGCTATACAGCCAGCTGACTATTGTTTTCTTATGATATTACTAATAAACTATCATATAGTTTCATTTTAGCCTTGGTAAAATCACTCGAGTTTAAGTCTCAACTTACAATTTCTTGATTGGTTGCTGACATATTTTCCCCTGGAATTTGGATAGCTGACTCTGCTTTTTTTATGTTTTATGAATGCAAGCAGCAAAATATAAACTTTCACTTTTTTTCTATTTTTTATAGACAATCAAGACATCACTCACGCTAGACCCACCACTGGTGCGCCGGCTGACGGTCGTTTCCTTGCTAAGTAATGTCATAACTACCATATATATCAAAATCAACTTTGGTAAAAAGACTAGCCCAAAATGGTCGCTGCCTCCCAGACTAGAACGCTCCACGCCATCGACCGAATTTAATTGCACTGAGCGGAGTGGTTTCGACGAAAGTAAGGCTACCTGTTTATACATGGAAAGAAATTCTCTAGTAAATTTTACAAGGAACTATTGTAATTCTCTTATAGACTACCCACATTGGCATTTTTACAAGCATTTTTTAGAAAAATTCGTAGGTTCCTTAAAAAAATCATATGTTAATTCCTTAGAACAATTCGTAAGTTTCTTAGAAAAATTCGTAGGTTCCCTACAAAAGATTATAATGGCACATGGTAAATTTTCTCAGATTAGCCGTCTGTGAAAGAATTACAATGGTACCTTGTAAAATTTATTAGAGAATTTCTTACTGTGTAGGATTTGGCTTTTTCTTTTTTCAATTTGTATAAAACATAAAGTTTAATGATTCTATGTTTGCTAAATATCGCAAGGTTAATTGTATAAATTTTTTTCGCGTATAGAAATCTTTTTTTTAAATCTGATCACAAAGAGTTGCAAAAATATTAATCAGCAGCAACATTATTGAATCATTTTTAATCCCTGTACTGGTTTCTTGCCTTCGTTATCCAATCGTAAATACAATTTCTAGGTTATGTTACTGTGAATCTAAATCAAAATCGCATGAATAAGAGATTTATAATTCAGTTGCTCGTTGATAGATTTAAATTTGCGTGGCTGTAGCGTAGGAAATATTTGGATCCAATGAACTAAATAATATTGTAGATCTCTTATACGAGAAAGCCAAAATCAACTTTTATTGTATGTGAATTGTAGCTAAAGACACTACCTATAATCATACAAAATTGTCTATCTTATTACGTAGAATATTTTTTATACTCATAGGTAGTGCCTTCCGTTACAACTTTCATTACTCAATAACTCACTTATGTGCCGGGTGACTTTATCGCAGAAAATATTGGAACCGTATGGACAAAATGACTTGATTCATATGTGATATTATTTCTTTATCACACATTATTGACTATAATAGTAATGGCATGTACATATTACTTTTCCAAATAAAATTTATATTTAACATGATATTTTTATAAAAACATACATTTCTTCACTTCTGATAAATGTCACTTGAGAATCAAGAGAGATATTATGCCAAAATCTCAAGTGATTCTCAAGTGATTCTTAAATGATTCTCAAATGATTCTCAAGTGATTTTTAAGTTACCACCCTATAACTGAAAAAGCCCACATGGTATCCATGTAAGTGATCCTTATTCATTAGTAATGTTTTAAAATTATATATTCTAAATTCAATTATGATGTTAGTCAATTATGCAATAATTATGAAAAAACGCATACTCTGCTATGCACACAATGAATCAATTTTGAGTAGCTCAACTGTAAGCTCATTTTCGGTCAGTGGTTAGTGCGCACGACTGGCGTCCAGGAGTCTAAGGATCGAATCCCACCTCCAGCTGAAACATTTTTCTTAATTGATAAATTTAGTTTATTTCTCACATATAATTATCATACTTAAAGAAATATTATATTAAATATTAAAAGAAATATTAAATTAAATCTCTCGAGCACCTATAACAATTATAATTAAATAAATAATCTATATAAATTACAAAGCGAAAAGTAAATTCAAATTTTTTTGACGTTTGAACAAGACTGGAAAGTTTTGAAACGATTGTAGATGATTCCAATTGTGAACATCATTTATGTAAATATTTGCTATTTTTTGCTATTATTTGATACTTTTTGCTGTTTTTAGCATTTTAAAATTAAGTAATAAAATATTTTTAATATTCCCAACTCTTCAGACCACAACTACATAAATTTCAAGTAATTCATGCCCATGAAAATGCATCGATTCAGCAGATTTTGGCCTCAGAAGCTACCCTACTGGAAAACCTCACATGGGAACTGTGTGGAAAACACATGGGAACCGTGTGGGAAACATGTGGAACTCGTGGAAAACCCGTAGGACCTATGTGGCGTTTTGCTGAGGGATCCCATACTGTCAAAAAAGTACCCGGAAAAGTTTTCTTAAATCTCTCGCGTTATAGATATTTGAAATTTTTTTTTGTTGTATGCTGGCATCACTGTACCAAATTATGATGCTAAGTTTGAGCGCGTTCCATCAAGCAGTTTGTTTACGCCAGCAATTATAGTCAGTTAAGCTCAGTAGTGCGTCACGATTTTCACAATGAATACAAATATTGAACAAAGAGTTTGCCTCAAATTTTGTGTTACCAACGAAATTTCGTGCGCGAAATCTTTGAAAATCTTGGGAAAGACTTATGGGGAATCAGTTTTATCAAAAACACAAATTTACGATTGGTACAAAGCATTCAAGGAAGGTCGAGAAGTATGTGAAGATTTGCCTCGGTCCGGACGGCCATCGACAGCATCCACCGAGGAGAACATTAAAAAAGTGAAACAAATCGTATTGGAAAATCGCCATTCAGGCTTATGAGAGATAGCACAAGAGCTAAACATCTCCCACGAGTCAGTTAGTACGATTTTGGTGGATTTTTTGGGCATGAAACACGTCGTCGCTCGACTTGTTCCAAAAGAGCTGAATTTTCTTCAAAAAGAGTACCGCAGACAGATCTCTTAGGACATGCTGGATCGTGCTAATTCCGATCCTACATTCATGGAACGCATTATAACTGGAGATGAGACATGGGTCTACGAGTTTGACATGCAAACAAGTCAACAGGCATCTCAATGTCAAACAAGATGAGCCAAAACCGAAAAAACCACGGCAAAGTCGATCAAAAGTGAAAGTCATGCTGACTATTTTCTTTGATATTCATGGTTTGGTGCATCATGAATTCCTGCCAGAGGGACAGACTGTCAATAAACAATATTATTCGAGCGTTTTGAAGCGTTTGCGTGAAAAAATCCGTCAAAAACGGCCAGAATTGTGGAAGAACAATTCGTGGATTTTGCACGACGATAATGGACCACCGCATAGAGCCGCAGTTGTAGCCGAATTTAAGGCCAAAAACTCAATAAATACAATCGAGCAACCACCGTATTCATCAGATTTGGCCCCATGTGACTTTTTCTGCTCCCAAAACTAAAATTACCTCTCCGTGGAAAACGTTTTGAAGCAATGGAAGCAATAAAACAAAATTCGTTGAGGGAACTGCAGACCATCCCAGAAAATGCTTATAAAAAATGTTTTGATGAATGGAAAAATCGTTGGCACATGTGTGTTGCATCAAATGGAGCCTACTTTGAAGGCGACAAAATAAATATTGATAAATAATTGGATATTGTGTGTTTTATTTAAAAATTCCGTGTAGTTTTTTGACAGATAGTAGCTCCCATGTGGGTCCCTTATGACTATGATAAAAAAATTTTAAATATTGCTTCCTCATAGAGGAAGCTTTGTGATAGTAAAAAAAAAGTTTGTGAGATAATGTGTTAGAAATGTTATTTAGCAAATTTGGAATCGAAATACACTATTTTTAGAAAATGTCCGTATGGATGTGTGTGTGTGTGTCTGTATGTATGTCCATATACGCTGATATCTCATGATCTACTCGACCGATTTTAACGGGAGAGTAACCATTTTTTTAGATTTCGCTTCCACAATTGGGGTCAATATTCTATTTTTGTAAAATTTACTTTTTTTTTATAGCCATTTTTTTAATTTTCAAAATTTTTTTTTCGATTTTTTAAATATTTAAAACAAATATTGTTTATATATCATGAATTCTCTGCATGTAGGATAAAATTACCTACAATTTTAAAAAAAAAAAGTCGGTAGCTATATTTCGTCATAAGTTATTGATGAAAACGTAATTTTTTGTAAATATGTTATATTTCGAAATTAAAATAAGATATTAACATGAATATTTTTTTGGTTATAAAGGATATTAAGTACTATAACTTACTAAATTTTTAGGTTTTTTTATTCATTATTTTTTTAGAAAAAAATAATTTATAAAAAAAAGTGATTTTTTTTGTCGTTCAATAACTAAAGTAAAATTGGCTTAATCACTTTGAAATTCTTTGTAGGGGTAGACTTTGTATACCAATCAAGTGAGTTCTTTGGGCAAAAGGATTGATTCATAAATTTCGAAGATATTTGAGGTTAACATTTTTTTCAATTTTTTTTTAAATCGTAATTTCTCGAGAACGGCTCTATGTATCTAAATGGGGTGGTATTCGAAAGAGAATTAAATTACCTATATTTTCTAAAAAAATTAATTCTCTAGCTATCACGGTTCTTTTGTTATTAACAAAAACGTAAAAATTGAAAAATGAAAAAAAAATGAGTTTTATATGTTCAACTATTACAAGAGTAAAATTGTCTTATTCGCTTCAAAATTCATTGTAGAGGTATATTATTGATAGTTCTCGGATGAGTTCTTTTAGCGAAGTGATTGGTTCATAAATTTCAGAGATATTTCAGGTTAAAATTTTTCTAGACCTTTTTAAAATCTATTTCTTGAGGATGGATCTGTGTGTCTGAATGGGATGCGTAGCATTTGAAAGAGAATTAAAATATTTATATTTTCTAAAAAGAAAAATTTTTTAGTTATCACGGTTTTTTATTATTAACAAAAATGTAAAACTTGAAAAATTGAAAATGGAACAAAAATCTGTCGTTATCAAATTTTTTAAAATACATCCCCTCACATTATAACAGCCTTTCCACATAACGCATTCAATATAACTCGTTCAATGTTCAACGTAACACGAAAATAAATTTGTTGTCCGACATCTACCAATTTCATACTCAGTGGTAGTGGTAATGGGTACATTTCTACCATTGAATATGAATTGGCCATGAAAAAATTACAAGTTAATATTTTCCATAAAATTTTTCCAATTTTTTTCGTGAAAAATTTATTTTTCGAATTTTAATTTTATATGAAAATGTATAATTTAATCTATCTCTTACGAGATGAAAATTACGTAAAAAGTCGATATGATAGAAACGGCATTTCGTTAGAAATTTACAACGTTCTCTCAACTGATTTTCGTTATACATAGTTTTTGTTAAGTAGTGAAGTTGTTTTTTAGTATCGAAACCGAAAACTAAGAAGACTAAGTGAATGATTATATTTAGTTTTATATCTTGTCGATTTTTCAAAAAATATATTAATAATACTTTTTTGTTTTCGTGTTGGTTTAACGTACGTGTTGTGTCTCGTCGGTGTTGAGAATTCCATGTACTTTCCATGGTGATGTGAAGATGTTAGCGCTGGGTGATGTACGCTTATACAACGTGTTTCAACAATTAAATGTCCGAAACGTTGATGAATTAAAATAATGGTGTTCTGTTATTTCTAAAACCTTTTTTTAAATAATAAACATCCAACTGGTAGTACCAAGGCCATCAGTTTCAATATCCAGGACGTATACTAGATCTACCATTAGCTGCATTCAACAAACATATTTATTGATGATATGTGCCAATGGATCTGCTATATGATCAGATATTGTTTTGAGTGTCCTAGCATTTATTTTATCAACTCCCCCATTCTTGATTTTCAAGTTGTTAATTATCTTTTTAATTTCATTTCATCTGTAGGATTTAGGAATATTGAATTTGCGTTGTTTGGGGGTAGTTGAATTAAATTGTTACTTGGAGCAATAGTTTTATCGTTCATTTCTTTACCCATTTTACAATAACAATCATTCATTGTATTTGCAATTTTGGATTGGTCTTTTATTATCTCCTTGTTTTCATTATATATTTCACTTATGTTACCATCTTTTTTACCCTTGTTACCAACTTTGGAATTTATAATATTCCATAGTTGCCTTGGATTACCTGAGCTTTTTTCTATAAGATCCTTATCGTATTTAATTTTGGCATCTTTTATTATAACTTTATTTAGAAATTTAACATAGTTTTTATATTCCCATTTTAAGCTATCATTCATTAGATCTTTCTTTAATTTTTTATATAATTTATCCTTTTTTTGACAAGACTTTAATAATGCACTTGTAATCCATTCTGTTCTGGGTACATTATTGTCTTCAACCGGGTTCCTTTTGGATTTTTCTTGACATTGTAGTATTCCATCTATAAAAATGTTTATTACTTCGTTTGGATCTTCGATTTGTTTGTATTCAGTCCAATATTTTTAATTTGCTATAATAGCTATTTTTTTGTAATTTAATGAATAATTAGTTTTCTTTTTTTCCATGTCTGTATTCACTACAGGCTTTTTATGTCTATAAAAAGTGGATAGTGATCAGTAATAAGTGTCATTAAGTTGAATGTTTTTGTATGGATTGAGTTAGTTTTTATAAAGATATTGTCGATGCATGTTCCACTATCAGTAGTTATACGGTCTAGTCGTATCAGTAAAGCCATCAAAACCCTAAAGTTGAAAATCTGGAAGTAAAAAATGTAAAATCTACATTTTAAAATTTATAAAAGTCTAAAAGACACATTTTAATCCTTCAAAAGGTTAATTGGTAGGTTTTAATCTTTACGTGATTCAATTGCATAAATTCAACTTTTAGTAAAGATTAAAATGCACGTTTTAATTTTTCTAAAGTGTAAAAACGCGTTCGATTTTCTTTAAAGATTACTTTTGTGTTTTCAAACTTTTGACAAAGATTAAAATTCACGTTTTAATCTTTATAACGTGTAAAGACACGTAAAATTTTCTGTAAAAATTAATTTTGTTTCTTCAAACTTTTGAGAAAGATTAAAATGTACGTTTTAAACTTTATAACGTATAAAAACTCGTTCAATTTTCTGTAAAGATTAATTTTGTGATTTCAACCCTACTGAAAAAATCATATGATTTATCACATGACTTGTTATACGATTTTTTTGATATCATAAATGATATGATTAATCATGTGATAAATCATGTGATTTGTCACGTGACAAATCATATCACAAATTAAGTGATAAATTATACGACTAATCACTAGATGTTTTCGAGAAAATCATCTTGTAATCTACATATGATAAATCACACGACAAATAACATGTCGCAACAAATAGTAAATCTAATAATTTAAATTGTTTTTATTATATGCTTTAAAATAAATCTTTAAAACAAAATTAATTTATTTAATGCAGATATGGCTTAAAATTTTGAGTTCCCATTTAAGGTAGTTCATCACACATATGGGAGCGTCCGCCAGAAACTCGCTCATATTCATTCACTGAGTCTCTCGAAGAAAACAAAATACATATATCGATAGATTTTTTCCTCCTCTTTCTAATGGTACTATTGTTTTTTCTTCAAAATACTTTCTTCTGATTGAAAATTCAAGTTGAATGTTCAGAGCAATTTTTCTCAAAGTATATCATTTTTTTCAAAATGCATTACACCATTCGAAAGTACAAGTCTTAAGCTACAAAAGCCTAAAGTTTCAAGTTGTAGAAATGAAGGGTTCAAAAGTAATGAAATTAAAAAGACAGCGGCGGGCGGTTGGGCGCGCTCCCTGCGCTGCGATGCAATGCGCTGTTAAGGCGGTCTTACACCTAGTGGCTTCTGAGGTCAAAATGAGCTATAAAAAAAAGAAAAATGTAGTTTAAATAAAATACAATATGTATATATATATATATATATATATATATATATATATATATATATATATATATATACACTATTTCTGATAATATGGCCCAGGACTTAATCTGTAGACCAATTTTACTCCGAGATATAGCATTTTCAATTTTTTTCAATTGGCGTAACTTTAAAAAAAGCTATTCCATTGATTTTCATGGGAGAGGAACTAAATTACTTGAAATTCGTGAAAATTATTTCTGAAAATTAATATTTTTTTATGGAAAAAACTGCTTTAAATTCATGAATTTTATGAATTTTTATGTTTTTTTTGTGGATTTTACCATTTTGAAATTATTTAATAAAATATTTTTCATATTTCCAACTCTTCCTGCCATAGATGAATAAATTTCAAGTAATTCAGGCCCTCTCCCATCAAAATCAATGGAATAGTTTTTTTTTAAAGTAACGCCAAACTTTAAAAAATGACATTTTGAGAAAGCAGCCTACAAAGAAAAATACCATAACACTTCAAAAATAACCAGCCATTAGGTTCCCAATTTTTTTCCCTTCATGAAACTCAGTTTCCTGTACACCTAAGATATGTTCTTCTATATTAATATGTTGAAACAGAAGCTCTGGCACCTTGCATGCATCCGTTCCTTTAAAAGTTATTGCTAATCTAACAGCATGCGTTCCATTCAAAGTTATTGCTAACAATCTGTCCTTCGCTTTTGTACTTTTGATTCATCCATTGTTGAGTCACTTTTTAACACATTGTACTGAGTTATATTATTATTTATTATACTAAGATTAATGTAGAATATGCAGCAGGTCTTATATATGAAATATGAAATCCTAATCGCAACTTAAGAAGCCATCACTGTTATGGCCAAAAGTACATAAATACATAAAAGCTGATAAGCCCATTTTGTCAATAATCACTTGATTACGCATATTGTATATTAAATATATCTTGAATTTAAGCCTGTGTTATATATTTCTAAGCTAAGCAGGCTTGTCGCTTTTCTGCGTAGATACATCTTGACACTTATTGTAATTCACAACTCTTCTGAATTGAATTATATCCTATAGTAAGCTAAACTTAATTATTTCCCTTTCATCTTTTTTAGAAAAAAGATGTATTTATTTTTATCCGTAAAGAATTATTACAGCTTCTTCCTTCGAATACTTAACTAAATCCACTTGTTTTTCTGTATTAACTTTCATACAGCAATCTCATGCATCTTGAACTGAAGCTATAATTTCCAAATTTAAACAAAACTGTCACTGCACGCTTGTATTATAATCACAATTATAAATACTTTTACATATATATCTTCACATATAATTCATTAAATTTTCAGTCCCAAATTCACTTATGAATACAAATAATGAAACATTATGAAAAAAATCTTTCTATTTGAGGAAGCCAAAACTCTGCAAAACAAACTGTTGAAATCACATAGTTATGTATCTCTGCTCATTTGAGCTTTTGAGCTGTCAGCTGTGCGGCTGTGCCACTGTGTTTACACTGGCATTAGTTATATATATATATATATATATATATATATATATATATATATATATATATATATATATATATATATATATATATATATATATATATATATATATATATATATATATATATATATATATATATATATATATATATATATATATATATATATATATATATATATATATATATATATATATATATATATATATATATATATATATATATATATATATATATATATATATATATATATATATATATATATATATATATATATATATATATATATATATATATATATATATATATATATATATATATATATATATATATATATATATATATATATATATATATATATATATATATATATATATATATATATATATATATATATATATATATATATATATATATATATATATATATATATATATATATATATATATATATATATATATATATATATATATATATATATATATATATATATATATATAGGTGTAGGTACAAAAGGGAGTATTAATATAGTGATTTGCTGTCGAATTTCGGTCACGGAATGGTCACTTTACTAGAAGCAGAAGTGGGAAATGGTCACAAGACGATTCCACCGGATTTCGAATTCCACAATATGGTTTATTTAATTTTTATAATAAATACTGTAGGTGAATTTAATTATTTTTTTTATCCTTGTATAAGGATTTATATAAGTATATACTTATATAAATAATGTTTTTTAATATTTTATAACACATTTAAGTAAATAACGTTTTCCTATCAGAAGTCTATAAAAAAGGCAAAAAACAAGAAAATTAATTTTCTCGTCATTTTAAAGATAGTAAGCTCTTTCAGCGGTTTATTTAAAATTTTTTTAATTATTGATCCAAACTATAGTTTTTTAGGTTCGAAATAACATATATAATCAAAAAATTCAATAAAAAAAAATTTGATTTTTTTTAAATTTTTCGGTGTAAGACCGCCTTAATGTGCTACACGCGGATGTGTGTAATTTTCATTCAGTTTTTCATCACTAGAGGGATTTAACAGATCTGCTCTCCATACCCAAAGAAGCGACTTCAAAGTCTTATAAGCCTACTGAAAAATGTATTCTTCCTCATTATATTTATAGAAATAAGTAATAAAATTATTATTACAATTATTTTTTGATACTCCTATTTATCATGAATTTTCATCGTTGTTTTAATCCTTATAATGAAACAAAACATTCACATAATCTGAGATTAGTTTCAGTAGAAATGAAGACACGTTTTCCGTTTTTGAAAGATAGAGATAAAATATGTGATTCTTGCAGGATACAATTTATTGCCAAGAGTAAAGACGAAAATGAAGTTTCGATAAATGATTGTTGTGAAATAATTTCTAATTTGAAAAAATTGTTTAATGATGAAAATGTAACAAAAAAAGAAAAATTGATCCTTATGCAATTATTTCCAAAGAATTGGAGCTCTCGTAAAATTCCTGAATTTTCAAATTCTTCTCGTCGTCTGGCTACTAAATCTAAATTACTAGATAATGATGAGTCTCTTTTAGTTGACAAAAGAGGAAATAACAAACTATCAAGTGATACTGTAGATCAAGTAAGACTGTTTTATGAAAGTGATGATAACAGTAGAATTATGTCAGGCTACAAAGATAGTAAGTGCATAAAAAGTGAAGATGGATCAAAAAACTACATGCAGAAAAGACTTGTTTTGTATAATCTGAAAAAACTATATAAAATATAAAGAAATGTATCCCAATTCGAAAATTGGTTTCACTAAATTTGCGGAATATCGTTCTCAAGATTGCGTTTTAGCCGGTGCTAGTGGCACTCATTCGGTTTGTGTATGCGTCTACCACCAAAATGTCAAACTTTTGTTAGCTGGCTTAAGAAACTCAGTAGGCGTTTTTGATAAAATGAATATTTACAAGGATTGCATAGCTCAAATAGTATGTAAAAATTGAACAACAAAGTGTCATTTAAATGAGTGCTCTAATTGTCCTGGTGTTGAATCACTAAAAAAAGATTTAGAATTATTTCTTGAGAACTCTGACGTTAATGAAATTAAATTTCAGGTATGGCAAACAACTGATAGATCCACATTACAAACTCAAACTGTTTCTAATTCATCATTTATAGACATCTTTTTTCCTCTTTTGCATAAACTCAAGACTCATTCTTTCATATCCAAACAACAGGCATCTTATTTTAAAATCTTGAAAGAATCCTTATGTAAAGAAGAATTTTTGATTTCCCTAGATTTTTCAGAAAACTATGCTTTTATTGCACAAGACGCAGCACACAAGCTTTCCACTATAACAATAATCAATGCAGTTTGGCGACAATAGTCATTTTCTATAGAGTGTTAAGTCTTGAGATTCGAGGAAATACTCTTATATTTATTGAATTTGTTATGGTTATATTTGAATGATATATATATATATTTGATTTATATTACCTTTACTCAGGGCGTAGGTTCTCGTAAATAATAACCAGCTGATTGGTTAGATGCACTATTTATTGGCAAATATAAATTTTATAAACAAGACAATAAGATTTACAATTTATTTACTTGGTTTAACAATGTATAATACCGATAACGTATTAAATTGATATAATTGCTTTACTATTATTGGCTCGTATTGGCCTGTATAATAATCGTTTCTCCTATTGTCAACTGGAGTGGTACGGAGCTCGCGACTTTTGTACGATTACTGACTTGTATGGCGTACGTCGCCGTATTTATTACACGGTTAAATTAGGTTGAAGATGATTGAGATCATCTTATTTGGCAATGTAATTGTCTCCAATCGTATTAAATTCGGTAGTCGCATTGCGAAATGCTGATTCTAAAGTAAATATAATACGCAAGTTTGATGACCTACTACTACGTCACGATTGCCTCGTATTAAAAAATGTCAACGTTGTAAAGTTCGCTCGCTTCGGCGTGATGCCGCTTGCATTAAAAAGCAACGTTGTCAAAATTCGCATATACGACATTTGTATGTCAGAAAATTACTGGCGATAAATATACGTCACGACGTAACACCTCCCCCCTTAGATTGTTGAATATCGTAGTAATTCAACAAATATAATAATAGTTAGCCATCAGTAATTTTCTGTTACAATAATTTCAAATTATAATTATAGGATGAAGAATAAACTATAAATACAACAACGTCTTTCATAAAATGTTTTGAGAAATTTTTAAATAATTTCAATATGGTTCGTTTAAAATTGTGGTTCATTTCGTACAAGAATGTTTACAATTTCCCTATGTTGCAATTTTTTCTCTATGCTAGTTGATACGTAGGTGTCAATAAATTTGTAATCACATAATTTTGTGGATCAAGAAATTACTGATGAGAATATAAATATCATATGTAATTTAGGGATACATCGCGGACGTAACACCTCCTCCCTTAGACTGTTGAATATCGTAGAGACTCAACAATTATAGGAATAGTTGAACCATCAGTAATTTCTTGTTACAAAAGGTTCAATAATATTAACAATTGAAATAATAAAAACAAGAATAAAAATTCATATCATTAAATCCATAATAAAAATTTATATATATAAACAATAATACAAATTCATATAACAAAAACAATAATAAAAATTCAATCGTCTATAAATTTCTATAAAGTAAATCATTTATTTTTGTTCCTAACACTAGACTACACTTAACCTACGGTTTTACTTTGTATCGCATGTTGAATGCCGATTTTTCCTAGCGTTCAAATGGCGGTACTTGCGGATCACTATGGAATAAACGAGTATTCTTACTTCGTTATGTGATTCTTTGTACCCAAAAGGATATTTTAAGTTGGGAGTTTTGATGATGTAATCCAGAGTATAATGTATTATTATCAAACTTACACTAAATCTGTGATTTAATATCATTCACTTTTAAGGAAACACTTTTACAATAAATCCTTAATTAAATTATAAATAAATTACAAAAACCTTCGGTGTAAAAATAACTTGAATTTTCATGAATTAATAAAACGTTACGTAATAAATATAGCATACGTTATGCATTAGAATTTCTATAGGAACATATATATTGATTGTATAAAATATTTCAACAATTAAATTATTTTATTATCGCTAATATGTAATAATTTTGTTGTTTAGCTGTATTTACAAAAAAAAATAGAGTCATTGATTAAGTTTAGAAATAATGTGCGTATTAAATAATTTTGTAGTAAATAAAATGTGAGGAGAAATATATAAGGAATGATTCAAGTGATCATTCATTTTCCTCCCTGCTGAGATATTTGGCAAAAGGTATATCACTTTTTTCTCTTCATTTGAGTAGAATAACATTGAAGGAATTCTGATAGTACCATCATAAAAACATTTGAATAACTATATACTAAGAAAAAAATTGAATTATTTCCAAAAGAAAAATTTAATTCCATTATCTAGGTATTTTTCGTGAAAAAGGAAGGTTAATAGGTTGGAGTGATTTTGGTAGATTTTGACTTATTATTGCTCTTATGCATCATTGTATTACCTTTCTTTGAAAACCTCAGCCGTTTTAAAAGTTCATTTTAAAACTCAAGATTTTTTCTGGCATAAGTAGCATTCACATATTTGCATTAGAGAGTATGCAGTGCGTTAGAGTAGAAAATTTCTCTACTCAATACAGTGCCGAATAGTGTATCTAGTAGGATGATCATGTCAGTATATGATGAAACTGATCACTTCCAATACATTATATTCGATTTAATCTTAGCAATGTGAGTACAGCTACCTAAATTCTTTCTCTCTTTTGTTCTTGAACTATTCATAAAATTTCTTTTATGAATGCGAACAATTTTTGTAGGCAAATACAATCTGATTTTGCATAAAATTACAGTCAAATTATTTTTATCTATGTTTGTTAGGGTTGCAAGGTTTAGGAATGGTTTTATTTCGTTTTCTTTTGGATTAGTTCTATATTTTCTTATTCAAAGATAGATAGAATAATAAGTTATTAAATTAATCCCTGAAATGTTTTCTACCTCGTGACTAAATAATTAATTAAATATTTCTATTATTTAATAACACATAATTTTTACAAATAAAACTTTTGCTTGTTTCATT
Organism: Torymus aiolomorphi; assembly: GCA_036365515.1. Lineage (NCBI taxonomy): Eukaryota > Metazoa > Arthropoda > Insecta > Hymenoptera > Torymidae > Torymus > Torymus aiolomorphi. The sequence goes on along the minus strand of CM070874.1, from coordinate 236,013,937 downwards.
AGCAAACAAAAACTGAGGTATTTTAATATGTAATCGGAATATTTTTGTTTGTTGTTGTTAAAAAAGAAAAGAACAATGTATATTTTTGCTTCCTCATAGAGAAAGCTTTGTGATAGTACAAAAAAAGTTTATGAGATAATGTGTTAGAAATGTTATTTAGCAAATTTGGAATCGAAATACACTATTTTTAGAAAATGTCCGCATGGATGTGTGTGTGTGTGTGTGTTTTTTTTTTTTTTTTTTTTTTTTTTTGAGGAGGAGGTTAGGAAAAATGCATTTACGCATACGAGATGTTATGTAGGACTCGACCATTTCTGGCAATACCTACTAAAACCCCCTGCTGTTGTTCTATAGCAGGGCCTCCCCCCGACTGTAATTCCCACCGCGGAAACCGCCGTTAGGCATTACTTCGCGGAGGGCAGTCGCAGCCTCTACGGCCCTCTACCCCGCCTGGTCCTCTGTGAGACGGTTTTCTCTTCTTTCTTCTTCTCGCCTTATGGAGTTCAATCTGTCCACCACCTCGGTGACGAGACCAATCACAGCATCCCATCCTCTCTGTGAAGCGAGTAAGCATCTCCCGATGCCCTCGGGAGTTAGGGGGCCTTCCCAAAAGGCCTGAAACCTTTCTTTCTCTTCCCGAAACCTGGGGCATACGAACAAAGCGTGTCCAACGTCCTCATCACTTTCAGGACATGTTGGGCACTCCGCGCTTTCGTACACTCCAATTCTCTTCAGGTAGCTGCGAAAGCAGCCATGCCCAGTTAGTACCTGGGTGAGATGAAAGGTCACGAGTCCATGTCTCCTCTCCGTCCACTCCACGACACATGGAATAATCCGATGGGTTCACCGACCTTTATCTGCTATATCCCATCGGCGCTGCCACTCTTCCACAGTCTTCCTGGACCATCGGTTTTGACGTGGTCCCTGATCAAGTTCGCCCTCCTCTCTTATCACTCCTTCACGATACACCTCAGCTCTCTCACATGCCATTAGGTCCAAGGGTGGCAGTCCGGTGACTACCGAGAGAGCGATGTCTGACACGGTACGGTAGGCGCAGGCCACTCTCAGCACGATTGTCCTGCAGGCCCTTCGGCAAGCTGCACCATAGCTTGGGTTACTACGTATAGCATTAGCCCAGATGGGGGCTCCGTATAGAATCACGGAATAAACCACCGATGAAAGAAGCAACCGTCGTGGCTGCTTCGGCCCTCCTATGTTTGGCATGATGCTTGCGAGTGCTCGAGCCACTTTTGATGCCTTTAATCCTGCGTTCCTAAGGTGGTTTTTGAACGACATCCGCGCATCTATTGTAACTCCTAGGTACTTCATGGTGTCCCCTGTCTTGATCTTCTTGTCGTTGACCCTGAAAGTGGCGTAGACTCTCTTTTTTGTTCTGGCAATGAGCACTGCCTCGGTCTTTTCGGCAGCAAGACTGAGTCCATGGTCGCTCAGCCAATCTCCTACTACCTCGATTGCCGTATCTCCGAGGTATTGCACATCTTCGATGGTTTTCCCAACGATAATGAGAGCAATATCATCTGCGTAAGCTACTATCGACACCCCATGTGGGAGCAGTTGCCTAAGCAATCCGTCGTACATGATGTTCCAGATTGGGGATCCTAGTACAGAGCCCTGTGGCACGCCTCCTGTGATCTTATAAGAATGCATACCGTCGTCGATATCATAGAGAAGCGTGCGGTCAGTTAGGTAACTCGAGATTACTCTTCGAAGGTACAGTGGCACGCTTAGGTCTTCCAATGCGAGCATGATTTTATCCCACCTGGCCGTGTTAAACGCGTTCCGTACATCTAAACCAATTATAGCACACATGCGTTTTGTGCACCGGCTACCACTAACGGCGTTCTCAGCTACTGACACCACCCTATCGATAGCATCGATCGTTGATCGACCCTTTCTAAAGCCGAATTGGTTATCAGACAAGCCGCCGATCTTTTGTATAGCTGCCTCCAGCCTGACGGATATGATACGTTCAAACAATTTTCCGACTATATCCAACATGCAGAGTGGTCGATACGCGGATGGTTCATCCGGGGGTTTATTTCCCTTAGGAAGGAGTACCAACCTCTGTATCTTCCACTGTGTCGGGAATATTCCTTCACTTAGGCATGCATTGAAACTGTCCTTGAATATGCAAGGAACTTCTAGAGCTGCAGTCTTTATAGCTAAACCAGGAACGCCGTCCAGTCCTGGGGCCTTTCTTATGGCAATCTTTTTGGCCGCTATCTTCACTTCTGATTCGGTGACTACTGTTGGCTCGGCTGTACCGATTCTTTCCGTTAGACCAGTGCCATGTTGCCGTTCCTGGTGTTGTGGGAATAAATTTTGGATTACTCTATCAAGAAAGGTTGGACAGGAGGGAGCATTGGTGCCTCTGGGATTGATTTTATTTATGACCGTTTGTACGGCCGTCCCCACGGGTCACTGTCCACTTCCTCGCAGAAGTCCTGCCAACACTTTCTTTTGGCTGTCTTGATGGCAATTTTCAGCTCTTTCCTCTTTTGCTCATATCTAGTTGTTAATTGATCATACAGCGGTCCACGGACTGCTCTTTGGTGCAGCCTCCTAGCACGTAGGCACTCTTTACGTATTACCGCAATCTCCTTGTTCCACCAGTAGACTGGTAAGCATCCCCGGTGGTTCGTCCTTGTGGATATCGAGGCATCGCATGCCGCTGTGATGGTCTCCGAGAGGCTTTGAGCCCTAACCTCAGCTGTTCCTTCGACAGATGCTCCTTCCAAAAAGCAGAGAAAAGCTTCCCTGTCGAAAGTAGCTGGTGCCCATTTCTCTCTCTTCGGCATCCGGGTCATATTCGCTCTTTTGCCTGTCGGGTGGAGCTGGTATGTGAGAGCTCGGTGATCGCTGCCAGTGTACCGATCACTGACTTGCCAGTATGAGCCTTCCCGACTTAATCTGGGGTCGACAAAGGTCAGATCTACTATGGAAGACTTTCGTCCTTTAGTGTAGGTCGGCTTTGTCCCTATGTTAGCAATCTCTAGCTCCAGTATCGCGAAGGTCTCAAGCAGTGCGTGGCCGCGGTTGTTCGTTTTCTTGCTTCCCCACTCAATTGCCCAAGCGTTAAAGTCCCCCCCGATTACGACTGGCAGCGTGGAGGTTTTAACGCTAGTGACGATAGCATCTAGGGATCTTTCGAACTCTTCTATTGAGTCGCTGGGTGGTAGGTAGCAGCTGTATAATCTTATACCGGATACTTCAACCCAGGTGAATTTGGGCTGAAGGACGTCCATTTTTTTGGATATGTGGAGTTCTCCGCATACCCAGATGGCCGCCGTGCTGGCACGATCCCTTACCCAGTTTGGTTCATTTTTGTCCCTGTACTGCTCACTGATGATTACTATGTCCGCCTTTTCCTCTCGGATCAATTGGGGCAGCAAGTCATGGGCTACTGCACAGTGGTTCATGTTGATTTGAAGCACTTTAGCCATCGTTGTTTGTTGTTACGACCTCCATCGTTACCTGCTCGTTGTTGGTCGGGCAGTTCACTGCCTTGTGACCCTCGGTTTTACACTTGAAGCACAGGGACGGCCGGTCAATTACACTCTTACAATTCCGTGCCAGGTGTCCGATTTCATGGCACTTGAAGCAACGCGTCACTGTTTCACGTAACCGGACCCGGCAATTGACACATCCTATTCTGATTTTTCTAGTTTCCAGCAGCTTTTCTGTCATTGCTATAGGTAGCATAACGCTGGCTGCTTGAGTGCCACTGTAAGACGCCCGGAGTCTAACATCCCCAGCGGTCATCATTTCGGGGCCGATAATTGAAGTGATCGCCTGTGTTACCTCTTCTGCTGTTGTTGTCTCGTCCAAATCTTTGATTTCGATTGTCTCCTTATGGGACAACGTTTGTACTATCGCTGACCCTGCAAGGGTAGACGAGACCAATGTCTGCAGTTCATGTGACACGATGTTTGGTTTGTCTAGCTCCAAAAGCAACTCTCCTGCCTTGGTGCGCCTGATGCGCGTGACCCTTTCTTGCAGTGCCTTCAACTCAGGTGCCCCTTTGAGAGTTCCTAGGATGTCGGCGTAGGTGGTCTCACCGCACCTTCTTATTTTGAAGGCATCAGATCGAGCTGGCCTCCGTCTAACCGTGGTATGTGCCTGCACTACTTTCTCCTTGCCGTCAGTCTTGAGTCTCTCATATCTTCTGCGTGTTCCTTTACTTACGACGGTTGCCCAGTCGGTCTGTCCTATCTGAGCTTCCGGTTTTTTTGCAGGTATCTGTGAGGAAGCACGTATCTTCGCCTTCTTTTCATTTGGCTCTGGTGGCGGTAGGGGCGGTTACGTTCGGTGTGTACTACCGACGCCTTCCCTTTCCGAAAGAGCGGTGATGTTTGGCTTGTTCCGTCCTTGGTAGGTCTGGTAGCTTGTCCAGACTCATGACTTTTTCGACTTTTGACGAATTCTTTTAAGGCTCTTTTGGTAGTCTTCGCCATTGACTTGAGCTCATTGTGAATTTTCTTTTTATCTAGAATAACGTCCACCAGAGCCTCTATCTTTGTTTGTAGGGTTCGGAAGGCATCTGCGCTATCCTGGCTTACTTCGTCTTCTTCTTCCATCTTATTCCTGGTATAGTGTATGTGGCTCCCCCCAAAATCCGTGGAGCCTGCACCGACCACCGGGGCTTTCACCCGATCGGAATCGGTGGTGGGATTAACCCCTCCATTGAGGGCACCCACTTGGGGTAATGCGTATCTCTCATTCACTACGTCCATGGTTGGTTTGTTATTTGGGGTGCCTTCCCCTAGCCAGTTTTGGTCCACCCCGGGTATTTTATTTCCCCGGTGCCCTTCATATCTGACGAGCTTTGCCCTATCCGCCACCTGGGGAGGCGCCTGATGCGAGACTAGCAACTCGACACGGGTGTGTGTGTGTGTGTGTGTGTGTGTGTGTGTGTGTGTGTGTGTGTGTATGTGTGTGTGTGTGTGTGTGTGTGTGTGTGTGTGTGTGTGTGTTCGTGTGTGTGTGTGTGTGTGTGTTCGTGTGTGTGTGTGTGTGTGTGTGTGTGTGTATATGTCCATATACGCTGATATCTCAGGATCTACACGACCAATTTTAACGGGACAGTGACCATTTTTTTAGATTTTGCTTCCACAATTGGGGTCAATATTCTATTTTTGTAAAATTTACTTTTTTTTTATAGCCATTTTTTTAATTTTCAAAATTTTTTTTTCGATTTTTTAAATATTTAAAACAAATATTGTTTATATATCATGAATTCTCTGCATGTAGGATAAAATTACCTACAATTTAAAAAAAAAAGTCGGTAGCTATATTTCGTCATAAGTTATTGATGAAAACGTAATTTTTTGTAAATAGGTTATATTTCGAAATTAAAAAAAGATATTAACATGAATATTTTTTTGGTTATAAAGGATATTAAGTACTATAACTTACTAAATTTTTAGGTTTTTTTATTCATTATTTTTTGAGAAAAAAATAATTTATAAAAAAAAGTGATTTTTTTTGTCGTTCAATAACTATAGTAAAATTGGCTTAATCACTTTGAAATTCTTTGTAGGGGTAGACTTTGTATACTAATCGAGTGAGTTCTTTGGGCAAAAGGATTGATCCATAAATTTCGAAGATATTTGAGGTTAACATTTTTTTCAATTTTTTTTTAAATCGTAATTTCTCGAGAACGGCTCTATGTATCTAAATGGGGTGGTATTCGAAAGAGAATTAAATTACCTATATTTTCTAAAAAAATTAATTCTCTAGCTATCACGGTTCTTTTGTTATTAACAAAAACGTAAAAATTGAAAAATGAAAAAATAATGAGTTTTATATGTTCAACTATTACAAGAGTAAAATTGTCTTATTCGCTTCAAAATTCATTGTAGAGGTATATTATTGATAGTTCTCGGATGAGTTCTTTTAGCAAAGTGATTGGTTCATAAATTTCAGAGATATTTGAGGTTAAAATTTTTCTAGACATTTTTAAAATCTATTTCTTGAGGATGGATCTGTGTATCTGAACGGAATGCGTAGCATTTGAAAGAGAATTAAAATATTTATATTTTCTAAAAAGAACAATTTTTTAGTTATCGCGGTTTTTTATTATTAACAAAAATGTAAAACTTGAAAAATTGAAAATGAAAACAAAAATCTGTCGTTATCAAATTTTTTAAAATACGTCCCCTCACATGAAAACAGCCTTTCCACATAACGCATTCAATATAACTCGTTCAATGTTCAACGTAAACGAAAATAAATTTGTTGTCCGACATCTACCAATTTCATACTCAGTGGTAGTGGTAATGGGTACATTTCTACCACTGAATATGAATTGGCCATGAAAAAATTACAAGTTAATATTTTCCATAAAATTTTTCCAATTTTTTTCTTGAAAAATTTATTTTTCGAATTTTAATTTTATATGAAAATGTATAATTTAATCTATCTCTTACGAGATGAAAATTACGTAAAAAGTCGATATGATAGAAGCGGCATTTCGTTAGAAATTTACAACGTTCTCTCAACTGATTTTCGTTATACATAGTTTTTGTTAAGTAGTGAAGTTGTTTTTTAGTATCGAAACCGAAAACTAAGAAGCCTAAGTGAATGATTATATTTAGTTTTATATCTTGTCGATTTTTTAAAAAATATATTAATAATACTTTTTTGTTTTCGTGTTGGTTTAAAGTACGTGTTGTGTCTCGTCGGTGTTGAGAATTCCATGTACTTTCCATGGTGATGTGAAGATGTTAGCGCTGGGTGATGTACGCTTATACAACGTGTTTCAACAATTAAATGTCCGAAACATTGATGAATTAAAATAATGGTGTTTTGTTATTTCTAAAACCTTTTTTTAAATAATAAACATCCAACTCTGGTCTACTACTGGTAGTACCAAGGCCATCAGCTTCAATATCCATTACGTATACTAGATCTACCATTAGCTGCATTCAACAAACATATTTATTGATGATATGTGCCAATGGATCTGCTATATGATCAGATATTGTTTTGAGTGTCCTAGCATTTATTTTATCAACTCCCCCATTCTTGATTTTCAAGTTGTTAATTTTCTTTTTAATTTCAATTTCATCTGTAGGATTTAGGAATATTGAATTTGCGTTGTTTGGGGGTAGTTGAATTAAATTGTTACTTGGAGCAATAATTTTATCGTTCATTTCTTTAGCCATTTTACAATAACAATCATTCATGATATTTGCAATTTTGGATTGGTCTTTTATTATCTCCTTGTTTTCATTATATATTTCACTTATGTTACCATCTTTTTTACCCTTGTTACCAACTTTGGAATTTATAATATTCCATAGTTGCCTTGGATTACCTGAGCTTTTTTCTATAAGATCCTTATCGTATTTAATTTTGGAATCTTTTATTATAACTTTATTTAGAAATTTAACATAGTTTTTATATTCCCATTTTAAGCTATCATTCATTGGATCTTTCTTTAATTTTTTATATAATTTATCCTTTTTTTGACAAGATTTTAATAATGCACTTGTAATCCATTCTGTTCTGGGTACATTATTGTCTTCAACCGGGTTCCTTTTGGATTTTTCTTGACATTGTAGTATTCAATCTATAAAAATGTTTGTTACTTCGTTTGGATCTTCGATTTGTTTGTATTCAGTCCAATATTTTTGATTTGCTATAATAGCTATTTCTCTAGCTATCACGGTTCTTTTATTATTAACAAAAACGTAAAAACTGAAAAATGAAAAAAAATGAGTTTTATATGTTCAACTATTACAAGAGTAAAATTGTCTTATTCGCTTCAAAATTCATTGTAAAGGTTGAATCGTTATCTATTATTGATAGTTCTCGGATGAGTTCTTTCGGCAAAGTGATTGGTTCATAAATTTCAGAGATATTTCAGATTAAAATTTTTCTAGACATTTAGCTCTAAATATCAGTTGCAAATTTATAGGCAATTGTGATATATATTTTATGTGAAATTTTGTGGAAATGTATAATCTATAAAAATTTGAATAAATTATGTTGGAGTTTTGTTATTTCTGTCTTTCTGAAGTATTAAATTTTTAAAAATTGGAATTAAAAATTAATTAATGGAATCAGTAAATTAAGTTTGAGGAAGCTACGTGCTAATGAATTGGCAGCGGTTTTTTTTATTACTATTATACAATTACCATAAATACTATTTGCATATCCGTAGTGTATTTAATTTAACTTGTCGCTAAATCGCCATATCAAAAACAAGGCATGCCTTGTAAGTTTGACTCTTGAAAAATCATTGAAGTGATCGACTCCCAGTCTTATCAATTTGTTTGTTTTCTAGAAGATTAAAACTGTTTTTTCGCCAAATTTGAGCCCAATCGATTTTCATAGAAAAAAGTTACACGGATGCCAATATCGCGATTGTCGAAAATCGATCATTGTTAAAGTACTGTATCTTTGCTTCTAATTAACTAAATCAACCTATGAACCAATGGAAATGAAACGTTTTTCCAAGATGAAGAAAATGGACCCTATCCGATCTTAATATCTATAAAACTCGCGGAACTACAAAGGTTCAAAAATAACCTAAAAAAACGAAAAAATTTAGATTTCCGGTTTCCTTTGTGCAAAAATTTCATTGCATATTTTTACTCCAAAAATTTTTTTCCTAAAATTTTTGACTAAATAACGGAAAAATTCCTTTTTGAATCATTGAAATCGTTCGAAAAAAGAGCCGCACAGAATTTTTCGAAAACAGACATTTTTTGACCATTTTCCAAAATTCAGCACAGTGTAGCTGTACCAATATTGGATATGGGGGGCTAATATTTGTGCTCTCACACTTTTTTTATATGTAGTTTCACAGGGAAAATTAGCGATTAGAATCGAAGACCCCCCCACCCCACCGGGTCTCGTCGAAAAGTATAAGAACGACTCACACACACACACACACACACACACACACACACACACACACACACACACACACACACACACACACACACACACACATATATATATATATCTTGGTTGAAAAAGAAATACAACTATTTTTTATAAAATAATTCAAATATCTTTCGTTACATGACATTATATTTTTAAGAAAAGAAAATAAGAATAAAGATAATTTCGTATACAACAAAAAATTCTTATTTTTACAAAAGACTCGTATACGTGGTGGGTCCGTCAGCTAGTAACATCATATTAAAATTAGAAAATGTCATATGGAGAAAAATAAATTACATTTATATTCCTTTATTTTTACGATTATATACATTTTCATTTCAATCGGGGTAGTTATAGACTACGTTTTTGAGTGAAAAATTTAACACAAAAAAAATCAGTTTTTTAGATATATATTCATATCCTTGTTTACATTCAAACGAAATAGATATTCTTTCTAGAACTAATTAAATCTTAATTATATGATTTTAAAATTATTCAATTAGATAAATATTCATTTATCTTAAAAAATAAAGTTTTTTATAGCTACACTCCCGGTCACTTGCTTTTGCCCACCCAGACGACATTTTAGGTCATCGAAAAAGTTTCACTTCTCCGCTGTCTATTGGGCTACAAAAACCGGCGGGGGCTTATTGGGAAGGTTGAACCAAGAGATTTAAGACCCGCATAAATGTAAATCTTTTTTTCGAATTTTTGATGTTCCATTAAAAAATAAAAAAAAAAAATCTATAATCTTGTTCTCAACTTTGAATCAACGTAGTTTTTTAACCCATGATCGTAGAATAGTTTTGCAAAAAGGCTTGGAAAGCTTGAAGTAAAAGCTTCAATTTCCATTTTTTGAGAAATTTTGTAACGCTGTTTTTCAACAATTCAACGACGCTTCTTTAATGAAAACGAGCTACTTTTAAAAATGAATTTAAATGGAGAAATAATGATTTTCCGAAAAACTTTCTTAGAAATTTTTTAAATCTGACAAAATTTATACGTAATGTAGGTGCCAAACAACATATTCTTTTCTAGTGAAAGTTTTTCGGAGAATCATTAATTCTCGATTTAAATTTATTTTTAAAAGTACCTAGTTTTCATTAAAAAAGCGTCGTTGAATCGTTAAAAAACAGCGTTAAAAAGCTTTGCAAAAAATGAAAATTGAAGATTTTACTTCAAGCTTTCCAGTTTGTTTTGCAAAACTATTCTAAGATCATTGGTTCAAAAACTACTTTGATTAAAAGTTGAGAACAAAATTGTAGATTTCATTTTTTTTTTTTAATTCTTTAATGGAACATAAAAAAATTCGAAAAAAAGATTTACCCTTAGGTGGGCCTTAAAGCTCTTGGTTCAAGCTTTCCAATGAGCACCCACCGCTTTTTGTAGCCCAGTAGGCAGCAGAGATAAAACTTTTTCGATGACCTAAAATGTCATCTGGATGGGCAAAAGCAAGTGACGGGGAGTGTACATATACGGAATAAATTTATCTTTCATTAACAATACAATATGTCATGTAACAAAAGTTATTACATTTTCTTATGAAGAGGTATTCCTTTTTGAACCAATTGTCACATCACTCTGACAATCTAAAAAAAAGATTTATATACTTGACTATAAAAACTACGTTACTTTGCTATTTTTTGTTTAACTTATAGTTTATTGAAGAATAACATATCATTCTTGCCTCAATTCTTAGTTTTATAGGAAGTTATATTTCTTCAATAAATACATTTGATGACAATTACTATCATATAATTTGTTTAATATTCCCGAAAAGTTACCTTCACCAATGCAACTTAACTTGATAGTCACTCAAAAATCACTTGACAATCGTTTGAGAATCGTTTGAGAATCACTTGAGAATCACTTGAGATTTTGGCATAATATCTCACTTGATTCTCAAGTGCCATTTACCAGCAGGGTTTTTATTAGAATAATTTGTTTTAAAATCATACTTATTATAACCATTATGTTCACAAAGAATGATATCAAATATGAAGTCATTTGATTCATCGGGTCCAAATATCCAAATGTCCTGCGATAAAGTTACTCAGCATGTATTAAGTTCTCACAAATGTATATTTTTGATATTAAATTATGATATTAATTTATTTATATTATGACCAGTTCTATTTATAAATAAGTAATGTGAAAAACTTATAATTTACTGTTTTATTATTTTAGAAAACAAAAAGAATTGTAACGTTTACTTTCTAACCTCAATTTTGTGTCACCTACGTATCGAAAACTGTTCTGGCGCCGAAACTGGTTATTGAAAACTACCCTAGCGACATAGTATTTTTAAAAATTATTTTCTCCATTAATATTTATTAAATCTGAACTTTTTTTTCATTTACTGTATTTGAACTTTTTCTACCATTTTATAAAAGAAAATAATTGTTCTCTTCAATAAAAATTTGGTTTTTTGAACAAAATGTTACATTGCATCTTACGCTATTAAAAACTGGTTCCACTACCTTAGGTAACAAGTTAGTCCACCCACTCGCACTTTCTCGACGAACTCTGACCTACAGGTGCGGCGCACGGCCACGGCCGCGGCCGTATACGGCTCCCGAAGACTCCACGCTGTCGACCGAATTTAATTACGCTGAGTGGACTGACTTCGACGAAAGAAAGGCTACCTATTTATATAGGATTTAGCTGTTACCTTTAAGATGTGTAACTAATTTTTCTTTTTTCAATTTGTATAAAACATTAAGTTTAATGATTCGATGTTTGCTAAATATCACGAGGTAAATTGTATAAATTTATTTTGCGTATACAAACATTATTTTTTGAAAATCTGTGCACAAAGAGTGGCAAAAATATTAGTCAGCAGCAACATCATTCAGTCATTTTGTTTTCTCAAAGAGAAAGCTTTGTAACTGTGAAATTTTTCGACTCTGAGATTTTGATGATTTTCGATAGTTCCGAGCTCCCTGAGTCGAAATATGCGTTTTCTAGAAAATGTCTGTGTGTATATGTGTATATATGTATGTATGTATATGTGTGTGTGTGTGTGCGCGTGCGTCTGTGCGTGCGTGTTATGTGTGTGTACGTGTGTAATAAATTGGTCCGCGGCATAACTCGAAACTGGCCAGAGATATCAAGTTCACCTTTGGCAGGTATATGATATTTATTTTGGAGTTGTGCAAATTCAATTATATAATTGATCGGATAATATTAAGTATTAAAAAATCAAAAGCAAAAAAATGGGAAAATCGAAAATAATTTTTTTTTGGCTCTGAGTTTGGATATCTATTGGAAGTAGGCCCATTTCCTGAAAGGTATTGAACTTTCGTATTTATCCATATTTTTGTCGGCTATATCGGATATCATTAAATCGGTTATAAAAAATAAAGAAAAATATGGACAATTCAAAAATACCTTTTTTTTGCTCTGGGATATCCGCCGGAAGTAGGCTTATTTTCTGAAAGGTCTTGAAATTTCCTACCTATCCATATTTTTTTCGCTTTAATTGGATAACATTAATTTGGTTGAAACAAATAAAGAAATATATAAAAAAATCGAAAATAATTTTTTTCGACACCAGGTTAAAAAATAGGTTAGAAGTAGGAGCATTTTCTTAAAGTACTTTTGATTTTCTAGCCATTCCTATTTTTCGGGCCCAATTGGATAATATTAAGTTAGTTGAAAAGAATAAAGTAAGATATGAAAGAAAGGAAATAGTTTTCTTCTATGCGATTATTAGAAATAGGTTAGAGGTAGGAGCTTTTTCTAAAAGTACTTTTGATTTCCCGTTTCTATTTTTTGCATCACAATCTAATAATATTAAATTGGTTAATAGAAATAGAGAAAAATATAAAAAGATTGCAGAATTTATTTGCATAAATATGCAAAATCAAATATTGTAACGGGATGGCTATGGGGGGAAAATCCCAACAAGCCACAGGCCAGCGATGCCCTAGAACACGGTGTCGCGGGTGTCAGACTAAAATGACTTGCCCGGGGATCTGCTCCTGGAATCCCGAAAACAACGCGAAGATCGCACACGAACTTCGCTTTCCAACTAATTGGATCGCTGAGTGAAAAGCGCGCGCTCGAAGAGTAAAGCGCGCGGCCGCTATGCTCAGATATGAAAACGACCGGCGGAGTCGTTTTCCCGTGGAGGCGGCGGTATCCGGGAGAAGGACAGGTTGTAATGAACAACGCGACGAGTAACTAGATATCACAATATATTTACAATTACTAATCTCTACAAGCACAACGCCTGTGCTGATTAGAACAAAGAGTTATTTCGCGCGCGACCGTTAACATTCAAACGCGCGAACTACACGGCGCGCGGCGAAGCTGCTATGCTCGAGCGCAGTGTTAAGTACGGCGAGCTGACACACACTCGCACGTACACGGCACAGAAAGCTTGCACGGGGCGATTTTCGTGCGAGCCTTTTACATGGAATACGCGAGATGAGAATATAACTTACCGATCTAAGGAGCAGCCGGTGCACTCGACTCTCTCTCTCGCTCTCTCGGCAGTTGTGCGCTCGCTCTCTCTCTCTCTCTCGCTCTCGCTTATAATGGTTGGCAGTCTGGCTCGCTACCGTCTCTCGCTCGTGGCACAAGTGGCACGGACTTGCCCTCACTCTTGCTCTCTCGCACGCTTGCCGGTCGGCGTCTCCACTCTACACTCGCGGTAATAAAAATAAAAAGGACGGCGCGGACACTAAAATATGAGATAGGGTAAGCCGACGATGTGCACAGCACGAGAGTCTACACGAAGATGGCTCCCTTTTCTCGCGGGAACAGGTTAGCAGCTTCGCGACGGATGACGGGCATTTTACGCGTCGCGAGACCGATTCGCTACGCGCGGCGCGCCTCGATTCGGCTGCGCAGGAGTTGCGCGCGCGCGCTCACTACCTTCGCGCGGTAGATTAGAATCGCGGCTAGACACGCGTTACAATATACAGAAATAATGTAATTTCAAATTAAAATATTAATTAAAGAAAAATATGATGTAATTTAACAATTCTCTTTGAGAAAGCATTCTGCTAAAGCAGTTAGCAGAGGGTTTTAATCCCTATACTCGCACTTCGCAAAGCGCTTATGGGGACTCAGTACCTACACGACAAATATAAGGCTTGCGATTTTTCGAATCTCCAATCTTAAGGCTTTGCTTACATCAAACTAGGGGGTCCGAGCCCCCCTGCGTGTCTTTGACACGCCAACCCCCCCGCCCCGCACACACCTGCTCCTCGCTTCGCTCGTCGCCCCCTCTCCGTATGTAGAAAACTTCATTTTTACATAATAAGCACGACCGCAATGCTCAAAAGAACCTTATAATTTTATTATTGCAAAAATTGTAATACTTTATTTTTATCGTTTTTATCATTAAAATAAACATAAATACATCTGCAATAAACTTTAAATAAAAATTATCCATTTACATTTACACGTTAATTTTTTTTCTTTTGCAAAAGGTTTGCATTTTAATTCTACATATGAGGAGTTTCACGTCAACGCCCCAGCGCCACGCGCGAGCGCCAAATCGTGCTATTTCTAACTCACGTTTATGATACTAAAATGTAACTAAAAAAATTGTTTCATAAACGTTTCCGACGTATTTTTTCTTCAGTTTTTCAATGGTGTAGGCAGTTTTTCCGAAATATTCCATTTTCATCTTCAAAAAGTACAAAACGTCTTATATCTCAAAAAGTGTATTTTTAATATTTTTTTTGACCATTTAGATCGAAACCTGAGCATTGTTTACATAGGAAATGATTTTTTGCATAATTTGCTCAGGATGTTTTCTTCCAGAAATAGAACGCGAAAGAATAGCGCAACGGCTCTCCTGAGCGCGGGACATGTCATTTTTCTTTCGATAGGTGGCTTTCATATCCTTATTCCTCCTCGAAATTTTTTCGAATTTCTGTCAATACAATCAAACTTGTGTCAACTTTCATAGTGTCTTTCGTGTATTTGATGATTAAATCATCGGTAGCTCTTTGTTTCGTTATTTATTTCGTTTATTAAAACTAAAATGGATAAAGCTTGGAAATTAAAATGCATAAATCATTTAAATAAAAATAATCCCCGTTCATATTAAATAAAAGATTTGATCGACTTTCCAACACGTTTAAGAAGCGAATATCCCTTAGTACCAGAAAAAGCAAAAATTTGTTCTAACTGTCAACGCCAAATTTACAAACATAAATCAAGTTTACTTCCAGCTGATGCTAAAAAAACTAAAATAGTGTGTAACGATGAGTATCACAAAGCTGGTGTTGCAGTTCTTGACCAAATAATGAAAAAAATTTCAGAATCAACAAATAAGCAAGAGAGAATTCAGTTACTAACTCTTGCTCCTGAGTTTTGGTCTCGTAGGGACTTAATGCGAGAATTCGCTTGCACTGAACGGGAAGCTCTCGAAGCAAAAAATTTAGTAGCTAAAAGTGGAATTTTTTCAATACCTGCTAATGAAAGTGGCAAACTACTTTCAGCTGAAACTGCAAATTCAGTGAAAACATATTATGAAAAAGATGATGTAAGCCGAATTATGCCAGGTTTAAAAGATTACATATCTGTTAAGCAGATCAATGGTAAAAGAGAACATGTTCAAAAAAGATTACTTCTTTGTAATTAAATGAACTGTATAGTTCATATAAAAAGAAAATGAACGCGTTAATATTGCTTTTACTAAATTTACACAATTGAGGTCACCACATTGTGTTTTAGCTGGAAGTAGTGGTACGCATAATGTATGCTTGTGTGTACACCACGAAAGCGTAAAGCTTATGCTAAGTGCTATGGATCTAGAAAATTTAACAAAAGATACTAGATTGCCTCTTAAAAACTACCACGATTGCATCCAACCAATTATGTGTAATGATGCACACGATAGATAATATTTGGGTGCCTGTTTAGATTGCCCTAATATGTCCATATTACGTAAACATTTGCTTGAATGTTTTGATGAAAGTGATATTTATCAAATAGGGTATTAATCATGGTTTCAAACAGGTCGGTGTACAATAGCTTCTAAAACTGTAAATGTTCATGAATTTATGAACATACTGGGAGAAAAATTGATAAAATTAAAATCTCACTATTTTCTTGCTAAGAATCAATCACTTTTTGTAAGTGACATATTTCGGCTATAACGTCACAGGATTTAACTTTACACAAATATGTTAAATGTAAAAGTTATAGACTATAATAAAATAAAACTTTTTCCCTTTGACATTTTCCCGTAAAATCAATACCTGGCGAGTTAGACCTATAAAAACGATTTTAAAGGCCTAAATATACATAAGATGGATGAATGTCGGCTATAACGTCACAGGATTTAACGTCACACAGATATGTTGAATGCAAAAATCGTAGATTATAATAAAACAAAAATTTTTCTCATTTAACATTTTCATGTGAAATGAATTCCTGGCATCGAAACCTATAAACACGATTTTTATTGCATCAATGCACCTTACATAGTCAATTTTCGCTTATTATTTAACATAATTCGATATGATACAGAAATATTAAATACAATAGCTATCAATAAGATCGGAAAAATCGATATCCAAAGATAATATAATTACAAAAATATAATAATGAGATACAAAAGTACATTTGATTAAAATATCCAATCTGATAAACACATTAGCAAAAAATAATTAAAGAAACGAAATATCTATTCTTCTATTTTCTACGAAAAAAGACAAATATCATGCAAACTAAAACATTGTTGACATTGTTATGCTCTTTATAATAGTCTTAAAAATTATGGGATAATATCTTGTGATTCTTTATACATGAATAGTCGAAGACCATTAAATAATTTACAAAATAAAATTTTTAAAATTAAATTTAAAAAACTTTTGTGTTTGAGAGATGCCCTTTAAATATTCGATAATTATTTTGTTTTGATTCCATTTTGTATCATTATGAGAAACTAAATACCAGAGACAAACAAATAATACACAAAAAATAGAAGTGTACAGATACCAATAAAAGAAACTCAAACAATAACTAATAAAAACTGTTACACAGAAGCTGTCAGAACTTATAATTCCCTATCAAATGATCTAGAGAACTTAGAATGTAGTAGAATTAAAATTAGAATAACAAATTTAAGAAATTTGATACAAGATTGCACAGCTTAACCTGTCAACTATGTTCAAAGGACCTAAGCGATTGAACTAAAAGAATCAAAATTGTCTAATATTTTATAAGTACATGTGAAAGTAATATTATATTTACAAAAAAAGCTTTTGTATAATGTATGTGCTATACATTTTATAGTATGGTAAATTTCAATGTATAAAGAATGCAATATTTTAGCTGACTCTGTCAGTCATACAGTGTGCTAGAAACTTATTAAATAGGTAAGTCTCACTGAGTAGAAGACTGCGAAATAAATAATGATGTATTTTAATACAACAGATACCCTGAAGTGAGTTCTTACACCCTGACTAAACTTAGAAATTAACCAGACCAGATAATATTACCAGCGACAACTACCTACCCGTATCGCATTTAATCACACACGCAGCACTTTTATGATATCCCCAGTTCCTAATTACCTATCCCCTCACACTATAAAGTACTAACACTTGACAATCACTTAGAACTGCAGAAGCAGCAAAATAGGCCTGGACGGTCTAGGCTGGCATTACACCATAGATGCCAGTGTGTCATCTAACAGCGATCCACTACTTCAGTAACCATACCACCTAGGGGGAAGATACTGACAGAGACCGTGAATTGTATCTCAATGTCGAGGACTGCCTCAGCCTAAGGATTAACAAAGAACATGAACAGCAGATCAGTCTCTATTCTGGGTGACAAGCGAGGAGAGTTGAGCATCTAAAAACCACATATGACTAATAAATAGATGACACAAAAAAAAAACATTACCATACAAAGCAAAAGTCTACAGTAATGGTTGTTGTTCACTCACTGTACCAGCTACTTGTAACAACTAGAGGGGAAGGACTGGTGGAAACATTCAACCTTTGTTTCACTGCTGGAACAGCGCCAGCCGGAGAGTCGCTGAAGATGCAAGCAGCAGATTAACTGTACACATAGTCACTAGTATGAGAGGCAAACAAAGACAGTTGAGCACCTAAAAATCACATATAATTAATAAATAAATGACCCAGGTAACATTTCTTCCACCCACAAAAAACAGTCTGTAGTAATGCCTGGGTCATTTATTTATTAATTATATGTGATTTTTAGGTGCTAAACTTTCCTTGTTTGCCTCTCATACTAGTGACTATGTGTACAGTTAATCTCAGGCTGGAGCTGTTCCAGCAGTGAAATAACGGTTAAAGGTTATTATAGCCGAGATTCACCCATTTCATGTATATTTAGGCCTTTAAAATCGTGTTTAGAGGTCTAACTCGCCAGGTATTCAATTTACGGGAAAATGTTATAGGGAAAATTTTTTAATTTATTATAAGCTATAACTTTTACATTTAACATATTTGTGTAAAGTTAAATCCTGTGACGTTATAGCCGAAATATGTCACTTACAAAAAGTGATTGATTCTTAGCAAAAAAATAGTGAGATTTTAATTTTATCAATTTTTCTCCCAGTATGTTTATAAATTCATGAACATTTACAGTTTTAGAAGCTATTGTACACCGATCTGTTTGAAACCATGATTCATACTCTATTTGAAAAATATCACTTTCATCAAAACATTCAAGCAAATGTTTACGTAATATGGACATATTGAGGCAATCTAAACAGACAGCCAAATAGCATCTATCGTGTGCATCATTACACATAATTGCTTGCATACAATCGTGGTAGTTTTTAAGAGGCAATCTAGTATCTTTTGTTAAATTTTTTAGATCCATAGCACTTAGCATGAGCTTTACGTTTTCGTGATGTACTCACACGCACACATTATGCGTACCACTACTTCCAGCTAAAACACAATGTGGTGGCCACAATTGTGTAAATTTAGTAAAACCAATATGAACGTGTTCATTTTCTTTTTTATATGAGCTATACAGTTCATTTAAATTACCAAGCAGTAATCTTTTTTGAACATGTTCTCTTTTACCATTGCTCTGCTTAACAGATATGTAATCTTTTAAACCTGGCATAATTCAGCTTACATCATCTTTTTCATAATATGTTTTCACTGAATTTACAGTTTCAGCTGAAAGTAGTTTGCTACTTTTATTAGCAGGTATTCAAAAAATTCCACTTTTAACTACTAAATTTTTTGCTTCGCGAGCTTCCAGTTCAGTTCAAGCGAATTCTCGCATTAAGTCCCTACGAGACCAAAATTCAGGCGCAAGAGTTAGTAACTGAATTCTCTCTTGCTTATTTGTTGATTCTGAAATATTTTTCTTTATTTATTCAAGAACTGCAACACCAGCTTTGTGATACTCATCGTTACACACTATTTTAGCTTTTCTGGCATCAGCTGGAGGTAAACTTGATTTATGTTTGTAAATTTGGCGTTGACAGTTTGAGCAAATTTCGGCGTTTGCTGATACTAAGGGATATTCTCTTCTTAAAAGTGTTGGAAAGTCTCAAATCTTTTATTTTAGATGTCTTCTCTCCCACTCCCTCTCACTCAATCTTCGTCAAACTCTGTACCAAAAACTTTAATGAAAGCTTAAATATTTTTTCAAAACAATCAACACGTTCTTTCAAAAACTATTTTTTTTTAATATATTCTAACAACACAATTTGTCTATAGTTATTTTATTTATTCTAATCTCATCTATTCAATAAGCACTCTCTACAAATGGTAATAATTTTTTTCATGACTGTACTAATAATAATATTGTTAATAAAACTTTCTACGAAAGTATTAAATAAGGCAAGTATAGAAGTTTTTTCTGTATAATCTACAAAATAATTTTTATGATTTTTTAAAAGAAGTCAAATAAATACTAGTAAAAAAGTCTTTTTCTTCTTTGAGTCAATGTATGCTCAACAAATTATATGTAAGTACATTCTATTTGTTCACTGCAAATCAAACAAACGAAAGTTGTGAAATCAATTATCGATAGTCAAGTAATGCAAACAATTCTCCAAAAAACTGTATGACTATGTTCTCAGAAATGCATTCAATTTCTTCATTCTTCTATACAAAATAAACACAAGAAAGTACTGAAATCAATTAATTGTAGTCAAGTACCGACCATAAGAACTTTTGGTACCTCGGGTGTAAAACTACATTTTACGCCCAAGTTGTCACTTCAAAATTATTCAGCAAGCGGGCATAGAGTATTACATAACGCCTAAGAGGCCCAATAGCTCACACAGTCCGACAAAACTTTATAGTACCTACGTACTTTACGCTCGTGTGGGCGAAAATTATTTTAATTATATAATTTTTAGTTATATAACTATAATGCCTTCTTTTTATTTCTAAAATTCATAAGAATTTTGCTTCCTCATAGAGGAAGCTTTGTGATAGTAAAGAAAAAAGTTTATGAGATAATGTGTTAGAAATGTTATTTAGCAAATTTGGAATAGAAATACACTATTTTTAGAAAATGTCCGTATGGATGTGTGTGTGTGTGTGTGTGTGTGTGTGTGTGTGTGTGTGTGTGTGTGTGTGTGTGTGTGTGTGTGTGTGTGTCCATATACGCTGATATCTCATGATCTACACGACCGATTTTAACGGGCGAGTGATCATTTTTTTAGATTTTGCTTCCACAATTGGGGTCAATATTCTATTTTTGTAAAATTTAATTTTTCTTATAGCCATTTTTTAATTTTCAAAATTTTTATTTACGATTTTTTTAATATTTAGAACAAATATTATTTATATATCATGAATTCTCTGTATGTAGGAAAAAATTATCTACAATTAAAAAAAAAAGTCGGTAGCTATATTTCGTCATAAGTTATTGATGAAAACGTAATTTTTTGTAAATAGGTTATATTACGAAATTAAAAAAAGATATTAACAAGAATATTTTTTTGCTTATAAAGGATATTAGGTACTATAACTTACTAAATTTTTAGGTTTTTTTGGCATGTTCTTGTTTGTGCACATAAGGATTGTGCACATATTTATTGTGCACAGATAGCATTGGTACAGATCTATATATATAGATATATGCCAATGTTAAAGTGTGCACAATTAATATGTACACAATCAGTATGTGCATAAACAAGAACAAGTCGTTTTTTTATTCATTATTTTTTGAGAAAAAAAATAATTTATAGAAAAAGTGATTTTTTTTGTCGTTCAATAACTATAGTAAAATTGGCTTAATCAATTTGAAATTCTTTGTAGGGGTAGATTTTGTATACCAATCGAGTGAGTTCTTTGGGCAAAAGGATTGATCCATAAATTTCGAAGATATTTGAGGTTAACATTTTTTTCAATTTTTTTTTAAATCGTAATTTCTCGAGAACGGCTCTGTGTATCTAAATGGGGTGGTATTCAAAAGAGAATTAAATTACCTATATTTTCTAAAAAAATTAATTCTCTAGCTATCACGGTTCTTTTGTTATTAACAAAAACGTAAAAATTGAAAAATGAAAAAAAATGAGTTTTGTATGTTCAACTATTACAAGAGTAAAATTGTCTTATTCGCTTCAAAATTCATTGTAGAGGTATATTATTGATAGTTCTCGGATGAGTTCTTTTGGCAAAATGATTGGTTCATAAATTTCAGAGATATTTGAGGTTAAAATTTTTCTAGACATTTTTAAAATGTATTTCTTGAGGATGGCTCTGTGTATCTGAATGGGGTGGGTAGCATTTGAATGAGAATTAAAATATTTATATTTTCTAAAAAGAAAAATTTTTTAGTTATCACGGTTTTTTATTATTAACAAAAATGTAAAACTTGAAAAATTGAAAAATGAAAAAAAAAATCTGTCTTTATCAAATTTTTTAAAATACATCATTTAAAGTACACCCAATGAACATTGATTCGTGTTGAACGTGCCCGTTAGTGACCGTCACGCATAACCTTTTAAACGTTAACATACATAAGAAATGAGAAAACAATTGAAAAGGTTATGCATGACGGTCACTAACGACACGAATCAATGTCCATTGGGTGTACATTTAAAATACGCACACATGTCCGAAGAACAATCCAACAGACGACGACATGCGTGAGTAACTGAAGAAGACGAATATTCAGCAAAGAGAAGTTGATCGAATCGTCAAACCATAGTTATTAAAAAACGATGATGTTGTACGAGATGTAGAATCATTCTCTGGATATTAAAAGAAACAAGCTTAATCTCTAGCACGACACTAGACGAATCCACAACCTTCGATGTTATTTATTTTATAGTTTAAAAATATGAATTTTTCTTATGAAATTTTTTGTAATCAATCTCAAAATGTAATAATAGCAAAATATTAAATAAAATGAATATATTGAACTAACATGTGAATAATATTTATATAAAAAAATTTATTTATAAAATCCGAATACAACATTTTTTATGGAATAATATATAATTATATTATAATTTTTACAGAAATATAATAGAAAATAAAATTGCTTTACTGTATTGCATGCTGTGCCGCATGTGCGTTATGTCTCCCATACAATAATATTTCTTGTAAACACAATCAAAGAACAACTTTAGAATATTTTTTTTATTTCGAACCAATGTACGACGAGAAGCCGTTGACAGTGGACTTGAAGAAAAAAAATTTGATGAAGAATAGAACTTGAAGAAGATTGTTTTCCATTCATATAAGAATTAAAATCACAAACAAATAAATTACAAATGGAACCTCAATGAATAGCCATGAAAAAATTACAAGTTAATATTTTCCATAAAATTTTTCAAATTTTTTTCGTGAAAAATTTATTTTTCGAATTTTAATTTAATAGAAGGAATCAAAAAATTATTTTGAGGAAGCTACATGCCAATGAATTGGCAGCGGTTTTTTCAGGTATTTACGATAAGTCAAAGCCTATATAAAAAAATTACATAGTTACCACTATTTTTCATTATTGTCCTCAATTTTCAACTTTCTATAATATTACGCATCTTGGAAGGACAAGAGAAGTCTAGAGCTGCTCTAGCAGGTTTGGTCCTTCGATCTCCCATACATACTTATGGCAGGCCCGACGGTTTGTAGTTTACCAGTGGGCTACTTAAATGTAGAATACTAAATTTTTGCATAAATTTATTAACAATATTTATACTATATGTTCACTATAAATAATTACATTGGCTCTAATTTTTAATTGATGCCATTAAGCACAACATATCCGTACATGTGCAGAATCATGATTTATATTTCATTACCAAACATATTTTTCTTTGTGTCCGTCCTTTTTAAAAGAGAATAAAATAAAAAATTCATATAAATTTATAGGCTGCTCAAAAGTCCTTGACATTTTACTAATCGTTTTATAAGCAACATATTTTATATCGTTTTTCCCCGTGTAAATATCAAATAAAATCTCATATGAGAATTTCAGACAGCACATATCTCGTATGAGATCTTATATGTGATGTCATATGCAATTTTATATATTATGGGATTTCATATGAGAACTGATATGATATTTTCACGTGGAAGTGAACTTTCTATTTAAAACCAGAGTCATAGATTCATAGATCAGTAGTTAATATGTAGAAGCAACCCATTTATACATATTATCTGATCTTTAAACATATGAATATCTATATGAAAATGACAATGCCTTACACCTTGAACTGCAAACCGTCGGGCCCGCCAAATATGTATAGGAGATCGGAGGACCACCCCTGCTAGAGCATCTCTAGACTTCTCTTGTGCTTCCAAGATGCGTAATATTATAGAAAGTTCAAAATTGAGGAGAATAATGAAAAATAGCGATGTGTTGGTAACTATGTAACTTTTTTTATATAGGCTTTGACTTCTCGTAAATACCTGAAAAAATTCTTATGAATTTTAGAAATAAAAAGAAGGCATTATAGTTGTATAATTAAAATAATTTTCGCCCACACGGGCGTAAAGTAAGTAGGTACTAAAAAGTTTTGTAGGAGTGTGTGAGCTATTGGGCCTCTTGGGCGTTCTGTAGTACTTTATGCCCGCTGGCTGAATAATTTTGAAGTTACAACGTAGGCGTGAAATGTAATTTTACACGCTAGGTACGAACAGTTCTTATGGCCGGTACTTGACTACCATTAATTGATTTCAGTACTTTCTTGAATTTGTATAGAAGAATGAAGAAATTTGAATGCATTTCTGAAAACATAGTCATACAGTTTTTCGGAGAATGGTTTGCATTACTTGACTATCGATAATTGATTTCACAACTTTCGTTTGTTTGATTTGCAGTGAACAATTTGAATGTACTTACATATAATTTGTTGAGCATACATTGACTCAAAGAAGAAAAAGACTTTTTTACTAGTATTTATTTAACTTCTTTTAAAAAATCATAAATATTATTTTATAGATTATACAGAAAAAACTTCTATACTTGCCTTATTTAGTACTTTCGTAGAAAGTTTAATTAACAATATTATTATTTGTACAGTCATGAAAAAAATTATTACCATTTGTAGAAAGTGCTTATTGAATAGATGAGATTAGAATAAATAAAAGGACTATAGACAAATTGTGTTGTTAGAATATATTTAAAAAAAATAGTTTTTTAAAGAACGAGATTGAGAGAGAGGGGGAGAGGGAGAGAGAGAGGGGGAAGGCCGAGAGGGTGGGAGAGAGAGAGAGGGCGAGAGGTAGATAGAGAGGGAGGGAGAGACTAATTCTTGCCGTAGTTTAAACTTTTGTAAAAAGTTTTTTTAGATAGATTTTACAACTTTATAAGAGAAAATAATAATCACATAGTGTGAAAACATTATGAGATCTGTTATAGTATATTATTAATAACATTATTAAATGGTAGTACAGTTATTCACAAAAGTTTTAAATTTGAATGTTTTTTTAGGAGCTCGATAAAATGATTACAATAGTAAAATTTTTTGAAATAATATCAAACGTGTATTTTTTTAGGTTCACAATACTATTTGTTTTACTGACGGTTTTAAAAATATATTTAGGCTCTCATTAAATTTCTTGGTACAGAGTTTGACACATGTTGAGGGAGAGGGAATGGGAGAGATGACAGTGAGTGAGAGGGCGGGAGGAAGGGAGGGAAGTTGCTAATATTCTAGCCTTTACAAAATTCGAAGCCCAAAGATTGCCAAGTTAACTACCCTTACGTAACAGCACCTGATACTATGTTATTTCACAAAACACTCTTATGCATCAGTTTCGTTGTGGTGGATAACGATCACCGCGCTCGGATTCGCGCCGAGGCTGGCCGGCCCCTTGCGGACTCGCCCCGCCATGTTGGCTGCACTCCCGCACTTTTCACACGTGGCGGTTGAGGTCCTGCGCGGCGTGGCGCGCGCCTCCGGCGCTCCCTAATCGCCCGCGTGTCGCGGACGCGCGCCACTCCGCTCTGTCTCCCACCACTCGCGGCGGCTATAAGAGGGAGCGCGCCGCGAGCAGGGCTCTCTCTCGTGCTCCACATCTGGCCCAGGCCACTTCGACGACACCACCCACGGGACAACGTGCTGCGCTGCGCCATCAGAGCTCGACCGACATTCAAGGCGGACGGTTCGTCATCGCTGACTTTCTCCCTCAGGAGTGTACATAACCCGGAACCGACGCTTCCATTTAATTTGCATTATTTTCTCACATTCCACCATTCTTGTGGTTTTTCCTAGACTGTAAGTACAAATATTATTTAATAAAGGTTTTGTTTTCTATTGAAAGTCTGACGATTCCTTTCATTTCTTACCGGCGTCTACATTGACAAAAGCATCCATTTGCTCTTGTTTTTTTGACAAATTATTATTTGCATATTTTAAAGCTGGAATTCGTTTCATTCTTTGGTATTCACATATTTCTTTTTCATAATATTTTTTTTCATCATACACATAATCTTGTAAAATTAAAAACACAACCAGTTGATAAATTAAACATTATTATCATATGAATCTTGTATAGAAAAATATGTATTAAAAGCTGCTCTTAAACATTTTGACATCTCCTACCGTGAGAAAATCATAAAATAGATTATCTGAGCACTTTCATTCCTTGAAATTTTCGCAATAGCACATCATTTTTGCTCTTTTCAGTACTTCCATGTTCATTAGACATAATCTTTTCATTGGCACTTGAATAAATATGTACAACAGCACAGCACTGATATCGACTAAATGTTTTAAAGATGACAGATGCTTTTTAAACCAAGTCTCAGACCAATATTTCAAATAGGCATCTTAAATTATATTGTATATTTATATCCTCACGTGTCATTCAACAATATTTTCTTCTATACGAAAGCTTATTATGAAGTGTTTGAACCTTATAACGCGTTGTAACGGGCTAAAAGCTGCTTCGGTGCGCTATATCTCAACGCGGACTTGCCGATGAACGGCGCAGCAATTGACAGGCGCGAGCACTTACTCGTGCCAACCCTCGACGATTAGCGGCCCGTCAACTCCGTGCTGTTGCTCGCCGTCGGCTGCTTTCAGCAGCAGCCGCGCCTTTTCGACCCGTTGCCACGCGCGACTTCGTCGTCGCGCTCTCTCTGGAGCGTGCTGCCCCAGCTGCTCAGTTATCACGCGAGTACTACGTACTCGCGATCGCGGAGGCCGGCGGTGTTCTTCACCGTGCCACCGAATAGGGAATTGAAAGTAGGATGCGTGAAATAATACACGAACAAGTAAAAGCAAAGAATTATCTTTATTGCCCCTAGAGGCTGTTCACTATTTACACGCGCGGCGCATACTCTAGGTACGCGCCGATTCGGGTGGTGCGCCAGCGCACGCGAAGTACGTGTGTGCTCTGCCGCACACCCGTACGCGCAAAAGCGACTCGCGCCGATGTCGGCCGATCGCCGCACACGATCGGCGCTCACGTGCGCGTCGGCGGCCTCACTCGCACGCACGTCTCCGCTTTCTGGACGCTCGTCGTCCGCGGGGGAAGCGCGCGCTCGCCTGGCCAGGACTTACCTCCTCAGTTGCAGCGAGAAGGCGCGGTTGAACGCGCTCGGCGGTGCCTGCTGCAGCGTGTCGCTGTGTCTCTCTCTCTCTCTCCTTCTTCGCTGCTACGGGCCTCGCCTTTCTTCCTCTGTCTCTCTCACTCTTGCGAGTATCGGCCGCGATGCTCTCTCTCACTCGCTCCCGTGAGTGAGCTCGGCCGCGCTGCTCTCTCTCGCTCTTTCGCTGCCTCCGGCGAACGAAGTTCTCGGAGCCGTGCTGCGTCTCTCTCTCTCTCTGTCTCACTCTCGTGCACTACACTGCATCCACTCCGCGATCCTCGTGCACTTCACTTCGACTCTCTCTCTCTCTCTCTCTCTCTCTCTCTCTATCTTTCTCTCTCTCTCTCTCTCTCTCTCTCTCTCTCTTTCTCTCTCTCTCTCTCTCTCTCTCTCTCTCTCTCTCTCTCTCTCTCTCTCTCTCTCTCTCTCTCTCTCTCTCTCTCTCTCTCTCTCTCTCTCTCTCTCTCTCTCTCTGTCTCTCTCTCTCTCTCTCTCTCTCTCTCTCTCTCTCTCTCTCTCTCTCTCTCTCTCTCTCTCTCTCTCTCTCTCTCTCTACAACTCGTCGCGCACGGGGGACGAGCAGCTGCCTCAGCTACGGCAGAAGCGATACTGCCGGGCTCTGTCTCTCGCTCTCCTTCCCCCTCGGGCAAGGTTGTCGCGAGTTTTCATTTCGGGGCTCATTGTGTGTTGTAGTTTCGCTCGGTACTTTTCGCACAGGTACATGTGCGAGCAACTACACACACACACGCAAGCCCCCGGAGAAATACGAGGACAAGTCCGACTCTATTTGCGAATCCTCATGCCGCAATTATCGGCCTTGCCTTCTCCAAGGCCGCGGTATGTTTATGTTTTCGGTCAACTACCTCTGTGTATACCGTGCGTCGGAGATCGGCTCGATCCGAGCTCCGTGTTCGCGCACATACACACACACAGACGCGCCTGCCGTTACAGCGTAATTATTTATTAATACACACTTGTTCTATTCTCAAAACATTCCAAACTGATTTTAAGTAGAAATTTTAAAATTTGATATAACACTTCATGCAACACATTTTACCAGTATTTTATTTTTTTTTATATTACACAAAACACTGATTAGATGTCATTTTTTAATCACTATGTTATTTGTTATCAATAATATTTGATTATATATGCACTTCATGCAACACATCATACCGTTATTTTATTTTATTTATTATACAAAACACTGATTAGATGTAATTTTTTAATAATCACAACATTTTTATTATCAATATAATTTTCAACTAGATAGATGACTCTGAAAATCACAATTTTCTTTTCCTTTTTTGAAAGACTTACTTCAAAACATAATACTTTTTTCGTACTTTAAGTCCAATACTATCTAAATAAACGTCTTAGTTGTTGTTTGTTTTATGTGTTATTCATTGAAAGCAATGAAACTGTCATTTTCTTCATTGACATACAAGTCCTCTACTCGTCCTGTCAAATATGAAGACACATTTTTAATATTCTTCTAAAATTATGCCTCATGTAAAGTTTTCATGTTGAGGATATATAGATACATCTTGAAAAATATTGTGTCGTAAATAGTATTTACCTGCTCTTCCATAGGCTAATAGTGGTTTGGTTTTTAGGCACGACCGCTGCTCGGGAGAGCCTTATAATTTCACCAGAGCGAAAATTGTCTGACTTCAAAAACTAATAATTTGATACAAGAAAAGTCTTTTCCAGTCAAAATGAGTGCGTTTTAAGCGTTTTCTGTGATGTATGTATGTCTGTACGCCCGTATGTACGCAAGTTCCTCGATTATCTCAATGAATTTTCAACCGATTCCATCGGAATCGCGGGAAAATACTCCTCCAATTATACGTAAGTCCTGGTTCTCAATTGAGATAGATCAATGAAAAATTAAAAAAATGCGAGCACAAAGAAATATTTCAAAATATCGATTTTTAAGCTTAATGACTAGAAAAATTAATTTTAAGTTTGTATCTACAGGTGCATCTGCTAAAACTAATTAAAATACACCTTTTATCTGTTGGACACTTTTTTCTACGAGCAATATTTGCCAAGATAACTGCGAAAAACGGC
Source organism: Torymus aiolomorphi (assembly GCA_036365515.1). Lineage (NCBI taxonomy): Eukaryota > Metazoa > Arthropoda > Insecta > Hymenoptera > Torymidae > Torymus > Torymus aiolomorphi. Next base: position 235,984,978 of record CM070874.1, on the reverse strand, counting down.
AAAAAAGGTCAAAAATGGACGGTTTTCGGCTATCACTTGACAGAATTTGATTTTACACAAAAATGTTAAATACAAAAGTTAGAGATAATATTTAAACAAAACTTTTTTCTATTTATCACTTTTGTGTAAAATGAACTCCTGATAAGTTACACTTATAAAAACGATTTTAAACGCCAAAATATACATAAAATGGGCGATTTTCGGCTATAACTTGACAGGATTTGATTTTACACAAACATGTTAGACGTAAAAGTTGTAGATAATATTTAAACAAAACTTTTTTCTATTTAACATTTTCGTGTAAAATCAACTCCTGACGAGTTAGACTTATAAAAACGATTTTAAACGTCAAAATATACATAAAATGGACGATTTTCGGCTAAAACTTGACAGGATTTGATTTTACAAAAACATGTTCAATACAAAAGTTCTAGATAATATTTAAATAAAACTTTTTCCCATTTAACATTTTCATATAAAATGGATTCCTGACTGCTTAGACCTATAAAAACGATTTTTAATGCCTAAATACACCTGAAATAGTCAATTTTCGCTTATCATACAAGAATTTGACTTTCAATAAAACTGTTAAATACAAAGCATATAGATATAGTTTAAATAAAACTTATTCCCAATTAACATTTTTATGTACAATAATTTCTGGATCATCAAACGTATAAACATGATTTTTAATACCCCAATACACGTATAGTGAATTTTCGCTTATTATTTAACAGAATTAGATTTGCACAGAAGTATTCGATACAATAGCTCTAAATAAGATGGAAAAAATCGACATAACATTCCAAAGATAATATAATTACAAAAACATAATAATAAGATACAAAATTACATTTGATTACAATATTCAATGGGATAAACACATATTACAAAAAGATTTTTAAAAACAAATTTAAAAAATTGAATATAAGATTACCCAGCTTAACCTACTATGTTCCCAGAACCTAAGCGATTGAACTAAAAGAATCAAAATTGTGTAATATTATATAAGTACATGTTAAAGGAATATCATATGTACAAAAAAAACTTTTGTGTAATGTATGAGCTATAAATGTTGTAATATGGTAAATTTCAATGCATAAAGAATGCAATGTTCTAGCTGACTCAACCTTACAGCATGTAGAAAACTATTAAATAGGCAAGTCTCACTGGGTAGAAGTCTGCGAAATTCATAATGATGTATTATAATACAACAGATACCCTGAAGCGAGTTCTTACACCCTGACTAAACTTAGAAATTAAATAGACGAGCTAATATTACCAGGGACAACTACCTACCCTTATCGCATTTAACAACACACACAACACTTATATAATATTTCCCAGTTCTTATTACCTATCCCCTCACAATTTAAAGCACTAACACTCGAAGATCACTTAGAGCTGCAGAAGTTGCAAAATAGGGCTGGACGGTCTAGGCTGGCACTACTCCATGGATGCCAGTCTGCTGAGAATCATCTAACAGCGATCCCCTATGTCAGTAACCACACCACCGAGGAGGAAAGTACTGACAGAGACCGTCAATTGGGTTTCATGTCAGGGACTGCCTCAGCCTAGGGATCAGCAAAGCACATGAACAGCAGATCAGTCCCTATTCTTGGGGACAAGCGAGGAGAGTTGAGCACCTAAACACCACATATGACTAATAAATAGATGAATTAAAAAAAACATACCATACAAAAGAAAAGTCTGCAGCAATGGCTGTTGTTCACTCACTGTACCAGCTTCCTGTAACAACTAGAGGGGAAGGATTGGTTGGGACCTTTAACCGCTGTTTCACTGCTGGAAACAGCAACAGCCTGAGAGTAGAGACACAAGCAGCAGCTTAACTGTACAAATAATAGTCACTAGTGTAAGAGCCAAACAAGGAAAGTTGAGCACCTAAAAACGACATATAATTAATAAATAGATGACTCAGATAACATTTCCACACCCAAGAAACAGTCTGCAACAGTCCCCGTCGTTTACACTACTCTCGCTGCCACAGATACCTGCAACAAGCGAAAGTACCATCAGCTCACCCATCAGAGAGGTTAGGAACGAGAAAATGCTTAGTAAATCTGCTCTCGCCGCTGACACACTGTCTTCCCATCTCCGACGAATCATCGGCAATCGGCGAACACGATGCAAGGGCGAACACGATTCACCAGGGCGGCATACTACAGCAGCCACAGTTATCGCTGGGGACGCCGAGTGCCAGACGATTCGATTGTTGACAACACACACCATGGACACATGTGCGCCACGGTATGCGGCACTACTCAGCAGTAGTAGAAAGCGCGCGCGATCATATATATATAGATATATCTTATACATACAGGGAGTGCTCGCGGTTGCGTGAGTCGCATGTGTTTTTCCGCTGTACTTACTACTTGGTGTGCGAACGCAGCCTATAGCCGAGGCAGTGAGGCACGGTCACATAGGTCCGGTAAGTGTGTACAACCGTGAGCCGAGGTACCTAGCGTAGCCGTTACGGCTGCTGCAGTATAAGTATATTCATGCACGCAGGTCGCAGGGCTAAGCCAGATTGCCGTTGCCGAATGCATCAGTATTGAGCATTCTCCTTCTGTTTTTCTCCTTTTCGCGGTTTAGTGTATATATGCATATGTGCGCAAGTATTTTTTGTAATTGAGATTGTATAGGTATATGCAGTTAGGAACATCTGTAAATCCGTGAGCAGCTAGTCTCCACCTTATGAATAAGATTAAAACAAAATTTTGTTTTCATATTACATTTTCATAAATAAAAATAAAAAACCAATTATTATAATTATAATAGAAATTATAAAAACTATGTTTTTAATTTTAAATATAACTGCAATCATGGTATTTATATTCAATATTCCCATGCGCGCTTTAATCATATCAATTAATACTTAATAAATTTATATACATCATAGGCTATTTAAAAAGTTATCTAAATATTTTTATACATGTAGAATTAAAACGCAAACCTTCTACAAAAAAGAAGAAATAAATGTGTAAAAGTAAATGGATAACTATTATTTAAATTCTACTGCAGATGTATTTATGTTTATTTTAAATGATAAAAACGATAAATAAAGTATTACAATTTTTGCAATAATAAATGGCGGTCTTGCCTATTATGTAAAAACGAAGTTTTTACATAGGGAGGGGGGGCAACGAGCTAAGCGAGGAGCAGGTGTGTGGGGGGCAGGGGGGATGGCGTGCCGAAGGCACGCTGGGGGGCACAGCCCCCTAGTTCTTTCTTGAGTAGTACTATATTCTATGAAATGGCTAAATTGATCTCCACGACCAAATTCTCTTACAGTTAGTCGTAATACCTTTCCCAAATCGAAATAGTGTGCTACATTTTTATAGCCCGCACTATTTGATAGAAAATTTTAGCACACGGCGACACTGGTAAGAGAAGTATAGAAAATACTTTAATAAAAATTACAAATTTACAAAATACAGGGAACTGAAATGCGTTTCGTCCTTAGTCGTACCGGGTGGACTCATCAGGAAGATCCCGGTAGACTTATCTTCGACGCTGAAAATAAATGTTACTTGGATTTATTTAAGGAAGTTGGAAAGTAAATTTGTAATTTTTATTAAAGTATTTTCTATACTTCTCTTACCAGTGTCGCCGTGTGCTAAAATTTTCTATCAAATAGTGCGGGCTATAAAAATGTAGCACACTATTTCGATTTGGGAAAGGTATTACGACTAACTGTAAGAGAATTTGCTCGTGGAGATCAATTTAGCCATTTTATAGAACTATATTATTACGAGCGTATAAAATTTATTAAGTACTATATAATATTCTTACTATCTTCTTTAATATAATTCTATTCCTAAGCGTCTATTCTTGTATTAAAATAACTTTTTCTTGTCCATTAATAATAAAATAACCAGCAGGGTCATGAGGGCACATTCAAAATTAGATTTTTCAGACAGTACATAATTAGAACTCCTCAACATTATTAGCTATATTACATTTTAAAAATAGAATGAATAAGGCTTTCAGCATTTATCTACGTTGTACAACTATCCAAGTCAATTCAAAATCGAATTTCAATGACTAAAAAATCTTGTATAATCTGTAAATATAAAAAAATTCGCACAATGTATCAATTTTTTTAAAATGATTGTCGCCATTTAACATTTAGCTGTTCAATACTTATCTAATAAAAGTTATTTGCCCCTTTGATGCAGGTAGGTAAATTCTTATCAGTTGACTTTCTTAGATCTTTGAATATATTAAATCAATAAAACATATACTTTCATCATAATTATATCTTATATGATATATATTCTAGTATAAAAAAATAATACTTTATATATATAAAAGTATATGATGCCATGCCATCAGCTGATTTGAATTATACATAGACATAAGAGTGATAGACTGCGGGTGTAGGTTAGCGAGAGAGGCACCCGTTGAGAGATAGATGCATAGAAGCTATATGTAATAGAACGTATGCTGTCTCCCTCTAACGCATGCGCGCGAACATGGGTTAGAGGTGCCACTCTTGCTAACCTACACCCGCAGTCTATCTCTCTTATGTCTATGGAATTAAAAAAATACATAACCATACCATATTTCGAGGTTATTTTAGAATTACAATTGTTATTGTTCGTTTTATTATATCTTCTCTCTCTCTCTCTCTCTCTCTCTCTCTCTCTCTCTCTCTCTCTCTCTCTCTCTCTCTCTCTCTCTCTCTCTCTCTCTCTCTCTCTCTCTCTCTCTCTCTCTCTCTCTCTCTCTCTCTCTCTCTCTCTCTCTCTCTCTCTCTCTCTCTCTCTCTCTCTCTCTCTCTCTCTCTCTCTCTCTCTCTCTCTCTCTCTCTCTCTCTCTCTCTCTCTCTCTCTCTCTCTCTCTCTCGTCGAGTCGAGTATATAAGATTCTTGATTGAGTGATATTCTTACTGCCTTCAGCTTTTAAAGATATAATTATCTTGAAATTGACAAGTAGTGAATCTTCACCTCATCAAATTTGTTTTACTTACTCCAAAATAATCTTCTTGACTATCTGCAAATAAAAAATTCTCACAAATTATCAAATCTTTTAAAATGACCATTTAACATTTAGTTATTTAATACTTATCGAAAAACAGTTATTACCCCATCTATGCTCGTGAATAAATTCTTTTCGTCAGTCGATTTCTTGAGATTCTTTAATTATTTAAACGAATATTATAAACGTCTCTAACGCATGATGATCCGCGATATTATATATATATATATATATATATATATATATATATATATATATATATATATATATATATATATATATATATATATATATACCACTTACGTCGATATTTCGAGGTTATTTTGTAATCGCAAGGCGACCATGTACCCTGGATATCTCTCTCTTACACACATACAGGTACTATACACGCGCCAGCGCCGCCAGCGCCAGCCACGCATGTACATAGATATATATAGTAGAGTAATAGGTATTAGCCAATAGCCATTTAGAATGGCCGGAAGTGACTTTTAGAAGAACAGATGTGTGTCTCAAGAAAAGAGCGAAGAAAATCTTCGGAATCGTAAATGACCGTAAAAAATTTTTCTATGTCCAATATCTTTACATTGAGATATTCTTTTCGAATGAAACTTTTTGATTTGTATAATTCTGTTAAATAGCTTTTAATCAAGCTAAATATATATGTGTTTAAGTAATACATTGAAAAGATACAAACTAATAAAGATCTGCATAGCCCATTTCAATGTATGAAGAGCACGGTCGGCCCTAAGGCATTTCTACATTGGATAACTTGCCTTCGCAGCGCTCCCGCGCTCCTTGATGAAGGGTGATCATTTTTATTTAAAGGATTTATGCATTTTAATTTCCAAGCTGAATCCATTTTAGTTGCTACAATAAACGAAAGAAATAACGAAACAAAGAGTTACCGATGATTTAATCATCAAATACACGAAAGACACCATGAAAGTTGACAGAAATTCGAAAAAATTTCGAAGAGGAATAAGATGAAAAGTCATTGCAATTATATACTTTCGACGTGACGGTTCACATACGGATAGAAAATTCCGATATGAAAGTCACCTATCGAAAGAAAAATAAAATGTCCCGCGCGCAGGAGAGCCGTTGCGTTACTCTTTCGCGTTCTATTTCTCGAAGAAAACATCCTGAGCAAATTATGAGAAAAATCATTTCCTATGTAAAAAATGCTCAGGTTTCGATCTAAATGGTCAAAAAAAATATTAAAAATACACTTTTTGAGATATATGACGTTTTGTACTTTTTGAAGGTGAAAATGGAAAATTTCGGAAATACTGCCTACACCATTGGAAAGCTGAAAAAAATACGTCGAAAACGCATATGAAACAATTTTTTTAGTTACATTTTAGTATCATAAACATGAGTTAGAAATAGCACGATTTGGCGCTCGCGCGCGGCGCTGGGGCAGTTGACGTGAAACGCATCATATACGGATACAATCTCAATTACGAAAAAATACTCGCAACACATGCACTCATACACTAATACCGCAGAAAGTAGAAAAAAACAGGAGAAAAAACCAATGCACATTGATGCATTCGGCAACGGCAATCTGGAATTGCACTGCGTGCATGAGTACTATTGCATTTGCAGCAGCCGTAACGGCTACCTCGGCTAGGCTGCGTTCGCGCACATACGTATAGCGGAAAAACGCATGCGACCCGCGTGACCACGAGCGCTTCCTGTATATAAGATACACACACACACACACACACATACATATATATATATATATGTATATATAAATATGAAATTCTGGAAGTTTGAGGATTATATTCAGCACCCGCTTGGAAGTTTGAGGGGTTATGGGAAGTTTGAGGAGCCTCCTCAAACTTCCAATCTATATATTCAGCATCCGAGCGGAAGTTTGAGGGGTTTTCTAGAGTCTATTTGTCTAGAGTCGGTAACCTGAGGGTTATTATTTCTTTAGCCACTCTGACCGACCGGGGTTGAGCTCCTCAAAGTTACTAGCCTATATATATATATATATATATATATATATATATATATATATATATATATAATCATATAAACATGGACTTATGCTGACACCAATGTATAAGACCACGTGACCTGTCTGCATAAGTGTAGTACCGTTTATACAAGTGTCTGCACAAGTCTAGCGTGACTAAAGAAATAATCTCTCTACTTATGCTGACGTCTGCATAAGTCGGTCTCTGTCTGCATAAGTCTATTTAAATTTCGGAAAGTGTCTGCATAACTAGCGTTTCATATATTTATATATATATATATATATATATATATATATATATATATATATATATAAATATATATAAACATATAAATATAGATCGCGGGCGCTTTCTGCTACTGCTCTCAATGCGAATAGCGCTAGTGCGTACTTAAGTGCGACGTACCGTGTGCGCGCCTGTGTCCATGGATTGCGATGTCAACAATCGCAACGTCTCGCTCCCGGCGTCCCCAGCGATGACAGCGGCTGCTGTAGTACGTCGCCCTGGTGAATGTCGTCCCTTTCATCGTGTTCGCCGGTTGATGATAATTCGTCGTAGACAGGAAGGCAGTGTGTCAACAGTGCGAGCAGATTTAGTAAGCACTTTCTCGTTCCTAACCTCTCTGATGGGTGTGCTGATGGTACTATCTGTCGTTGCAGATGTATCTATGGCAGCGAGAGGAGTGTAAACGACGAGCACTACTACAGACTGTTTCTTGGGTGTGGAAGAAATGTTACCTGGGTCATATATTTATTAATTATATGTGATCTTTAGGTGCTCAACTGTCTTTGTTTGCCTCTCATACTAGTGACTATATGTACAGTTAATCTGCTGCTTGCGTCTTCAGCGACTCTCCAGCTGGAGCTGTTCCAGCAGTGAAACAACGGTTGAAGGTTTCCACCAGTTCTTCCCCTCTAGTTGTTACAAGTAGCTGGTACAGTGAGTGAACAACAACCATTGCTGTAGACTTTGTTTTGTATGGTAATGTTTTTTTTGTGTCATCTATTTATTAGTCATATGTGGTTTTTAGGTGCCCAACTCTCCTCGTTTGTCCCCCAGAATAGGGACTGATCTATTGCTCATGTTCTTTGTTGATCCCTAGGCTGAGGCAGTCCTTGACATTGAGATACAAATCACGGTCACTGTCAGTACCTTCCTCCCAGGTGGTATGGTTACTGAAGTAGTGGATCACTGTTAGATGATTCTTGATGCTTATGCAGCTCTAAGTGATCTTCAAGTGTTAGTACTTTATAGTGTGAGGGGATAGGTAATTAGGAACTGGGGATATCATAAAAGATACTACAAGATGTATAGCACATACATTATACGAAAGTTTTTTTTGGTAAATAAAATGTTACTTTAACATGTACTTATAAAATATGAGACAATTTTTATTCTTTTAGTTCAATCGTTTGGGTCCTGTGAACGTAGTTAAGAGGTTAAGCTGTTCAATCTTGTATCAAATTTCTTAAATTTGTTATCGAAACAGTAAGATAACATAATTATATATTTTTACCAATTCAATTTTTATACATTTTACTAATTTTAATTCTACTACATTCTAAGTTCTCTAGATCATTTGACAAGGAATTATAAGTTCTGACAGCTTCTGTGTAACAGTTTTTATTAGTTATTGTTTGAGTTTTTTTTATTGGTATCTGTACAGTTCTATTTCTTGTGTATTAACTGTTTGTCTCTGATATTTAGTTTCTCATAATGATAGAAAACGGACTCAAAACAAAATAATTATTGAATATTTAAAGGGCATCTCTCAAACACAAAAGTATTTTTAAATTTAATTTCAAAAATTTTACTCTGTAAATTATTTAATGGTCTTCGACTATTTATATATAAAGAATCACAAGATATTATCCCCATAGTTTTTAAGACTATTATAAAGAGCATAATAATGCCAGCAATGTTTTAGTTTGCATGATATTTGTTTCTTTTTTGTAGAAAAAAGAAGAATAGATATTTCGTTTCTTTAATTATTTTTTACTAATGTGTTTATCAGATTGAATATTGTAATCAAATGTACTTTTGCATCTCATTATTATATTTTAATTATATTATTTTTGGATATCGATTTTTTTCGATCTTATTGATAGCTATTGTATTTAATGTTTCTGTATCAAATCGAATTCTGTTAAATAATAAGCGAAAATTGACTATTGTAACGCGTGCGCGAGTTAGGTAATTCGAGATTCGAATTACCCGCGCCGAGCAGGCATGCTCACTGGGGGCGCGAGCGCGCGAGCATTCTGACCGGATTAGAACGGTCTCGCGACGCGTAATATGCCCGTCGCGTACCCGCGAAGCTGCTACGGCTTTAGGCGAGTCACGGCAGCCATCTTCGTGTCTGCTATCGCGCCGTGAGCATCTCCCCCGTGTCTCTGGAAAGTTACCGCGTTCGCGCCGTATAGTTTTGTATCTATAGCTTTACGGCGAGTGAAGTGGTGGCGCGGACTAGCGTGCGAGTAAGGGAGAGAGAGAGAGAGAGAGAGCGATACGGCGCCGCTACTTCGCTATTCTATTGCCAAATATTGTTCGTAGAAAAAAATGTTCAATGTAAAAAAGTCGTGTTTTAATTAGTTTTAGTAGATGCAATTATTGTTTTTGACTTAAAGTTAATTGTGTTCACCGTATGTCCAAAAATCGATTTTTCAAATTTTTGGTTCCTCTGTCATTTTTTTATTTGTCGATCGATTAGGCCCGGTTGGGAACTGTCAGTTACTTATAACTAGTCGAGTATCTGTGCCAAAGCTCGTTTGGATGAAAAATTCGTTGAGGTAATCATACATACATCTCGGAAAACGCTTAAAATGGACTCATTTTGGGTGGAAAATAGTTGTTGTGTTGTAAATTTTCAGATTTTGAAATGTCACAATTTTCGCCCTGGCGAAAACTATAAGGCTCTCCTGAGCAGCAGTCGTGCCTAACAGGCAACGGTCGTGCCTAAAAACGATATTTTTTAATAGTTGTTAGTTTTTTACAATTGCTATATCAATAAATAAATTATTTTCAAGCATTATTTTTTTATTTGACTTATTACTTAACCTATCTTTTAGATCATCTGAAGTATTATTTTGAATACATATGTACTCGGAGCGCCATCTATCGAGTAATTTATAAAATTTAAAAACGTAAACAAATCTGAGACGTCAGATGAAGGTGGATAGATCTTACTTTATAGCGTACTCGAGTGTCCTTTGTAGAAAAGCCATTATATAAAAATCCTATTCGAAAACTATCGTTTTTTATTGATGACAAGGATTATGTAAGCAACAGAATATCGAACTGTCCATAAAAAGACGAACATAGGCGCGCGTAGCGCGCCAATTAAGGTGGTTGTATACCGAAATGAATAATTTAAGATGATTCCAAAAATTTAATATGTTGTTCTTTGATTGATTTTCTATAAGTATGCGAAATTCTAGATCGTTTGGCCACATGATTATGAAATTATTGAACTTCACAGTTCAACTTTTATACACGGGTTCTTATGGAAGTAGCTTTTCTGAAACACAAAACATTAGGATTCTTTACAAAATATAAAAATGATCCAAAAAACTATTCGCAACAAAACAAATATACAGGAGATTGTTTGAACGAAGTTTGAACGCGATACACCACGTCGATTCTGAGTACTGCGGCAAAACGTAAACAAACGATTGAGTTCGTCGGCTGCGAGAGGGGGTGCTCGGTGAGCGGAGAGGCGCGCGCAGTGCGAGGGGAAACCTTCCTCCTCCCCCGCACGCTGAGAGGTATACAACCTCCTTAACGCTAGTGCTCTGTTACTTGGAGCTATAATGGGCAGTTTGTCCAACCTCCAAACTTATCGTCGAAAGTTTATTCATAGAAAAAATAAAATTATAACTTTTGACGAATTTCGTAAAAAGAACACTGTTGGGCGCTCTCAAATCTTATATTGAGTGCGTATATAAAATCCTATTAGTATTCGAGCCTGGATCTATGTTTGAAAATTTTAAACGTGCATAACTCAAAGAAAATTGTGATTTAGTTTTCAAAAACTTTACATAATAATCTTCTAAGAATTTCGAAGTGCCTAACAAAATTTTGTTGGGATAAAAATTAGAGATAAAAATGAATTATTTTATACCATATAGGATATTACCGACATATCGGTAACGCAGGGATTTTCACCTCAGTTTCACATGGCCTTAAGAAGTTCTTGGATTATTATCATAAATTATTTTATATTTATTTTACCTTGTTTGTCTGACAGTATGATACAAATACAAGATCACTTAATGAGCTTACACTTTTCTTATAGATGACGAGAAAACATGTTATTCGCAAATACCTTTGTGTCGGAGAAAATCACGCAAGTAAAATTGCAGTTGAACCAACTATGTGGCTGTATATGATGGCTTATATGATGACATCAGTGATTGAGCAAGAATTTTTTTTGCATAAATCATGCAGTGCTGATCATGGATTTTCAGAAGAAATATGTAAAAATTTAAATCAATATCAGGAAGTTAATAAAAGGATACAGGTATATATTATCATTTATGTTCATTAATAAAAAGAATTCTATTAAATACCATTCATAAGTTGAAAAAAATAACAGTACATCAATAACAATAAAGCGGTATTAGAATCCAGATTCGTTATACGTACAGTGAATGGCTATGTTGCGTTAGGAGCCTAAAAGTGGTTTATCCAATCTATCAGGAAAAATAATAGAAAGACGCTTGCGAGCTCTATTTGTAGGTTGAATATTGGATTGTAAGTTGGTCATGTCTATCTTTGCTGATATTGTCTGTACGTACCAGTTTTGTACTTCAAGTAATGCTGATGCATATAACTATAGTAATAATTTTTCAATAAGCCGAGCCTCGCAATTGAGGCTCGGCATTCAGAAGCATCAACAAGTATCATTAACGCAGCCTTTGCGAGTTCTAATGGTTTGGATATGGCAAGAGATAATTTTTTGCAAATAAAAACATTTTTGGACATTGTATTCTTGCCCGAAAATAAGTGAATTTTGCAAAAATTGATTACTTGAACAAGTGTTCAAGTTTACTTGAAGTGATAGTTTGCTGGGTTTGTGTCAGAGCTGACAACCTCGTTGTTGCCATCAACAAATATTGCATTAATCCATGCTAAAGAGATAACCTTCGTCGGTCTGTGTTTTATAATTTCTAGTAATAGTACATTAACAGAATTTTCTTACAAATTAAGCTTTGCTATTGTTTCAAAAATAGGCTTCCAGTTATCCATAATAATTTTGTGATTTTATTCATAAGGCACATACACATGCATACGCGCAAATACACGCACACACATGATCACACACGCACACACAAGATCACGTACGCACGTAAATTTTACATTGCAAATAATTCGCGTACTGCATACGACAAGTAGAAAAAACAACTTGGACATTAGATATATTGTTTACTTTTTAAAGCATTTTTATCGAATATTTTATCGTCAACCCACCTAAAATTTCGCATGAACATTAATTTGGTGGTCATTTATAACATATTTCAATCCCAATTAATTCTCTTCCGTTTACATTTATAATAAAACCTCCTTATAACACGTTTTTAAACCTTTTTGTCCCTAACCGTTTTTTCATCGTTACAAAGTGTGATAAATAAATAGGCTATGGATGTAACATATAATAAAAATAATTTATTCAAATTATATAATCTTAAGGGGGCTAGACACCTTTTTTCTCTGAAATAAGAAGTCACATTTTAATACATAAATGTAAACTAATTATTTCATACTTTTTACATATAATAGTGGGTATATTTACCTTACCTTAAAACTTTCTCCGATGGGTCTTTTATATGGTCCGGAACCATAGTCATCGATGAAACAAGTTTTTTCACTAACCGTAAGCTTTGAAATTTTCCTGCGGATGGATTGACTCCAGATTTGAACTAAATTACTCCTGAATAGTATAATTCTCATATGAGTGTAGGGATTTTTGATCTAATGAGAAAAAAAAAATTGTGCTGTTTTTCAAGGGTTTTTTTTAAATTTTTTTAAATTTTTTATATTTTTTCATAATTTTTCTGATGTAAAAATTTTTTCCGACATTTAATCCTAAATCCCTACACTCATATGATAATTATACTATTCAGGAGTAATTTAGTTCAAATCTGGGGTCAATCCATCCACAGGAAAATTTCAAAGCTTACGGTTAGTGAAAAAACTTGTTTCATCGATGACTATGGTTCTGGACCATATAAAAGGCCCATCGGAGAAAGTTTTAAGGTAAGGTAAATATACCCACTTTTATATGTAAAAAGTATGAAATAATTAGTTTACATTTATGTATTAAAATGTGACTTCTTATTTCAGAGAAAAAAGGTGTCTAGCCCCCTTAAGAGAAGTTGATTATAGACGCTAACTTACCCACTCAACTGTTTCGATCAAGGCCAATGTATATTAAGCGCAGTTGAATACATTAGGCAGATCCTACACATATGAGCATACATATATACAGCGGAAATATACAGCGTGTTTCAGAAGTTCTTGTTAAAATATAAGTAAATATTATTATTTAGTATGAGTGTGTAGCGCCATCTGTTTGAATATGAATGTGCACTTTTCTAGAAAGACTTTGTAGAACCTGCGCTGGGCGTGTGAGAGCGCAAGTATAGCATAGTCACGGTATACTCACTACCTATAAGATAGACATGTAAGATACATGTGTTCCTGCTAAGGCAGATAATTATACCTTTAACAATATATTTATATATTTACCATATTAATCAAGAGGTGTACTTTCTTACCAACGTCTAATTATTCTAACATGGTAGTAGGTACATGGTTACCACGACTAATTATCTGATATATGTATTTTCAAGTCATATAGAGATAATGGGGGAAAAAACAAAGTGAGGTTAGAAAAGCCACGTGAAAATGAACTATTATGAATAAAAGTGAAGAGCAAAGTGTAAGACTGACCAAGAAATAAAATATTAAATGCTTGCTAAGCATGGCGTTCAAACCTTTTTTTGTCGCCGTGTCTGCCGAGCGACAGTTTCAGAGTGAAAAAGAATCAGTCAAGAATAATTCAAATAAAAAAAGATACGTTCAAAAACAAAGGTAAAATTGTCAGCTACTGAATAATAAAAAGATATTCGAAAAATAATCAAGATAAAAGTGTGATGCAAATGGAATAATGTCGGTAAGCGCAACACCTGGTAAAGTGCCAGTATATAGAGCAAATGGCAAATTTATAAGTTGTACACACGGCCATATGAGTGTCAAGATAAAGCCAGAGCAATAACACGAATCACAAAATAAAAACGTTGAATGGATTCAAATAAGAAATCAAATTCGAAAAGCGTTTTGAAGGAAATCAAGAAATTTTGACACACAAGAATATTTGTCTTTCGGTTTTTTGACCTATCCAAAGATCTAAAGATTTTCGGTATTTTGATCCATCTATATTTTAGTTTTCCGAACTTTTATCTATCGGATAAATGGTATTCCGAATTTCAACCTTTCAGTATCTTGACCTTCAGATAATTGGTTTTTCGGAATTATGGATCATCAGAAATATGCCTTTCCGAATTATGGACCATCCGAAAAACGAACGACCCCCGATTATAGTATTTAAAAATAAAGTATAAAAGAATATTTATTCTTGCACATATAAAAATCGTTAATATAAAACAATTTTCAATTTCTTTCTTACGTTCTCGTTAAGTCGATAGTCAAGTAATGTAATCAACTCTTGCCGATACAAGCATTATGAATTTTCTAAGAATTGTATTGAAAATTTTGTCATCCATCTATGCAAATTAAACACAAGAAAGTATTAAAATCAATTATCGATTTACAAGTAATGCAAGCAACTCTCCGATACAACTATGAGTTTTCTAAGATATATATTCAAAATTTTCCATCCTCTACAAAGTAAACGCAAGGAAAATCACATACTAAGGGAAGAAACGAGAAGAGACAAGATGGCGGTCAGAATGGAGAAAGTGGCGGTAAAGTACGAAGGTAAACTTTGTGCTGCGAAAGAGAAAACACTGCTAAGGGAGTTTTGGGACATCATGAAGAGAAAAGGAGGAGAGAAAGAACAACAAGGAAAAGGAGGAATTCCGAAGAAAAAGAGGATGGTCCATGGAGGACCTGATGAGGAAAATGGAAGAAGGAAAGCCAGTGTAGATGGAACTGGAAGAAAGAAGTCAGGATATAGAGAGACAAGAAAGAAAAGAGACATTAGAGAAATCGACATACGCGAAAGAAATAAGAAGAATAATAATAGAAGAAAAAAGACCGAAATACCAAATAGAAGAAGAAAAGAAAAAAGAGATGAAACAGAGGTGGTTGGCAGGTTTAGATTCGGATGTAAAAGCAGAACCAACAAATACTGGCTGAAAGACGAAGAGAAGATGTGCAGAATATACAAAGAGGAACCAGAGACGTTAGACCACATCTTGGAAAAATGCAGGTACACTGGAAATTGTAACAGGATCTGGAAATTGTTACTGAGAAAAGGTGAAGAAAATATTCACATTCTACAAAACATTATGGAAAAGAAAAATAATGGAACGGGAGGGTAAACAGCGGGCTGAAGAAGAGGCGAGAGAAATAAGAATGTAAGAGAAAAGGACTAAGGAGGAAAATATAGAAGAGGCATTGTGGAAAGACCTCTCCCACTCCTGCGGCCGTAGCTCTGGAGCTCCGCCTACTTCTCTGTCGCGCGCGCCGACGTCGGAGCTGATTGGCCGGTTTATTGAACTTTTGATCGCCTGTAACGGCGTTAATATGCAAAATTTGCAAAAACGGCACAGGAACTTTTGTCTTAGGGCAGCACCAGAGGACGGAGTGAAAGTACGGAAGGAGCCAAGCGGAGAGAGAAATATAAGAGAGGTTAGAATATAGCAGAGAAAACGTGGTGCTAGAGAAAAGAGGAAGGTGGGAAGAAACAAAGAGAGAAAACGAAGCAGGTTAAGAAAATGGAAAAGACAGATAAAGAAAGGATGAAAGCGGCAGAGACAGAAAGAGAAATGAAAGAGAAAGTTGATGAAGAAAGGAGAAAAAATGAAGAACTGGAGACTAAGATCAGTAAATTGGTGGAGGTTATGAGAGAGTGGAAGGAGGAAAGAACATAGGACAAGATAGAACGGAATGAAGAAATAAAGAAGCGGCAGGACATGGAGAAAAAATTAAAAAATATAGAGTGTAGGCTGGAAATGATAGAGAGGGAGGAAGATAAGAGAAGAGAGAAAGATGCAGTGAGAAGAGAGGAAATAGACATGGAGAAGACAGTGGTGCTAAAGTGGGGGCCGAAGTTCAATGTAATGCCAGTAGGCAAGTGGCTGCAAAACTGCCTAGGAAAAGGAAAGATCGAGTTCACGACAGCGCAGATGGCAGGAGCTGCTAAGAAGATGCAATGGCTGATACTGGAAGAAAAATTCCTGAAAAAATCTTTGCTACAGAAACATGAGGAGATATATAAAGAAAGAATTTACACAGTAGACGAGATGCTCACACCAGAAGAGAGGAAAGAAAGATGGTTGAGACAGCAGGCTGAAAGAGAGAAAAAGAAGGCGAAGAGAAGAGCAAGTGTCAACCATTTTTATATATTATTTTTAAATTGCCATTGTAGAAGCAGCTGTAAAGGTATTTCTAGAAAGCATCGGTGTCATAATTTAAGTTTTACATAGAATTTTATTGCAGAATAACACCATAATTTTTAATATCCCAGCTGTCAACATTAGCAGAAGCCGATGTAATATCATAGTTTCTATTTATACTGTTTATCTACAAGAAGAAAGAAGACAAGATATTTACAAATATATATTCCAATAGTGCATGAAGTTCTGAAAAAGTAAAAACAAAAGTCAAGTAAAATAGTGTGATAATATATATGCAGCAATATAGGACACTGTCAATAATAAGAGGCGTATACAGAAAATATTGTTCCATAGTCGCAGTGCGGTTATCAGATAAGTTGTTTTTAAAAAGTTTTCTATATTGTATCATTCTGAATAAAAAATTGTAGAGCACAAATCTTTGTGTATTATCTCATTACAGGAATTATATGGAAAAACATGCTGTAAGCCGAACTAATAATTTGAATGAATAAATCTCCACCCGTACTTTATTTATTCACATTCTGATGCAAGTAAAAAAATAAAAATAAAAATAAATTTAATAATATCAAATCATAAAGAATATAAGGAATAAAAGTATGATTCAAGGGTGAGAAATTTATATATTTATCGATTAAAACATTACTTGTAAGCATCAAGAATACTTACAGTCTTGTATAACGACAACAATAAAAAGTTTTTAGATATTTTTGAGATTGGAAGTTCATACAAATAATTAAATATTTATAAATATTTTATAAGAAAATATTTAGTTTTTACTTTAGAAAAAATATTTTATAAGTTGACAAGCCAGATAATCTGTAAACAAATGCGATTAAAAAGAATTTTGCTGATTTTTGGAATTAAATAAGATTTCAATATTAAATTTGAGTTCATCACTAAAAAATAACAAATAATTTGATTGTATTTACTAAAAAGAAATATATTTATTACATTTTTGTATGGTATGGAAGCTAATTAATAAATGTAAATTATGGGTATATGTTTGAATGCGAATTTTAATGCGAATATACCATAAATCATAATAAATCATAAAATATAGCTAAAATTTCAAACTTCCAACTGCTGTAGCTTTTGTTGCAAAGCCCAATGGAATAAAGGGCTTGACGTAGCTTCTTTTTATAATAAAAGAAGCTTTTTAGACCTGGTGTCATAAAGATTGGGGTTCCGAACTCCTTGATCTCCCCTTGTAAGTCATATTTGTTTGCGTATGCCAGTGTTACGTCCGGAGACGTATTCTCATTTTAAAGAAAAAGCATAATTAGTATCAGATATTTCCTGACACATAAAAGCGGGAATGCAATTTTTTACAAACACAGCATTTTGCTCATGCGGCGCCGTGACGTAATAGGTCATCACACTTGCGAAAAACAACGTACGATATTCTCTTTAAGGTCAGCATTTCTCAATGCCACCGCCGAATCGTATACGACTGACGAAGTTTACATTGCAAAATAAGATGATCTCGATTTACTGTCACCGGGCTCATCTTTAACCTAATTATTCTGTATTATAAAAGAAGTGATGTGTGTCACGCGAATCAGTCACAGCGTACAAGAAACCTGGCGAACTCCGTGTACCTCTACGACATCGAGAAGTTGAAACCGTAAGCCTTACACATCTAGTAAGCAGATTTTATAAGTTAATTATAGTAAATTTATAAAAGCAAGCGTTATAAAAAAGAATTGTAATTGAAATTACAACACATCGATTTACCAGAAGCCAGCAGATTGTATTGGTAATAAATTATTGTATTTTATATAATAAACTTACATAAAACCAATTACTACTTATTTCCACTTATTTCCGGACTTAACAGTGGTTCCGGTACCGGTCGAACAATCGTTCACTAGACTATTTCAAATTAAAGAATAAAAATAACTTTTCTCCGGAACTTAACAGTGGTTCCGGTACGAATCGAACATTAGTTCACTAGACTGTTTAAAATAAAAGAATAAAAATAACTATTTTTCGGAACGTAACAGTGGTTCCGGTACGAATCGAACGTAAGTTCACTAGATTTATACGAAAAATAAGACCGGAGTAAGAGGAAACGAATAGTATTTGAAAATTACTAAAAATATCACTACTAACTGATTCCGAGCTTCTCGTTTTGCAGTAAGAAGTTGAGAGGATCATTATAGCATGATCGTTTAAACTTCTGAAGATGAACGTGTACGGCTCGTCCAGATTACTAACATATTAACAGATAAATAAAAAAAAAAAGGGAAAATAGACGATGTTATAGAAATAGGGAAAGAAGAAAGGATAACCCAAATACAAATAACGTAAACGAATATAAAAAAAAAAAAAGATTTCACATAAAGATAAAATCAAAATAAATCAAAATATATAAGTAAATAGCATCACGCAAATATATTTAACAAACAAGAAATTTAAAGTGAAAAATTCATATAGGGAAACATTAAGAAACAAATAATTAAATAATATCAGTAAAAACAAATAACTAAAATATTAGTGAAAAAAAAAATAAACAAATGAATAAATAAATAAAAAGAAATTGAAACAAATAAAACAAATCCAACACGAAGGAGAAAAATGAAATAATAATACAAAATAATGATCATTGAATGGATAAATATTATACATAAACAAGAAATAAGAATATCAGAAATCAAATTACACGAAAAACATTAAGAATAGAGATATAAAATTGGCAAATAAATAAATAAATTGCCAAATAAATAATACACAAAAAAATATATAGTTGAACTAATAATAAAAGATATTTAAAAATAAATATTAAGTATACTGATACATAAATAAAAAGAATAAAGAACAAAACATAAGAAATGAATGAAGAGAAATAAATAAAGGGAAATAAATAATAGAGAATTTACACAATACAAAATAGAAAACATATGAGAGATATAATCAGTGTATAAAATAATGAAGTCATTTTTTATCAAAATAAGGAAATCAAAATAATAATAAAAAATAACTAAACAAACGAAAAGTATTACAATAAAAGTAAGAAGATTATAATGAAGAATCATACCAAAAAAAATTACAATAAAATATTACATTGCAAAAGGGAATATAATAAAATAAGAAAATGAAAAATATTTAAATATTATAATATAAAAAATAAACAATACTCAAACGAGAAAATGAAAGTAAGACAATAATAAACAAAATAAAAGATAAATTCAAAAATAAACTACAATAATAATTACGAACATTTAATAAAATGAAAAAACCATGATGAATAATCAAGCTAATACATTTTATAATTTTAAACAACAAAACCATTATTATACTAAAGTATTTCATTGTCAAATTTGCCGAGATCAATATCACGAAGCATTGTTTTGCTCTAATGCAGTTTGTGTTTATTGTAAAAGTAAAGATCATATATCTTATTTTTGCAAGAATGCTAAAAATAAAATAGAACTTTTTTGTAAACTCTGTAATCACAGAGGACATTCTGTAGAGAAGTGTACATTTAACCAAACAAATGAAGATTATTGCCAATACTGTCAAATGATAGGACATGCAGCTACTCAATGCCCTGTTATAAAGAAATATGAACTTGATTGTGAGTATTGCGGAAGCACGGGTCACTCAACTAAAGACTGTCTGTCAGCAGTATGTATGAAATGCAATAAACTCGGGCACTGGATAAAATACTGCCCTATAAACGAAAAAAATAATGTGGTGCGCGTTATGTAAGGAAGAAGACCACGATTCATCAGATTGCAAGCGTGCGATTTTAAGAAATAGAATAATTTGTCAAATTTGCAACAGAATCGGACATACAGCAAAGTATTGCCCAGAAAGAAATGCTCATTCTCAAAATAGCACAAACTACAAAATTTTAGAAAATAAAGAAATTCATCAATTACCAAATACTACAAGAAATTATAACCGATTCATTAACAAAACTCAAGAACAAAATTACAAGCCAAGAAACACGATTTTTAATAATCAACAACCCAATACAGTAAATAGGAAAAGAATTCAATGTGATTATTGCAAAAGAATTGGACATGACATCGACAACTGCAGAAAACTTAAAAATCTTATGATGCAATATAATGCAATGGGAAATCATTGTGATCTTTGTAAAAATCGAGATCATATACTGAAGAATGTGAGGAAATCAAACAATATCCAAGTATTAATACTGATGAATCATACCATAATGTTACGAAAGAAACAATTAACGAATCAAAAATTCAGAAAAACGAAGTTAATACAACGAATATTGAAAGGTATAATGGTAATGAACTAATTACAGAAAATAAAGTAAATAAAATTAAACAGGAAACTAATATCATAGAGGAATCTACAATAATTAATGATGATAAAGAAATCAATTTAATTATCGTACCTTTTATAAAAATACATGAAATCACTGATGAACCAAAAGATAATAATATGATTATAAAAAATCATGGAAATACTAATGAAATTAATTTTATAGACTTTAACGAAATTTTCAAAAATAATCATGAAATTGAAGAAATTATGGAAACAAATTTAATTGATTCTATTGAATCTACTGTAAAAAATTATGAGACTAATGAAGAAATGAATTTCAACGAATCTAATTTAAAAACTCATGAGGATTGTGATGAAATTAATGTAATTCATTTTAATGAATACAATATAAATAACCAAAAGAATGAAATTTCGAATGAAAATAATAAAGAAGGTAATAATTCGTTGGAAGCAGTAACTTTTTATGATGATCTTAAAGTCATTTTAGACATAACTTTTGCTTTAGCTGAACCATTTTCCGAAGATGATCAAATGGAAACTAAATTCCAACAAAACTCGCTTGAAAATTCGTTAAAAGAGAATATAGCATCAATAGATTCAGAAGAGTCTTTATTAAATGATAAAAAAATCTAAAGAACTTATTAAATAATAGTAAAGTAGTTTTCGAAAATGAAAATCAACCAAAAGATATGTTTGATAATCAAAAACTAAAAAAACATTTAGAGAATAAAAGTCATCTAAAAATATTTGATAATCAAGAACACCAAGAACAGCTTGAGAATAAAAATCAACTAAAAGAAACTTTGGGTAATCAAGATCATAACGTAATGATCAATCTAAATACAAATCCTAATAAAGTACACCAATTGCAGTTAGTTTTTAACTATCCTATCAAAGTAAAATCTAATAAAAACGTCAGAAAACTAAAATGGATATCTAATTATAAAAAATATTTAAAAGAATTATCAAAAATTACAAAGTTAAAATTAAAATCTAAAGGTTACTACAATAAATTTACTATCAGAAAAAGGTTTAAAAAGGGAGACAAAACATGGCCTATTAAAGAACCAAATATGAATAAATTTCAAAAGGATCAGCATAATAAGAATTTTCAACGCTATTAAAATGAACAAAATAATATCTTAACTAATTATGAAAAACAAGCAAAGCAATATTATAACAAATAATAACATAACATTTTTGTTTTAGGATATGGACAACATACTCAATATTAACATCTATCATAATCTCTTCTTATTTTTCCAAATTTAATACAGGAATGGAGAATTATAATTGCAGCTGAAATTTTCCATTTCAAGCAAAACCATCCTACTTCTTGGTCAACTAATATATAACCCTAAGGTGATCCAGATTTTACCAAATATACAATTTAAAATTATAACCACTTATTCGTTTGTCTACAATTGTTCGTATCAACTTGTCAGTATTTTATGAAAAGCAACTATATTCCCTATGAAAGCTAATAATTTTAGAAAAATGCGATTGAAATAAGATACACTTGAATAATGAAATTTTAGAAATAATACATAAATATTGCGATTAGATATTAATACAAAGTAACTTTGGTCTTATAACAATCAAACAATCAAAAAAATTTGACATGTGAAAATGATGTGTTATTAAATAATAAAAATATACAAAGTAATTATTTAATCACAAAGTAGAAAACATTACAGGGACGAATTAACTTATGATCAATTTAATAGCTTATGATTTTATCTTTGAATAACAAAGTATAGAACTAATCCAAAAGGAAAAGAAGTAGAACCCATTCCTAAACCTTTTAACGTATGATAAAAAAAGATAATAATAATTTGACTAATTTTATGCAAAATTAAACTGTATTTACCTACAAAAAAAAAAAAAAAAAAAAAAAAAAAAAAAAAAAAAAAAGGAAAAAAATTGTTGATACTCATCAAAATTTATTAAAGAGTTTCAGAACAAAAAAATTATTCAGGTAGCTACGTTCACATTGCTAAGATTAAATAGAATATATGTATTTGGAATGATCAGTTCTGTCATATACTAACATGATCATCCTATATAAGATACACTATTCTGCACTGTATTGAGTATGTAAAACATTTTTCTACTCTAACAGATTGCGTATTCTTTAAAGCAGATATGTGAATGCTACCTATGCCGAAACAAAAGTTCAAGTTCTAAAATGAACTTTTGAAATGACTGAAAGTTTTCAAACAAAGGTAAAATACAATGATGCATAAAAGCAATAACAAGTCAAAATTTATCAATATCATTTCAATTATTCACTTCCTTTTTACGAAAAAAACCTACACCATATATAATTGTATTTTTCTTTTGGAAATAATTATAATACGATTGTTAAAATAATTTTGTTATGATAACATCAAAAGCCCTTTAATGTTATTCTACTTAAACAAAGAAAGGAAAGAAAAAACATATCCCTTGCCAAATATCTAAGCAGGGAGGGAAGTGAATGATCACTTGAATCATTCCCTATATATTTCTCATCGTTTATTTACTAAAAAAAAAGAAGAAAAAAATTATTTAATAAGCACATTATTTCTAAGCTTAATTAACGAATGACTATTTTATGTAAATACAGCAGAACAAAAAAATTATTACATATTACCGATAACGAAATAATTAAATTATCGAAATCTATATATATATATATATATATATATATCTCTATAGGAATTCTTTGACATTTGAACGTTAGAAAAATCGGTACAAAATAAATCAGTAAGTTAAGTGCAAAACTAGTATTAGGAAGAAAATAATTAATTTATTTTAAAATATATAGACGATTCAAAAATTTATTTAAAATTATTAATTTTATATTATTATTATTATTATTATTATTATTAAATCTTTTGTAACAAAAAAATTACTAATAACTCAAATTGATCATTCAATTACTTCACTTGCTGAATTTCTACGACATTCAACAGTCTAAGGGGGGAGGTGTTACGTCCGGAGACGTATCATTTAAACATTCATTAAATAAAACGTAAATCAGTGATTTTTCAAGACACAGAATAATGTATACGCAGCACTTCGTTCGTGCGACATCGAGTCACCGACCTCGTATAATCAAGTTAAATGACGACTAAGCCCGAAAACACTAGTACCAATTCCAACAGATAGGGAAGGGCTAAAATCGAGAACTTGCATCCCGACATGAAAATCCCCATAAGAACCGAGATAGGAGGATCAGGAAGAAAAATTAATAGGTCAAATCAACGTTCGACCAGACAACCTCAAAAATGCTGAAAGGGTCATTTGAAACTTAAACTTGATAACCATGAATGTAAAATAACCAATGGTCATGATTTTGTAAATCAAAGTATTAATTGTTTAAACCATAATTTATGAGAAATTCATGTCGATCCAAGACTGACGAGTATTATTATTATTATTATTATAATTATTATTACTAATATTACTATCACTATTATAAATCGTATTATTATGTTTATCATTAAATCAAATTCTGTAACAGAAAATCTCTGATACATTTGTTGAATCTCTACGACATTCAACAGTCTAAGGGGAGGTGTTACGTCCGGAGACGTATTCTCATTTTAAAGAAAAAGCATAATTAGTATCAGATATTTCCTGACACATAAAAGCGGGAATGCAATTTTTTACAAACACAGCATTTTGCTCATGCGGCGCCGTGACGTAATAGGTCATCACACTTGCGAAAAACAACGTACGATATTCTCTTTAAGGTCAGCATTTCTCAATGCCACCGCCGAATCGTATACGACTGACGAAGTTTACATTGCAAAATAAGATGATCTCGATTTACTGTCACCGGGCTCATCTTTAACCTAATTATTCTATATTATAAAAGAAGTGATGTGTGTCACGCGAATCAGTCACAGCGTACAAGAAACCTGGCGAACTTCGTGTACCTCTACGACATCGAGAAGTTGAAACCGTAAGCCTTACACATCTAGTAAGCAGATTTTATAAGTTAATTATAGTAAATTTATAAAAGCAAGCGTTATAAAAAAGAATTGTAATTGAAATTACAACACATCGATTTACCAGAAGCCAGCAGATTGTATTGGTAATAAATTATTGTATTTTATATAATAAACTTACATAAAACCAATTACTACTTATTTCCACTTATTTCCGGACTTAACACCAGTAACAATCTAATCCAGGAGAGTCTGGATGCTGGTGAAAATGTTTCACTCAGATCGTAATTATTTTGATCCTTAAAGCCTCTGATCACCAATCTTGCTTTATATCTAATGTTGTCTATTTCTTTCTTTTTCTTTAGTACTCATTTCGAATCTATTACCTTTGTTCTTTCTCCATCTACTGTACTTTTTGGCCTTTCTATAGTTTCCATTATTGTCATTTATTGATTTAAGTTCTTCTTTAACAGCTTGATTCCATTGATCTCGTCCATTAGTAATCATTGCTTCTCTATAGTTTGCTGGTTCTTCATTCAATTTGACAACTAATGCATATGTTGTTTCTTGTTCTCAGTTTTTCTAATTTCTCTTCTACATTTTCTGTTTGTTTCTTATCTATAGGTCTCTTCTTTCTTGGCCTTCCTCTCTTTATTTTAATCTCTCCCTCCGAAATTCATGTTTCGTTATTCTCTTTTATTTTCTCATCTACTTTCTCAGCAAATTTCAGTAGCCAGCTGTTCTTGTCTATATTCCTATGTACTAGTTCCCAATTCTTAATATTGTTCTTACTATATTTGTCTCCAAAACTAATTTTACATTAAATTTTACATCTCTACTTTCAAAGCATTTACCTTCTTCCGGAGAATACATACATCACCATCCTATTTTTATCCTACTACAAATACTGTCTTTGCTATTTCACTGAATTTGGGACCATTCTTTCTTTGTATTTTAAAATACGCCAGTTCTCCAAACCTTTTTAACTGATTTAGATTTGCTTCATAATCTGGATTAACCTTTTCTATAGGTGACACCATGTCATTTGACCTATGTGGTAATGCATTATATATGTACACTGCTGCTCCTAGAGCAAGATCCCACATGTTTTCTGGTACACCAAAATCGAACATCAAGGTTCTGACTTTCTTTTGGATTGTTTAATTGAACCTTTCTGCGATGCCATTATGTTCAGGAGTATCTGGGCAGGTCAATTGCATTTCTGCTCCATATTTTTCTAACACTTCTATCGTATGACCTCCTGTAAACTCTGTACCTTGATCTGCTCTTAAATAACCGAATTTTTCATCTCTACTTAGTAAATTTCTAGCACTTCTAATAAACATGGCCAGATATTGTCCAGTTTGATCCTTTGATTTTATAGGATATGTCATACCTAATCTAGAAAAGTCGTCAATAAATACTACTATATATTTGTATCGTTTAGGATACGTAGTAGGTCTGATTGGACCCATAGTGTCTGCATGAACTATCTGTAATGGTCTCATTGCTCTCTGCCTTGTATTATTAAACGGTCGTTTGCCTAGTTTAGACATAAGACATATTTCACAATCTAATATTGTCTCATCTAACTTCACCTTATCAAACTTGTCTATATTTTTATTTTTCGATTGTAACTTCTTCAAGTAGGGCAGTGCTGCAGTTCCAAGTCTTATGTGCCAAAGCATAGCTTGATTGCTTATTTGCTTCTCATTAAAGATTTCGCTCGAATCTAGTTTGGAATGGCTTTCTGTTATTTCTGGGTTATTATCAGCTCCACTTGTCTGTCTGTCAGTTATCATATCTATAAAGTTCATGTGTTTGTTCGTATTTTCTGAACTTTCTTTCTTATCTATTTCCTTTTGTTCTGACTGTTCTGTGCTTTTGTTTGTATTTCTATTTTTACTGTCTTGCTGTTCTATCTTTCTTTTTGCTGCTTCTCTACGAGTAACTATACATGCAATTATTTCGTCCTTAGCTATACTTTTTGTTAAGCTTTCTTTCTTATCTATTCTCAATTCTACTAACCAGTACGGACTTTCATATATTCCCGTTATTAAAACTTTATTTGATATAGGATCAAGTATGTCTATCCTTTCCTCATTTAAATATATGCTTATCCCTTTTTCTACGAATTTCCGTAAAGCCAGTAAGTTTTCAAACAGATTTTCTGTACAGATTACATTTTCAAGATTCATTAACTTATTATCATCATTAAATCCTACTATACCACCTACAATAATCGTTTGTATTAGCACATATAATTTCAATGTCACTGTTCGCTTTAATTGATTTAAAAATCAACTTAGAGTTTGACATATGTTCGGTTGCAGCAGAATCGGCTAGAAACCTAACTAGCGACTTTCCATTTCTATTTTCATTTCTATCAATATTATTTTCTAAGCTTGCTTTTAGTACATTTAACTTACCAGACTTTCTTTCATTTCCTTTTTGTTGTCTTTCGTTATTGTTGAAATTTGTTTTGCGTGCTCCTCTTCTAAAATGACTTCTCCTACTATTATCTCCTTTGGATTTAAAACGCTTACTTTCCAGTTGGCTTTCATTATAGGGATTAGGACGTTTGATACCTCTACCCCCTCCTCTGAAAAAATTCTACCTCGTCTACCTCGTCTATTATAATTTGAGTTACCGTACCTTGTACTTCCAGAGCTAGAGCCAGGGTCACCGCCTCTCCTTTTATATAGGCAGTCCTCAGCCTTATGTCCCTTGAACTTTTTAAAATGATAACACATTGTGTTGGGGTTTGTACACTCTTTTGCAAAGTGTCCTACATCTCCACAGATGTAACACTGTTCGCCTTTTATACTTTTTATAGTTTTAGCAGATGTAGCAGTAGCTTCAGGTTTTTCCTCAGCTGCCCCTGTTGATCCACATCTATCTGCTTCCTGTAGTAAAATGAAGGTTTTTAATTTCGAACAATCAATACGCACACGTTTATTATATTTGTTCAGGAATTCAATTGTTTTAATTTCAGGAGCATTATTGCATTATAAAATTCATCTCTTACTTCTTTTTCCGAAAGTTTACTTTCTCCTGGTATATTATCATATACTCTGACTAACTCTTCAAACTTGCCTATAGATTCAGAGGCATTTTCTTTATTGGGGTTATATGTCAAACTATACAATTTCCTTCTGATTGCTACAGTGGTTACATTTACTTCACTATTTTTAATCTCTTTTAATCTTTCCAAGATTTTAATGGGACCAGTCTCATCTACAATTTTATTATAGGATTCTAATTCTATTCTACTAATAACAATGTCTCTAACATGAAATCTATTCTGTTCTAATTTCTGCTCATCTACCCTATCTATTTGTTCTTTGTTTATCACATACAATAAATTCTTTGATCAAAGTTCTGAATTAAGATAGTCTGAAAAATGTTCAAACTTAGCTTAACTATTTAATTTATATTCTCTTTTCACATTATTTTCCTTATTCTAAATTTCAACTTTAATTGTTTCTTTTGAATTTACTGATTCTTTATTGTTCGTGATATCAATAACATTAGAATTTGTTTTTAATTCTAAGGTCTTCTTTTATTATGAATTTTAATTTCTACTTTCTCCTTACTATTCTTATCTATAACTTCTCTATTCATTTCGGTTGAGTGTACTACATCTTTCTCATCTATTTCGCCCACACCTTTCCATTCATTTACCTGTGTTTCCAGTGACATCCAATGACCAAATAGTATATTACGCTACGTGGGCCGAAAGTAGGCTATTCCCAGCCTGCGTGTGTGTTGCCGCCCGAGCGAAGCGAGGGCGGCAAACACGCAGGCAGGAGCTAGCATTCTTTCGGCCCGAGTAGCGTATACAATTTTTCGACACACTGCGCCGAAAGTTCGTATACTTTTATATAAAATTATGAATAAATTCAACGTAAAACGTACAGAGAAAACATACGAATATTATGGTTGTATTGGATCTGCGCATTAGACTTGTGCGCATCATTCGCATATACACTGAGCCACGTCCGTTGTACGTAACGTATAAAGAATATGCCCAACCTTATAGTTATCGCATTATTATTCTACAGTGAAACCTTAAATAAAAAAAGAAATATTCGTAGAATTGATCTTTTTTTGATTTTCATAGTTTTTTTGTAACGATATCCAGAATCATATGTACGCTTTAAGGTAAGAAAATGTTGATTTTTCTAACCTAAAAAAGGGTTTGTCTTTTAAAATTTTTAAAAACAGAATTTTTAATTTACATTGCAGGTACATATTAAAATGGCTTTGATAGACAATAAGATATTGATAAAGAAGAGGAGGTGACAATGATAAGAAACATTGAATTAGAAGGAGATTTAATTGCCAAAAATTTATTACCAAAGAAATCATGTGAAAAGTATGGGAAGGTTTATGAAGATTTTCAAAAGTGGTGTATCGAATTTAATGTGAAAACTTACACGAAACCTGCTTTATTAGTTTACTTTGATCAGTTATCAGAGAAGTTCAATCCATCGTCATTGCGGAGTCGATGGTCAATATTAAAAACTATATTGGGACTTAGAGATAATATTCGGCTTGATAATTTTTATAATTTAAAAGCATTTTTGAAGAATTTGGGAAGAGGATATAGATCAAAGAAAGCCAAAGTTTTTACTTGGTCTCAGATAGTACAATTTTTGGAAGGTAGTAATGATTTGCAATTTGTCTATCAGTAACGTGTAAAAAACTGTAATTTTTAAATATTTCATTTATCAAAACGTTTTACGTTTAAATATAAACTTTAAAATGATACTAATATTCATAACAAATATTTGATTCTTTTTCTAATAAGTAATCATACATTTGTTGGGCATTTGAAATTTGTACACCTTGTAGAGAAGCTTTTCTGACAAGTCGTTTTGCCGTTACTTCTGTACCATCACAAACACTTTTTCCGTGAGATGTAGCAAAAAAATGATATGATCTTACTTTTATTCCAAAATCTTTTTCATGATGGCATAAATTGATAAAATGATTTCTGAAAAAAAAAAGAAATAATTCTTGATTATTGTTTACATTTTTCATGAGTTTAAGGAATTGATATCATTTAAGGGTTGATTATTGTAATAATCAATTAAAATTGGTAACAATATAATTGTATAATTAAAGCTTACTTTCCTAAAATTAGACTACATAAATAACTATTTTACGCACCCATACGTACTAAGTTTTCCTTCGGATAGCTAGAATGATCCTGCGAGTCGAATTTTTTCAAGCCAATTCGTTCAAATCTTTCTTTAGAATCGCATGGTAAAGCAATTTTGGACATATACGACTCGCAAGTCCATTCCAGCTATCCGAAGAGAAATTTGGTACGTATGGATGTATAAAATAGTTATTTATATACCCGTATGGAAATAATAAATGTATAAAACCGTAGGAAAACGTATAAAAACGTATAAAAATGAACCTTTCTGTTGGTTTTTGGACATATTTTATACGGTTTTATACATTTTTATATATTTTTATAAATTTTTATACAGTTTAATACATTTTCTTACAATTCAGAAATTATTCCATGTCAACTTTGTAAAAAAGTTAATGTAATAAAACATAGGAAACCGTATAAAAATGTATATTTCTCTATATTTCCGTAGATTTTTTCAAATCTAATACATTTTTATACGGTTTTACACATTTTTATACAGTTTAATACATTTTCATACAAAATAAAAAAAAATAAATTGAAAAATAAATAAATAAATTATGTTTATAAAAACTTAATTACGTTTTTACGTTTTTTACGTTTTATAAATTCTGTAAAACGTAAAAAACCGTAAGAAATTGTATAAAATCGTTGTAAATCGTAGAAAACAGTATTAAAATGTTAGAAACCGTATGAAACCGTATTAAAACATATCAAAACGTATTAAAACCTATAAAGTTGTCCAAAAACCAATGTTTAGATCCGGTTTTATACGTTTTTATACAGTTTTGTACGGTTGTATACGATTTTGATACATGTCTTTTTTTTCCATACGGGTAGTATACTTTTAGGAAAGTAGCCTTTTGTTATATAATTATATTGCCTTCTTGTTTAATACCCGCTGGCCCCTGAAAATGACTTAACCACCTTAAAAGGGAAAATTGCTGTGTTGTTTTTATGTCAAAATTGTGCCAGTTGAGAAAAATACGATTTTTTTCCAATTATCATCAAAATTTATAATAGTAACTGAGAAGCCAAGAACTTTGTTTATTATAAAATTAATCAATTACCAGCCAAAAAACATTTTGTATTAACTTTCCTTTTCATAATGGTTAAATGAGGGTCGTTCGTTTTTCGGATGGTCCATAATTCCGAAAAGCATATTTCTGATGATCCATAATTCCGAAAAGTCAATTTTCTGAAAGTCAAATATACTGAAGGGTTAAAATTCGGAATACCATTTATCTATCGGATAAATGGTATTCCGAATTTTAAACGTTCAGTATACTTGACCTTCAGAAAATTGGCTTTCAGGAATTATGGATCATCAGAAATATGCTTTTCCGAATTATGGACCATCCGAAAAACGAACGACCCTCGGTTAAACTGCCTTCAGATCAAAGAATTATAATCCTCTCATAAATAGTTTATCATCATATTCTTATTTGTGATTTATTAAAAGAAACTACAAAAAAAAAATCAAAAATTATAAAGTAATTTCCCTCTTCCTTGTTTTTAAATTGTGTCGGAGCACCATCAGAAAAATAAATTAAGTTTTTTATCCAGAAAAATACATTTTTAATTTTAGTAAGTACTACTTCTGTAAATTTATGGACTGAGTAAGCTTAGTGTATCGTACTGTCTGAAATAACACAACAAGTTTTATGTTTCACATCATTTCCTGGTTCCTCTTTGAAATAATATGCGATGGTAAATAATGAAGCCGAAGTATTGTTCAAGTAAAATCCTTGGGTGGAATTTTGACTGATAAAAGTATAATTTTCAGCAAAATTCATAATAAATAGCTTCCTGAAAGTAGCTAATGTCTGGGTCAAATTCATGACAAAAAGCTTCCTCGGAAGATTGCAGGAACTGTTTCAGACACTTTTCAGGAAGCTTTCAAAAAGTTCCTGGAAGCTTCATATAGGCTGTGGGAATCTTCCAGTAGTCTTCCCCGAAAGACTACTGAAAGCTTTAAAAAGTACTTCTTACAAGACTTCAGAATCGATTTATGTCAGTTTGAGAATGGAAGCTTCCAGAAAGGTTCCATGAAAGCTTCCCGGCAGTACATAATGTCTAGGTCAAATTCATGAGGAGAAGCTTCCTTGGAAGATTTCAGGAACCGTGTAAGAATCCTTTCAGGAACCTTTCAGGAACTTAAGGGAGCCTCCGAAAAAATTACTGTAAGTTTCATGTAGGATGTAGGAATCTTCCAGGAAACTTTCAGGAATCTTTCGAAAAAGTTACTGAAAGTTTCAAGTAGACTATCGGAATCTCCAGTAAGCTTTCAGTTAGCTTTCAAATAAGTTACTGGAAGCTTCAGGTAGTCTGTGGGAACCTTCCAGGAAACTTTCAGGAATCTTTCGAAAAAGTTACCGAAAGTTTCAAGTAGACTTTATGAACTTTCCAGTAAGCTTTTAGTTAGCTTTCAAATATGGTTCTGGAAGTTACAGGTAGTCTGTGGGAATCTTCCAGTAAGCTTTCAGGAAGCTTTTTCCAAGTTCTTGAAAGAGGAAGTTAAAGCTATAAATATTAGAAATTCTCTATAAGTATTAACAATTCGCACATATTCTTTAGAACTTATTTCTACCTATATTTATCGCCATTTTATAATCGCAGAAAAAATTTCACATAAAATTTTTTGACCTGACCGGGAATCGAACCCACGATCCTTGGGTTACTACGCACACATGCTATCCGTTACGCTATCGCTCGCTTGAAGGAGTTCGGACATTTTCATCTAAATAAGTTACACTTTTCACGATTATTTAATTGATATTATTTTGATTATTTTATTTAAAATATTAATGCATTTCAAAAACTATATATTTAATGCGGTAAATTAAAAAATTATAGTGTCGGAATTATTATTCTGAATAAACATGTTTTTATATTTAGCATTTCATTATGTTGATTAAATAATTTATGAAAATTCTAATTGAATGGTTTAAAAAAATTCTTAGTATAGTATTTATATATACGGTGGGCCTAATAATTGTGTTTTTCCAAAAAATTGTTTAGAAATTTTTTAATTAAAAAAAAATTGTAATGTCGATAAGTAGGAATCTGCTTTTTGTCATTTTAATGCAATTTTTCAACGAGTATATCTTATGATAGTACGAATAGAATCGCTCAAAAAATTCTGAGTATAGTATTTATATATAGGAAGGACGTCAACATTGTGTTTTTCTAAATGAATGTTTGAGAGTTAATTTATCAAATAATGAAATTGGGTTTAGACTCCAGGTAGACCATTCAAGTTGAGGATTTGATAAGCTATAATAAAAAAAATGTTACTATATATTTTTCATTATATTACTTTTTTGGCCACATGGAGTCAAAAATGAACCCAATTTAATTATTTAATAATTTAACTTTCAAACATTCCTTTCGAAGAACACAATTTTCACGTCCTCTCTATACATAAATACTATATTCAGAATTTTCTTAGCGATTCTATTAGTACTATCATGAGATATGGGGGCTATCTCCAGAACTTTTAATTTTCACATTACGGCAACTTTTTATATATATCTTTTAACATAAACAATTTTCTTAATATGGCTATCAGATTTCATTCTTTATTAAAAATACAATCATTTGATTTGTTGCACGTGGGTGTGCCACGCATTGTTTAAAAATCATGCGTCTTCAAAAAATTACTTCTCAAGCGTTAACTCATTAAGAAAAGAAAAAAAAAAAGATTTTTGATAAGCACACGCTGAATTTTGAATTTTATATTACAAAAGTCATTGTAATCACTAACTTAATATTTTAGAAAAACGTAGTTCAATTGTCAAAATGATATATTTAAAATTTAATACAATTTTGATAGGATTAAGCCAAATAAGTTCGCCATTTATATTATAAAAAGAAATTTTTCGATATACTCGTAAAATGGAATTATGCTGCTTTCATTAAAAAAAAAAAAAAAAACTAAAAAACGAGTAAAGCAAGCTTTGAATAGATAAGTAAGTGCTCGAACAAAAAAATTCTTTTTTTTTTTTTTTAAACACTGAACATTAAAAGTTATAGAGATATTTTCATATACTCGGCGAAAAATTGCATGAAAATGACAAAAATGAAGATTCCTACTTATCGACATTACAATTCAAGAAACATTTGTGAAACCTGTGTGAAATATTCCGAGAATTGATAAGGCGATACATTATTACGGAAATATTGCAGAGACATTTCATTTAATTATGATATTTCACTAATAATGACGTAATATTCAACATTATATTGAAGAACTATTTTTCCATAATTCTATAAATGTTTTTTAATTATTTCGGAAACATTCCGAGAAATGACAAAAGCGATACATTGCGGAAATCTTAAAGATAAATATTTCATGATATATTTCACTAAAAGCGACGTAAACTTCTCCATCAAATCGAAAAATGATTTATTTGTAAATCAAGAAACGTTTTTAAAATATTCCAACCTGAAACGATAAGGCGATACATCGCAGAAATATTACGAAGAAACCTTTCATAAAATATTATACCTCCAAACTTTAATTGTATATTATAACCTCCAAATTTTTGTATTGTAGCAATAAACAAACAAATACAATCCAAGTTTCAATAAATAATATTGAATAAATATGCGGTTATTTATTGCATAGGCATTGTTCGTAAAAGAATTAATAAAGTCAAAGAATAGTGGATAAATATTTATTTTTTATTATTAGTCAACGTAATATAGACAGATCGAAATGCATCGGAACGTACTGAGCTTCAATCAGAGAATGAATCTTTTTTGTTCTTTTTTTGTTATGTTTAAAGTCAAACGGTGCTATGGTAACCCTTTAAAAGAAGCCCTTTGTCTCAGCCGACCAGAACGTCTACAAGCGCGCCTCTTCGCGCCTGTCCCGTGGTCTCTCTTCATCAATTTAAAAAATTGGTTAAGAGACAGCTGTGGCCCCGAATGAAAATTCGTGCACGCGGTCGGTAACTCGTAATTTGAGACCAAGACAGAGTTTTGAAGAAATTATTTAAAAGAAAACCTCTAATTATTTATGTATATATATGTTTGTGTATAAAAGTGAATTTCAATACGAACGGATTTACAAATTGGTTTCGTAACCGGCATAATATAATAAAGGCAAAGGAAGAGCGCGCGCAGCGCGCCTGAACGTTCTCGATTTTCAAAATAAGATGATTATCAGACGATCTATGAATCTATGAAGCTTCCAAGTTGGAACCTTCCGCGAAACTTCCAGTGCTGATCTTCTGTAAACTTTTATGTAAGCTTTCTAAAAGCTTCCCCGTAAATTTCAAGTTGCATTTTACCGCAGCACTTTTGGAACCTTCTTGTCAGCCTTCCCTAAAACTTGCTAATAGCTTCTTAGGAATGTTACTTTAGAACCCTTTTGAAAGCTTCCATTATATCCTTAAGCCAGCTATTTCTTATATTATGTTAGGAACCCTGCTTGAAATACTTCCTGGAGTCTTCCATCAAAATTTTCCGCAAGGTTGAATTGGAACTTCCATACAAAGCTTCCTGGACTGTATTTCAAAAACTTCCCGCAAGCTTTACATCTAATTTAACTTTCGATCTTCCTAGAAGCTTATTGTTAGCTTCCAAGAGCCTTCCGCGAACCTTCCGATTTCAGTAATGGTTTATGTAAACTTCGTGGAAACATTCACGTAAGTATTGAGTAACATTTCACCGTAGCACTTTTGGACCCCTTCTGTTAGTCTTTCCTAACGCTTTCGGCATGGAAGCTTCCTAAAAAGGTTACTCCTGAATCCACTCGGAAGCTTCCGGTATAACTTTAGACCAGTTGCTTTATTGTATGTCAGGTATCTTTCATGAATACTTCCTAGAATTTTCCATGAAAGCTTTCCTCAAGGTAGAATTGGAACTTCCATGGGAAGCTTCCTGGAATGTATTTCAAAAAGTTCCCGCAATCTTCATATGTAATTCAACTTTTGTTCTTCCCAGAACGTTTATGTTAGGTTTCAAGAGCCTTCTGCGAAGCTTCCAGTGTTCATTTCAGTAATCGTTTATGTAAGGTTCATGGAAACTTTCTCGTAAATTTTGAGTAACATTTCACCCTAGCACTTTTGGAACCTTTCTGTTAGTCTTTCCTAACGTTTTATGGAAGCTTCCTAAAAAAATTACTTCGGAGTCCACTCGGAAGCTTCTGTTATAACTTTAGGCCAGTTACATTTATGTATTTCAGGAACCTTCCTTTAGTACTTCCTAGAATCTTCCATGGAAGCTTTCATCAAAGTTTAATTGGAACTTCCAGAGGAAGCTTTCTGGAATATATTTCAAAAGCTTCACGTAATCTTTATATGTAATTTTACTTTTATTCTTCCTAGAAGCTTTATGTTAGCTTCCATGAGCCTTCCGCGAAGCTTCCAGTGCTCGTTTCAGTAATCGTTTGTGTAAGCTTCGTGGAAGCTTACTCGTAAGTATTGAGTAACATTTCACCGTAGCACTTTTGGAACCTTTCTGTTAGTCTTTCCTAACGTTTTCTGGAAGCTTCCTAAAAAGGTTACTTCGGAATCTAGCCGGAAGCTTTCGTTATAATTTTAGGCCAGTGCCTTTATTTATATGTCAGGAACCTTGCTTGAATACTTCCTAGAATCTTCCATGAAAGCTTTCCTCAAGTTTTAATTGGAACTTCCAGAGGAAGCTTCCTGGAATATATTTCAAAAGCTTCACGTAATCTTTATATGTAATTTAACTTTTATTCTTCCTAGAAGCTTTATGTTAGCTTCCAGGAGCCTTCCGCGAAGCTTCCATTGCTCATTTCAGTAATCGTTTATGTAAGCTTCGTGGAAGCTTCCTCGTAAGTATTGAGTAAAATTTCACCGTAGCACTTTTGGAACCTTTCTGTTAGACTTTCCTAACGCATTCTGGAAGCTCCCTAAAAAGGTTACTGCGGAATCTAGCCGGAAGCTTCCGTTATAACTTTAGGCCAGTGGCTTTATTTATATGTCAGGAACCTTGCTTGAATACTTCCTAGAATCTTCCATGAAAGCTTTCCTCAAGTATTAAATGGAACTTCCAGAGGAAGCTTCCTGGAATATATTTCAAAAGCTTCACGTAATCTTTATATGTAATTTAACGTTTATTCTTCCTAGAAGCTTTATATTAGCTTCCAAGAGCCTTCCGCGAAAGCTTCCAGTACTTATTTTCGATAATCTTCTATGTAAGCTTTTTGGAAGTTTCCGTAGAGTTTCCATGTAATATTTCATAGTTAGGTATTTGAAACTTTTTCTGTTTCCTGCCTGGAATCTTTCCGGAAGCTTACTTAGAAATCTTCCAATGTAACCTTCGTGAAAGTTTTAGTTAGCTTCCTGGAAGGTTTCATTAACCTTCCACTGCAAGCTTTCTTGGAACTTTCTTCCGGAACCTTTCATGCCATGTGGGAAGGAAGCATACAGAAGCATCAATAACTTCTTTATAATTAATATTTGATGTTATAGCCGATAATTACAGTTTTACATTTTGATGAATGTAACATACACATATGTTGTGAGTACCTAGTTCTTCAGCAAATACACATTCTTTCTGTCTCATTTGACTAAAAAATGCTAAACAAAGAATAGTTTCGTGACAACTGTCTTTAATCCAATTTTTATATAAATCTGATAAATCATAAAACAAAATTCTCTTTTGAACTATAATAGACGATTCACCACTTTTTATCGTCACACATTCTTTCATTCCACTACACATTATACTATTTGAATCATCTCAATAATAATCATTGATTGATTTTTCAGGAAAAACCTGAAGATAATTTTTTTGTACATCTACCTAAAGTACCTAGAAAGAAATTATATTAATATTAACTATGATGAGCCATATTTGATTTCAATAGAAGAAGTTCTTTGATAAAAACGAACATGTTTAATTTCACATAAAATTTTATGTATACTTGAAATATAAAAAAGTTTAGTTTTATAAAAATTGAAAAAGACACCTATGCGTACAAAGATTTGCACTTTGAAACATATCATATGGATGGTACTTCACGAAGGGTTATTTTTATTGGTGTAATTCTCGTTTTTTTAATTTAATAAAAAAAATTCCCCTATATTGTACAACTTGCATCAATGTTGTAACAATATTGTTAGAATATAAAATAAAAATTCGAACTAAAAAATTGCAATGGAAAAACAGAAATCATTGGTTCGCAACAATATCGTCTCAGGGTTGCATACATGTTTACTAACCGACAACCTTACTTTTTCGTTTCTTCGCTTCCGTATACATATAATTCGTACGTTTAAAATACTGACCCTGGCGCAAGAAAAAACTGTACCTTTCTGTACCTTTCTGTACATTTCCGTACATTTCCGTACATTTTTGTACATTTTTGTTACTTAAGAGACTTTTGTACAGATTTGTACAGTTATGTACAGAAATGTACAGAAATGTACAGGAATGTACACGAATATACGGTAATGTTGACAAATAAAAATCAAAGTTTATTTATAATATTATAAAAAATGTGTTGTTAGTATTGAATTATTTGATATTAATTACATCCAAATATATATTTTGAGTCAATACATATGGACAGATGTGGTAAACGGATGAAATGATTTTTGCATGCCCATGTGACTTTAATTTTGAGCTACTTTGTCGACATTGACTTAATAACATATCCTACAATAATAGAATAACATAAAAACCTCACTACCAATTCAATTATTATAACATCAATCATATTTGTCTACTTTGGAATCATTATCATTTTTAAACTGAGAATAAATTTATTGTGCATATTAGTAAAATGTAACATATAAAGGCGATTTGGATCATCACAGATAAGTATACTTCAATGGCGCAGATGGTAAAGGGTCGGCTTAGTAATCTAAAGATTGTGGGTTCGATTCCCAATGACAATTGGATTTTTTTTTAATTATTTTTTTATAATTTTATTGCTTTGTCCGACCCTTATCCAATTCAATTTCCAAATATAAATATAATATTTTATTAATTATTAAAACTTTTAAGGATTTTTAAGTATTTTTTTATATTATTCCTTAGAATTGTACATGTCTGTACATTCTTGTATAATTTTGTATATTTGCACACATTTCCGTACATTTCTGTACATTTCTGTACAAATCGGTACAAATTGGTACAAAAGTCTCTTAAGTAATAAAAGTGTATAGAAATGTACAGAAATGTACGGAAATGTACGAAAATGTACATAAATGTACAATAATGCACAGATAGCTACGGAAAAGTACCGAAATGTACAAGTATGTATGGAAATGTACTGAAGTACACAGAAATGTACAGTTTTTTCTTGCGTCAGGCGAATAACAGTTTCTAATTTCCAATGATCTGGCAATAAAGTTAACAAATTTATTTTTTCATCAACAGTTTTGCATGTATCCCATTTACATTTAACATTTGAAATTATATTATTAAACCACAAACTTTCGTTACGTATTTATTTTACGTTAAATTCTCAAATGTTGGTAATTGAACACCATGCGTTTATTCAAAGACTTCTGTAACTTCATTAACAACAATTTGCAGGATTTCAACACCTTTATTCACTGAACTTTCATCATTTAACTTCTTGCGTTCGATAGGATTTACATCAAAAGTATTTAATATCGTATCGAGACGTCTTTTTTTGTGGCTGCATGATTCAAAATCTGACTCAGGTGTGTTTTTGCATTGTTACGATTCATTAGATTCACTTGAAAACTGTTGAGAGTCAGAATTGTGCGATACAGATGCAGATGCAGATGCATTTCTTCTCTTTATGTATTCTGTAATAAGATTTAATTTGAGTTTTACATACACTGCATATTTTATGTTGACATCTAAATAATACATTGTGAACATCTTTTAAATATTGTATATATTCTAATGTTAAAAATTCTAATCCGTCAAAAATTTTAGACCTATGTCTTTTATATGGACTAATACAATATGTAAGTTCTCCTTTAAAATTATCAATTTCTTTTCGAAATCTAGCCAAACAATTTTTGCAAAGTTTTTTCCTTCGTATAACATTAATTTTATAAACAATCATGAATTTTTCTGATAAATTTATCTTAATTTCTGTTAAATTAGTTCTAATAATTTTGTTGTGTATGTTCCTCGAATCACAGCACTTTCTTTCGAACAAACTTGAATAATAGTTGACAAATTTATAATAAAGATGACTACAAACTGTTTGATTTTCTAAGTCTTTTAGATTAGGTATTCTTAAATAAAGAAGTTTAACATCTTCTTCTTTAAGATCTTCAAATTTATTAATATCCTTTTGTTCTGTTAAACTTTCCAAATGACAATCTTCGTTTAAACGTATACCAGTACCACATTTCACTGGAGTTTCCATGATAAAAACTTAAATTGTTTTTATTTATTTATTTATTTATTTAATCAATAAACTGGCTATGAGCCCAAGGTACAAAATAATAATTACATTTGGTGAAAACAGTAGCATGTGCTAACGCATTAAATGACTTAATATTAATTAAGTGGTTTGTAAAAATTCTACAACGCATACATGGTTTATATAATATAACGAATTTGTATATCTACAAACATATTAACAAAGATAATTTAGTTAATTTAGTTAAATAAGTTAATTAAGTTAATTAAGTTAATTACTCAGCAGAACAAATTGACCTGATGGTACGCTTGAATACACTAATTGCTTGAATCGAACGTAAATTTTGGGATAGCGAGTTCCAAACTCGGCGCAATCTAGCGATAGGAGAGTTGAACGCATAGTTGGTTCATGTGAGTTTTCTTTTATAGGTCGAGGATTACGAATTTGATATGATATGTCTCTATTTGTAAATAGTGACTTCAGATCAGGGCAATCGATAAGTTCCATAATAATCTTGTAGGTACATGTAAGATCGGAGAAATTAAAAAGTGATTTAACTTAAATTAAGTGTTAAGGGGGCTAGACACCTTTTTTCTCTGAAATAAGAAGTCACATTTTAATACATAAATGTAAACTAATTATTTCATACTTTTTACATATAATAGTGGGTATATTTACCTTACCTTAAAACTTTCTTCGCTGGGCCTTTTATATGGTCCAGAACCATAGTCATCGATGAAACAAGTTTTTTCACTATCCGTAAGCTTTGAAATTTTCCTGTGGATGGATTGACTTCAGATTTGAACTAAATTACTCCTGAATAGTATAATTCTCATATGAATGTAGGGATTTTTGATCTAATGAGAAAAAAAAAATTGTGCTGTTTTTGAAGAATTTTTTTTTTAATTTTTTAAAATTTTTTATATTTTTTCATAATTTTTCTGATGTAAAAATTTTTTCCGACATTTAATCCTAAATCCCTACACTCATATGAGAATTATACTATTCAGGAGTAATTTAGTTCAAATCTGGAGTCAATCCATCCACAGGAAAATTTCAAAGCTTACGGATAGTGAAAAAACTTGTTTCATCGATGACTATGGTTCTGGACCATATAAAAGGCCCATCGGAGAAAGTTTTAAGGTAAGGTAAATATGCCCACATTTATATGTAAAAAGTATGAAATAATTAGTTTACATTTATGTATTAAAATGTGACTTCTTATTTCAGAGAAAAAAGGTGTCTAGCCCCCTTAACTCAAATGTCTCCATTAACGGCTGATAATTATGATCAAAGAATGACATTGGGGTATTTGTTTTTATCGAGCAATATCTCAACAGCTTATGCTGGATAGATTCCAGTTTTTTTAATGCTTCCTTGGTTGTGGATGACAAAACTACTGAGTCATAAGTAACAGTGGGCAGTACGAGGGATTTGTATAAGGATATTAAAGATTTGGCTGATCTGAAATTCAGTGTAGTCCTTTTTAAAAAGCCAAGGATTCTAAGTGATTTGGCGATAATAGCGTCAATATGCTAGTTAAACGATAGCGCGGAATAAAAAAGAATTCCTAAATCCTTAACATCAGACTCTGTTCACATTAGTTTGATTGAGAGTGTAGCAGAAGAACGTGGGAACTTTTTTCCGATGAAAAGATGTGCAATTACACTTTAAAGGAATAATGGTGAGCCCGTTGGCCTCGGATCATTTGTTAATGTTATTGAGATTTTCCTGTAGACGTAGCGCATCCGACACCGATTTAACTACACAGAAAAGTTTAACGTCGTCTGCATAAATTAAGCAAGGAGCAAAACGAATGCAGTCTGTGAGATCATTAATAAATATAGTAAAAAGAATTGGGCCCAGGTGTGAGCCTTGACTAACTCCAGACGGGCATAAAATCCCTTGAGATAGACAGTCCATGATTCTCACAAATTGCGTTCTATCAGATAGGAACGATCGGAGCCACTTATGTAAATTTCCACGTATACCAATATTCCAGACTTTCTGAAGGAGTTTGGAGTGCGAAACAGAATCGAACGCTTTAGAAAAATCAATATATAACGTGTAACCTGTCACGTTCTGAAGACCTGTCGTTGCGTCCGTAGTCCGTGTCAGATTAGGATTTTTGTAGGACCGAGTCTAATCTGCGCATACCGTCAGGAGAATCTCCCAGGCGTCGTCGGTGCGCATAGGTGCGCCATGCACTGTATGCCGCGGACTTGGCTCCGTGGGGAGGATGTAGGGAAAATATTGGTTTTTTAGGAATAAATCGCCTGTTCGCTACACGCCTTGCGTTGTGCACCGGCGGGGCTCCTCAATTCCCCTATGGCCTCATATTCGGCAGAAGGATGGGATAGGATGCGTTCAACCGTCTGCTGAGCGCCTTGCGTTGCACAGCGGCGGGTCGAGACGTATGGTCAGTAGGACTGCCGAAACGAGAGTGCCTCTCCAAGCTCGCACTGTACAATCGTTCGCTCTCTCGAAAAGGGGAAGATAGAGAGTCTAGGAGAGGGGAGTAGTGGCTAACTAACTTGTGCGTGCGGAACGCACAGATAAGCCGCGCGTCGCCTCCCTCCTCGCGCACTCATGCGGAGTAGTGGGAATACCCGTCGTTCTTCCTCTATCTCTCTCTCGGTGATGATACTCTATGATCTAAGTGATAGATGTGCGCATGCTCGCGTGACCCGCTCACGCCTTAGCTGCGCGAGCTGAACTGTTACATCGCCCCCCTCGAACAAAATTGAATGAAATAGAAATTTTGTTCGATTCGGTAAAGTCCAGATGAGCGTAAACGCATATACAAATAATATTATTTTATTCATTATTTTTTTTTTTTTTAAGTCGTGCTATACAATCGACTACAATATTAAATAATTGAATTTTAAATTGTAAATTTGTCCCCCTAATTGAGCCAAACTTACCTAAAAAATTTACATTTTTTCTATTTTATTTATATTATTTTTATTTTTATTTATCTACATAATCTCGTTAAAGCGGAAAAAAAGAGAAAGAAAAAAAAATATTCACTATATTAATCTTATGCTCTAATCCCTTTTGTACGTTTTTTTTAAGGATGAAATGACGAAAACATTGAATATTTTGAAATGCCTTATTTTATCTTATTTTTATTTTCGGCATTCTTTAACCATATATCTACATCTTCGATATCCTCCAGCACATCATCCTTGTTCGTTGCAATACCTTTGCTCTTTATCTTTTTTTGTTCTAAATCCGCGGAACAAATTAAAAAAGAAAATAAAACCGGATTAGACTTCATACTTTCCTATTTGTCACTGTGTGTTTGTGTGTGTTTGTGTGTGTTACCTTGACATCTTGGCTCTTCGGTCAGTCGCTTTTTTCGAGCCTTAATCACTGTATTTGCTATTCGGGCCCTTTCCATTTTTTTAGTTCTTCTCTCCCTCGGCGTCTGTGTCGCCTTTGACTTC
Source organism: Torymus aiolomorphi (assembly GCA_036365515.1). Taxonomy (NCBI): domain Eukaryota; kingdom Metazoa; phylum Arthropoda; class Insecta; order Hymenoptera; family Torymidae; genus Torymus; species Torymus aiolomorphi. Next base: position 235,941,237 of record CM070874.1, on the reverse strand, counting down.
TTACCCAGCATTGGGCTTGTCTGGGTATTTCTGCCCTCATCCCACCAACCAAAGTTTTCTGGCCGGAATTGATACTTGGGTGATATTCGTAGTTCGGCATCGTCCTCCACCTGTTCTCTCCGGTGTACCTGCTTTGTCGAATTGGCTTGTGATGTTGGGCCCGTTTGCGTTGCACTATTTAACAACTGCACTAATCCAGTGTCCGTTTGAATAGAGCTGTGATATTTGCAGGTTGTCATTTTTGTTAGTATATTACTCGGTGTGCTCCTTGAAAAGGCTACTGGCCGACTGATCTCCAAGTGTCAAAAGTTTTGTGACTGATATATTTAGAGTGTTTGTATTTGTTTTTGTGTGTGTGTGTCTATGTTTGTGTATGTGTATGTGTGCTTGCCCTCGCGTCTCTTAACTCTGTTTACTTTTGTAACCTTTTCACCTTTCTTTCATAATATTCCGTGTCTTCGTCACCTCGTCTTATATATATTTAACTATGTACATTTCAAATTTTACATTTTAGTACGAGCTTGGATTCTATATTTTTTTTTTATTTTTTACATTTCTTATTTTTCAATTACAATATTTTCATTACAATAACATTTTAATTACAATTTCTTTTCGAAATAAGGTTTAAAATTTTTCATATGGAATTGACCTTTCTCCTTTCCCTCGTTAATTATAATGATATAAGTATCTTCCGCAACCTTTTTCTATATTATATATGGACCTTCATAAACATCGAAAAATTTCTGCACCTGCTCCTTTTCCGAGCTCGAGACATTCGAAGATTTTAACAAAATTTTTTCTCTTATCTCATAAACTTTATGAATTCTATTTTTATTCTTTTTATTTGCCCTTGTTTGTACTCGCCCGTGCATCCTCTCTCTAGCCAAGAACAGTCTTTTCTCGTAAGGAATATCATCGGTGCTTTGCACTTTCATATATTTCTCCCAGACTCGTGTGGGTTTTTTATTAAAATGTACTTGTAGTGGAGTGTAACCCGTAGTTTCGTGGTGAGTTTCATTTATGATTTTCATTACTATTTCCGTATATCTCGCCCACCCCTTATGCGCTTGTTGCGTATATACGCGAAAAAATCTTCCTAGCTCTCTATGTATACGCTCTACTATAATCGTTTGGGGATAACGTACTGATGAGAAAATCGTTTTTATTACGTTATCTCTTGTCCCTCCATTTCTTTGACATAAACTGTGTTCCATGGTGAGTCATTATTGAAACTGGTTTGCCAGGTTTAATTATATAATCTTTAAATATTTCATTTATTACTGCTAATGTATTAGCTTTTTTATCTTGTAAATTACCACGTATTTTGAGAAAACATCTATTGTTGATAGTATATAGTTTACCCCGCCTACCAAAGTCGAAAGAGGACCATAGAAGTCTATTGATAGAATTTCGTTTGGTTTATTTACCAGTATCGGTTGTACTAATTCATCGTATCGAATTGTTAAATGTTTGGATCGTTGACAAATTTCGCACGGTTTCAATATTTTCTTTATTCTTTTAAACATTTTCGGAGCGAAAAACGATTCATTTATTATTTTAAACGTTTTATACGATCCTATGTGGCCGTATGCCTCGTGAATATCGGTTACGAATGGTATTAAAATTCTGTCCGGCATTACTACCTTATTTACTGTATTTGTTGTTTTATATAATAAATCATTTTGAATTTTGTAATTATTCACTATCGATTTATCTTTCTTTTCTAATCTACTCGTATCTTTTATTTTTGACAATATTTGTCTGCTTTTTGCGAGTTAACTAAGATTTTATTAATTTAATTGTTTCTTTTTTTAACTCAATTTTATTTATAGCCCTTATAATGATATCAGTATCATTTTTTAAGTTTGAGTTTGGATGCATTTGCTTAAATAGTCCGCACTAGAGTTTCTCTTACCCTCAATGTGCTCGAGTTCAATATTAAAATCCTGGATTGATAAACTCCAGCGTATCATTCTCGCGTTGTTAAATCTACTCGTGTTTAAAAATGTAATTGCCTGATGATCCGTTCCAAAAACTATCTTTTTTGCACCTTTTAAGTATGACTCTAATTTATTTAATGCCCATACCACGGCGATTAATTCTTTTTCAGAGGTAAAATAGTTAATTTCGCTGCCTTCTAACGTGCGACTAACAAAACAAACTATTTGCTCTTCTTCTTTCTCATTTAACTGTGACAAAATCGCGGCAACTGCATAATTACTCGCGTCGGTCGTAAGAATGAATGGCTTATCTTTGTCTACATACGCTAATATCATGCAGTTATCAAAAGCACAAATTATTTTATGAAGAGCTACTCAATGATATTCCTGCCATTTATATTTGACATCTTTTCTTGTTAATTTTAATAGAGGAATTGTTAATTCTGCATAGCTATTTACAAATCTAGAATAAAAGTTTCCAAAACCTAAGAATGATTGAATTCCTTTTAAATTTATTGGTTCCCGAAAACATTTTATTGAAGTAATTTTTTCTGGATCCGGAATTATGCCGTCTGGCGTTAATATATATCCCAAGAATTCTATACGCTCATGACAGAATATTGATTTTGCAAAATTAAAGGTAATATTGTGATTTAATGCTCTTTGGAAAAGTAACTCCAAATGTTCTAAATGTTCTTCGAACGTGTTTGAACGCGCGTGCACATCGTCTACAAACGTTAATAAAAAGTGCTGTAAATCAGCCGTTACATCTCCGAATGCACGAATCAATACCGCTGGACTAGTTTTAATTCCGAAAGCCGATACATTCAATTCCATTACGCGATTTAAAATCATGAATGCCGTATATTGTTTACTTTCCTCCGACAAACTGATCTGCCAATAGCTACTTGTTAAATCCAAACTTGACATAAAGGGTTTTTTTGTGCACTTAAGTAAAATTTCCTCTACTGAAGGTGGAGACTCATAATCGTCCATAAGTTTTTCATTTAATTTTCGACCGTCTAAAACCAGTCGTATATCATCCTTTTTCTTTGGAACAACTAATATTGGGCTTATATAATTACTCTGATAAGGTCTAATGATACCTAATTTCAACATTTTATTAATTTCTTTTTCTACTTTCTCTCTGTAATAAATTGGTACCGGGTATGGTTTTGAAAAAAACGGTGTATCGTCTTTTAGACGTAGCACATGAGTATAATTGTTAATTAACCCCGGCCTTTTTAGAAATACGGGTTTATATTTTATTATTAACTTTTTCAAAGTTTGTTTTTGTTCGATTGATAATATGTCGCTTGTATTAATTTTTTGTTCGATCTCATCAATAGTGACATCGAACTCATTGTCGACGTAATCCTGGAATTCAAGGTCCTCGTTTGAATGTAGTGATTTACGGTAATTTTCGCCATGAAGACATTCAGTAATCTGAAACCCAAGATCTGTCTTTGAATTTAATGATTTATGGTCATTTTTGCCATCAAGACATTTAATAATATTCAAAGTAGAATATTGTTTTAAATCAATTATGCTAACTATATTATACGATATCGACTCTGTTTTATTATTTACCGTAATCTTTATATTTTTTACCTAAGTGTTAATTATCATTTTTAATTTTTCTTGGGAATCAATCCCGATTATACATTCTATTATTAGCTTTGGAACCATGATATATATTAAATTAATTTTCAAATCATTTATTTGAGTAGGTATCATCACCTATAATTTTAAGCCTGCCGATTTATTTCCTGTCGCTGCTTTAATTAATTTTGCCGCATAATTGTAACGTCGGACATGATTTGAAATATTCTAAATTCTCATTGTACAATTTTTCTGATATAGCCGTTACTTCGCTACCGGTGTCTATTAATGAACTAACCATTTTTCCATTTAATGAAATATTTATATCTGGACACTGCGAATATTCAGTAGTTTCCTCAATAGGATCAATACCAAAAGCTAAATCCTCTTTAACATCTATCAAAGCAGCTGACAGTAACTCAATTTTATTAGGAAATTTATGCGCAGTTGCATCTCGAGAATTTTTTATTTGCGTATTTTCCGAGTTAGGAGGTGTAAATACCTCTAGTTTTCCATTTTCGGAGTTGACATCATTGCTTCTACCTGTATACCGAACACATCTATGTCCTCATGGGACTTTTGTCCGACTTTATTACTCACAGGAGGCGTGTGCTTTTCCGTATCTAGTTTCGGAGTTTTATTTTTATGGTGAATTTGAGTAGCGTTTACATTTCGCGTATGCCATTGTTTTCTTAGTTGATTTTCACTTATGTTTTGATTTGGATTTTTATTTTGAGAGTAATTTTCGCTTTCCATAGATATGCTATATAACTGTGGAGACAAATCTAGTGATCTACGAGACTTAGCCATTTTGAGGAATTCTAATTTACAATAATGGTAATTTAAGAATTTGAGTTGTCACAATATTGTGACCAATTAAAAATAACTGCAAAATTTAATTTTTTAAATTTCCAATAATTTTATCGAATATCATTTTTCAAAATTACAATTATTCGAATTCACATTACCTTTATCTGGGATAAGCTTATATATGCTACTTTATTTCAGAAAAGTACTTAAAAAAAATATTATGTATGAAAATGATAGACACAATGTGTAATTAGCTTAAGGCAGCTTACAAGTGTGTACAACACCTAGTGTTTGTCACCACATAGTAGGTAGTGCGCGTTTGTTATGATCGTGACCTACGCTCGCGGAGCACGGTTAACACGCAACATACCAAAGGAATTTGCTTACGCTGATATTTCATTTCAAAATTTTAATTTCATATCCAAATTTTACTCGTGATAGAATATTATTTCTACTTGTCACCACTAGTGAAATTTAACTCTTTCTATTTATCCAAGTTACCCTAATCTTTCTCATCATTTTTTTTTTTTTTTTTTTTTTTTTTTTTTAGTTTTCATAAATTTCCCTTAATATTATTTGGCTTAAGTAGAATTATCCTAACTCCGATTAACTTTTTCTTAATTTAATTTCAAATTTTCTAATTTACTTGTGAGAGCCTCGATATCGCTTTCGCGCTCTCCTAAACGTCGTTTTAGTTTCTTGTATTTTCCAATCGTAAACGCGGATAATTTGCCCACGTGCTTTCCTATTTTACGTTGTTTCCGCGCCATTCATAGGACTTTATTCGTAATACAATTATTAAAATCTGATATTCTCTTATTTAATAATTCTTGTTCTTTTAATTTCTTTTCTAACTCTATTACCCTATAGACCAATCTCGATTCCGCGAACACCGGATGCACGTCGGGAATCATTATTTTGCTATCCTACCTATTTAGAAAAATTTACTTATAAAATAAATTCAATTACGAAAAGAATAAATGCCCTGTGAAATAAGTAAGTACACTTAAGGCATTGGAATAGAAACCGCGCATTTGTTATGCTTCCTGATCTACGCTCGCGAAGCACGGTCAACACGCCACATAGCAAAGGAATTTGTTTATTTTGGAATTACCGATTTACGTTCAAATTCTATCTTTCGCAGATTTTCCCTTAATATTTTAACTTATCTGTTTCAATTTTGAGCACAATATTGGAATTTTTACATTCACGTATGAGAGAAAACTGTTTTATAATTAGAGAGCTTTAATGCTATTTTCCTTTTAAGGTATATTTAATTAAACCTCTTTACCACTTTAACGTTTTATTCCTGCACGAAACTAATCACTTTCTCCTGCCCCTTGCGTAAATCATGCTATTATGATGTCACTCGGGTCCCTGTTCGGGCACCATGTTGTAACCTGTTACGTTCTGAAGACCTGTCGTTACATCCGTCGTCCATGTCAGATTAGGATTTTTGTGGGACCGAGTCTAATATGCATACCGTCAGGAGGATCCTCCAGACGTTGTCGTTGCGCATAGGTGCGCCTTGCACTGTATGTTTTTTAGGAATGAATTGCCAGTTCGCTACACGCCTTGCGTTGTGCATCAGCGTGGCTCCTCAATTCCCCTATGGCCTTAAATTCGGCAGAAGGTAGGGATAGGACACATTCAACCGTTCGCTGAGCGCCTTGCGTTGCACAGCGGCAGGTCGAAACGTGTGGTCAGTGATACTGCCGAAACGGGAGTGCCTCTCCAAGCTCGCACTGTACAATCATTCGCTCGTTCGAAAAGGAGAAAATAGAGAGACTCTAGGTGAGAGGAGCACTGGCTAACTAACTTGTGCGTGCGGAACACACAGATAAGCTGCGCGCCCCCTCCCTTCTCGCGCACTCATGCCGAGTAGTGGAAATACCCGTCACTCTTCCTCACGACTTAGCTGCGCGAGCTGGACTGTTACAAACGAATCAGCTTGAGAATTCTCTTTGGTACATTGTGATACGTAGTTAGAAAAAAGGAACAGATTAGAGATTGTTGAACGCCCTTTTATAAATCCATGTTGTTCTATGACAATTCTAGTAAATACAAAATGAGAAATTTGTCTAGCTACTAGTTGATCAATCATTTTAGAAAAGTAACTAAGAATGGATATTGGCTTATAATTTTAAATGTTTTGCTTATCTCCCTTCTTATATATAGGATATAAGTAGGCTGATTTTCATAACTTGTAAAAAGAGCCAGCGCCAATAAATTTATTGTAAAGAGCGAGCAATAGTACAACGATCGGAAGACAGCGCTTAATAAAGTACGGAGGGATTTGATCTGGCCCCGATTTCGTACTATCCTCTAAGTTATTTATCACAGCATAAAGACCATTCGCCGACACAGTGAAGTCATCTAACGTAGTCTCACAATCAATTAATTCTATATCATCGAATGCCATGTTCGTATAGACTGAGCAGAAGTGATCAAAGAAGAGCTTAGCTAAATGTGTCTTGCTTGTTGCCGTACAATCATGTAAAAACATACTCGATGGTAGCCGATTATTACTCTTCAATTTGTTCACAAAGCCCCAAAAATGCTTAGGATTGCGCGACGAGTTCAACTCCACATTTTCGACATAAACTCTATAACATGCTCGTGATAATCTGATACAAGCTGCATGTAGACTCTTGAACTCAATATAGTCAGAAAGCAATCCTGAGCGCTTCCACCGAACGTGGGCTCCCTTTTTGTCATTGACTAGACGCTTTAGCTCGGGCGTAAACCATGCAGGAAAAGTGTTTGGGCGACTGGAAGACTTTGGTACAAAGTTATCTATTATTGAATAAATGCGATTATAAAATCGATCCACACATTGGTCAATATCTGAGTCACTTAGAATATTCACCCAATCAGTGTCCTACATGGCTTTCACAATATTTACATAATCAGCTTTGGTGAAATTCTAACTATTCTTAAAATTATCACAGTAAAGGTCAGTAGATACTGGCACGTGAAAATGACCAGATATGTGGTATTGATCCAGTGGGAGAAGGTCCTGATTGATGTCTAGGAGTCTCACTGATGTGCATGTGGCAAACAGCAAGTCCAGAGAGCAATTCTTCTGCGGGTGATCAGCAAACAATTGGTGTAGATTAAGATAAGACATTATCTGCTGGATAGAATTTGTATTGGTACGCTGAGCTGGAGGTGCATACTCCAGAAAATCATATGTGAGAGGCTCATTTTTCCATTTAATACCTGCCATGTTGAAGTCACCATAAACATGAAATTTATAACGAGCGTTCAATAGTGAGATCTCCTCAAGACGCTTAGTGAAGTCAACAAACAGCATCGCGTTGGAGTTTGGTGGCAGATAGATAGCAGCAATGAAAAATAGCATACTATGAAACTTGAGTTCCAAAAATATCACCTCACATTCTGACGAAATCTCTAGCTGCCTCACTTTTATTGAGTTTTGCACTGCAATTAGAACTCCACGGGCCCGCTGAGCACGAACACTTTGTCACATCTGAATATATTATAAGATGATCATCCGAGCTCAGACGAGTGAATGTGTGGCTTTAGCCAAGTTTCAGTGAAGATTATAATGTGAGGCACTGTTCCAAGCTGTTGTACACCAGATCTTAGAGCACTCAATTTATTACGGAATGTGCATTTTGGTAGTAGATGTAAAAACTCTTATTATTCATTTCCATCTGTGACTCGAAAATTATTTGAGGCATAATTTGACGCATTAGCCTTGACTGCAGTAGGGATCCCACTTATGTATTTAACCTGAAGTGGATCGTCTGGTTTATCTGCATTATGCTGATCAACCTTTTACTTAATTTGAGACAAGTGCTTCCTTTATAAAGCAGTTTTATCTGAAGAAACACTTATACCTTCTGGCAGAAATTTGCTATTGCGCATAACACTTGAAACCTCACTGGGCGATGCAAGTTTAACTAGTACTGGCCTTGGAGACGAGGAGGCAGGGTCTAATTTACCTAGCCTGCGCACCTGTAGATTATTCCTGTTGACTTTATCGAACTTCACCATACATTCACTAACCAACTGCGTGTCCGCAAGAGCTGAGTAAAGGTTTGGTTCCACCAAGTTATAGAGAAGAATATTGCAAGCTCTAGACAGCTGATCCCTTGCCTCTTGAGCATAGACTATGGAGCTAGTTGTAGAGTCAGGTATCTTTTGCTCCAAAATATCAACTCTGGAGGTTAAATTCACCTCTAATGCTTCAACTCTAGAGGTTAAATTCACCATCGGTGCTTGAACTGAGGTTAAATCTTCTAGCTTAGTCTCAATGTTCTCCATCCGTTCATTAACTAGGGACAGCTGCTTATTTAAGGCCTCGTTGTTTGTTTTACTCCCAGCAAAACCTGATTCTATTGATGCGGTGAGACTCTGAATATCAGCTCTCAGTGATGAAAGTTCTATGTCTACTATTTTCTTGGCCGGAAGAGGAAGCACGTTGCTGGCACCAACCGAAGGAGACACCGATCTGGACCCCTTGCAACACTTACATTCCCCCGCAACACCAGTGGAGTTCCGCTCTGCGCATGATTTGTGATACTTTTTATCACAAGTAATACACAAAATTGCTGAGGTAACGCTCTTGGAACAGTAGTGGCATGTATCTGACATGATGTTACTTTTTAGGTTAAGTAAGTCTGAAATCGTCGACGAGATACAATCCTTTACCTCCCGAGAGTTTAAAAATATGGTATACTATCGGGGAAGCCACAAGCAAGCTATTGCTGATTAAATTAACTTTAACTTAATTAATTATTTCACATAAAATTATACGAAATGCTGAGAGTGCAAAAAAAAAATACGTTAGCACGCTACAGCACCCAAATGAATGAATTATGTGTCAAATAATTCAACATATTGTTCATAAAGATTCTGACAAAAAACAATCAATGTAAAAAACTAACTCATGAAAAATTTGTATTTACTGTTGAAAAGCTATTAGGACATAAATAACTGCGTATACTTCAGACGCGTATAATAGACCAGTAATGTACGTGTAATAAAGTAGCATGTAATAGTCTCCTTCTTCTTTCCGGATTAGGGTGACGCTGCTTGGCTGCATTAGGGACTTTTCACACTGACGTTCTGTTCTAGTTCTGTGCTGTGTTTTGTGCTCCGGCGCACTTCTGGAACATGTGTGTAGTTCGCTATCTGCAAGCTTTGTACTCCGTTCTTGAAGAAGCGAAGCGGAAAAGACGGAAGTAAATACGAGTGATACGACTCTGACCTACTCGTCAAAATAGTTGATGGTTTGATGCCCTTGTTTTCCCTGCTCCAAAAAGATGCTCCAAAAGTGTACGTAATAAAGAATACTTCTTAAACCACGGATTACACAGCTTGCAGATAGCGAACTACACACATGTTCCAGAAGTGCGTCGGTGCACAGAAAATAGCACAGAACAAGAATAGAACAAGAATAGAACGTCAGTGTGGCTTAATAGCGAGAAATTTCAATAAATTGCGTTCGGTTTGCACGTGTACTAGTAGTAAAATTTTCAATTTTTTATCGTTTTGGACATATTTTCTATAAAATGTTTTGTACTGAAAAAATTTAAATACTTCTTTTCGGCACAATTAAATAGATTAAAAATTGATGAAAATAACTAACTTGAAAAATAGCATATTTTATAAAATCTCAAAAATAGTGATTTATTAACGCTTGAATTTTATATAGGTAGGATCGGATGTCCATGCCCAAAAAAATTATTCGTAATTATACATAATATAAGCTACTTAGCGGAAAAGTTTTGAAGAAAAAAAGTTTTTAGACCGGAGATCTAGATACTTGAAAATATCAAAAAACACTATTTTTGCGAAAATCGCAAACATTAAAGCTATGTAAATACGTCAATTTTTTTTAATACTCTCTAGAATGCATTGTTTTCTTTATATTTCATAAAACTTTACTATGACTTCAGAAGTATATTTTGATCAGACATTAAAAAAAGTCTTTTAATTATTCCAAAAGCTTTAAGGAAATTATATAATGAAATGCAGAACGTCCTGAGTAATGTATAGCATTGAAATCGAAAAAGTATCGTAATTCATCAGCACTAATCAATAGAGAATCGTTCGATATCCATACCCGGTCCAATTCAACTTCATTAAGATATGTCTAAAGAAGATTTTCTGATAGTTTTTAGCCAAATCGGAGTTGGTAGAAAAATTTCCCACGGGTTTTAATATCGTGTAAATGGCTGTTTTCTCAAAATCTGATAAATTCAAACTAACACACGCGCTAAATTTTTTAACTTTTTTTAGCTCAAGCCCAGTGAAATAGAAAGGTTTTTTCACCCTCTTTCGATTGCACTTGGGTAGATTAGGGTGCAATTGTAAATAATACCCGAAAAATCACTTCAAAGTATCATTAAAATGGTAAAAAGAGGACTTTCAGAATGTTGTAATTAGAAAATGTATACGTAAATTTTGATTTTCGAAAAAAATCTATTTGTAAAGCTTAAGTCAAGCATGAAAAAACGCTTAAAAAATGGCCTTTTCTGCACCTTTATGACGAACTCCTGACGTATTTTTAAATATTGGATCATAAAAATTCGCAAATATTATTTTTTTGGTAAGTTCTAAAAAATATCTCAAGTCTGCAAAAATTGGCGACCCCGGTGTACGCACTTTTTTAAAAAGATGTTTCTTTGTCCCATATATATCAGGCGTTTCACGTCAACTCTCCCAGCGCGGCGTGCGAACTCGAAATCTTACTATTCCCAACTCATGTTTATGATACTTAAATGTACTTTAAAAAATTGTTTTATACGCGTTTCCGACGTATTTTTTCCTCAACTTCCTAATGATGTAGGCAGTTTTTCCAGAAGTTTCCATTTTCACCTTCAAAAACTACAAAACATCTTATATCTCAAAATAGTATATTACGACACAAGGCCAGAAAGTTGGATTTCCTGGCCGGCGCCATTTTCACGCCCGAGGCGAAGCCGAGGGCGTCGATGCGCTCCGGCCAGGGCATCCAACATTCCGGCCAAGTGTCGTATACTATTTTTCTTCATCCCCAGCCGAAAGTACGTCCATATAGTTAATATTAATTAATAAAATAGCGTTGTTAGCTGCTAACTACGGCTCGGCCATATGTATAAGAGGCCTGCTTCAGCGCCACTTTACATATCGCGGAACATAAGGCTCGACTTCTGCTTTTTTTGATCCCCGCCCGACTTTTGCAAAACCGAGGCGAAGCCGAGGTTTTGCTGGTCGGGGCGGGCATCAAAAACACTAACAAAAGATGCTTGAAAAACATGATGGACCAAAAATATGTACATACTTAATCACAGATGCTGATTTTAACTACCGCCCAACTTCTTAATGGTTCCTCTGTTTGACCTTTTCTATCCCATACATTATAGAATGAAAGTCAAAAAGCTGTCACATATAAGTATATAGCTACACCATGTTTTGAAACTCAAAATGTAAACATCATGTCTATATATATGTATAGAAGCTTTCTGACAGTATGTATGCAATATAAGAACATAATTGATTATGAGAGTTATAAATATATTGTTCAATATATTAATAATAACATAAAATTAATTTAATACACCTATATCTTTTGAATTTTCCGATTTTACAAATGATTTTCTTGTCATCACATTTGGAAGGGTTAGCATAGTTTAGGTTACGACACGTGCGCTGTAGCGGACGTTGTCATGCAATGATCAACAAAGAGCGGCCACAAAAGTCGCTCTTCCCGGCGCGAAATCGAGCCGAGAAGACCGTACTTTCGGCTAGGGGATGAAGAAAAGTATATTTTTAATATTTTTTTTAAATAGGAAATAATTTTTTTCAAAATTTGCTCAAGATGTTTTCTTCGAGAAATAGAGCCCAAATGAGTAAGGCCGTTGTTATTTGTACGCCAGATCGCTGTAGATAGGTATACCTATATATACGTAAAACGTAACCTTCAATTTTCTTTAGCCGAAGAATTGACGCTTGACTAAAGAAAAAAATAGGCAAGGATTGACGTTTGACTAAAGAAATAATAGTCCCTTCCATGTCAGACTTTCAAAACAGTGATTTTTACACGTTTCTAAGTGGGTTATAGGTTATTTGTACGACAGATCTGTCGTACAAATAACAATGCCGAATGAGTAGATGCAACGTTTTTCCTGCGCTTTATACCGCGCGGTACGTCGCTTGGCTAGGTCTGTCTCGCTACCTAATAACGTTTAATCATAATATTTTCCTGTTCTTTCTAATTCTTTATAATGCATTAATAATATTTTATTGGTTATTTTATAAAAAAAATAGTCTTATAACGAACAGCAATATAGTAATTAACCCAACGCTTCTTTCTCAGTGCATATAATTTTTCTTTGTTTTTTCTAACAGTTATTCTAGGAAAGATTAGATATTCAGAACTTAAAAATGGTTTTTTGAACTTTAATGTACACTCAGAAAAAATATAGTATATTTTCACATAAAAGTACTATCAAATATAGTGGTATTTGGCTACATATATATTCTATAGCCATATCAGATACGTTACAATAAAATACTATTATTCTAATAGATGCAAGTACACTGAGGAAAAAGGCGTTTGTACTGTGAACTATGTTGCATAGTAAAACTGAATATTATTGTTTTTACGATATAATCTTTTAAATCAACTATAATACATTAATAATAAATATATTCATATAATTCAAACAACTAAACAGTTATAAACAGTTATAACTCAATTATTGTTATATCCATATAATTCAAACAACTATAGAGTTATAGTTACTCAATTATTGTTATTTAACTAAATTTCCATTAAACTTTACTATATTTATTTAGTATAATATAATATTTCCATTCGAAATCTTTAGGTATTTTAAATTTTACTATACAATATTGTATAATACCCAATAACGAATTTTTAGATATCTTTACCATAATGTTGTTGTTTTTATCACTATAATATGTATATGTAGCTAAATACCACTATACTTTATAGTACTTTTATATGAAAATATACTATATTTTCTTCTCAGTGTACATTAAAATTCAAAAAACCATTTTTAAGTTCTTGTTGAATAAATTGAGTCGTGGTTGTAAAGAAAAAAGAATAGTTTATTTAAGATGAATAAGTATATACAAGTATGATGTAGCGAGCCTCATGCTCGCGGCGCGAGATGCTTGTCGCTTGGAGTCCAACGGTCGAGAGAGTTTTGCGCGAGTCAGCCGCTGCTGCTCGCGCACCGATCACGTGATGCGCACTGGAGGGAAGCACACGTACACTTACTTGTGTGAGTGCGCGTATACAATTCATACGCGACCTTTCCTCTTATATTACGTAATATAGAACGTACAATATTTAACACGCCTCCTTACATTTATATTGCGTACTTATTTTACATTTAACAACATTCTGAATTTTACTTAAAATATCTGCAATATTTTCATTGGTATCGATTTTAATCACTTCAATTTCCTTTTCTTTTACGCTTTCATGAACAAAGTGATAGTGTATTTCAATATGTTTTGAATTCTTTGTAAAATTTACACAATTTGCTATGTTAATCGCACCTGTATTATCCTCGTAAACTTTAATTGGTTTATTTACTTTTACATCGAAAATATTTACTAACTCTTTTATAAATTTAATTTCACTCACAGCTTCTGATAAAGCTGCATATTCAGCATACGTTGATGCTTTTGCAACACATTTTTGCTTTAGTGATTTCCAGTCGACTACATTTCCAAAAACTCTAATTATATAGCCTGATGTAGATTTCCTATCAGTACTATCACCTGCCCAATCTGCGTCTACATAGCAGTCAATTAAATCACAATTTTCATTTCGTTTAAATTTTAAACTTAATTCTTTTGTCGCATATAAATATTTTAAAATTCGCAATGCATATTACCAATGTGTTTCAGTATAACAATTTTGAAACATACTTAAGTAATTTACACTATAGCTAATATCTGGTCGCGTACCAGAACTTATGTACAATAATGCGCCAATTAAATTTCTATACTTTAAATTTGGTTCACATTTATCGGATTTTTCAATTTTCAAACTAGTTTCTATAGGAGTACTATATAATCTATCTTTTATTTGATATTTATTGGCTAATGAATCAATATAATTTTCTTGACTAAGTGTCATTTTACAATCTTTATAATTATAATCAACATTAATTCCTAAATATTCCTTTATTTTACCTAAGTCTTTCATTTTAAATTTATCGGATAACAATTTCTTAATTTTGTGAATATTCTTTTGATTTCTTCCACATATTAATAAGTCATCTACGTATATTAGAAGATATATAACATTTTCTCCTTTTCCGTAAATATACAAACATAAATCTACATTACTTTTTATGAAGCCTATTTTTGTTAAGTATTCATCGAAACACTCATACCAGTCTCTAGGACTTTCTCTCAATCCATACAAAGCTTTATATAATTTTAACACTCTTTTCGTGCCATCTTCATAACCTTTAGGTTGATTAAGGTGATGTGATACCCACGCTATTACTCAATTCTGTGTTCCCGTTTTTCTCCTTCAATTTTAAACTTTTTGGAAAAAACTCTTTGACACGTTTTGAGTTTAATAAAGAACTATAACGTATCAAAGAGTTTTTTCCTTAAAATTAAAAATTGAATGAGATAAATGGGAGCCAAATTTTGGGCAATAGCGTGGGTATCACATCACCTTAACATATACCTCTGTAGTCACTTTGCCATTTAGAAATGCAGTTTCAACATCCATTTGTTCTATTATTAAACTATTTTGACAACAGTATGAAAGAAGTATTTTTAATGTTTGACTCTTAGCTACTGGAGTGTATATGTCATCAATTACATCAGTTTGCTGAAAGCCTCTTACAACTAGTCTAGCCTTATATCTATTATCTGATTTCTTAGTGTAAACCCATTTCACATCTAGTACTTTTTTCCTTTCTTTTTTATCAACTAACGACCAAGTTTTATTTTTATTAATACAGTCAATTTCTTTATCCATGGCTTCTTGCCAATTTTTACTATCTTTGCTCTTCATCGCCTCCTCAAATGTACAAGGAGTATCTACTCTACTATAATTTACAAAGATATTATACGTTTCTGGTTCCGGATATCTTACAGTACTTTTTCTTTCACGTTCGGATCTACGTGGAATTCTCAACCCCTGATCTTTATTGTGTCCATCTTTTATTTTATCATTTGGTTTTTCAGACTCATCTACGCTTTCAAAGACATTATCATCCGGATTATCGTCATTATCATTCTTACTTCTTCTACTTTCCCCGAAGGTAGGAGTAGAAGGAATAGTATAATCCGTCTCGTTTTCGTCGAGATCTATACCGATACATTTTACATCGTCTTCGACTATATCTACATGTCTCGCGACTACTATTTTTCTATCTAAAAGAACTCTATATCCTACTTCACTATATCCAAGTAAAATTCCCATATTGGATTTTTTATCCCATTTCGAAGATCTTTTTTGTTCCGGATTTCTTACAAAAACTTTACTTCCATATAATCTCAAATTTTTAACATTTGGTCTTTTATTAAGGAATATTTCATAAGGTGTTTTCTTTTCAATTGTATTTGTCAACGTTCTATTTTTTAGATATGCAGCCGCGCAAACTATTTCTGGCCAATAAGATTTATGTACTTTTGCTTCGGCTAATAAACAACGCGCCATATCCATTATTGATCTATTAAACCGTTCAGCTGTTCCGTTTAATTTATGAACATATGCTGGACAATTGTTTATAACAATACCTTTTCCTTTAACGTATTTATAAAACTGATTGTTTAAATATTCTTTACCGTTATCACATCTCAAGAATTTAATTCGCTTTCCCGTTAAATTTTCACTTTCATTAACGAAATTAATAAAACAATCAAGAACTTCATCTTTAGATTTTATGCAGTAAATTCTAGCTATTTTGCTATAATCGTCGATAAAAGAAATAAAATATTTTTCCCCATTAAATCCTGTAGTTTTAAATGGACCGCAAACATCCGTATGAACTATTTCTAAAATCTCCTTTGCTTTATTTCTATTATTTTCGAATGGTAAGTTATGCATTTTGTTCTTAATACAAATTTTACATTTCATAAATTCGGTTTCAAGTTCACTCGGAATACCGTTAAGCAACTGTTGTTTACATATCGTATTCAAATAACCAAAGTTTATGTGCCCTAGCATTCTGTGCCACCTTTCCTTCTGACTTGTATTATTATTCCGCTCGGCACTATTTACGAAATTTATATTCCTTGCCAATTTACTTTTCATCTTATATGTATCATTAAATTTAAATGCTATTGCAGTTTATTTATTATCACTATCTATAACTTTTGCAACTTTCCCTTTCAAAATTACCGTATTCTTATTATTTGTTAATTTTCCAACACTTATTAAATTAGCATTAATTTCCTTAGCAAAATAAACATTATTAATATTAACTTTATTTTGCTTCCCGAAGGTGACAAAATAAAGAGATACAGTTCCTATTTTTGTTGCTTTTATGACTCTATTATCGCCGAGATAAATATTTATCGGTTCTTTTAAACTAATACATTTTTCAAAAAATGCTTCATTATTAATAATGTGGTCTGAACACCCACTGTCGAGAAGCCACTCTACTATATAATTATCATTACATAACCTGTTTGTTTCGTCTCGCTGCGCCGCGTGTGCCGTCGTAGCTACCCATGCGTTGGCTCTTTCGCTGCTTTGCCGGCTCGTGCTGGCTTGTTGGCTGCGCTGACCTCTGCCGCCTCTGCATCCTCTGCCGTAGCTACCTTGGCCGCTTCCTCCGCGTCCTCTGCCTCGTGTTGACCCTTGCCATGATTCGCCGCTGCGTCCCGCTTGGCTTTCATTCCTGCATTCTCTTGCAAAATGTCCGGGCTTACCGCATTTGTAACATCCTTCTTTATTTGCGGCAAATGCGTTTGAATTTCTTTCTTCTCTGTCCTTTTTGTTTTTCATTTCCGCCTATCTTATCTTATTTCTGACGTAATCTGCTGTTTGCTCTTCTTCCTTTAGAGTGTCTATTAAATCACCTGTGTAACTCAATGACTCCGGTAATGTATTTAGCATGTAATTCAATTTCTCTTTTTCACCAACTTTTGCACCTGCACTTTTCAAATCATTAACTAGCTTTTCAAACTCGTTGAAGAATGATTCTGTATCACTATACTTTTCAAGTCTTATTCTATCTAATTTGTTTCTGCAAACAATTTGTAGTGCTGTTGACTCCTTCAAATACATCTGATCAAACTTCCTTATTATTGCGTATGCTGAGCTTTCTTGACATACATACTCCAATTGTTTATCTGATATAGAGCTGTATATATAATTTATTGCTTTTAGATCTTGTTCGTCCCAATCTTCCTTATCATTTGCTGTTTTTGCCCTCTTTATCACTACATCACATTTTTTAAATTTCAAAAACATTTCGATTCTCTTTTTCCACATACTATAATTTCCGCCATCGAATACTGGTATCGTTATATCTTTTCTTTCCGCCATTTCTTTGTTATTCTCGAACGTTCCTTCGTGTTCGGAATTTCCTTCTTGCTTGACCTTCGATGTTGTGGCTTGTTCCTTCGACTCGAGCGTTCCTTCGTGCTCGGAGTTTTTCTCTTCCTTGGTGTCCGCCGTCTTAATGTGAGTTTATAAGCTGCCCCCAATACTCGCCGCGGCTTGTACTGGGTCAGTGTCTTTTTTAACACTTACCAACTACGGACCTCTGCCACCATGTTGAATAAATTGAGTCGTGGTTGTAAAGAAAAAAGAATAGTTTATTTAAGATGAATAAGTATATACAAGTATGATGTAGCGAGCCTCATGCTCGCGGCGCGAGATGCTTGTCGCTTGGAGTCCAACGGTCGAGAGAGTTTTGCGCGAGTCAGCCGCTGCTGCTCGCGCACCGAACACGTGATGCGCACTGGAGGGGAGCACACGTACACTTACTTGTGTGAGTGCGCGTATACAATTCATACGCGACCTTTCCTCTTATATTACGCAATATAGAATGTACAATATTTAGCAGTTCTGAATATCGTATCTTCCCGAGAATAACTGTTAGAAAAAACTTCAAAAATTCAAAATCAGACCGCGCGAGTTGGTAACTTTTTACGCGATCGCCCAAGTTGCTACCGTCTTCCTCTCAGCCGACGACTTGTACTCGAAGGTACCGTCGCTCGTTCCTCGCTGAGGAAATCGAAGAGAAAATAAAAGTATTAGCGGCGCATAAGTTTTTTGTAGATCCCCCAATCAGAAGCCTGTTATATATCGCGGCCTCTTGCCCGCGTTGCCGCTTTACCTTGAAGCCGATCCAGGCCATGTTTCTCTCTGTCCATTTTCCCGTAACCTATGGTACGCAGGCAATTTTTTACAACGGATTTTTGACCCTCAATCACACAAAAAAACGAAAAAAATGAGACCTGGGCGGTTATTCCATTAGCGTGTCGAGCGAGACAAAATTCAGTGACACAGCTTACTAGCTTAGTAAATGACAGACAATACTGATGAATGTGGTGGTGCGCATGCGCAGATGGTTGGGCGCATGTTTTTAATTCAGGTGATATGCGAATACCAGCAGAGATCTCTACCGTACCGATCACAATGTTTTTAATTAAATATTAATTGTTATAAGCTTTTTCTTGAATTCTATGAGTCGACGTACTTATTATCTAATTCCCGGTCAACTTCCAGATAAATCTAATGGAAAATAAAGACGAAATTTGAAAAATCGCAACGTCACAAAATATCATAATAACCCCTAAATACGACATCTTGCGGTTTTCAAATTTTGTCTTTATTTTCCATTAGATATCTAAAGTTGGACCGGGAATTAGATAATAAGTTTGCCTTTGTGTATCGACTCTCAGAATTCAAGAAAAAGCTTGTAACAATTAATATTTAATTACAAACATTGTGGTCGACACGCCAGCGAACTCTGTCGGTATAAGGCATCCCATACGATGGAGATGAAATAATTAATATAATTTATTAATATGTTATTAATTACGTATTCTACATCTTATTAATTAATTTACATTATAATTTTCGAAAAATATTTAAATCTACATTTTATTTAATTGGTGACCAAAATCAATAAGTCTCAAATAAACAAATACAAGAGGCAAATTGATTAGAACAACATTATTCTGATATTTATGCTTTTTATATTTACTCGATAAGGATATGTATAGATAAAATAAAATAAATAAATAGTGTTTAGCAAATCCTCATATTTATTTGCTATTATTTTTTTTTTAAATACAAAAGATTATTTTCTTATACAAAACTTATACAAAACTTTATATCTAAAACATAACTTCTTACTAAGAAATTCGTTTCTAAATTGAAAATCTTTTTTAACAACAACTTTTTCTATAAAACAAAATTTCTTTTTATCATAATATGATTCTGTTTTACAAAACTTAAGGTTACTTAAGGTAACTTAAGGTCCGTAAAGTCCCTGCCAAAAGTATTTCACGTTAAAATAATTATATAAAGCATTTGGTCAATTTTTAATTCTCGCGATCAATGTATTAATGCAATTGGATGTTATAAGCTTTAAAAATAAAACATCAAAGTAAAATTGTAAATTCGGCGCTATTTTTTTTTAAATTGTCAAAATTTAAAGTAGTATAAATTTATAGTAGTTATAAATTTATAGAATTTATACTAAAATAAGAATAAAAGTTTATTATTCATTATAATATTTGTGTATCTTTCTTTTAAAAAATATTTAATTTTAATTATATTAGAAACTAAAAGTTATTTGAAAAGTTGCATTAATTAGAAATAATCTTAATCTAATTTAACTATTTTTTTTGTCTAATTCAACATTTTTTGAAAAGATGACATCGTAAATTTTCACATTTTTACAAGATCAATTATTTATTTAATAATAACAATTGTAATAATAAATACAATATGTCTTAAATACACAAATCTACGTTGGTATCTTGTGTAACCTTCACATTTAGTTCATGTGTCTATCGATACAAACTATTGATTTAACGATATGTACTTTGTAAGACGTGGTGGCTACGACGTGACTTATAATCCCACATAGGGCATAAGTGAAATAAGAGAATGTATGCGTTTTTCATCTTCAAACCTTATCTCACTTGTCCAATTCATTGCAAACTCGCCCTAAAATCTACTAACAAAGGCAAAAACATTGGCTTGCGCATGCGCATGCGCATTGGCATCAATTTGTTCGTCTCATCTTGTCTTTTATATCTCACTCGACACGCTAATGGAATAAGGCCCCTGTTCGGTTAAAATCGACCGAGTAGAAGCTGAGATCCAGACGTACACACACACACACACACACACACACACACACACACACACACACACACACACACACACACACACACACACACACACACACACGCGCGCGCGCGCGCCCACCTGCCCACCCACCCACCAATACCCACCCACACACCTCGAAAAACAATCATAACATGTTTTTACAATACCTCAAAAAATTACTATCACAAAGCTTCCTCTAGAAGGAAGCAAAAATCTATCGATGTACTTTTTTATATTTTTTCTGAGACATTGAGCATACGATTATGAGCTAGTTGAACCGAGTGTATTTTACGCAAAAACTGCGCCGTGCGCGCCCGCTGGTCCGATCCTGGCGATCGCACCGACCTGTGGAATCGTTTGCGCTGTGGATTGTGCATTGTTCATTTGTTTTATGAAATAAATGAACCAAGGACGACTGATAGATGGGTAGGTAGTCACACAACTTATAAACGTTGATTAGGAAGAAGTCGATCATTCGCTATTTTTACCGTGAAAAGTGCCCATTAAATTAATAATGACAATTGCTCATTATACGCCTTGTATGGACAGGCACATTTTGTTGCTGGGAGAGCCGCCCAACTATATGCTGAGACATTTCCCAATCAGCGTCACCCAGATGGGGGAACAATTTGCCGGATATACGAAAGGTCCTGCGAAACAGGTAAGTAAAAAAGACAACATTTATGAATTTTGAATCTACTTAAATTAATATTTATTTAGAACATTTTATATTTGACCGTGTTGTTTGTATAAAAAAAATCATTTTAAGCTTATTTTTAACCATTTTTCGCGAATTTATTAATTCTTTTAATCCGTAAACTTATAAATTATTTTATCTAGAAAAAGTTTTTTCATTTGAATACAGACAAGCTTTTTTTTACTAAAAATGTTATGTAATTTTACTAAATTAAGCACAAATCATGCGCAGGATGAGGCTAGTGACGTCTCTTCTTTTCCCGCTGGCGTTCCCCGTTCATTGCGCACCTACTCACACAGCCGACGAACTTGGCATTTTGTTTACGTTTTCATCTACTTCTTTCCAAATGCCTTCTAAGTGACCAAGATTCCTCTAGGTTTTTATTCTTTCATTATTTTTATATCAAAATAAAGGGTTTTCTTTACTTTTTTCTTCTTTTTTTTATGATGCCATAAGAGTCTATATTAAAAACTTGATTTTTACGAATTATTTTTTTGCTTCCTCCTAGAGGAAGCTTTGTGATAGTAATTTTTTGAGTTGTTGTAAAAACATGTTATAAGTGTTATTGGAGGTGTTAGGAACCAAAATACATGATTTTTGAAAAATGTCTGTATGGGTGCGTGTGTGTGTGTGCGTTTGTGTGTGCGTGCGTGTGCGTGTGTGTGTGTGCGTGTGCGTGTGTGTGCGTGTGTGTCTGTGTGTGTGTGCGTGTGTGTGTGTGTGTGTGTGTGTGTGTCTGGGTGTGTGTGTGTGTGTGTGTGTGTGTGTGTGTGTGTGTGTGTGTGTGTGTGTGTGTGTGTGTGTGTGTGTGTGTGTGTGTGTGTGTGTGTGTGTGTGTGTGTGTGTGTGTGTGTAGCTGGATCTCACATCAGCTTCTACTCGATCGATTTTAATCAGACAGGTCTCATTTTTTTTGTTTTTTTTGTGTGATGGCGGGTCAAAAATCGGTTTTCGATTGGGCTGATTCCTTTTTGGTTTTATTTCGAATTTTCGTTTTTCTCAAAATTTATTTTTGATTTTTTTTTAATGATCGGATTTAAATTTTTGAATCGGATGGGTAGCATTCGAAAGAGAGTAAAAAAACCTATAATTAAAAAAAAAAATTTCTCTAGCTATCACGGTTCTATTGTTATTGTTAAAAATGGGTTTTTTTTTAAAGCCTGTAACTCATAAACTAAACGGTCCATTTTTTTGAGAAAAATCATGATAATGCACAATATAAATAGCTATAATCTGTAAAAATTTGAATCCATTTCTTTGGTTAGTTTTTGAGAAAAAAATTGAAAAATGAAAACGCTTTCTCTATGCCCGACGTTTACGGAAGTAAAATTGTCTTAATCGCTTCAAAATTCCTTGTAGAGGTAGATTTGTATAGTTCTCGGTCGAGTTCTTTGGGCAAAATATTTGGTCTACAAATTTCAGAGATATTTGAGGTTAAAATTTTTTTAACCCTTTTTTCATATCGTAATTTCTCGAGAGCGGCTCTATGTATCTGGATCCGATGGGTAGCATTCAAAAGATAATTAAAATACCTATATTTAAAAAATAAATTTTATTCCTAGCTTGTAGCGGTTCGTTTGTTATTAACAAAAACAAAAACCTGCTTTTTTTAAAAAAAGGTTATAGCTTCCTAATCCTATCACTTATCTTAAAAAATAATGGATTAGTTATGATATTAATTTATTCGTGATTTAATTGGTGGCAGTAATGGGTTGCTAGGTTAAAAAAAAAAGTGGTGCAGTTTTGATAAAATTACAGCGTGCTAAGCGCGCTTAGAGATTACTACAGTGATGTGATGTGATGATGTGTTGTATGTATATATTATTTTTAACCTGGGACATTTTTGCCCGTTGATATTCTTCATTTGGGTGTACATAGTTTGTAAAAATGAGTATATCTCTTGTAAGAAACATATATCTTAAATTTAAATTATGTTCATTGTTAAAGTATAATTTTCAGAAATAATTGCTTTTTAATGATAAAAAATGGAACGAGTCAAAATAGAAAGTCACAAACCATTTAACATAGTCTCACCGTACAAAATAAAGTATTAAATTTTAAATCTTGGAATTAAAAATAAATTAAAGGAATCAGTAAATTAAGTTTGAGGAATCTACGTGCCAATGAATTGGCAGCGGTTTTTAAAATACTCAGCTAATTATTTTTAAAAAAATCACGTAATCTTATAAAACGCACTCGCCTTCCGCTCGTGCTGCTCGCCTTTGACTCGTACTGCAAACTCCACACTCGGTCTAAAAGACCCACTTTACGCCCGTTGTACACAATATACTATTAAATGATAGTTGCGGACGTCTAAATGAAATAAAATAACAATCATTTTGTTTTTCATATAGGATTTATTAAAAACTGAAACTTAAATCTTTCCTTACATGTGATTTTTATTATGTTTAAGAATTAATTTGAAAGCCAGTGAATAAGATATTTAAATATCAAAATATAAAATAATACATATCAAATATTTTTAAGACGAACAACATACTCAAGTTTAAATAAGATCGGTGATGAAGATATACTATGGCGATACAAATTAATATTAAGAACAATTTTTGAAGGGTCCGTTATTGTGCGGAATCCAAATGGTGGTCCCCAAAGAGGACCACGAGTAGAACGGCAGGAAGAAGTCCTTGATTGTTTCGATGAAGATCCTCGGACTAGCCTCAAGAAGATTGCAGAGAGACTCGATATGGGTTACGGAACCGTCCAAAGAATCATCAACGAGGATCATCAGCATGATTTTAAATTCAGAAAAGCACAATACTGATTTTATGCCGAAACTATAAATGCGTTTTTGGTAGTTATCGATTATAGAAAAATGTTTTGTTTTTTAGTATGGAAAATAAATTTTTGAAACTCCGTGCGAGAAGTTCGATTTCTCGCACGCTACGTTAAACGATGCGTGCAAAAATCTCACTTCTCGCACGTCGTGTCAAAAAATACGGTTCGACACTTGTGTGAGAAGTTGATTTTCTCCTCGTGTGACCTTTTCACCCTCGCTTCGCTCGGGTGCAAACAGTCACACGAGGGGAAAATCAAATCCTCGCACTAGTATCGAAATGTACTATTTTGATTTGTTTGTTTTAATAGTTCCCGAAGACTACGAGCGGCGCGTTAGGTACTGCAATGAGATATTAGAACAGTACGAGGCTGACAACAACTTTGTGAGTTGCATTTTTTGGAACGATGAGTCGTTGTATGGTCGGCTAGGAATGTTTAACACACAATGAGCATTATTGGTCACATGAAATTCCGCACTGCGTGCGTGAAGGTTAGCTTCACTTTCTCAAAGAACGAGTTTTTATATTTCTAGCAAAATTCAAACGCGCTATGCGCGTACCATTTTAATTTTGGGGTTGTGAATATAATTTTTCAGAACAAAAAATTAATCTTTTCATTATATTTTGATTTAATGATTTAGTTTTGAATAGTTTTAAATAGTTAAAAATAACAATTCAATTTAAAAAATTCAAATGTAGCGGAAGTAGCAGTTTTTCGCGCCTATTCTTTACAAACAAATCAAAATAAATCTTTAAATGCTTCACAACATCTGGCTATGATTATTTTAAGAGTGGATCCTTGAACAGAAGTAATGAAATTAGTTTTTCAAAGTATTCTCTGTGAAACGTTGATAGTATTACCTAATATTTTATAAGTTAACTAAATAATATATGAAGCGTTTCACGTCAACTACCCCAGCGCGGCGCACGTACGCCAAATCCTGCTATTTCCAACTCATATTTATAATATTTAAATGTACCTAAAAAAATTGTTTGATAAGCGTTTCCGACGTATTTTTTTCTCAGCTTTCCATCGATATTGGCATTTTCTGTTAGAAATTTTCCATTTTCAACTTGTAAATAAGAAAACATCTTACATTTTAAAAAATATATTTTAGAAAGCTATACCATTTTTTACATAGGAAATGATATTTTGCAAAAAGTGAAAAACTAGACATAACGCCACTTCTGCACGCGGTGTTGCGCGGTACGATGCGTGGACTAGGCCTGTCTTACCTAATAAACTTTCAGAATCCTTACCTGCTCTTTCGAATTCTCTGTAATGTATGAATAATATTCTATTGGTTACTTTATAAAAAAAAAATATACTTTTGATGTGAGGATTCACATACAGGTTGAAAATTCTGATATGAAGGTCACCTATTGCACGGCCCTGGGCTGAGAGAATGCTTTTCCATGGCGCGTGAGGCGGCATTTATGCTCGCTCGCCGTGTGCTGTATAGTCGGTGCGGTGGGGCGCGCTGTAGCTTGCGCGTCCTGCGCGACGCGTGCTCGCGGCGTTCGGTGGAGAGGGAAGCCAGCTACTCAGTTGCCTGCTCTCTCTCCTCGCTGTACGAGCTCCGGTACGTGTGTATACCGGTGTGTACATGGATGTACACATTCGTACACTCGCTCTCCCATGCCGTTGACAGATCCGTCGGCTTTCTCTCTCTAGCGCACGCGTTATCCGAGAGAGAAAGCATTTCGCATTCGGTTTTTAGTATCGATACGCCTATTGAACAGGTGCATCTTTACATTTCCCCCTCGCTAAGGAGAGTAAAGCCTACGGACTTTACTCTAGCCGTACAAGTTATATAACTTAACGAAAAAAAAAAATATATAAATAAAAAACAATATTTACACGGCGGGGTTTGCCTAGATGCCTCACGTTGCCGTTTGCTATATCGAGCCAGAGGTGCCAACGCCATTCGTTGTGCGTCACCCGGTACTGTGTGACCCCGATAGCACCTCTACCACGGGGCCGTTCGGCAATTTTACTCGCCGGTGCGGTAGCCACATCGTAGAGCGGTTAAACGGGGTATACGTCCTTCTCCACCCCGTAGCTTGGTTCGGTAACGGCGTTGCTCGTTGTGGCGCCGGTTGTTCCTTCCGCCTGTACAGGAATATATCCCTCTGCGCCTTGGAGATCGGACGGTGCGCTGTCTCGGATAGGTCCGAGGATGAAGCAGCACCGTCCGCTAGCACACCCGAGGAAAAATCGCAGGGGCAGCGGTCGCCTTCGGATATGCCATTGAGGAAGTTGTAGTTGAGGCGAGCAACGGTGTTAACTCCCCTATCGGCGAGTGTCGTCGAGGCACCTGCCTCCACGGCGCGAGTGCTGCTTCTACTACTCGCTCCTCGAGGATGGGCCGGGGTGTTGGCACGTATTCCCGATCTGGTTGATCTTGGGTACCCTGGGAAATATATGGCTCGTCCCATTCTCGGAGGAGCTCTTTGATAGGCTCGACCTCTCTCATGGTTGCTCCTTGCCGGTTGTATTTGAACTGAGCCCCTTTGGAAAAATGTTCGCTAATTCTTGTCTATCGCTTTGTTTACCTTTAAGGTCGATCACCTGTACAATTTTATTCTTACAATTCTACTTTCGCTGTTTCGTGTACAATGTTACATGCTTGGGCTACCATCGTTTACTAGCTGCCCTTACAATTTTCCGCTCGCTTTTATACCGATTTGACGAAGGATTTGAGGTCCTTTACGTGAATATTCCGTACTAATTTCCCCCTCTCGTCTCGTAGATCGATTATTACTGGACTTATGCGTTTTTTTTATCGTATACGGCCCGGCGAACGTATCTAGTAATTTTTCGTTGATCGTTTTGGCCTTATTCGAAAGTGTGATTTGTCTTTTTAGAACTAGATCTCCTACCCTGGATTGCTAATCGCGTCTTCTAAGGTTATAATGTTTTTGTTGTCTGCTAAAGCTCCTTGTGGTGCTTGTTTTTGCTAAGTCGATCGCGTCTTTTAACTCTTCTATCCTATCTTTTAATGTTTACCCGATCCTACTCTTACTTCTTGATGCAAGCTTCCAGGCGATATTATTTCGCGGCCATAATTTAAGTATGCTGGTGTATAATTCGTTGCTTCGCTCTGCGTGGAGTTAAACGCGAATGCTATTTCGTTTAGATGCAAATCTCATGTTTTTTGGTTTCTACTGGTGTATTGCCCTATCATGGTTTTAACGGTACAATTTGCACGTTCGACTGGGTTGCATTGCGGTGTATACGGTGGTGTCTTCCGATGTTGGATGCCGGCATCTTTTAATAAATTTTCAAAGTCCCGACTAATAAATGATTTGCCGTTGTCGCTGAGAATAGTTCTCGGACAGCCAAAACGGAGAATGATCTGTTCTTTGACTGTTTTAGCGATCGCTGCCCCGGTAGCTTTTCGTTGTGTCTTTAATTCTATCCACTTCGTGAGTCAATCCTGCATTACTAGTAACGTTGAGTGTCCGGAGTTAGAACGAGGAAGTGGTCCTACCAGATCAATAGAAACCATCTCCCACGGTTGGTCGACGTACATGGCGTGCATTTTACCGGCTGGTGCTTGTTGCTGCGCTTTGTGACATTGGCAGCTTAAACATGATCGAACGTACTTTGTCGCCTCTTTGAACATTCCCGGCCAATAATAGGATCGCGCTAGGCTGTGTACTGTTTTTGCAATACCTAAGTGATCGGCGGTAAGATTGTCGTGATTTTCTTTTAACACGCGTTCCTGTTCTGACTATGCGATGCATATTTTCCATTCGTCGGAAGGATCATTCTCTTTCAAATCGAATGAATGGAGAATGTGACGGTATAGTCGTCCGTCTCTTATGCAGTATTCTAGATATTCGTCCGGTTTTGTTTGTACGGCGGTGATTTTATCTGCGTACCAATCATCTTTTTTCGCATCGATCGCGCCTACGTCTAATGGCTGTCGTGAAAGTATGTCTGCCACGGTATTTTCGCTGCCTTTGCGATAACGAATCTCGAAATCGCACTGATTTAATTCCATTGCCCAGCGAGCTAGTCTACCCAATGGGTTTTCTATCTTATTGAGCCATTTTAGAGATTGGTGGTCGGTAATTACGGTAAACTGATATCCTTCCAAGTAATGGTCCATTTTCCAAATACCCCATTTCACGGCTAAACACTCTAGTTCCGTTACGGAATAATTTTTCTCTGCTTTATTCAGTGATCGGCTCACGTATGAAATGCCATACTCCTTTGTGCCGTCGGTTTGAGCAAGCAGTGCCCCTAGTCCTTGCAGACTTGCGTCAGTCTGTAGAATAAATGGTTTGGTCCAGTCCGGACAAGCTAGTACGGAGGCTTCCGTTAGTCTACGTTTTAATTCCTCGAAAGCTTCTTGTTGTGCATCGTCCGAATACCATTTAATTTTCTTTTTGAGTAATTTATTCAGCGGTGAAGCTATCTGAGACACGTTTTTGATGAAACGGCAATACCACGATAAAAGACCTATGAATTTTTTTAATTCTGTCGTGTTTGCTGGGGGAGGTAAATTAGCAATGGCTGCGACTTTTTCGGCGTCGGTGCGCAAGTCCCTCTCGATCTACTACGTGCTCTAGATATGTCAATCTGTTCCGGGCAAAATTGCATTTCGCGGGATTTGGTTTAAGTCGCGCTTCCTGAAGCCATTGAAATACTTCAGTTAATTTTTCTATGTGTTTCTCAAACGTATCTGTTACTACGATGATGTCATCTAGGTATGCAAAGGTATTCGGTGCCATTTCGGATGTAATTACCTAATCTAGCAGACGTTGAAACGTTGCCGGGGCCGCGTGAAATCCGAAGCGCATGACGTTAAATTCGAACAAGCCTTTTCCCGGTACTGTGAACGCGGTTATCGCTCGACTTTCTGGAGTTAAGGCTACCTGCCAGTAGCCGTTTTTTAAATCGATCGAGGATAGATATTTTGCCGCTCTGAGTTTATCTAGAATTGCGTTGATATGCGGAAGCGGGTAGGCATCCTTCTCTGAAATTTAATTTATCTTTTGGAAATCGATACAAAATCTGCGTTTTCCGTTTTTCTTTTTCGTAATTACGACGGGGAGCTCCACGGACGTTCTTACGGTTGAATTACCTCCTCTTCTAACATTTTCTCGACTTCTTGGTTAATTATTTCTTGGGTCGGTATCTCTGCTTAATGGGTGTCTGGTCGAAAACCCTGATTTTACCTTCTGTTAAAAAAGTACTCGGAAAAGTATTTTTAAATCTCCCGCGTTATAGATATTTGAAACTTTTTTTTTTGTATGTTGGCATCACTGTACCAAATTATGATGCCAAATTTGAGCGCGATCCATCAAGCAGTTTGTTTACGCCAGCTGTTATAGTCAGTTAAGCTCAGTAGTGCGTCACGATTTTCACAATGAATACAAATATTGAACAAAGAGTTTGCCTCAAATTTTGTGTTACCAACGAAATTTCGTGCGCGGATTCTTTGAAAATGTTGGAAAAGACTTATGGGGAATCAGTTTTATCAAACACACAAATTTACGATTGGTACAAATCATTCAAGGAAGGTCGAGAAGTGTGTGAAGATTTGCCTCGTTCCGGGCGGCCATCGACAGCATCCACCAAGGAGAACATTAAAAAAGTGAAACAAATCGTTTGGAAAATCGCCATTCAGGCTTAAGAGAGATAGCACAAGAGCTAAACATCTCCCACGAGTCAGTTCGTACGATTTTTGTGGATGTTTTGGGCATAAAACGCGTCACCGTTCGACTTGTTCCAAAAGAGCTGAATTTTCTTCAAAAAGAGTACGGCAGACAGATCTCTTTGGATATGCTGGATCGTACTAATTCCGATCCTACATTCGAGGACCGCATTATAACTGGAGATGAGACATGGGTCTACGAGTTTGACATGCAAACAAGTCAACAGGCATGTCAATGGCAAACAAAAGACGAGCCAAAATCGAAAAAACCACGTCAAAGTCGATCAAAAGTGAAAGTCATGCTGACTATTTTCTTTGATATTCATGGTTTGGTGCATCATGAATTCCTACCAGAGGGACAGACGGTCAATAAACAATATTATTTGAGCGTTTTGAAGCGTTCCACCGTGAAACGGAGATTCATGCGTAAGGATTGCTCTCTTTGAGAATAGCTAAGCGGACAGGATTCGAAAGGGAGAGCAATTGAAATAAATCAACAAAGCCAAATAATTAAGTATAAAAGAAAAGTAACAAATTTATTATAGCTTAAATCTACTTCACAATCGGTTCGGTTTTGGCGTAGATCTGAAACAACCAATGATAATACACGAGCATTAAGCCTGCTACTAGAGTACGCGGGTTTGGGGACGCGTGATCACGGTTCTTCACAAGTAGGCGAGTGCGCTCCCACTACTTGTGAACAACACCCGGGTAACGAGTGCGCTCATATACCCGGGGAATCATCTCAGCGCTACTTCTGGTGCAGAGTAACGAGTGCGCTCATATACTCCGCTCTGAGAGAATCATTTCCACGGCGCACGAGGCGGTATTTATACCCGCTTCGCCGTGTGCTGTAGAGACAGCGCGGTGGGGCGCGTTATAGCTTGCGCGTCGTATGCGACGCGTGGTCGCGGCGCTCGGTGGAGAGGGAGGCCGGCTACTCAGTCGCCTGCTCTCTCTCCTCGCTGTACGAGCTCCGGTACTTGTATACATGCGTGTGTACATGTATGTACACATTCGTACGCTCGCTCTCCCATGCCGTTGACAGGTTCGGCTGCTTTCTCTTTCTAGCGCACGCATGCTAGGAGAGAGAAAGCTTCTTATGATCGCGATTTCGTATCGATGCGTCTATTGATCAGGTGCATCGTTACATTTCCCCCCCGCTAAGGAGAGTGAAGCCCGCCGGCTTTACTCTTTGCACATGTATACCCGAAAATATAATTTACTCCCTAGACAAAAAAAACAAAAATAAAAAAAATATTTACATGGCGGGGTTTTCCCAGGTGCCTAACGTTGCCGTTTGTTCTATCTAGTCGCAGGTGCCAGCGCCATCCGTTATGTGTTACGCGGTATTGTGCCACCCCGATAGGCACCTCTACCTCTGGTCCGTTCGGTACTTTTATTAACCGGTGTGGTAGCCACGTTGTGGAGCGGTTGAATGGTTTGTATGCGTGTCTCCACCCCGTGGCTGGGTTTGGTAGTGGTCTGATGCTTCGTTCTGCTGGCTGCTTCTCCCGACCGTATAAAAAAAATCTCTCTCCGCCTTGGTCGAAGGTTTTTTTCCGGAGCCGCCCGAGGATGAAGCAACACCGCCCGCTGTTGCAGCCCAGGAAAAATCCGGCTTTCCCGCAAGGGCAGCGTTCGCCTTCCGGTATTCTTCCCAGGTACTTGTAGTTGCGGCGCGCGACGGTGTTGACTCCTCTATCGGAGAGTATGGCCGGGGTATGCTCCTCCATGCTGTGAGTGCCGCCTCCACTTCTTGTCTCTCGAGAATGAGTCGAGGTGTTGGTACATATTCCTGAGCTGGCTGGTGTTGTGTGCCCTCGGGAATATATGGTACGTCCCATGCCTCGATTTCTTGCATGTTTGTTACTTGCTGGTTGATATTGAACTGAGCTAATGGGCAAGAATTGTCGTTATTTTTCGCTTATCGTTATGTTTACTTTTAAGGTTAATAACCTGTACAATTTATGCTTTCTATTCTACTTTCGCTGTTTCGAGTACAATGCTTGACGCTTGGGCTGCCATCGTTAACTAGCTGCCCTTACAAATTTTCGTTCGCTTTTATACCTGATTGACGAAGGGTTTGAGGTCTTTTACGTGAATATTCCGTACTAACTTCCCCCTCTCGTCTCGCAGATCGAATATTACTGGATTTATACATTTTTTTACCGTATATGGCCCGACGAATTTATCTAGTAACTTTGCGTTAATTGCTTTGGCCTTATTGGACAGAGTGATTTGTCTTTTCAGAACTAAGTCTCCTACCCTCGGTTGCCAGTCGCGTCTTCTAAGATTATAATGTTTTTGCTGCCGGTTAAAGCTTCTTGCGGTGTTTGTTTTTGCTACTTCAATCGCGTCTTTTAATTCTTCTATCCTATTTTTTAATGTTTTCGCCGAACCTACTCTTACTTCTTGATGCAAGCTCCCCGGAGCTATCATTTCGCGGCCATAATTTAAATACGCTGGTGTATAATTCGTTGTTTCGCTCTGCGCGGAGTTAAACGCGAATGCTATTTCGTTTAGATGCAAATCCCATGTTTTTTGGTTTCTACTGGTGTATTGCCCGATCATGGTTTTAACGGTACGATTTGCACGTTCGACGGGGTTGCATTGCGGTGTATACGGTGGTGTCTTTCGATAATGGATCCCGGCGTCTTTTAATAGATTTTCAAAGTCTCGACTAATAAATGGTTTGCCGTTGTCGCTTAGAATAGTTTTCGGGCAACCAAAACGGAGAATGATCTGTTCTTTTACTGTTTTAGCAATCGCGGCTCCGGTGGCTTTACGTAATGCTTTTAATTCTATCCACTTCGTGAGTCGATCCTGCATTACTAGTAACGTTGAATGTCCGGTGTTAGACCGAGGAAGTGGACCTACCAGGTCGATCGAGACCATTTCCCATGGTTGGTCGACGTAGGTGGCATGCATTGTACCGGCTGGTGCTTGTTGCTGCGCTTTGTGACGTTGGCAGTTTCCACACGCTCCAACGTATTTTGTCGCGTCTTTAAACATTCCCGGCCAATAATAATAACGCGTCAGTCTATGTACTGTTTTTGCGATGCCCAAATGACCGGCGGTAAGATCATTGTGATTTTCTTTTAACACGCGTTCCTGTTCTGATTTTGCGATGCATATTTTCCATTCGTCTGCCGGATCGTTCTCCTTAAAATCAAGTGAATGAAGAATATGACGGTATAGTCTTCCGTCTCTTATGCAATATTCTGGATATTCGTCCGGTCTCGTCTGTACGGCGGTGATTTTGTGTGCATACCAATCATTTTCTTTCGCGTCAATTGCGCCTACGTCTAACGGTTGTCGTGAAAGTATGTCTGCCACGGTATTTTCACTGCCTTTACGATAACGCACCACGAAATCCCACTGACTTAATTCCATTGCCCAACGAGCTAATCTACCCGATGGGTTTTCTATTTCATTAAGCCATTTTAGCGATTGGTGGTCTGTTATTACGGTAAACTGATATCCTTCCAAATAATGGCGCATTTTCCAAATACCCCACTTCACAGCTAAACACTCCAGCTCTGTTACGGAATAATTTTTCTCTGCTTTATTCAGTGATCGGCTGGCGTATGCAATAACATACTCCTTTGTGCCGTCGCTTTGTGAAAGCATTGCTCCTAGTCCTTGCAGAATCGCATCCGTCTGTAGAATAAATGGTTTGGTCCAATCCGGACAAGCTAATACGGGAGTTTCCGTTAGTCTACGTTTTAATTCTTCGAAAGCTTTTTGTTGTGCGTCGTCCCAATACCATTTAATTTTCTTTTGGAGTAATTTATTCAACGGTGAAGCTATTTGTGACACGTTTTTGATGAACCTGCGATACCACGATAAAAGACCCATGAATCTCTTTAGTTCTTTTGTGTTAACCGGTGGCGGTAAACTAGTAATGGCTGCCACTTTTTCCGGGTCGGTGTGCAAGCCCTCCCGGTCTACTACGTGCCCTAGATATGTCAACTTGTTCCGTGCAAAATGGCATTTTGCGGGATTCGGCTTAAGTCGCGCTTCCTGAAGTCGTTTAAACACTTCAGTAAATTTCTCTATGTGTTTTTCGAACGTATCTGTTACTTTGATGATGTCATCCAGATATGCAAAGGCGTTCGGCGCCATTTCGGGTGTAATTACTTGGTCTAGCAGACGTTGAAACGTTGCCGGGGCCGTGTGAAGTCCGAAAGGCATGACATTAAACTCGAACAATCCTTTTCCCGGTACTGTGAACGCGGTTATCGCTCGACTTTCTGGGGTTAAGGCTACTTGCCAATAGCCGTTCTTTAGATCTATCGAGGATAAATATTTCGCCCCTCTGAGTTTATCTAAAATTGCATTGATATGTGGGAGCGGATAGGCGTCTTTCTCCGAAATTTGATTTATCTTTTGGAAATCAATACAAAATCTGTGTTTTCCGTTTTTCTTTTTCGTAATTACTACTGGGGAGCTCCACGGGCTTTCCGACGGTTGAATTACCCCTTCCTCTAGCATTTTCTCGACTTCCTTGTTAATTATTTCCTGCATAGCCGGATTCCTGGGTCGGTATCTCTGTTTAATGGGTGTTTGTTCGATAACCCTAATTTTGTGTTGAATCAATGGCGTAGTCCCTTGAATGTTTTCGAACTCGGCCATTTTTTGTTCTATGAATTCCTCTAATTGTTCCTCCTCCGCTACCGTTAATTGAGCTAAACCTACTGGTTCTCCGACGGAACATAACCCCTCGGTGCCGTCTGTTCTCCCGGTTTTGATCTGATTTCCATTTAACATTAGTTGTATTTCTAGTTTAACAAGTATGTCCATTACGAGTAAAAAATCGGTTGTTAATCCTTCCATAACCAAAAAACGGTGTCGTAAGTTTTTGCCTTGTACTCTGCACTCTCCAGATATACTGCTCTCAAGAGTGGCAGAGGTACCATCGGCCATCCGTGCTGCTTTTTGTTCCGCCTGATTTACCCACCCTTGCGAAAGGCATTTATTCGCCGCGCGCGGGTTTATATATGATCCTATTGATCCGGGATCTATTAGGCCTCGAAATTTCTCTCGACCGGCGTTGACTCGAACGAAATAGCGGCTGTCGATATCGGAGTTCTTGTTTGCGTGGGCCGGTCCTGTCCCGGGGTGGGTCCGACCCTCTTTTCGTTTCCCGGCGCATCTATATTCTCGTGGCATCGGCAATCGCGTGTTAGTATACCGTCTGTCCCACAATACGAACAAAATTTCCTTTGTGGATTCCGACAGTTCATTCTCCTATGTCCGCGTTGTTTGCATTTCCAGCAGCACGTGTTCCGGTCGTACGTGGTCGTTATTTCCATAATATTCCCAGCGTTAATTCTTAATCTCTCTCCATTTCGTTCTTTACCGGTTTGTACTAATACTTCTTCAATTTCCTCTACGCGTTGGATTAGTTCGTTGACGTTGTTGAATTCCGACCGTCGAATGTGCAATCGTAATTCGGCGCGCATGTTATAGTATATATTATCGAGTTGTGTTTCACGGTTTATGCCCCCTCGACGGCGCATTAACGTACTCAGTGCCGTGGCGTAGCTTCTAAATATCTCGCCGATTTTTTGTCTTCGCTCGCTTATTTGTCGATCAAGATTTCGTCGTTCTCCCGGCGGTATATAGAAGCTGCGCAACGATTCTTTGAGTTCAGCGTAACTATTTATAGGCTCTAAATTTCTGTACCAAAGTTGAGCTTCCCCCCGTAATAATTCCGGGAATCCTATAAGCAGATTTGCATCGGTGAAGCCGTATGCTTTACGTAATTCCTCAACTCTTTCTAAAAACCCGTAAACGTCTCGGCCGTCGAAGTGGCAGTTCCATTTTCGCATTTGATCGAGGGTTTTCGCGGTCGCGTTCTCTACCGTTAGATAATTTATCTGGTCTGTGTTTGCATCTTGGTTCGATATTACAAATTGTGTTTGCATGCCCTGTGGTGTTGATGCGTTATTTGTTTGTTCTTCCATATCGCGGGTCTTATCTAATTCCTCATTGTATTCCTCCGCGTCTTCTGGTTGATTTTTAAAGTGTCCCGGACTTATTTTTGCTATCGCTACTAGTCGCTGTCGTAGTTCCGTTACATTTCCTGTATTATCGATTTGTAATTTCGCTAGTTCGTCTCTGAGTTGCTCTTTTCGAAGCTTGTACACCCATCCGACTTTCCCCATGATTACTAGTATTGCTCGATTCCGAAAAAAAATTTTATTTTGCTTTGTATAATTTATTTCAATATTAGATGTTGTTTGAAAAGTTTATTTTGTTCCTTCGCGTGAAAAAAAAAACTAGTCCCTGTTCGGGCGCCATGAAACGGAGATTCATGCGTAAGGATTGCTCTCTTTGAGAATAGCTAAGCGGACAGGATTCGAAAGGGAGAGCAATTGAAATAAATCAACAAAGCCAAATAATTAAGTATAAAAGAAAAGTAACAAATTTATTATAGCTTAAATCTACTTCACAATCGGTTCGGTTTTGGCGTAGATCTGAAACAACCAATGATAATACAGGAGCATTAAGCCTGCTACTAGAATACGCGGGTTTGGGGACGCATGATCACGGTTCTTCACAAGTAGGCGAGTGCGCTCCCACTACTTGTGAACAACACCCGGGTAACGAGTGCGCTCATATACCCGGGGAATCATCTCAGCGCTACTTCTGGTGCAGAGTAACGAGTGCGCTCATATACTCCGCTCCGTCGGCAGGGCTCCAGGCTTTAGCGATTACGGCACTGGGCTGAGAGAATCATTTCCACGGCGCACGAGGCGGTATTTATACCCGCTTCGCCGTGTGCTGTAGAGACAGCGCGGTGGGACGCGTTATAGCTTGCGCGTCGTATGCGACGCGTGGTCGCGGCGCTCGGTGGAGAGGGAGGCCGGCTACTCAGTCGCCTGCTCTCTCTCCTCGCTGTACGAGCTCCGGTACTTGTATACATGCGTGTGTACATGTATGTATACATTCGTACGCTCGCTCTCCCATGCCGTTGACAGGTTCGGCTGCTTTCTCTTTCTAGCGCACGCATGCTAGGAGAGAGAAAGCTTCTTATGATCGCGATTTCGTATCGATGCGTCTATTGATCAGGTGCATCGTTACAACCGTATTCACCAGATTTGGCCCCATGTGACTTTTTCTGTTCCCAAAACTAAAATTACCTCTCCGTGGAAAAAGTTTTGAAGCGATCGAAGCCATAAAACAAAATTCGTTGAAGTAACTGAAGGCCATGACAGAAAACGCTTATAAAAAATGTTTTGATGATTAGAAAAATCGTTGGCACATGTGTGTTGCATCAAATGGAGCCTACTTTGAAGGCGACAAAATAAATATTGATAAATAATTGAATATTGTGTGTTTTATTTAAAAATTCCGGGTAGTTTTTTGACAGATAGTATGTTGGATTAATGGGGTAACACCTTTAATATTTTGAAACTCGGCCATTATTTGTTCTATGAACTTCTCTAGTTGTTCCTTCTCGGTTACTGTTAACTGAGCTAAACCTACTGATTCTCCGACGGAACATAGCCCTTCCTCACCGTCTGTTTCTTCTGCTGTGATCTTTCTCCCCTTCAACGTTAGTTGTAGCCCCAGTTTAACGAGTATGTCCATTCCGAGTAAAAGATCGGCTGTTAACCCTTCCATAACCAAGAAACGGTGTCGTAATTTTTTGCCTTGTATCCTGCACTCTCCAGACATACTGCTTTCAAGAGTGGCAGGCGTACCATCGGCCATCCGCGCTGCCTTTCATTCCGCATGATTTATCCACCCTTGTGTGAGGCATTTATTCGCTGCGCGCCGGTTTATGTATGAGCCTATTGATCCGGGATCTATTAGGTCTCGAAATTTCTCTCGACCGGCGTTGATTCGAACGAAATAGCGGCTGTCGACATCGGAGGTCTTGTTTACGCTGATCGGTCCTGTCCCGATGTGGGTCCGACCCTCTTTTCGTTTCCCGGCGCGTCTATATCACTGTGACACCGGCAATTGCGTGTTGATATACCGTCTGTTCCACAATATGAACAAAATTTCCTCTGGTTATTTCGACAGTTATGTGGTCGTAATTTCCATAATATTCCCGGGGTTATTTCTCGGTCTTTCTCCTCTTATTTCTTTAACCGTTTGTGCAAATACTTCCTCTATTTCTTCTACGCGTTGGATGAGTTCATTGACGTTGTTAAAATCCGACCGTCGAATGTGCAATCGTAATTTGGCACGCATGTTATAATAGATGTTATCGAGTTGTGTCTCGTGGTTTATGTCTCCTCGACGGCGTATTAGTGTACTAAGTGACATTGCGTAGCTTCTAAATACTTCACCATTTAACTGTCTACGTTCGCTTATTTGTCGATCAAGATTCCGTCGCTCTCCCGGTGGTATATAGAAACTGCGCAATGATTCTTTAAGTTCCGTATAATTATTTATATTCTCTAAATTTCGAGACCAAAGTTGGGCTTCCCCCCGTAATAATTCCGGAAACCCTATGAGAATCTCTGCATCGGTGAAGCCGTATGCCTTCCGTAACTCCTCAATTCTTTCTAGAAACCCATACACGTCGCGACCGTCGAAGTGACAATTCCATTTTCGCATCTGGTCTAGAGCTTTCACGGTCGTGTTTTCCACTGTTATATAAATTATACGTACCGCGTCTGTATCCTGGTTCGGTATTACAAATTGTGTTTGTGTGTTCTGTGGTGTCGGTGCGTTATTTGTCTCTTCCTCCATATCGCGAGTCCTATCTAATCCCTCATCGTACTCTTCCGCGTCTTCCGGTTGATTTTTAAAATGTTCCGGACTTATTTTCGCTATCGCTACTAGGCGTTGTCGTAATTCCGCTACATTTCCTGTGTTATCGATCTTTATTTTCGCGAGTTCGTCTATGAGTTGCTCCTTTCGGAGCTTATAAACTCATCCGACTTTCCCCATAATTGCTAGTATTAACCGGTTTCGAAAAAAAAATTTCTTATTTTGCTTTGTATAATTTATTTCAATATTAGATGTTAGTTGAATGATTTTCTTTTATTATTCCGCGTGAATTGAATAAACTAGTCCCTGTTCGGTAGTTCTCATGCGAAAGGATTGCTCTCTCATGAGGATAGCTAATCGAGCAGGATTCGAATGGAGAGAGCGATTAAAATAAATTGACAAAGCCAGATAAGTAGAAAAAAATAACAATTTATTTAACTTAATGCTAATAATTATAGAGGTACATTAACCATAGCTGACTACAGGTCGCGTTTGGCGGAGATCTGTAACATATCCAAGAGAGAAAGTGTTTCGTATTCGGTTTTTAATATCGATACGCCTATTGAACAGGTGCATCGTTACACAGTTTTTGGGAGAATAGATCGGGAGAGGTGGAAATATTCATGGCCGCCGCGGTCCCCGGATCTTAATCCCCTTTGGACTTTTACTTCTGAGGGCACAGCAAAGAGGTGCTTTACCACGGTGGGGCTCCCGAGACGGTGGAAGAGCTGAGGATTAAGATTCAGGACCATGCGAGCACCATACAGCCTTATACGAGTCAAAGAGACGAGAGAAAATGGAGGTGTTTTTGAACATTTATAGAATTTTATTTTATATTGTATTTGATATTTTTTTTACTATTTTGTTCTGTTGTGTTATATTTTACATCTTTTTATGTTAATTTTATATTGTTATTAAACAATATTTAAAAAATATCACTATTTATTTTGGTTTTCGTAATAACAGAGCCGTAGACGTTTTTGCCGGGCTTTCAGCGAGACTTTCAGCATAATATTTTGCGGAACTTTGGGCAAGACATTTGCGAGACATTAAGCCAGAATTTATGCCAGACTTTACGTACAACTTTAGGCCAGACTTTACGCCAGACTTTAGACCAGATTTTAAGCCTGACTTTTTGTTAGAGATCGTGCAAAACCTTAAGCAAAACTTCCGGGAAGATAAGTACCCAGATA
This sequence comes from Torymus aiolomorphi, assembly GCA_036365515.1. NCBI lineage: Eukaryota > Metazoa > Arthropoda > Insecta > Hymenoptera > Torymidae > Torymus > Torymus aiolomorphi. The sequence goes on along the minus strand of CM070874.1, from coordinate 235,901,477 downwards.
AAATTGTAACAAAGATTAATGGCCAGAGAGAAAAGTTCCGAAAAAATTCAATCTCCACGAAAGTAGTTGTAATTAATTATTCAAATCGATCGCAATCATTCAATCACCGCTCATCTTTAATCGCCGAGGAGACGCGATGGTGGCACGTAATTCAGAGTGATTCTGGAACAATGCAACATTCTCAGAGCAACTTGTCGAAGCAAAAATTAAAAATTATCGAAAACTTACAAAGTTATAGTCAATTAAAAATAGTACATTTCGATACAAGTGTGCGAAGTGGGTGATTCGTGCACGGGTGTGATTTCTCGCGCGAGCGAAGCGAGAGCGACAAAAACACTTTTTCAACGATCACCCGCTTCACCTATGTATGTCGAACTTTATTTTTTTTAACGGAGTGAGCGACACTCGGAGAACATTGATTATGTACATACTTGCCGAGTGTGAAGTTTGTCGCTCGAGTGAAGCGGGACATGTACGTACTTGACCAGTCAAGGACAAGATAAGGAGATGGCGGCATACTTACTTTGTGCACGCTCCTACGAGAAGCGTGCGCGAAGTAAATTGATCTGCGCATGCGCGTCCTTCGCGCACGCCGTGTGTGAAACAGCTATTTCGCGCCCACGAAACAGGCACGAAAAGGCGAGTTTCGCACACTCCGTTAAAAAAATATATTTCCTTAACCCCGTATGCATTCATGAACAACTGGCTATAACTTTCTGAATGTTGAATTTTAAATTTTTTCTCCGACAAGTCCCCATGAAATTAATTAAGGCACAAGTGATACTACCAAAACTAAAATCGGTTGAGTAATGTAAGAGTACTGTGTACTCCTGCCATACTTTCAGCCATACTTGAAGCCATAATCACAGCCATACTTTAGCCATACTTTCAATTATACTTTAAGATATACTTTCAGCCAGACTTTTCGTCAGACTTAACGACGTCTAGTCGCGTTTAGCCCCTTCGTCGTATACACCCATAAAGCCATATTACAGTGCAGAAGCACCAAAGCGACTTCCATGCTTCTTTTCATCTTGGGCTCGGCTGTGCTATATTCACTCAAGTCATACCACCAGTACTGCTTCGTTAATTCTGAAAGCGGCTTGGAAACTTTTGCGAAAGTTTGGAAACACTTTACCGGAGTTAAGTAACGTTTAGGAAAGCTTTTCCAATGATTCACTAAAATCTAGACAATCTATTGCAAATTTTAGCGATCGTTTGCGAATACTTAATTACCAAACTTGCGGTAACGTCGGAGTTTTCTATTGCAAAGTTTTACGAACGTTGGAGAAAACTTAACCAACGTTCAGCAAACGTTTATAAAAAGTTTACAAAAGTTTAGCAAATGTTTAGGAAAACCTTACCAAAGTTTAGCGAACGTTCAGGAAAACTTTTCCAATATTTCTCTAACATGTACTTCAACAAACTTCACCAATCTTTTGCAAACGTTAAGAAAAGCTTTACCAAAGTTCAGCATACGTTTAGGAAAACTTTTCCAATGTTTCGCTAACATCTAGATAAACTATTGCACACTTTAGCGAACGCCTTGGGAAACATGACCAAAGTTTTGCGAACGTTGCGAAAAACTTGACCAAAGTTTTGCGAACGTTGCGAAAAACTTGACCAAAGTTTTGCTAACGTTTAGGAAAAATTTTCCAATGTTTTGTTAACATCAATAAAAACTATTTCAAACTTTAGCGAACGTTTCGGCAAACCTTACTCAAGTTTGGCAAACGTTTAGGAAAGCTTTACTAAAGTACTGCAAAGGTTTAGGAAGCCTTTACCAAAGTTAAGCATACGTTTAGGAAAACTTTTCCAATGCTTCGCTAACATCTAGCTAAACTATTCCTAACTTTAGCGATCGTTTGAGAATACTTTACCAAATGGGCGATAACGTCCGTGTTTTCTTTTGCAAAGTTTTTCGAACGTTGGAAAAAACTTCACCTGAGTTCAGCAAACGTTTAGGAAAACTTTTCCAATGTTTCGCTAACATCTAGACAAACTATTTAGCGACTAGACAACACTTTAGCGAACATTTCGAAATACCTTACCTGTTCCCAAAGTTTCGTAAACGTTTTGGAAAGCTTTATCAAAGTTCAGTCAACGTTAAGGAAACTTTACTAAAGTTTAGCAAACGTTTAGGAAAATTTGACCAAATTTTTGCTAACGTTTGGGAAAACATTACCAAAGATTAGCGTACGTTAAGGAAAACATTTCAAATGTTTCTCTAACATTTAGACAAACTATTGAAACTTTAGCGATCGTTTGGAAAAACTTTTGCAATGTTGCGATAACATTACAGAAAATTATTGCAATCTTTGGCGAACGCTTATGACAACTTTTCAAATCGTTCGCTAACATCTAAACAAACTATTGCAAACTTGAGCGAACTTTTGGGAAAACCTTACCAAAGTTTAGTAAACGTTCAGGAAAACTTTACCGAAGTTTAGCGAACGTTCAGGAAAACTTTTGCAACGTTTCGCTAACCATTGGTGAAGTTTTCTCCAACGTTTTTCAAAGATTGCTATAATTTTCTCTAACTGTATCGCGACATTGCAAAAGTTTCCCGAAACGGTTGCTAAAGGTTGCAATAATTTGTCTAGATGTTAGAGATACATTGGAAAAGTTTTTCTAAACGTTTGCTAAACTTTGATAAGCTTTCCCCAAATGTTCGCAAAAGTTTCGTGCGCGACTTTAAGCCAGATTTTAAGCCAGCCTTTGAGCGTTATACAAAGTTTAAATCAAAAGTAGACAAAGTTTAGACGTACTTTATAGAAAGTCCCAAAGTCTTGATGAAAGTCTCGCTTAACGTCTTTCTTAGAGTCTGTCTCGAAATCTAGCTCGAAGTCTTGCTTGAAGTCTCGCTTGAAGTCTGGCTTGAAGTCTCGCTCAACGTCTCGCTCGAAGTCTCGCTCAAAATCTCGGTCAAAGACTCGCATATTCAACTAGACTTTAAGCCAAACTTCGAGCGTTGTACAAAGTTTATACACAGTTTAGATAAAGTTTAATCAAAGTTTGGACAAAGTTTACATAAAGTTTATACAAAGTTTAGACGAAGTTTATAGAAAGTCTAAAGGTCTTGATGAAAGTCTCGCGTAAAGTGTCTCAGAAGTCTCGCTCGAAGTTTCGCTCGAAGTCTGGCTTAAAATCTGGCTTGAAGTTTCGCTTGCCGTCCCGTTCGAAGTCCCGCTCAAAGCCTCGTTCAAAGACTCAAATATTCAGCTAGACTTCAAGCCAGACTTTAAGCCAGACTTGGATTTAGACTTCGAGCCATACTTTGAGACAGACGCCGAGCGACACTTTAAGCGACACTTTGATCAAGACCTCCAGACCTTCTATAAACTTCGCCTAAACTTTGTCTAAATTTTATCCGAATTATGTCTAAACTTTGTCTAAACTTTAACTAAACATTATCTAAACAGTGTATGAACTTTGTATGACGCTCGATATTTGACTCAAAGACTAGCTTGAAGTTTTGCTAGAAGTCTGGCTTGAAGTCTGGCGCCAAGTCCGGCTTGAGGTCTAGCTGAGTACGCGTGACCCAAACTATCCCGACATGAGATTTGCTCCCCGAAAACTTGCGATAAGGTTGGAAAGGCAGTGAGTCTAAGAGTTTTGGAGCCCGAGGAACACAATGGTGCAGTCAAAATTGACGTAGCTCAAAAAGTAAAAAGGATAGCAAAATTATCTTTTCCAAAAATATGTAAGGTTTGGTTTTTATGTTCAGTTATCGAAATTCATTATAACTAAAGACCATACCAACAATTTTTAATTGAATATTAAAAATCTGCTTTTTCGGTCAGACAGGCGAATTGCTAGACGTTCCAGGAACGGGAACTAAGAGAACGGAGTTGTTTGAATAAACGGACTCTAGTTAGCAAGCGGCAACTTCACGACGCGACGGGCGCTCTTCTGACATAGTCATAGCTACTTCCAGCTTACGGAATATTCACGAAATTTCATTAAACCCTTAAAGATTACTTGATGTAATGAATGGCATTATATTTCTATTCACCGGTGTGTAATTTATTCATCAAACCATGGGTTATGTTGTGGTATATTTCAGTGGCAATGTTTACAAATGTTGTCGGTTCGCGAAATGCCCAACAGATGGCGCCTGTGTCGTGCACGTACTATCGCCTTGCCGTTTATGATTAATAAATTAAACAAACGAAAGCTGTATGGTCCTTTTTCCATATATTCTTTAATAATAAAACCAGAAATTTCTGTGATTAAAATAATAGCAGAATTTATTTTTATATCTGAAATAGACATTTAGACACAAAAAAAACATTGCTACAAAAGACAAGACAGCTATAATTAACTATTTTAAGAAGGATATTTTTTAATGTATTTTACTTATTTAATTTACTTATGTAATTTAAGTCGTGTATATGAGTCATAGCTGTGTAGATATTTCTAAATGCCAATAAAACTACTTAAATTTCAAAATTTCACCTTGCCATATTAGCCGTACAGTCAGCTCACCGTTACAGCGTTAATACTGAGAACAAAATCGAGGAAAAAAGTCAAATGAGCTTTATTCATTCGTTCTCAAGATTACGGACAGATATTTTTCACTGCTTTTATCTATGAGGCCATATGACACTCGCGTATTTCGCGAGTCACTGCGCCCGCTTACACACAGTACACGATAGTGTCTCATCGTTTAAGCTCAGTATTGATTAATTATGTAGGTATTGATAATTACGTATGGTAATGCGGCTATGGCGCGAAATTTACCAAAACTTCACATGAATTTTTATATACACATACCTATTCACCGAGATTTATGTTACGTAAAGCGCTTCTCACTAGGCCCCTCAGGATTTGAAAAAGGAGTCCGGTAGAAACCAAAGTTGCACCAATTGATTCATCATTTAAAAACAAAATTAAGTTTGGCTGCGTTTTTTGGAACTTTATGTATGCATTTTGTTCATTTTATAGAAGCCATTTTTACTTTGTTATTATGAAGTGTATAAATCATAATAACTTGATTTTATTAATAATTTTTTATTTTTTAAACGTGAATAAAAACTTTTGGTTTGCTATCTACTTAATCTTGATAGCAAGATTTGAGTTTCATAGAGCCAAATAAACAGCCAAACAAATTTACATTTAAGGCAAGAAACACTTGTACACTTACTACAAAATAAATAATGTATCTATTGGGCTGAAACTGTTTATGTATAAGCAAAGTTGCGAATAAAATTTTATGTTACTATCTGTCATGAGTGGAGACAAGCTAATTTTTTTGAAAAGTTTTATATTGGAAAAGTACTTTGTAGCTAACAGAACATTTACAAGTTAACTATTACAGTTGCAAACATTTTAAATAGTTTATTTCATCAAAAATTTCATACTAAAAAATGAATATTCAAAATGTACAAATAAAATAATAAATTAATATTTATTTAATACTTATCGGATGAACATCGGACGAACGAATCGTTGCATCTGACAGCGATACAGCTACTTCATTATTATTTATTACTTAAAATTAAAGACAACACCTAGTACACTAGCAATAATACTAAAAAAAATTCTATCTTAATTAGGGCGATTGTAATTTATTGTTGAAGTTGACCAATTGGCGCTCGCGTTGTGCGGGCAAAAAAGTTGTCGCTGTCATGTATAATACATATGAAGAGGCGGCGTGGGGAGAGGCGAATGAAGAGACTAGCGTGTGAACTGTTAAACATTGCGCGAGCGCCGAGCGGGCCGACGCGACTGACGGCAATGCAGCTACAGCGACAAAGCCACGGCACGTGGTAGCGAAAAGAGCTTGTTGTCACAGGAAGGGCGTACTGATGGGTACAATTATTTGTTCATGATGTACTGTAACGGGGTCTAAGATCTGAGAATGCGAAAAATAAGCGCTGATATCAGGCTTCGATCCCACGTGTCTTTATCGACAGCTGAGTGGAAGAAGAACGTATCTTGGCGCGCGGATGAGGAATGACGTATCCCGGCGCAAGGATAAAGAACGGCTCATCTCTGTGCGAGGATGAAGAACGACGTATCTCGGCGCTCTTACGGTGAGTACATGGCCAGTATACGATGAAATACGTCGTTCTTCATCCTCGCGCCGAGATACGTCGTTTTCATCCTTGCACCGAGATAATTCGCTCTTCATTCTCGCGGCGAGATACGTTGTTCTTCATCCGCGTGTCGAGATACGTTCTTCTTTCGCTCAGCCGTCGATATCTCCTCATCCGGAATGCTAGTAATGACTAGCTGGTATCCACGATCCGTTATAGTAGTAATCATCGATAATGTTATGATGTTAAAATAATCATATTAATCAAGAAATGAAAATCGGAGTTTAAAGTTAATTTTATAAAACCAAAAAACAAGACAAATGTTTCACAACATGAACGTACTTTTAATACAAATAAATACTCAAAACTTGCGGTAAATAAACAAGCAATGAGAACAGATGATAAATCAGAATGTCCAACACATGCGCACAAGGCATTCCAGTATTTAATATTGATTAAGTAGGATTTCAACGGACTATAAGTATTAGATAAGAAATAAAATGTGATGTATGCACCATAGAAGCTAGATCACAAATACCGAGGTAAAATAAGAGAATTAATCAATAGCTGTTATGATTAATTATTAATTAAAAATTAAAGAATATTCCTATAGTACACTACCTTTTAAAAATAAGAGAATTAATTTATCACTAAAATTTGCAATTAACAGTACATTAACATTGAAAATAAAAATACGAAATGGAGTTAAAACGCCCGTGAGGACAGTACCCGTGGCCAATAAAACATTTACGAGCCAGGACACGGGGCCCTTTCCAGCTTTTTCTTAGTCTGGAATGCTTGAGCTTGTTGAAAAATTATCATAAGTAAATGCGCGTTGCAGCCATCGACTTCTGTTCAGAAAAAAGACTTGAGAAAAAAAATAAAAAGATTTTCAAAGGAATACTGGAGACGTGGCTCATAGTAATCAGGAACTGTAAATTAATTTATTGATCAGAAACGAAATCATTCTGACAGAAAGCCATAATCTGTTAAGGATGTATTACACTATGCATGACACAAACTATAGTGGAGCGGAATTGTCTTCCTAGCAAATTGCGCAATCGAAAAAAAAGGTTCTGACTTTAATGGTTGTGTATTGGGCATCTATTTAATGTTTATATAAAGTTTTTTTTTTTAAGATAAGTGTAAAAATTAAATATTTTAAAACTTTAGCCGAAATGAACCTAATCTTCAATGAACTTTAACGTAAGTAGATCATAAGAAGGCAATTTGTAAGAAAAACTTTCGCAAAAGGTAAATCAAATTAATTCGTATTTCCACTTAAAAAAAAATATCGATTAAATTTGTATTACAAAAATTATGACACATGGACGGCTAAGCGGAATAAGTTCCTATATCGGCGTCAGTTAAAACCGCACTTTGGGCTATGCTTGAAACCATATTTTAAGCCATACTTTCGGCCGTACTTTAATCCATACATTCAGCCATACTTTAAGCCATACTTTCAGCCATGCTTTCAGCCATACTTTAAGCCATACTCCCAGTCATATTCAAGCCAGAATTGCAATTACAAAAATAGGATCGAGTTTTTACTCAGAATATATTCTCATGATATTGCTAATATATTGCCAATACATTCTTAATATATTGCCAATATATTCTCAATATATTGACAATATGTTGACAATATATTCCCAATATATTCCCAATATATTCCCAATATATTCCCAATATATTACCAATATATTCCCAATATGTTGCCAATATATTACCAATGTATTCCCAATATGTTCCCAATATATTGTCATGATATTGCTAATATATTGCCAATACATTCACAATATATTGCTAATACATTGCCAATACATTTCCAATACATTTCAAATATATTCCCAATATATTCCCAATATATTCCCAATATATTCCCAATATATTTTCAATATACTCCCAATATGTTCGTAATATATTCCCAATGTATTTCCAAAATACTCCCAATATATTCATAAAATATTCCCAATATATAATATCGTCTTAACTGTTTATTGTAGTTTGTTACTGTTGTCCCACTACTGGTGCCAAAATTGACTTTCTCCCAGTACTCCCTCCTTTATCTTAGTCCTAATAAATTATTACTGTGCAAAAGCAATAATAATGACTTAAAGTATAGCTAAAAGAAAGGCTGAAATAATGGCTCAAAGTCTGGCTTCACTTGGTCGGTATTGATGCTCTAAAACCAGAACACTAGACACTTTCCTGCTTTTTAACAAACATGAAAAACATGACAAGCATCGATTGCTATAGAAAAAATAGACCTAACATCTGACTAGCTGGTCAGAAGTTAATTAATCGCTATAAGACTTGCTAAATGTCTTGCTGAAAGTCTCGTCAGAAGTCTTCCTTAAAGTCTGTCCTAAATATCTTGCACGAAGTCTCGCTCAAAGTCTCGCTCAAAGTCTCGCCTAAATCTCGTTTAAAGTCTGATCTAAATATCTTGCTAAATAACTCACTGAAAGCGTGCTCTTAATTAATCACTATGAGCCTTTTTAATTGTCCTACTGGAAGTCTCGTTAGACCTCTCCTAAGAAGCTTTTTGCTAAGACGCTAATTATCAGGAATTCTAGCGAGTAATCCAGATATTCAGTCAGCCTTCTAGCAAGACATTAAGGACCTTTAAACTAAATTGCTAGCGAGACATTTAGCGAGACTCTATGCGAGACATCGAACGAGACATATGGCGAGACTGTGCGAGACTTTGAACGAGACTTTTGGCGAGACATTTGACGAGACTTTATGTGAGACTTTGAGTGAGACATTTGGTTAGACTTTTAACGAGGCTTTATGCGAGACTTGGAGCAAGACTATGAGGGAGACTTTTAGAGAGACTTTAAGTGAGACTTTGAGGTAAACTTTGTGCGAGACTTTTAGCGAGATATTTGGGTAAACTATTTCGTAAATAATGCTTAGAAACTCAAATTATTTCACAAACATCATTTTCCTAAGAATAGCATCTAAATTCGAATTATTTTCCGAACATTTTAAGTAATTAAGCTGAACGTCATATAAAGATTTTCGTAACGAAAGTTTACAATTAATAATTTTTGTTCCAAACTTTGGCGAAACTTCACCACAACTACATATCCAGTTTTCCGTAAGTTAAGCATAAGATTTTAAATTATTTTCTCAAACTTTGGAGCAACATAACCTCAATTTCATATAAAGTTTCTCGTAAGTAAAGGGTAAAAATTATATTATTTTACCTAAACTTAGGCTGAAATGAAGCTAAACTTGATATAACGTTTTTAGTAAGTAAAGCTTACAATTTATAACTTTTTCCCGAAATTTTGGCGCAACTTAACCTCAACTTCATATAACGTTTTTCGTAAGTAAAGCAGAATTATGAGAATTCTTTCCCAAACGTTGGCGAAACTTAACCTCAACTTTATATAAAGTTTCTCGTTAGTAAAGTGTAAAAATTATATTATTTTACCCAAGCTTAGGCTAAAATGAAGCTAAACTTGATATAACGTTTTTAGTAAGTAAAGCTTACAATTTATAATTTTTTCCACAAAGTTTGGCGCAACTTAACCTCAACTTCATATAAAATTCTCGTAAGTAAAGCGGAAATATTAGAATTTTTTTCCAAAGTTTGGCGGATCTTAACCACAACTTCATATGAAGTTTCTCGTAAGTAAAGGGTAAAAGTTATATTATTTTAATGAAACTTCAGCTGAAATGATGGTAAACTTGATATAACGTTTTTAGTAATTAAGCGTGCAATTTATAATTTTTAGTCCAAACTTTGGCAGAACTTAACCTCAACTTCATATAAAGTTTCTCATAAGTAAAGAGTAAAAGTTATAATATTTTACCGAAACTTCGGTTGAAATGAAGCTAAACTTAATATAACGTTTTCAGTAATTAAGTTTACAATTTATAATTTTTAGCCCAAACTTTGGCGCAACTGAACCTCAACTTCATATAAAGTTTCTCGTAAGTAAAGCAGAAGTATTAGAATTTTTTCCCAAACTTTGGCGGAACTTAACCTCAACTTCATATAAAGATTCTCGTAAGTAAAGGCTAAAAATTATATTATTTTATCCAAACCTGGGCTGAAATGAAGCTAAACCTGATATAACGTTTTTAGTAAGTAAAGTTTACAATTTATAATTTTTTACACAAACTTTGGCGCAACTTAACCTCAACTCCATATAAAGTTTCTCTTAAGTAAAGAAGAAATATTAGTATTTTTTTCCAAACTTTGACGGAAATGAAGCTAATGTTGATATAAAGTTATTCGTAAGTAAAGTTTACAATTTTGGAATTTTTCTTCAATTTTTTTTCAAAAGAAGTCACATTTTAATACATAAATGTAAACTAATTATTTCATACTTTTTACATATAAAGGTGGGTATATTTACCTTAATTAAAGGTTGCTGCCCTCTCGAGCTGCTCGCGTTCAAATATTATGTTTACTGAAAGGTGCAGTTGAAAAAATTTTCCTTAAACACAGTAGATCCTTTTGAGCAATTTTATTAATAAAATACCGACGTTTCGGGAGTGTGATTCACTCCCCTTCTCAAGGCTAAGAAGCAAGAACATACAAAAAATTTTTAAAGTATTAAAACATAACAGAAATTACAATTTGGACTTTTTCAAATATAACAAAACGAAATATTTCTTACCATTCTAAATTATAGCGATTTTTACAGTATAGCCCTTGCGCGGGCGGTACATGTCAAAAACATTTTCGCTAAACAGAGGTGATACTTTTTTAGATCACCACCACTTGTAATATAGTACCTGGACGAATCATTAAAGTTTTAGAACAAAAAAAAGCTAGGGGGGCTGCGCCCCCCTGCGTGCCTTCGGCACGCCAACCCCTCCCGCCCCACACACACCTGCTCCTCGCTTCGCTCGTCGCCCGCCCCCTTCCTATGTAAAAACTTTGTTTTTACATAATAGGCACGACCGCAATGCTCAGAAAAACCTTATAATTTTATTATTGCATTAATTGTAATACTTATTTGCATCGTTATTATCATTAGAATACACATAAATACACCTCTGCAGTAAAATTTAAATGGAAATTATGCATTTACTATTACATATTTATTATTTTTTTGTAGAATATTTTCCTTATAATTCGACAAATTTAGATATATGCAGATAACTTTTCAAATAGTCTATGATTTATATAAATTAATTAAGTATTATTAATTGATATGATTAAAGTACACTGGCTGCAATTATAGAAATGGACACTCCGACAAGTGGGTTAGGAAATGTTAAATAAACTTATACCATTTTAGAATATAATAAAACTTTAATTAATTGAATTTAATTAACAATAACTAGGGAGCTCTTATGAGCCGTGCGAACCGACCGACTTACAGTTCGGAAGTAAGTATACATAAATGTTATATAATGTCGACTCTATTTACCACGTGACTTTTACAATGTAAAGGGCGAGTAACTCAAAACTTCTCAGTTTTCTTAACTAAGATTTAACAAAGAAAATCTCAAAAGTTAAGATATAAATAAAATTCACAATTTTTATTAACGTAATCTTAAACATTCCGCCCACTTCTCTTCGGAGAAGAGATGTTCAATTGAAGATAAAGGCAATTTAATTAATTTCACAATGAGTCTCTTGTAGACTGAAAATGCAATTCTAACAGTTGCTACTCTGACAATACCGTCGGATCCGGGATGAACTTCTTGCACTCGTGCTAAGGGCCATCGAGCGGGAGGTGTATTTTCATGCTTAAGTATCACCATGTCTCCAACGGAAATCGGTGTTCCTAGTCCGGTCCATTTATTTCTTTGTTGTAGAATTTGCAAATACTACTGCGAACATCGAGACCAATAGCTTTGGGTCATTTGTTGCAATAATCTCCAACGATCTCTAGGTAGTAACTTCTCTTCTTCTATATTGGTATCAGGAACTATGAATGATTCGGACTGAGTCAATAGATGTGCAGGTGTTATCGGTAGAAGATCAAACGGATCATCAGATAGAGGAGTAGTGGGTAGCGAGTTAAGTATCGCCTCAATTTCATAGAGCACGGTAGTAAACTCTTCAAAGGTTAGTGTGTGTTCTCCTATTACTCGTATTAGATGAAATTTGACCGATTTTACCGCTGACTCCCATATTCCACCAAAATGTGGGGCAGAAGGGGATTGAAGTGCCAATTCACTTGATGAGTAGCCAATTCAAATTTCAGTGTCTTAAGATAATTAGAGTATCTAGAATATATCTGTTTAAGCTTTGTGTCAGCTCCTACAAAATTTGTACCCATATCACTGTACAGATCACTACAGTATCCTCTCCTTGATGTGAATCTGTGAAAGGCGGCTAAAATATAGTCAGTTGTGTAGCCTGATACCACATCTAAATGAACGCTACAAGTTGCCATACATACAAATACAGCAATATAGCCTTTGTACGACTTATGGCCTCTGCCGGAGGCAGTGCGAATATCATACGGCCTAGCATAATCTATGCCTGTTTTCAAAAATGGCTTAGTGGGTCTCACTCGGAATCTAGGCAAGTTACCTATTTTTTGATAACTTGTCATGCTTTTGTATCTAATGCACGTTACACAAGAGTGTATAATGCTCTTTACCACCTGCCTGTCTCTAATAATCCAGTATTTTTCCAAACTGTACCTAGAGTTAGTTGAACTCCTCCATGTAAAGTTTGAGAATGGGCGTTTTGTACTATTAATTTAGTGAATCGATGATCAGGTGGTAGAATAACAGTGTGCTTATTATCAAAATCTAATGAAGTATGTTTCAACCGTCCTCCAAATCTTAGCAACTTATCACTTAATATAGGATCTAATTTAAGAATTTCACTATTTCTAGGTAAGGGTTTACCTTTGTTCAAGATGTTGATCTCTTAAGTGTATCTTTCCTTCTGTACATGTATTATTAAAAATTTTCTTGCTTGACCCTTGTCTTCATTTGAAAGTGCTAATGTTGAGTCACAGTTACAATCGTAATTAAAAACAGAAAATAATTTTATCTTAATCTTAAAATATAAGCTGTTACATTGACCAATTTACTTAATGGATTATATTTTTCTAATAATAAGTCGAATAGCTGATAATTATGTGTTTGACAATCATCGAGATGACTATGCAGTTCAACTGAGAGGTGATTCACGTCCCTTTTTTCGTGACAAGTAGTCTCATCTATTTTATCAACGGTAACTTTAATTGGCCAATCATGTTGGTCAAGACGGAGCCACTGTGGGCCTTGCCACCACATCGTTAGATGCTGCAATTCTCCTGGTAATATTCCTCTCGATGCAATATCTGCTGGGTTACTGGATGTACCAACATGAGACCATGTAGCTTGCGGCATTAATGTTATTATTTCAGAACACCTGTTCGCAATGAATGTAGGCCAACGCGATGGGTGGTCTTTCAGCCAGTATCGTACATCCTTAGAGTCTGATTATAAGAAAATTCTTATATTACTAATATTTAATTCCAAATTCAATTTGCGCGACAGTTTAGCTACTAGGTGAGCTGCACAGAGTTCTAGTTTGGGATTAGATAATGTTTTATTTGGAGCTACTCTTGTTTTAGCTTGGATTAAACTAATGCGAACATCGATCTCTGTTTTTACCTTTAAGTAAATTACAGCTGCGTATGCTCTTTTTGAGGCATCACCAAATCCATGTAGTTCGTATGTAGCAGCTTCTGTAGTATAACCAATCCACCTTGGAACACGTATAAAAGAAATTGAGGGTAACTCAGAATACCAATTTATCCAGTTTTTTAACAAGGGGGAAGGTAGAGTTTCATCCCATTCTAACTTCGCCAACCATAAATCCTGCATAAATATTTTTTCTGAAATAATTATTGGTGCTAACCAGCCAAGTGGGTCAAATAACCGAGCAACTTGGGATAACACTGTCCTCTTAGTCCAATTTCCAATGTGCGTGCTGACATTTACTTTAAACTCAAATTCATCTTCAACTGGGTGCCAATGCAGTCCTAAGACGGAGAACATAGAATTCTTTTGAAATAACGAGGATGAATCCGAGGCTAGACTATCGGGCGGGAGCTCATCGATGAGCGCCGGGTGATTTGCAACCCATTTGCGTAGGTGGAAGCCGCCCACCTTGCAAAGTTCTATTATTTCAGACTGTTTTTTCTTAGCCATTTCAAGGGACGAATCACCCAATACTATATCGTCCATGTACGTGTCTTCGTCCAAAACTTGCGCACCAAGTGGAAAGGAAGCTCGCTCATCTTGAGCTAACTGCTTCCGTACTCTATTAGCTAGAAATGGCGCAGGTGCAGTACCGTAGATAACAGTTGTTAACTTGTGAATAGTTACTGGCTCAGATGATGAATGACGCCAAAGAATTAATTGCAGATGTTGATCTCTACTATCGACTCTAATTTGCCTGAAAAAATTTTCAGCATCAGCGATAAATGCAAATTTATACTTCATCCAACGAACAATCATTTGATTAATTTCTGGTAATAAATTCTGTCCCGCGTATAATATGTCGTTAAGAGACAATCCTTGATCAGTCCTAAAAGAGCCATTAAAAACTGTTCTCAACTTAGTTGTGGAACTACTTTCCTTTAGAACTCCATGTTGTGGTAAGAAAAAACATTCATCTAAATCGTGACCTAGTTCGATTATTGAGGTAGGTTTCATGTGACCTAGGGACTCGTATTCGAGCATGAATTTGTGGTATTCTTCACTAAATTTGTTTTCTTTAAGAAAACGTTTTCCCAACCGTTGAAGCATTGCTTTGCTTGGTCCGTAGGAATTTCCAAGTGTAACTTTATTGCTATGGGCTTTGATAGGTAGTCTCACCTGGTAGCGACCATCTGGACAACGAGTATGGGTTTTGCAAAAATGATCTTCACAAGCCTGCTCATCTGGTGTGAGCAGTTGTTTTTTTGATCCTAATTCTTCTTGACTCCAGAATTTCTGCAGTAACTCATTAACATCTATCTCTGCTTGACAATGTAAAATAGTTGGATGCTTCGGAATTTCGCTTTTAACTTGAGTATCTCCTGAAACTAACCAACCAAGCAACGATTTTGAGGCAATGGGCTGTCCGGGTGCTCCCTTTATAACTTGCCCTTCTATTATTTTAGCATGAATTGAGGCGCTAAGCAGCTCAATGGGACCCTCACCTAAGTAATCAGGATCAGCTAATAATAATCCTGATAGATTTCCCCAATCTTCAATCTTAGTCTGTACCCAAGGCTTATATCGGCTCACCTCTTTCATAACATACGCTGGAAGCTGAAAGCTGAACGTCGACTTAAAGCGTGGCATGATCTGCACCTCCACCATAGATTTACAGGTTGTCTGTCGTTTGCCTTCTAGTCCCAGGATTGGTACTGAAACAGAATGATGCGTAAGAAAAAGTCTTTGACAGAGACTCAGAAATAAAAGAGGCTTGAGCACACTGATCAATCAGTGCTCTAGCTAAAATTGTATCGCCGCGAGGGCCTATTACTTTGACCCAAGCAGATGCGAGTAATATCGATTCTGGCTGCGTGGTTGACTGAGTGGTCAAATGGGTTGATACTCCATCTGGGCCAGCATTATTTCTGGTTTCTTGATTTTCAACCATTGCAGTAGACGTGGTTAATGTGCTGTTTACATTAGATGTTGTCTCTGCAGTCTTAGAGTGGTCCGGCAGGTTAAAATGGAGCATTGTATGGTGCTTACGACGACATTCTTGACATCTGAAATTAGAAGTACAGTTAGCAATGCGATCAGATGCAAAACAATTGAAACATAGGTTAAGTTTCTTGACTATCTCCTTTCTCTCTTCCGGCTTATTAATCTTGAACTGATCACAAGTCAACAAACCATGATTTTGTTGACAGTCTGGGCAGATTTTCTTTCTAATTGGTATATTTACTTGCGTTGAATGGACTGACTTAGCAATCGAATTCTGTTTTGGTATAAATTTAACTTTATTACTAGATGAGTTGGCTTGATCAAATTGTGACAGCGATACCTTACTGCCATTTGCAATTGCCTCTAATGTCTTAAGACGGGTTTGCATGAAATTTTTGAGTTTTATAAACGATGGAGGATCCATTGTTTCTCCCAACGATGTCTCCCATAATGCTCTTGACTGTGAGTGAAGCTTATTAGGTGTCAAGTATATGATTAGATCATCCCAGTTATCAGTTGGTCTATCTAAAGCCTCCATAGCAAGCAAGGGGTTTATGGTACCGATCATAAGTTGCTTAAGTTCAGTTGAAGTATCAGACTTCATTGTCTTCAATGAAAATATTGCAGCAAGATGAGTACTGACAAGAAGTCTTTTATCTTCATATCTATCTGTCAGTACCTTCCAAGCTTGATCGAAATTGATTCCATCGACTGGGATCCCAAAAATCAATTCAGCTGCTTCTCCAGTGACATGCGTTTGTAGGTAGAAGAACTTCACATCAGTAGAAAATTGTGTATTTTTCATAACTGTCGATTGGAATAAATCCCTAAATTTACTCCATTCGTTTGACTTGCCAGAGAATAAAGGCAATACGATTGGTTTAAGTCGAGCCTGTTGTAACTCAGGAAACACGACTGTGGTTTTTTTTTCTTCAATATAGTGGCTGCAACATGTGTTTTATTTATGAGAACTTCCTTAAATTCTCCTAAAATTCTGAGATAAACATTCTCAATCTGCTCCGTTAGATCCTCTTTGATATAAGCGTGCTCTGCGCTATAATGCTCAGCTTCTAAAATTCCTTGATGATTATTCATTATAGTATCAAATGTTCGGTTAACCATATCCATCCTAACCTCACAAGCTCCTCTAGTCATATTGGCGGCACCTTCCTTCTTAAAGTTCTTGAAGGTATCCTGTATCTTCACCGCAAGTGTCTTCTGATTAGCGCACGCTGCGTCCATCGTTACTACTTGTATCTAACTTATTAAAACGAAACAATGGTGGTATTAAGCAAGGCAAAAATACCGGCACAAACTAGTTAAATTTCATTTCATACCACAGAAAAATAACTAGAGAGCATACTTGAAAGCCAAACAAAATCTTCAATATCTATGTATATAAATGGCTATAATGTGATAAAGCATGTAGGCACTCCTGTAGTTACTCATGGTGTATCACTGCAGGCGAAGTACTCTACGCCGACCATATGCGGAGCGAGACTATATCAAAATGACCACATGTACAGTTAAGTTGACTCCGCGCTGGACAACTTCATTTCCTAGCGTTGGTCGAGTCCACGTTTCTCCTTGCATCGGCCGAGTCCAAGTTTGAGCGTATACTTAATGAAACACACCTTTTACCAAATGTTCTATGCGCTGTAATTTTATCTAAGATTCACTGTTGGCGCGGGCGCTATTGTAATTGATGTAATAGTCACCTTTAATGTTTTCACTGCTTTCAGTCCAGTGCTCTAACTCTAATCATACTTGTTCTAATATTAACCTACCCACCTCGGTGTATCCGGCTCGAAGGACCAGATTCAATGGCTGCAATTGTAGCAATGGACACTCCGACAAGTGGGTTAGGAAATGTTAAATAAACTTACACCATTTTAGAATATAATAAAACTTTAATTAATTCAATTTAATTAACAATAACTAGGGAGCTCTTACGAGCCATGCGAACTGACCGACTTACAGTTCGGAAGTAAGTATACATAAATGTTATATAATGTCGACTCTATTTACCACGTGATTTTTACAATGTAAAGGGCGCGTAACTCAAAACTCCTCAGTTTTCGTAACTAAGGTTTAACAAAGAAAATCTCAAAAGTTAAGATATAAATAAAATTCACAATTTTTATTAGCGTAATCTTAAACATACACATAGGAATATTAAATATATAGGTACTATGATTGCAATTATTGACTTCAGATTTGAACTAAATTACTCCTGAATAGTATAATTCAAATATGAGTGTAGGGATTTTTGATCTAATGAGAAAAAAAAAAATTCTACTGTTTTTCAAGAGTTTTTTTTTTTAATTTTTTTTAATTTTTTATATTTTTTCACAATTTTTCTGATGTAAAAATTTTTTCCGACATTTAATCCTAAATCCCTACACTCATATGAGAATTATACTATTCAGGAGTAATTTAGTTCAAATCTGAAGTTAATCCATCCACAGAAAAACTTCAAAGCTTACGGTTAGTGAAAAAACTTGTTTCATCGATGACTATGGTTCTGGACCATATAAAAGGCCCATCGGAGAAAGTTTTAAGGTAAGGTAAATATACCCACTTTTATATGTAAAAAGTATGAAATAATTAATTTACATTTATGTATTAAAATGTGACTTCTTATTTCAGAGAAGAAAGGTGTCTAGCCCCCTTAAGACACGCATGGTCTCTATAGCATTTTCCTCTCAGATGGCTATTAGATAATTCTGAGAACACTGGCATCCATGCAGTAGTGCCTGCCCTAGGCCATCCAGCCTCATTTTGCAGCTTCCCCAGCTCTACAATGATCTTCAAGTGTTAGTGCATTAGAATGTGAGGGGATAGATAATTAGGAACTGGGGATATCATAAAAGTGCTGTGTGTGTGGTTAGATGCGATACCGGTAAGCAGTTGTTGCTGGTCATATTAGCTCACCTAGTTAATTTCTATGTTTAGTCAGGGTATAAAAACTCATGTCAAGGTATCTATTGTATATATAAGTGAGTCTTGCGTACTTAATAGTTTTGATTTTAATTCTTTATACATATTGAACTTTAATATACTACAAAATCTATAACACATACATTACACTTTTGGGTAATATGATATTACTTTAACATGTACTTTTATATTATTAGACAATTTTGTTTCTCTTAGTTCAATCGCTTAGGTTCTGTGAACATAATTAAGAGGTTAAGCTGTGTAATTTTATATGAAATTTCTATTTGTTATCAAAACAGAAAGATAATATAATTATAGATTTTTAACAACGCAATTTTTAAAGATTTTTCTAATTTTGATTTTACTATATACTAAGTTCTCTAGATCATGACAAGAAATTGTAACATTTGACAGCTTTTATGTAACAGTTTTTGTTAGTTATTGTTTTAGTTCTTTTATTGGTATATAAACGATATCCTTTGTATTTAAGAGTTCTATTGGAAATCAATTCTTTGTATGATAAGCAAAAATTGTCTATGTTATGTATATGTTGGCGTTTAAAATCGTTTCTATAGATTTAACTCGTCAGGTATTTATTTTACATGAAAATCTTAAATGGGAAAAAGTTTTGTTTAACTATTATCTATAATCTATCTATTGAATATTTTTGTGTAAAATTAAATACTGTCAAGTTACAGTCGAAAATCGTCCATTTTATATGTATTTTTTGCGTTTAAAATAGTTTTTATAAGATTAACTCGTCAGGACTTAATTTTACAAACAAATATTAAGTAGGAAAAAGTTTTGTATTATTATAATCTACAACTTTTGTATTCAATATTTTCGTATAAAATCAAATCCTGTCAAGTTATAGTCAAAAATCGTCCATTATTGACCTTTTTTTGCTGTTTTTCGCAGTTATCTTGGTAAATATTGCTCTTAGAGAAAAGTCTTCAACAGAAAAAATGTGTATTTTAATTAGTTTTAGCAGATAGATCTGTAGATATTAGCTTAAAATTAATTTTTCTAGACAATAGGCTTAAAAATCGTTTTTTGAGATATTTCTTTGTGCTTGCATTTGAACAATTTTTCATCGATCTTTCTGGTTAAGGGACCAGCACTTAGGTATAATTAGAGGAGTATTTTCCCGCAATCCCGATGAAATCCATCGAAAATTCGCTGAGATAATCCATAAACTTGACTACATACGAAAGTACATACATACATAGATCATAGAAACGCCTAAAATGAACTATTTCTGGGCGGAAAATAGTTTTTATACAGTAAATTGCTAGTTTCCGGGGAGTTACAATTTTCACTCGGGTGAAAATATAAGGCTCTCCCGAGTAACGGTCGTGCCTAAAAACAGAAGTACCTATGAACCGATAATGGAAGAAACAAACTCACATGGTGTAAAAAGGTACTATGGTCATCTTATATGTACGGTATCAAAAGGCAGCTTTTCTCTGGATGTTACGTACTCACTATCAGGATGGACAATAGGAGTGTCGGGCACCTCAGGGGTTATATATACGGAATAAAAAAGTAGTGGGGATCGAAAATTCATATAGGAGGAGAAACGTATCAGAGCCGCGTCAACCAATGAGCAACTATTCTCTACTCCGCAATCGACGTGAATTCGTGGCATTATTCGGTTTATTACAAGTGTTGAGAAGGGGAGTAAATCACACTCCCGAAACGTCGGTATTTTATTAATAAAATTGCTCAAAAGAATCTACTGTGATTAAGGAAAATTTTTTCAACTGCACCTTCCAGTAAACATAATATATTTACCTTACCTTAAAACTTTCTAATGTGCCTTTTGTTTGGTCCAGAACCATAGTCATCGATGAAACAAGTTTTTTCACTATCCGTAAGATTTGAAATTTTGCTGTGGATGGATTGACCCCAGATTTTAACTAAATTAGTCCTGAATAGTATAATACTCATATGAATGTAGGGATTTAGGACTAAATGTCAGAAAATATTTTTACATCAGAAAAATTATGAAAATATATAAAAATTTTTAAAAAATTAAAAAATAATTCTTGAAAAACAGCACAAAATTTTGTTTCTCATCGGATAAAAAATCCCTACACTCATATGAGAATTATACTATTCAGGAGTAACTTAGTTCAAATCTGGAGTCAATCCCTCCACAGGAAAATTTCAAAGCTTGCAGATAGTGAAAAAATTTGTTTCATCGATGACTATGGTTCTGAACAATATAAAGGGCCCAGATCAAGGTGTAAGGTGAGATAAATATACCCCATTTTATGTGTAAAAAGTGGGAAATAATTAGTTTACATTTATGTAATAAAATATGACTTTATTTCCGAAAAAAGGTGTCTAGCCCCCTTAAAGGTTTGGTTGAAGTCTATCTCGAAGTCTTCCTTAAAGTCTCCTTCAAAGACTCGAATATTTAGCTAGACTTCAAGCCAGACTTTAAGCCAGACTTGGAGCGAGGCTTCGAGCGACACTTTCAGCCAGTCTTTGAGCCAGGCTTCCAGCGACACTTTAAGCGAGACATTCATCAAGACCTGCAGACTTCCTATAAACTTTGTACAATGCTCGAATTCTGGCTTAAAGCCTGGGTAAAAGTCTGTGTTGATGTCTGGCTTGAAGCCAGGCTTTAAGCCAGACTTCGAGTATACAATGTTCATACAAAGTTGAGATAAAGTTTCAACAAAGTTTGGTTAAAATTTAGACAAAGAGTAGCCAAATTTTATAAAACGTCTCACGGTCTTGATGGAAGTCTCGCTTAAAGTGTCGTTCGAAGTTTCGCTCGAAGATTGGCTTTAAATCTCGCTTGAAGTCGCGCTCGACGTCTCGCTCGACGTCTCGCTCGAAGTCCTGCTGAATATATCGATTTAACTTATATTTTTACTAGACTAAATCGCTGCGCTCCTCAATTACTCCGCTTCCCTCTTACCTCCCGAATCCATCAACGAACTCCGTAGCAACGGTTGCTCCCACTCTTTGCCGCGGCGACCGCCGCTCGGGTTACGCCACCGAAGCTGCCAGGGCCGATGCTATGCGAGAAATTTCCCTGGGCCTAACAGTGGGCCTAACCAAGTAATCTTGACTCAGTTTTTCACGCTGATTACGATTATATAAATTTTGCATTGTTTCAGAATCACCCTGTATGTTGCATAAGGTTAGTTCAATCGGTTTGCCCGGACCGAAACTATGCGTGGGAAAATGTATTACGAGACATTCTAGTGATTGTATATAGTATCACTGCGAATGCCGAGTGCTTTCGTATACACCGATACAGCGACCATAGTGTAGCAACATCAAGCGTGACACCCACGCTTATCTTCGCATTCGGCTCGGCTGTGTTATCTTCACCGAAGCCATACTGCTTGTACTGTGTCGTGATCACCGCGCGCAAGAGCTAAGTTTTGGTATTGTCAGGCTGGGGTTGCCCTTTTAGAAGATATTACCATTGTCGAAAAAAATGGCTTGCTACAAAAGCATTGTGAAGGAATTGTCCTTACGCGGCATATCGCGGGAATCCCGACCTAGAACGGATACAGTTTTGCTTCCTCAAAGAGGAAGCTTTGTAACGGTGAAAAAAATTTTTGAAACAAAAAATGTTCAAAAAAATGTTTTAAGACTTTTGGCGCTAAAATACTTTGTTTTTGATAAAAAAAATGTTCGTGTCTGTGCACGTTCGTGCGTGCGTGCGTGCGCGTGGGTGCGTGCGTGCGTGCGTGTGTGCATGCGTGTGTGCGTGCGTGCGCGTGTGTGCGTGTGTGTGTGCGTCGCGTGTGTGGGCGTGTGTGGGCGTGTGTGTGCGCGTGTGTACGCGTGTGTGCGTGCGTGTGTGTGTGTGCGTGCGTGCGTGCGTGCGTGCGCGTGTGCGTGTGTGTGTTTGTGTGTGTGTGTGTGTGTGTGTGTGTGTGTGTGTGTGTGTGTGTGTGTGTGTGTGTGTGTGTGTGTGTGTGTGTGTGTGTGTGTGTGTGTGTGTGTGTGTGTGTGTGTGTGCAATGCGCAAAAACTTTTTCATTTATCCACTCAAAATTTTTATCGCTTATTACACTTGTCGAGTACAACATTGCGTTAAAATTGGAAGAGGTTATGTTGATTTGTTTCCGAGAAAAAAATTATTTTTGAAAAAATGTGCGTTTTCTTTCCTGTACGATAACAGGAGTAAAAGTCAATAAATCGTTTTGAAATTTGGCAGAGAATTAGCTTTTTTATATCTAATGATTCAGTTCTTTGCCCAAAAAAACTGACTGTTGTGACCAAAGATATTTGAGATTAAAATTTTTTTATATATTTCTTATATTTGCATTTTTTAAAAGAATATTCGATTGATTGACTAAAAATTTTTACCACTTAATACAATTGTCGAGTACAACATTTTCTTAAAATTTGAAGAGGTTATGTTGATTTGTTTCCGAGAAAAAAATTATTTTTGAAAAAATGTGCGTTTTCTTTCCTGTACGATAACAGGAGTAAAAGTGAATGAATCGTTTTGAAATTTGGCAGAGAATTAGCTTTTTTATATCTAATGATTCAGTTCTTTGCCAAAAAAAGAAAATTTGGCTGTTGTGCACCATAGATATTTCACATTTTTATGAAATTCATGGAATGTATTCATATTTTGAAGGTGAATTTTTTTTTTATTTTTATTTTTAGGTAAGTGGCCACTATATATAGGTATACCTTAGCCATAGCCAACGGGGCACAGACAAGCCAGTTCTGTAATACAGCGTTAATGCCTGGCCAACGATAGTTCACCTCGCCACCACGAGGGTAGCATGAAAGATGTAAAATAAAAAAAAAGCAATAAAGGATGGTACTCAGTGGAAGGATATTTTTTGTATTAAGTAAAATTTTTTATCAAACAACAAAGAATAACAAAGAAGACCGTTTTATTTATTAATAAAGTTTCGTTGTTAAAAATTTAATTTTGTTTTTTAAATTTAAAAAATGGAATCGATAAATTAGTTTGAGGAAGCATCTTGCCAATGAATTGGCAGTGGTTTTTCTCTGGTACCAGCACTGTAAGCTGAGCAGTGCAGAAGCTGCTCCTCTCATCGGCGAACGAGCGCGGGCGCACCGCGACTTTTTCTATAACGCTGTTAAGAGCAGTCGCCGAGTTTTTACGCTTACCAGCGCTATGATACAATTACTCGATAATATTTTTGTCTTTCTCGCCTCGTTGTGAAGCTGAGATCTACGCGATTTACTTTGCTACAATTATCTAAATGATAGAATATTATCATTATTTCATGTTACAATATTTTAACATGAAAAAAAATTTGCGTGACTTAACCCTTTCAGGGGTGGTGGACCGTATACTTCCCACCTCAATGTCTTTGGTTTTTTCGTTATAACTCCGGCTTATTAGATGATATCAATACGAAATAACTTTTCTTATACCTATTAGTAATGTATCTAAGCACTTCTATATTATTTTGCAACAATTATGCATTTTACAATTGTTATTAGATAAACAATGGCGAAAATTTTTCTTTCCTGCATAAACACTTCTATATTATTTTTGCAACAATTATGCATTATACAATTATTATTCAATAAACTATGGCGAAAATTTCTCTTTTTTTACATTAAATTCATCCCTGAAGTTCCTAGGATTTAAATCACCTTTTAAATCATGCTTTCAGATTCTAAAGATGATAACCAAAGCTATTGTTGGTAAAAATTGTGATATACTTATTGTTGTTATTTTTTATTTAACAAAATATAACGCAGAAATGTTGGTTTCATCAAAAAAGTTATATATTCTTTTATTATACTTGATTATTCTATTCTATTCTGTTTGTAATAGTAGTATTTGAATTTCTGATTATAAAACCAAAAAGTTTGAATCATACAAAATGGCGAATTCAAAATGGCGGCTCCAAATATTCTATTTTCAGACAAATTTGCAATTTTGTTTCCAATTTTTTGCTTGAGGTCCGCCATATTGTGGCCGCCATCTTGAACTTCTCAATTTTGACTTCGGATTTGTAATCAGCGATCCCAAAAATATAACAAAGTAATAAGAATAGATTAATAAAATTTTCAGTTTAATTGCGCCCCTGGCAGGGTTAAGTAAATGTTATTATAATACGGACAATAAAATCATTATTATTTTCAGTATTCAAGTAAGGTTGCATTGAAGTGATAAAAGTTTTCTTATTTTACGTATCATTTATTGGGATTTTTTTCAGATTAATCTTACACTAAAGTAATTCGTTCTAATCGTGCATTTCTTCATTTTACTTATTCCTATTAATTAAAGGCATTCTTAGAATTGTAGATGATTGATTAATATCAACCAATTTCGTGGTTTACAGTTCAGGATATTTGAAAATCCTAGGGACTTTTGAAATGGAAGATTTGAAGTTTTCACAGATTCAGCTTAATATTCTTCATAATCTAATAATCACATTTTTAATATTAATTAAAAAATAGAATAATCGCTCAAGTTACATTAAAAGTACGATTATCCCATATCTACCTATTTAGACCAAATAGCCGATAAAATTCATCTGCTAAATAAATAAGAAATGTTAAGTCTATGAGAAAAATAAGACTACTATTAGAAAGCAGTTGCTATGCTCTTTCAAATCGTTGGCTGAGAGGAACACGGAACTACGTCGGGCGAGCGCGTAAAAAGGTACCAACCCCGGGGCAGCACGTAAAAAGTTAAATTTTATACAGAATCGAACGATTTCGGCTATTCTCATCTTAAATTAAATCTCTTTTCTTGTACTTTAATCGCTTTTTGTGGCATATTATATGGCCTTTTCAATAGCTTGCTAAAAAATTCAAAAGTCAACCGTGCAAGTTGGTACCTTCTTACGCGCTCGCCTGAGTTGGTACCTTTTTACACGTTGCCTCGGGTTGGTACATTTTTACGCGCTCGCCCGAGTTGGTATCATGTTCCTCTCAGTCGACGAAATGCACTACTAGTCTTCTCCAATTGCGCTTGGTAAACTTTACTTTTATGTCTTTCAATTACACCGATATTTGTGATTTTGGCAAAAATAACGTATTATTCTACACCAAAAAAAAATAACATTGAGTTAACAAGGCATTTAAGACTACCACTACAAATTAATTAATCCGTTCTTGAAAATGTACTACTAGTTATTCTTAATCGCGCTTGCCGATGACTAGACAATAATCGAAGAGAAGATTCAAAAATAAAACTATAATTTAATGCATAAGTAGTTATACTCCATTATTAACAAAGTGAAGGTTCTTTTTAACTTTATAGTTTTAACTCCTACTTTGATAAGTTACGTTCGAAGTTTCTAGAATAATTTGTAATGAAAAGATGTTACAAAGATATTTCTAATTGTACACGATTTTTTCGCATTCATTGCGACATCAGCAAGGAGACAAAGCCCGTCCAAAAGTTTCTCTATACTGGACTTTCTGCCTTTCGCACCTGAAAACGAACGCAAAATTACGTAACACTGATATTCATCCAACTATGCGTTCGAACATCGGATATAGTAGTACGGGTATTAATTCATAAGGGTTCAGTAGAATATAAGTGGCTGTAATTAACCAGATGAAACTATAGTAAAAGTCGTCTAGGCCGAATGACGCATTCGAGGTTGCGGGTAGCCGTGCGCTCACGGCGACGAAATGCAATTACACAATTATCCAAAAGAAGAGAGAGAGAGAGGGAGGGGGAGAAAGAGAGAGAGAGAGAGAGAGAGAGAGAGAGAGAGAGAGAGAGAGAGAGAGAGAGAGAGAGAGAGAGAGAGAGAGGAATTCAATTATTGGGTACTTGAATTAAATTCCGCACTCTTCGTATAGATGTCGTAAGTAGTATTATTTCAACATCATATACACAGTCGGTTATGCACATGAAAGTACTATCTATAACCTCGAAAATTTAGCAGGTATCATTAATCCAAGGTATATGCAAAATTGTTTTTTATTGCATCGAAAATGTCAAATTTTTTGCCTACAAAGCAACACTTGCGAGAAGCGCTACTTTTTTGCTTTAATTTGAAGAAATCTGCTGCTGAAAGTTATCATTTACTTGTAGAGGCTTACGGTCTTATGAACATGCTTACGAACATGCTTTGTCTGAAGCCACTTGTAAAGAATGGTTTAGACCATTTAAAAGTGGTGATGTTGATGTGAGAGACAAAGAACGCCCTGGCAGCCCAAATAGTTTGAAGACGAAGAGTTGGAAGCATTACTGGATCAAGATCTATCTTTAACGCTAAAAACTTGGCACAATCATTAAGTGTTGACGAATCAACCGTTAGTAAACGATTAAAGTCAATAGGATATATTCATAAGCAAGGAAATTGGGTTCCACACTTATTGAAAGAAACAGACATGGAAAATCGTTTAATGACCTGCGAAATGCTTCTTCAAAGACACAAAAGAAAAGGATTTTTGCATCGAATGGTGACTGGCGACGAAAAGTGGATTATTTTAACAATCCTAAACGCAAAAATGTGTGGGCTAAACCCGGCAAACCATTACCATCAACGTCAACATCAACGCCAAAACGTGACATCCATAGTTCGAAGGTTATGCTCTGCATTTGGTGGGATCAGAGAGTTGTCGTCTACTATGAACTTCTAAAACCGGGTGAGACAGTCACTGGCGAACGATATCAAGAACATTTGATGAGTTTAAGCCGAGCTTTGAAAGAAAAACCACCAGAATGGGCTAAAAGACATGATAAAGTGATTTTCGTGCATGACAATACTCGGCCGCATGTTGCTAAATCCATTAAGGAAACATTGGAAGCACTTTACTGGGATGTCTTACCATACCCGCCGCATTCACCAGATGTTGAGCCTTGAGACTATCACTTATTTAGATCGATCGCACATAGCCTTGCTGACGAGCATTTCCAATCTTACGAAGATATCGAAAAACGGCTTAACAAATGGATTCAGTCCAAAGACGAGGGCTTCTTTCGTGATGGCATTCATGCTTTACCCAACAGATGGGGAATGGTGATAGCTACCGATGGACAGTACTTTGAATGACATCTAATTAATTATTTTAAAAAAATAAATATTCCTTTTCTACGCAAAAAAGGCGGAAATTAATTCAAGTACCCATTATTAACACATAATCAATCACGCCCTTTTTCTGCTATATGGCTGTTTACTGTATCCTGCATGGTGACTTGGTAGCCGTGTAGCTGCATCGTCGTCAGCCGCGGCAGCCCGCTTACCCGATAGTCAATTGTTCGAGCGCTGCCTCTCCTTGCCCCTTTCATCACCCCACTGCTTTGCATGTATATTACGCACCGCTGTCATGTCTCAGCGGTGACTAAAGGTGAGCGCTGATTGGTCGATTTCAACAATCAGTTACAATTATCCGAATTGAGATAGAATTTTTTTATCATATTCCCCGGTATCAGCTCGTCCAGATGAATCTGGTGGTATATGTTTGTTACCACTTTATCTGGATCACCCTGCATATATATATATATATAAATATACTAGGGGGGCTGCGCCCCCTACTCTCTCCGCTCGTCAACCCCCAACTTTGAAAAATAAGACCTTGAAGACTTTGAACCTATTTATTTTCAAGGTAGTGATTTTTGCTTCCTCCTAGAGGAAGCTTTGTGACAGTAAAAAAAAAAGTTTATGAGATAATGTCTTAGAAATGTTATTTAGCAAATTTAGAATCGAAATACACTATTTTTAGAAAATGTCCGTATGGATGTGTGTGTGTGTGTGTGTGTGTGCGTGTGTGTGTGTGTGTGTGCGCGTGTGTGTATGTATGCCGGTATCGCTGATATCTCATGATCTACTCGACCGATTTTAACGGGAGAGTGATCATTTTTTTAGATTTTGCTTCCACAATTGGGGTCAATACTCTATTTTTGTAAAATTTTTTTTTTCTTTTATAGCCATTTTTTAATTTTCAAAATTTTTATTTTCGATTTTTTTAATATTTAGAACAAATATTGCTTATATATCATGAATTCTCTGTATGTAGGATAAAATTATCTACAATTTAAAAAAAAATGTCGGTAGCTATAATTCGTCATAAGTTATTGATGAAATCGTAATTTTTTGTAAATAGGTTATATTTCGAAATTAAAAAAAGATATTAACATGAATATTTTTTTGGTTATAAAGGATATTAAGTACTATAACTTACTAAATTTTTAGGTTTGTTTATTCATTATTTTTTGAGAAAAAAAATAATTTATAAAAGAAAGTGATTTTTTTTGTCGTTCAATAACTATAGTAAAATTGGCTTAATCACTTTGAAATTCTTGGGCAAAAGGATTGATCCATAAATTTCGGAGATATTTGAGGTTAAAATTTTTCTAGACATTTTTAAAATGTATTTCTTAAGGATGGCTCTCTGTATCTGAATGGGATGAGTAGCATTTGAAAGAGAATTAAAATATTTATATTTTCTAAAAAGAAAAATTTTTTAGTTATCACGGTTTTTTATTATTAACAAAAATGTAAAACTAGAAAAATTGAAAAATGAAAAAAAAAATCTGTCTATCAAATTTTTTAAAATACATTCCCTCACATTATAACAGCAAAAATTACAAGTTAATATTTTCCATAAAATTTTTCCAATTTTTTTCGTGAAAAATTTATTTTTCGAATTTTAATTTAATAAAAGGAATCAAAAAATTATTTTGAGGAAGCTACGTGCCAATGAATTGGCAGCGGTTTTTGAATATATAAGAGTACATTTACGCTATCATTTTTGATTTAAAAATCTTTTCTTTGATTTTATTTGTATTTTTATATGGATCAAATCGAAACTTAATTAAATTTTATATACAATTTTCATTTAGCTAATTATTAAAATCTCTTATCATTCAAATAATTTCTCCTTTATTTTATACTTTTATTGCGTATATTTTATATTGAGAAATTTGGTTTTTGAATATATATGAACACATTTTTTAATAAATATATGCAATAAATATATATACATATTTACTTATATAACTAATTGTTTTTTTTTAATTATCAAGAATTTCTCCTCAAACAATATTTTCAATTTCTAATGAATTTTCTAAATTATTTTGTATATATATGTTATCTGGATTTCTACATCGTGATAAAACAACATATAATTGACCGTGTGAGAATAATTGCCTTTTGATGTATAACCCTACATAATCAAAACTTTGTCGCTGAGATTTATTAATGTTCATGCAAAATGCTAATGTTA
Organism: Torymus aiolomorphi; assembly: GCA_036365515.1. NCBI lineage: Eukaryota > Metazoa > Arthropoda > Insecta > Hymenoptera > Torymidae > Torymus > Torymus aiolomorphi. The sequence goes on along the minus strand of CM070874.1, from coordinate 235,871,703 downwards.
ATTGAAACTGTTTTCTATAAAGAATAAACAGTAATGAAGAAGATTCTCCTGTATTTAAGGTAATTCTTGGAATACAAAATCTATTACCTGCTTTTTCTCCTGTTAATATTTCTGCTTCAATATTATATCTAAATAATTTGGTTATTTTAAGTCTAGTACCGTGTAACGGGCGCATGAATAGAAGTAAAGGTGGTCGCGTATACAGCGCAGCGAGATTTGAATCTCGCGCGCTTGCACGTATAGCGACTCGCCGCGCGCCAAGCCGGACGCGCGAGAGGCGGAGCGAGAAGAAGAAGAAGACGCCGACGCGCCGCTGAAGCGACGCCCCGGCCATTGTTTAGCCAGTCTGATCCTGCCACGCAACAGGTGCGCACGTGCCCCGCCAGTGCCGCGCCAATCTGGAGAGCCCCGTGCCCCCGCGCCTTCTCTCCGCCACCAGCCAGCCAGCAACGCAACGCCGGCTGCCTCCGCTAGCGCGGCCACTCCGCCAGCCAGGAGAAGAGAGCGAAAGAGAGAGAACGAGAGGGAGAGACAGCGGCAGCCGAGGCTCGAGCGACCACGAGACCCGGCACCTCGAAGCGAGGAGGCGAGAGCAAGAGAGAGGGAGAGAGGATCTCCGTGCGCGAGCTGGCCAGCTCCAAAGTAACTGTTGCGCTTCCTTTATACTTGCCGCGTAGGTTTTGCGTGCGAGCGGCTTCGCGAGTGAGTGTTTCACGGCTATTCGACGCCGCTTGCGTAGAGGCGAGCGGCCTCGTATACGAGCGTACGGCGGCCATTTTGTGGCGTCTCGCGGCGCGGTGACGCCGGCCGTGCGACCGGCCGGCTCCGCGTAAGTCTCGGCCTGCGCGTGAGATTTTGTAGCTGATGTTCGGGCTTCGGGCCCCTTAGCGCGATCCTTTCGTTTAATAAACCCTTCTTTATTTTACTTTTACTTCGTTAGTGTCGAGTCCTTGATTTTGCGAGTAACCGTTCCCCGAATACCGCCCTCTACCTTTTCAGCAGCTGCAGCTAGTTGGAGGCATCACCTCCTAGAGGAGCAACGTCGACGGGGAAATTGTAAGTTAAAGTCGCTCAGGTTAACCTGAGCGGCGTTGTACGGGAACACCGGCGAGTGTAGGCAAGGCTAGTACATAGCTAGCCGCCGGTGATTCGTGCGCTGAAGTTGGTAGCAGCGGCAGAGCGGAGCGCCGGTTCTAGTAGAAAGCGGCCTAAGCTTTCTACAGCGAAAGCCGGGCGTGCTTGTTTTGAGCCTGCGCCAACGCGCTCCGGCCGGCCGACAGGTCCGTCCACAACGGCGCGCTGCTCTGGGCGTAGTAGACGTGTTAGAATCCGTGTACATTTATGTCAGCGTGCGAAATAGAGAGCGCATGCGTGGCGCCATCACGCGAGCATAGCTGGAGAGCTAGCGAGAGCGAGCGGCCGAAGCGGGCACTCACTCGTTCGCCGTCCTCTGCCGAGAGCAGTTGTAATCAGAGAGAGAGAGCTGTACTGTAATTGAATAAAACGTTGTTGCTGTTAACCAGAGTGGGTTATTTGAAGAACCCTGCCTTCCACATCCTAAATTAACATGGTAGCAGTGTGCCTGGTTTATTTTTAGTGCGGTACTGTTTCTCTTTACGAGAGCAGTAACACACTTTAAATTCCACGAAAAGGAAAAGTGATTTTAAGTTTAGCGCATGGTAAGCGCAAGAACAAAGGAAAACACATGAGTGTAAAAGAAGAACCAAAAGTAAAAATTGAAAAGTCAAGTGAAACTGAAAGTGAAGAAAAATTTTACAATATTGAAAATAAGGAAGTTAAAAAGGAAATTCCTGTTGAAAGCGAGATGGCATCGGAGAACAAAGGATTCACGTTACAAGTATTTGATGGGACACACTATGATAAATGGAAGTACAAGTTAAAATTATTCTTGGAATTTAAAGAGTGCAGTGAAGTTATCGAAAATGATGAAAGACCGGAAGCAATAACAGAAGTTGAGTGGACAAAGAAAGAGATAAAAGCTAAAAACTATATAGTGAACAGCATGACAAATACACAACTAGAATTAATTATTTCAGAAGAAACAGCAAAGAAAATGGTTGCTAAGTTGGATGAATATTACTTAGTTAAAAGTAGTGCTGTGAAATTATTGTGTAAAAGAAGACTGCTCGATTTGAAAATGGGAGAAAGTGAGAACCCGACAGACTTTTATAATAACTTTGAAAAATTAGTGAACGAATTAAAAAATGCTGGAGAAAATGTGACGAAAGAAGATAAATTGAATTACTTCTTATTAACGCTACCAGAAAGTATGTCACACATGGTTGATATTGTGGACGCATTAGCTGAAAAGGACAAAACAGTGGAATTTGTGAAGTCAAAATTGGAATTCAAATTTAAGAAAAAACATGGTGAAAGTGAGAATTCCAGATCAAACGCGTTTACGTTTGAGAAAAGAAGAGAGGATAAAAGGACATGTTATGTATGTGGTGGTGTAGGACACATACAATACGATTGCCCGACGAAAAACAATTCCGGGAATCGCGCGCCACAGCAAGGAGGCGGCAGAGGAAGCCGTGCGCCACAGAGAGGAGGGGGCAACGGCAGAGGCTACACACAGCAGCGAGGAACGAGTTCCAACCGGCGTGGAAGGAGCGGATACCGACAGCATGGCCGAGGCGCGAGAGGCAGTGACAACAACGGCAGCGGTCATCAAAATACCGAGAAGAGCGAAGTGTTGAGCACTTCAGTAGAAATAATGTCTGCGAATATAAGTAACGGTAAAGTAAACGAAAATAAGATAGATTGGATTTTAGATAGCGGTTGTACAGACCACGTGATAAATAACGAAAATTATTTTAATGATGCAATTGTATTGAAAGAACCGATTAATGTAAAAGTAGGAGACGGTAGAATTTTGAAAGCAACAAAAGTAGGTCATGTAAAAAGTAAATTCAAAACGTTTAATGAAGAGATAGATATAGAATTAGAAAATGTATTTTACGTAAAAGATATGGACAGAAATTTAATGAGTTTTGCTAAAGTAACTGATAAATGTAAAGTGGTATGTATCGGTGATAGTGCTAAAATTTATAATAAAAATAATAAATTAATTGCGTTAGCTTGGAAAAAAGATAGAATGTATAAAATGACTAGTTTTATAGAAAAAAGAACAAGAGAATCAAATTTGACAGTTAAAAATGAGAAAATGACTTTAAAGGAAAAATGGCATAGAACTCTAGGGCACGTTAATTTTAACTATTTAAAAACAATGTGTAAAAATCATGTTTTGAAAGGTTTGCCTAACGAAATAGAATCAGATTACTATAAATGTGCTACGTGTATTGAAAACAAAATGCACAATATCCCGTTTGAGAATAATAGGAAAAGAGCGAAAGATATATTAGAAATAGTACATACAGATTTGAATGGACCACACAATACAGTAGGTTATAAAGGAGAAAAGTATTTCATAACTTTTATTGATGATTTTAGTAAATTAACAAAAATTTATGCAATTAAGTCTAAAGACGAAGTACATGATAAATTTATTGAATATATAAATTTAGTTGAAAATAAGACTGGAAAGAAAATTAAGAAATTAAGGTGTGATAATGGTACTGAATATTTGAATAAAGACATGTATAAATTATGTAGAGAAAAGGGAATTGAAATAGAAACATGTCCACCTTATGTACATGAGCTTAACGGTACAGCAGAAAGGTACAATAGGACGGTTATGGATAGTACAAGGTGTTTGTTAGCTGAGTCTAAGATCGAAAGAAGATTTTGGCCAGAAGTAGTCTGCGCCGCAGCCTATTTAAAAATAGAACTATTGCTAACACCTTAGTTAGAAATAAATCTCCTTATGAGATATTTTTAAATGAAAAACCAGACACGAAGCATTTAAAATTATACGGAAGTAAAGTATTTGTTAGAGTACCGGAAAACAAAAGAAATTCGAAATGGGATAGGAAGGCTGAGTTAGGAACGTTGATAGGTTATGATGTAACAGGGTATAGAGTTTTGATAAACAATAGAGTCATTGTGGCAAGACACGTTGATGTCGTTGAGGAAGATGTAATATGTATTGGCTTAGATGATAGTGATTTAGAAAATGAGAGTTTAAATAAAAATGTTGATAAAGAAAATGAACATGTAGAAAATATAAATGAAAATTTGAATAATATAGAAAATGCTGAAAATGAAGCTAAAGAAGTAACTGATTTAAGAAGGTCACAAAGAACGAGTAAAAAGCCTAGTAGATTTGATGATAATTATGTATATAGCGGATGTATTTATGTAAATTATTGTAGTGCAGATAGTCCTGTAAGCTTTAAAGAAGCTATAGATAGTAATGAGTCTAGTTTTTGGGTAGAAGCTATGAACAAAGAAATGAATAGTTTAGAGAAAAATAAAACATGGGTATTAGTTGAAAAACCAAAGAATGAAAAGATATTAGATTTAAAATGGGTTTATACTAAAAGAAGGTGAAAATATATATAAAGCGAGAATAGTGGTAAGAGGTTACCAACAAACAGATGTATTGGATGACATTTATTCACCTGTTGCGAAAACACAAACTTTGAAAGTATTGTTATCGTATTGCTGCCAAAACGGATTGTTAATTGAGCAAATGGATGTAGAAACAGCGTTTTTAAATGGTAAAGTTAAATCAAAAGTATTTGTTAAACAGCCTGAAGGTTATGAGGATGGAACAGAAAGGGTTTGTAAATTAAATAAAGCGTTGTATGGTTTGCGAGAAAGCCCAAGAGCTTGGTATGAGTGTCTTGATAATTATTTAAGTTCTTTAGGATTTGTAAGAAGCGAACATGATTATTGTTTGTATACTTTAAGAGAAAGAGATGAGATTATATATTTAATTATATTTGTGGATGATTTGTTAATATGTTGTAAGACAAGACAAAATTTGAATTACATAAAAGGAATGTTAGAAGAAAGATTTCAGATGAAAGATTTAGATAAAGTGAGTATGTATTTAGGTATTAATATTGAATATGATGAAAACAAAAATGAGATGTCCTTAGATCAGGAAAAGTATATTGAATCGTTAGCTAGAAAATATCAGATTGAACAAGCAAAATTGTATGAGACTCCAATGGAACAAAATTTAAAGTTAGAACCCGCTGAAGAGATAGATGAGAAAATAAAGTATAGAAATTTGATAGGAGCACTTTTGTATATTAGCTCAGGAACAAGACTAGATAAAAGTTATAGCGTAAATTATTTGAGTAGATTTCAGAATTGTTATGATGAGACACATTATAAATATGCTTTAAGAATTTTAAAATATTTATATTTAACTAAAAGTTTAAAATTAAGATTTAAGAAAAACAATAATGTAGATATTCTTGAATGTCATGTAGATGCCGATTGGGCAGGAGACTGTGTAGACAGAAAGTCGACAACTGGATATATTGTTAAGTTGTATGGAAATGTAATATATTGGAAATCGAGGAAACAAGGAAGTGTAACTAAGTCTTCGATAGCTGCTGAATATGTCGCACTGTCTGAAGCAGTAAGTGAAGTAATATTACTAAAAGACTTGTTAAGTGACTTTAAAGTAGAAATTAAGAAACCTGTAAATATTTATGAAGACAATTCTGGCGCTGTGAGCATTGCGAAATTTGGTAATTTTACAAAGAAATCAAAGTACATAGAAGTACATTATCATTTTGTAAATGAGAATTATGTTAATGGATTAATTGATATTGTTAAGGTCAGTACAGAGAAAAATGTTGCAGATATTTTGACAAAGGCTCTTGGACGAGTAAGGTTTGAAAACTTGAGAAGTTTATTGAATTTGATTTAAAGAATATTGTAATTGCGAGAAACATAAATGTAAGGAGGCGTGTTAGAATACGTGTACAATTATGTCAGCGTGCGAAATAGAGAGCGCATGCGTGGCGCCATCACGTGAGCATAGCTGGAGAGCTAGCGAGAGCGAGCGGCCGAAGCGGGCACTCACTCGTTCGCCGTCCTCTGCCGAGAGCAGTTGTAATCAGAGAGAGAGCTGTACTGTAATTGAATAAAACGTTGTTGCTGTTAACCAGAGTGGGTTATTTGAAGAACCCTGCCTTCCACATCCTAAATTAACAAGACGCCCGTATATTACCTCGCGCATCCCAGAGAGGGATTAATACCCTCTTTTAAATTCACCCCGTTACAACCGTTACGCAAACCTTCGTGTATACTCAAATTTCTAATTAACATAACAATAGCATTAACTTTTAAATCTAATTTGTGAGGTGGCAAACCTTCATAAATATTGTTTAATGTTTCTATTGGAAAAAGTAGATGAATGTTGTCATCACTTTGATCAACACCTTTATGAGTCACATAATCTGTACCATAATAAGTCTTCTTATCACCACTTAATAACATTAAAATTATTTTATTCAAAAATTTAATGTCTTCATTATGAGGTGCTAAAATAACACGATCATAATCATTTATTTTATTAATATTTTTATAAATTTGTAAGCAAACATCTTTAGTTCTCTAATTATTAGGTATTATAAAATGATTTATATTACCATTTCCAATTTGTAATAATAATTTTGAGAATTCATTATTCTGAGAACGAATATTGTGTTTTAATTTGAAAATTTTAAGTAAATGCCAAAGTTCAGAATATTTAATAGTGTCTTCAATTATAGCACTTCTAAATCCGTTTTTCATTACTGAGAGTATTTGTCGAAAATCACCTAAAATTATTAATTTTCCCCGAAAAGGTAAATCGTTTGTATATAAATCTCTTAAAGTTCTGTCAATACTTTCTAAAGCTTTTTTGGGTATCATAGATGCTTCATCCAAGATTATGACTTCTGTTTCTCTTAATTTCTTTTTATCTGATTCTAATTTTAAAAAAGAATTTTCAATACTATGTAAATCTAATGGTAATCTAAAGGTTCTATGAGTCCTATATCCCTTTGGATAATAGAATAGACGCTTTACCGGTCCAAGTCATTGATATAATATTTTTTCCTTTTGATAGAAAATAAAAAATTAAAGTTTTATATAAAAATGTTTTACCCGAACCTCCAGGACCGTCTATAAAATTTATTTTATTAAATTTTATATAAGTTGTTTGAAAATAAATTTTTGATCTTCATTTAATTTTGTAAATATGTCTTCGAATATTTCCTTACTAATTGAAATTATTTTACTATGGTATTTTATATCATTTATGATGGGATCAGGTTCGGGTAATCCAAAATCTGTACAAGATAAATCTTCCAACAATAATAATTTATTTATATGATCTAAAGCTAAGTTATGTCTATTTTCATGAAAATCTTCACTAAAGTATTTTTTTAAATTTTCCCAAATAATATTGGCTTGAATATTTTCTGTTAGTAGAATCGAAGTAAAAAATTTACGTAATTGAAAAGGGAACATGATACGACATGCTTCTTCAAAAATTTTTTAAATTTATAAATCGTTTTCTATTGAATCCATTGCAGTCGCAGCTTCTTTATGAGTATTATACGTTACATTTTTATATGTACGTAAATCTTTAATGGGAGTAGCGCCATTTATACGACTTAATATTAATTTTAAAGCGAATCTTTCAGAATATTTTTGAGATACTATATTTAAACGTCCAATAGCATAATGTTTTTGTTCACGTTCACGTTTTACCCAAACGTTTTTTTGCGTTGAATATATAATAATGCGGTATATTAACGTATTTTATATTATTTGCAAATTTATCATTTTTATTCAAGTCAAACCACGCTGTTAAAGTTGTTTTCCAAGAGCATCTATTTCATAATTTTCTTCAAAAACAATTTTTTGTTGATTTTCTGTATGAACTGCTAAACGGATAACAGTATGACTCCTTCCACATAAGGGAAATTTTTGTAACCGCCATGCTGCTTCCATTGGACTCAAGTACCTGCCATCAATATATTCAGTAATTTCATCATATATTCCATTTCTTTTGTCATCATTTTTTTTTAATGTACAAAAAGCTCTATCACTACCTTTATGTATATAATCAAAAAGATATTTGATGCTTTGAATTGAAGCACAATATTCAACATTAATATGACATTTATATTTTCCTAATAAAAATTTATTGTAAGGAACTACCATTGAATTATCTACTGGAATAATTTTTTTACTTCTTTTAAGTCGATATGTGTAATTATCAAAAGAATTATTTGTTCGTTTATATTGAGGATAACCATTTTTTTAAATGTTGTTAACGATTGAAAAGGTTTAGGAAAATTTTTTTTACAATCGTCTTTACATTTATCGTAACACGGAGAATTTTCACTATGTGGTCCATGTAACATATGTTTTATAACTAATTTTTGTAATTTTTTATCATTATTAGAAGGTATCTCAGCAGAAATGTGTTTATTAATAGCTTCTGGTGTCATTAATTTATTTTTATGATCTAATGTTACTACAAGATGTGCATGCGGTAATCCTCTTTTCTGAAATTCTATAGTATACACATAAGCTAAAGCATTTCCAAAAATTTTATGGTTTTCTATATCATTAAGTAAACTGATAAGAATTTTTCCATCGGTCTTACAGTCTTACAAATTAAATTAAAATAATTAATAACAGGGGATTAAGAATAAATATAAGAGGGAAAGCCTTGAAAGTATTCACATTCTAAGAAATCGGAATAATGTAAATTTAATGATAGAGTCAAGTAAATTAGATAACATTTATCATTCTTTATTAATTTAAGTGAGAATGGCAAGTTGGAGAGGGGAATGTGGAGGGTGGTGGGGTAAGAGAAAAGAAGGTGGTATGGGTGCATGGTATATAAGGAGGTGTATCGCGGGTTTTATTTCAGTCCCTGAGGAGGAGCCGGAGCAGGCTCGAAACGTCGGACAATGTGGTGGTGGTGGGCAGTCAGATCGTCCTTTGCTAACAAAGTTTTTTCCAGATTTTAATTAAGTTTTTATTTCAGATTCTGCGGGGGTAATTATAAACAAGGGCAATCTGACTGCCATAAATATTAATTATTTTAATTTAATTTGTAAGACTGTAAGACCGATGGAAAAATTCTTATCAGTTGATATTAAATTGCAGTCGACATAAGTAATATTTTTAATCATTAAGTAAACACTTAAATTTTGTATAAAATAATCTAACTGTAATATTTGGTATATCATTGGGCGTAGTTCCGATAGGAAATGTCGTTAATACATTTTTTAATTCTTTCCACTTAGGATTACACGTCATAGTTATAAATAAATCAAGTCGACCAATATTTCTTACTATTGCCATTGCATCTTGATAATATTGCTGCATAAATCTAGGAATACCTATATAAGTTGCTGGTAGTACAAAAATATTGCCTAGTCTTTCTTTTTTTCCAATATTTTCTGATATATTTAATGCACTATCTATAACATGATCCCTCAAACCTTGATAACATTCAGTACATAATTTTTTTTTGTTTCTGCCTAAAATAATTCATTCTATTGTTTTCTATCATAATATAGGCATGTAAAAAGAATTGTTGTGTTAGTCTCCCTCCAAATAAATGTGGATTGAAATTTTCTGAATTTTGTCTGTAAGCTAATTTATAAGAATAGTGCTGTAATATTGTTAGAAGGTTATCTTTTTAATCATATGGTTTCTTTAGTATAACCAATACTCCAGCCTAAATCTCCTGAAGGAAAAAATAATGGAAATACCATTGGGTCAACATGATGTGATAATTTACTTAAATATGTGTATTCTTTTTCATTAGAACTATTTTTCGTATAAACGCATAGACCATAATTATGAGGGATTCCTGATTTGGAAATAATTATAGCTGCACATTCCGACGTTAATGGTTTAGTATAATTATGTTTTTGATTATTATTCTTACGAACAAAATATAATTTATAATTTGAAAGTTTCTCTGTATTAGTTATTTCGTGTAAATATTTATACTGTTTAGCATAAGGATTATTGTTTAAAACTTCAGTCAATAATTTTAAATGTTCTTGAGTTAAATCTTTATGACTCTTTATTTTCATTTCAATTGCAGTATTGTCATCATATATTGTAACGGGATGGCTAGTGGGGGAAAATCCCAACAAGCCACAGGCCAGCGATGCCCTAGAAAATGGTGCCGCGGGTGTCAGACTAAAATGACTCGCCCGGGGATCTGCTCCTGGAATCCCGAAAACAACGCGAAGATCGCACACGAACTTCGCTTTCCAACTAATTGGATCGCTGAGTGAAAAACGCGCGCCCGAAGAGTAAAGCGCGCGGCCGCTATACTCAGATATGAAAACGACCGGCGGAGTCGTTTTCCCGCGGAGGCGGCGGTATCTGGGAGAAGGACAGGTTGTAATGAACAACGTGACAAGTAACGAGATATCACAGTATATTAAAATCAATAAGGATTACATGCACAACGCACGTGCTTATTAAAACAAATATGAGTTATTTCGCGCGCGACCATTAAGATTCAAACGCCCGAACGATACGGCGCGCGGCGAAGCTGCTAATTTCGCGCGCGGTGTTAAAGTACGGCGGGCTGACACACACCCGCACGTACACGGCACAGAAAGCTTGCACGGGGCGATTTCCGTGCGAGCCTTTACAATAAACCCGCGAGAGGAGAGTAGAAAACTTACGTTAGGAAGGAGCAGCCGGTGCTCTCGACTCTCTCTCGCTCCCTGTCGCTCGCACAGCAGTTGCGCTCTCTCTCTCTTGCTCGCTGTATTGGGTCGGCAGGCGGGCTGGCTGCCGGCTCCTCGCTCACAGTCTCGTTCTGCTCGTGGCACATACTACGCGGTTTCGCTGTCTCTCTGTCTCTCTTGTTTGCGCATCCACTATTTGCGGTGCCTCTACTACACTCGCGGGGTCTCACAAAAACGATAGGACGGCGCGGACAAGTAAACTCACGAGAGCCACGGAGGAGATGTTTCACGCGCGATGGAAGGCACGAAAATGGCTGCCGTGACTCCTATAAAGCCGTAGCAGCTTCGCGGGTACGCGACGGGCATATTACGCGTCGCGAGACCATTCTAATCCGATCAGGATGCTCGCGCGCTCGCGCCCCCGGTGAGCATGCCCGCTCGGCGCGGGTAATTCGAATCTCGAATTACCTACCTTGCGCACGCGTTACACCCCCCCGCCAGACGCTGCTTAGGGGATCGCGAGCAGCTCTGCCATCCATGGCCGTCGTCGTACCTATACGTAGGGTGGTAAGGCTTTAGTAGAAGGAGGTTCTAAAAGGGAATTAGGACGAATTGGAGTCACTGGATTTTCTTTTTTTTTTAATTTTATTAAAAAAAAACAAAAAAAACTCTTCGGGGCTTAGCCCTCTTCAGCTGGCCCGGGAGTAAGTCCGGCGCCCCTTGTGGCGAGTTTGGTTGGGGCAGTGCTTCGACTTCTTTATCCCAAGCTCGCCACACATGAAGCACCGGGAAAGCGCCTGTGCATTTAACGCCTCACGGGCCGCCTGCTCCTCTTCGAGCGCCCTTTGGAAGCGCTCGTCTTCGCGTAGGAGCCTCCTCCTTCTTCTGCAAGGCGGCGCGGCGCAGCCTGGCGGCCCTGGCCTCTGCGGCGGCCGCGAGCTCTTCTCGCCGGCCTTGGGCCATTCCGACCCATTTGCCGGCTTGCCGCTCGCCGGCCTCACCGTGGCACTGGAGAAAATCCTCCAGTGCTGCCAGGACAGCGTCCTCCACAGCGCGCGAGGACTTGCTGAGGCGCCGCGCCTCCTGTAAGCCTGCTCCACCGGGACCCAGGCCGCACCGACTTCATCGGTCGGTGCTCCTTTTGGGGCCTGGGTCGGAACATCTCCTTTTTTTCCTTTTGCGGCCCGAGCCGCGCCGGCATCAACTTCCGGCGTACAATGATGGGCTCGCGCAGCCTCCTCTTCGGGGACTCGGCCAGCACCAGTCGACTCGGCTGGTGCCTCTTCTTGAGGCCGGGTCCCGCTCTCCTCCCGCTGCTCTTTCGGGGGATGAGGTCGCCGGAGCGGGGACGGACCGGCGCCTGTGTCGGCCGGCCTTGAAGATCCCATTCTGGGCTCCGGTGCCTCTATCTCCTCAATCACTAGGGTGGAGGGCTCTTTATACTGGTGGAGGTTTCAGCGTCACCGCATCTATCCCCTCCACCACCTGCTCCAGGAAGTCGATGACGGCGGGGTCAGGTTGACACTGGATTAATCCAGCGATCACCCGCTTCGCCGTCTCCGCTACCTCTGGAGTCAGGCCTGGCATGTCCTGCAACAGGAAAATTGATCCCGGAAAGAGGTGAGTATGAGGATTGGAAAACAAGGGCGAACACGGGTTATTACGGACGGCACAATTTCTGGACGACACAGTTAGCGCTTTTTGGACGCTCGGGTTCGACGGGGGCTAATTGGCCCGACATCAGTAGGTTCAGGCTTCTTCTTCGAGCCCCTTGGCCTAACTAATAGCGCGGTCTTATGAGGTGGACCGCGCCTCTTAGCCGTCGCCCGAGGCTGTACATTCCCCTGGCTAACTCTATTGCCCGCTGGCACATTACGTTCAGCTGAAGAGTCCCTCGGTGGTAGCGACTGGGCTACTTCTTGACTACTTTTGTCCAAGTAGTCCTTGGGCTCTTCTGCGGAAACGTATCGCTTGAGTTGCTGTGCATGGACGGGACGTATCGTTCGACCATCCTCACCTTGGATCTCATAGGTGTTTTCGCCTAGAATATTCACAATCGTGTAGGGCCCCGCGTACTTGGGGGCTAATTTGGCAGAAATCCCGTCAGCTGCTGAGGATAGTACCTTATTCTCTCTCCATACACCATCGGCTAGACAGAATTTTTGAGGTCGACGATGAGCGTCATAATATTTGGCTTGTCTCGCCTGCTCCGCTTGCGCGTCGGCCGCCACCCGAATGTGCAATCCGCGGAGCTTCTCCATGCGCGCCACCCAATTATTTATCGCCTCTTGCTGTCTTTGCTCTTCGGCTAACCTGTCTTCCTCCCGCCTTAGTGTCTTCGGTGGATCAGGCTGTCGGCCGTAAACGAGCATGGCAGGACTTATTTTGGTGGAGCTGTGTTCGGCCGTATTGTACGCGAACTCCAGCTCGTTCAGATGCTCATCCCTTGAGGGTGATATGGTGGTGTAAACGTGTGATGCACGTTTCTCTCCTTTAGGAATGCCTCTAAGGGTGCATTCTTAAATTCAGTCCCATTATCAAAGAGAAACACCTCGGGGACTCCGAACCGCAGACATACTCGTTAGTTGAGCCCTTTTATCACCGATTTGCCATCTGCCCTTTTTATCGGAATTACTTCGATCCAGCGTGTGAACAGGTCCTGGAAGATGAGAATGTATTCGTGGCCGTGCTTGGTTTTAGGGAGGGGTCCCATAATGTCGCTGACCACAATATGCCATGGACGTTCAGTAATGCGACGTCCCATGAATCCTGCTGGAGCGCGTTGTTCGACTTTGCACTGCTGGCAAATTTGGCACTGGTTCACATATCTGGCCACATCTCGAGACATGTGTGGCCAATAATACTTCCGCCTTACTCTCTCTAGAATTTTCTCGCGTCCCAAGTGCCCAGCAGTTGGAAAGTCATGGCATTCTCTCAGTACTTCGCGTCCCTTTTCGTAAGGGACTGCTAACTTCCATGAATTGTCGTCGCCGAGAGATTCGTCTATGACTTCATTAGGGTTGTACTTGTACAGTCTCCCCCCCGCCAGCTTGAACGTGGGGAAGTCTCGAGGTTGCTGTTGAACTTCTTTCACGATCATGAGGTACCAGTGGTCATTTGTATCGGGCTCGAGCTCTAACGCGGCGACCGCTGGCTCTTCTTCGTCGAACATCCGTGAAAGGGCATCTGGGACATTGTTCAACAAGTCCTTTCGATGTTCGACCGTGAAACTGTGGTTCTGCAGCTCCAAAGCCCACCTAGCTAACCTGCCGGTCGGGTTTTGGAGGTCACGGAGCCACTTGAAGCTGCTGTGGTCCGTGATAACCTTGAAGTCGTAGGCCTCTATATACGGACGGAACTTTTTAATTGCCCAGAGAATTGCTAGACATTCTCGTTCTGTCACGCTATAATTCCTCTCGGCTGCGCTCAGAGTTCGACTCACGAACTCTAGGGCTCTTTCATCGCCGTCAATTATTTGGTATAGCACCGCTCCCAAACCTGTATCGCTCGCATCAGTTTGCACCATGAACTGCGAGTTAGATACCGGTCTGTGTAGAATCGGTGCAGAAGCTACTAGCACTTTTAGCTTTTGGAAGGCCTCTGCTTGTGCCGTTGACCACTCATATTTCCGATCCTTTTTCGTTAATTCGGTCAGTGGTTCAGCAATTGTGGCGAAGTTCGATAAAAACTTTCTATACCACGAGGCCATTCCTACGAAGCGTCTCAGCTGACGGAGGTTTTTCGGTACCGGATATTCCATCATGGGCTTTATTTTCTCGGGGTCTGGCTTAAAACCATCTCTATTTACTATGACCCCGAGATATTGGACCTCATCGCGACAGAAGACACTCTTCTCGTGATTTATTGTGAGGCCCGCGTCCTGTATCCTGTCCAGAACTCTTTTTAGAACCTCTTTATGCTCCTCGAATGTCTCTGTGACTATTATTATATCGTCGAGATACGAATAAGCAAAAGGTTCGAGTTCGGGGCCGATGACTTTGTCAATCAGCCTCTGAAAGGACGCTCCAGCATACGAAAGACCGTAGGGCATTCTCGTAAATTGGAAAAGCCCTTTGCCTGGCACGGTGAAGGCTGTAGTCTCTTTGGACTCCGGACTAAGTGGTATCTGGTGGTACGCACTGCTTAAACCCAACGTAGAGATGTATCGCGCTTTCTGCAGTTTGCGCAAGATACTTTCCATGTATGGTAACGGGTACGCGTCTGGCCTTGACGCTGCGTTCACTTTTCTGAAGTCCACGCAGAAACGGAACTTCCCGTTTGACTTGCGTACCATTATCACTGGACTTGACCAGCCACTTGTCGAGGGTTCTATTATTCCCGCGACTAGCATTTCTTCCACCTGTTTGTGCATCTCTTCCTCGAGTTTCTGAGATACAGGGTAGTACTTCTGTTTAATGGGTCTTGTAGATCCGACGTCTATTGCATGCTCGATCCACGAAGTACACCCTAGTAGTGCCAGCCTGTTACCGATCAGCTGAGCTACTAAAGCTTCTACCTCTTTGCGCTGTTCTTCTGTTGGGTCCGCCAACCCTATAGCTGATACGGACACGGTGTTGTTTGCGGTTATGGCGGCTACTTCGAACTTTACGCTTGCATCATCATCCTTGAGATGCAGCGTGTTATCTGTGGGGTCTAAGACAGCGCTAAACTTCTTAATGAAGTTTACCTACAAGGAGCACTCTGTATCTAGATCTGGCATTATTGCGACGCGCACTTCTTTGCACACGCCCCCCACGAACATGGGCAAATACACATAGTCAACCACTACTATGCTTTGCCCGTTTGCCACCCGTGCCGTTAGGCCGCTGGTTGGGATTAACTCTTTTCCACAGGCCGTAGCGAGCTGTAGGCCTATAGAATTCATCCCAGTCCAGGAAGCTCCTGTATTGAAGAGTGGTCGTAGCCTGTAACCGGCTACACCTACTCGAAGCCACCATCGCGAGCACGTTTCTTGGTTGACTTCATTCGGTTGAATCACGGGCACTTCTTCGCTCTCCACTCCAGACGATTGGACCGAGTTACCCTCGGTCTCTGGTGAGACAGCTGGGGGGGGGGGGGGTGGTTGTGTTTACCTGCCCCCCTGGCCGTTTCCCTGTTGGTTTCCGGCAGAATTGGGCTTGTTGCCTTCCTTTTGCTCATATCCGGGTTCCCTTCGGTACTCTTGCCTTTGTGGAGGTTCGTTATTTCTTTGCGGCCTAGCCTGGTGGGTCGAGCTACTACCCCCACTAGGCTGGTTTGTAATTTGCCCGCCCTCCCGCCGCCTATTTTCCCAGTTACCCATCTTCTTAGATTTTCTGGTTGGCGGCGGGCTAGGCTTTTTCCCCTTGTTCTCGTCGATGCCTTTCTTTGTCAAGGCCGATAAGCATTCGGCCATGACCCGACGGAACATAGCCTCGAGGCTCTCTCGAGGCTCGTGCTGTTGGTACCCTATCGCCGCCACGCTGGGATTCTGCTTTTTCCGCTGATCCGTGGACGGCTCAGTTGGCACGTAGGCAAATTCTGGCATTTACGTGCGCTCGGGCGGTGGTGGCGATTGATACACCTTATCTGCCGCGAGCGCTAATTCGGCTTCCCGGGCCAGGTCCAGGAGCCCTCGGTAATCGGTAATTTGATTTCGCATTACCATCTTTTGCAGTTCTGGCCGCATGTTCAGGTGCAACATGTCTAACTGTTGAGCGATGCTAGGCACCGGAACCAACTTTAGGATCATGGCTTGTAGATTTACTACGTAATCACGCGTAAGTTCATTTCTGCCTTGAGTCCTCGCGTTTATTTCCGCTATGACGCGCTGCTGATGTCCCCTGTCCCCGCCATACATGTGCGTTATGGCCTCTATGAAATCTGGCCACGATCGCCATGTGTGACGGTTACTCCGGTACCAGGTGGCTGCTACCCCAGTTAGGAGCTCTGACAACGATGAAAGCACCTCGTCGTGTGTCAGATTAGCTAGAGTTCTGCATTCCTCTATTCTTGTGAGGAATAACTCGACGCTCTGCTCCTTTGAGGACCCTGAGAACCTGATGTGCCATTTTCGGACTATCTGGCCCACATCACAGTTCGTCTGCTGAGGCAAATACGTATGCCTCCCAGACGGCTCCTGGGTCGCACCATTCCTAGTCTGGCGCTGGGAAGAATTTCTGGAATCATTCCTCCCAGCCTCTGTTGGGGATTGGAGACTCGGGCTGCTGCTGTTAAACTCCGCATACGTGAACGTGTCTTGGAAGTTCACATGCGGTGATCCTCGTCTACGGCCCGTGCTTGGGGGTTGAACTCCCTCCAATTACGAACTTGAGGTTGGATGTCGAGCTCCTTGAAGTATTCGTACATTCTCTTTAAGCTCTTCAACCTCTTCGACGAGTGTTTTGATCACCGCCAGTAGCTGCTCCGATAATATATTGTCTCCGACTGCTATCCCAGCGGTTCGCGACTCACGTTGTGGCGGCCACTCCAAATTTTGCGGCTGTGGCGGATTTCGAGATTGCTGCCAGAACCCTTGCTGCCCATTTCGTGCCAACAACGACTCTTCTTCGTAGTTGCGCTGGTATTGTCGTTGCCTGCGCTGCTCTTCCAGGAGCACTTGCTGCAGCTGCTGCTGCTCCTGTTGTTGTTGCTGTTGCTGCCGTCGCTGCTGCTCCATCTGCTGTTGCTGCCTTTGCTGCTGCTGCTTTTGCTGCTGCTGCAGTTGTTGCTGTTGGAGCTGTTGCTGTTGAAGCTATCCCTCGGCTTCGGCTGGAGATGTCCCGGTGGGTGCTGCAGAGCTCAATATCTCTGTCCCGGAACCCTCCTGGCCGTTTGCCTCTTTCGCTGGCTCCACCACTGCATTATGTGCTTGTTGTGGAGCGTTCATCCTTCGAGACTCCGAGAGCTTCTGCATCACTATCGGGTCATCAAGGAGCATTATGAACGGCTGGGAGTGGTCTGGGTCAGTATTGGGATCCACAATAGTCGACCCAGATTTGTTCATCAACGTTAAGTCGATGAACGCCCTTCGGGACTGCTCGCGTTTAGCTACCGCTTGCTGCTCCGACATCTCCGGCTCTGGCACGAAATCGGCAGCACTGTAATCGCCCATAAGCCAATTGATCGCTGTCAGCATATTTACTGACTGCAGATCTGACTGCTGTAGACCAAGGGCTTGCATGACCTCGTTTATTTCCTCTTCGGGCTGTGTATAGGCCCAATTGAGTATCGCAGATGCCGCAAATTGCGATGATCGGGCCATGGTGTCATTTGGCTATGCGCTTCCCCACGAACTTATTTTACTAGCGCGAGTAGTATCTGTATTGATGGCAGAGAGATTTTGCCTATTCAACCAGTGAGCTAGCTTTTTCAACGCGAACTCGGCTTCTTTTCTAAGAGCTACGGCGGTTGCTCTTAACCTCGATATCGTACAAGGGTTTCCCGTACGCAGCTCTAAAAGAACAAAAGCTATTTTTGTAATTAATTACTTTTTGTAATTAATTACGCTCAACTACTCGCACTTGTAATTCTAAAATAAATATATGTGAAAATATATATATATATTATATATATGTGTGTGTGTCAAGACGGACAATATCATTAAAAAAACACAAAAAAATAAATACAATTTTCACCTAAAAAAATAAAAAACAATTTTAAAGTTCAAGGGGATTTTTGCGCACGAGTTTTTACTCGGGCGCACAGTCAACTTTTTGTTCCGAGAGTGCCTGCCGACTTTCTCTCGATTTTCTACTAACAGCACGAGAAAAGAAAAAAAAATTTCGAGTCGAGAAATAATTAATTAAAAAAAATTAATTATCGCTTAAAAAAAAATTTTTGTCGTTAAAAAAAAAAAATTTTAATAGTTATTAAAAAAAATTTTTAATTGTTAAAAACAATTACCTAACGCACAAAAATTTCGCGAACAGGATCTCTCCTCGTCGGCACTCTAGGTCGAGGGTTATTGGCTATCGCTCGCCTAACCTCTCGACCGCACTCTCGCAACAGCACGGCTGTGTCACGCACACGCACACATGCGCCAACGAGCTGCGGCACGAAGAGCCTTTCTTTGCAGCCTATGCTCAGCTACGCTGCTGAGCTTCTTCGCGCCAAGCTTCGCCGCCTATCACGTACGCGCCGCGGGTCCTTCTCTACCCCCAAAACGTTGTGGTGCCAGTTGTAACGGGATGGCTAGTGGGGGAAAATCCCAACAAGCCACAAGCCAGCGATGCCCTAGAACACGGTGCCATGGGTGTCAGACTAAAATGACTTGCCCGGGGATCTGCTCCTGGAATCTCGAAAACAACGCGAAGATCGCACACGAACTTCGCTTTCCAACTAATTGGATCGCTGAATGAAAAGCGCGCGCTAGAAGAGTAAAGCGCGCGGCGCTACGCTCAGATATGAAAACGACCGGAGGAGTCGTTTTCCCGCGGAGGCGGCGGTATCCGGGAGCAGGACAGGTTGTAATGAACAACGCGACGAGTAACTAGATATCACAGTATATTAAAATCAATAAGGATTACATGCACAACGCACGTGCTTATTAAAACAAATATGAGTTAGTTCGCGCGCGACCGTTAAGATTCAAACGCGCGAACGATACGGCGCGCGTCGATGATGCTAATTTCGCGCGCTGTGTTAAAGTGCGGCGGGCTGACACACACCCGCACGTACACGGCACAGAAAGCTTACACGGGGCGTTTTCCGTGCGAGCCTTTACAATAAACCCGCGAGAGGAGAGTAGAAAACTTACGTTAGGAAGGAGCAGCCGGTGCACTCGACTCTCTCTCGCTCCCTGCCGCTCGCACAGCAGTTGCGCTCTCTTTCTCTCTCTCTCTCTTGCTCGCTGTATTGGGTCGGCAGGCGGGCTGGCTGCCGGCTCCTCGCTCGCAGTCTCGTTCTGCTCATGGCACACGCTACGCGATCTCGCTCTCTCTCTGTCTCTCTTGTGTGCGCCTCCACTATTTGCGGCGCCTCCACTACACTCGCAGGGTCTCACAAAAACGATACGACGGCGCGGACAAGTAAACTCACGAGAGACACGGAGGAGATGTTTCACGCACGATAGCAGACACGAAGATGGCTGCCGTGACTACTATAAAGCCGTAGCAGCTTCGCGGGTACGCGACGGGCATATTACGCGTCGCGGGGCCGTTCTAATCCGATCAGGATGCTCGCGCTCTCACGCCCCCGGTGAGCATGCCTGCTCGGCGCGGGTAATTCGAATCTCGACTTACCTACCTCGCGCACGCGTTACATTATATATATATATATATATATATATATATATATATATATATATATATATATATATATATATATATATATAATTGACCACACGAAGGTTCTGCATTTTTTTTGGTAATAAAGTATTTGGCGTTATATGACAAACTTGTCTTAGAATTTTTAAATTATAAATAACTTTTTTCTTTTCGTATTTTACGTTTGCACTAAATGTAGCAAAGCAAAATAAGTTATTATAATATGTGATTAAAGTTCGAAAATTATTATCATATAATAATAGATTCTTTAGTGTTTTATTATATATACTTAGCGGAGACAAAATTATTTTAACCTTACTACAACAAATTGATTTATTATTTTCTTCTTTCCAATATACTGCCGAACAAAATTTACAAATATAACTCATATTACCAAAATATGATTCATACTCTAAATTTTTATTTTTACTACATTTCTGTTTATTTACTTTTAACGTCGAAGAGGATGATGACGCGAGATGTTCGAGGATGAGCTCGGCAATGCCTCTCCTACACTATATGTATATAAGAGAAAGAGAGAGAAGAAAAGAGATAGAGAGAGGGGGAGAGAAAAAACTGACGAAGGCACTAAATCCGTCTCTCGCCGTTTTCTCATGCTCTGTTTGCAGTTGCTGCACTTTTCATTGGGAAGAAAAAATATGGACAGCGTTCGGCTTGTAATTGAACTGTCAAGTGAATGCGCATACGCCGCGCTGCGCTCGCATGAGTTTGGCGTTATCTTTGATTTGAATAATTAAGAAGTTTCCTTTCAAAAAGTTGCTCTGTAATTAATTGGTCTCATTAATTGCGGAGAAAAGGCACGTATTATAATAAATGCGCGAACGCGCTTCTTGCGCTGATGGCAGGAGGGTGGCATAGTTTGTTTTCAGAAAGCAGCCTGTTATTTGTGTATCGAGGTGAAGAACTGACAACGGAGTGATGCAAAAGTTGTCGATGGAAGTGTCTTCTGCATCACAGATAGTTGTCATTAGTGGGACAATGCGGAGGGACAATCCGGAGGGACGCGGAGGGATGCGGAGGGACAAGACCCTTTTTGCGGAGGGACGTGGAGGGACGCGGAGAGACGCGGAGGGGCGCGGAGGGACGCGGAGGATCGCGGAGGGGTGCGGAGGATCGCGGAGGGATGCGGAGGATCGTGGAGGGATGCGGAGCGACGCAGAGGGACGCGGAGGCACATGCGGAGGGACAATGCAGACCCCAAATAACGCAAAAAAACAGTGAATTTTACGTTATTTTGTGGAGGGCATTTTGCGGAGGGAGGCGGAGGGACGCGGAGGGACGCGGAGGGACGCAGAGGGTTAACGACTCAATTCAGCTTACAACTATATAGTATAGTATGATGTACAGATATATATTTATATATATACTTACGAGCCTTATATTTTCATGCATTTATGAATTTAAAATCGATTTAATTTTCATTTATTGTGTACATTAAGAATTCGAAAGTTTCAATTCCTAATTATCTCGTCTATTTACTTTCGTGTCTATATTAGTATATATATAGTATATATATATATGTATAATCACGTGTGCTCGATTTAACGTGCCGTAACGTCGACCGTTTCATAGCCGGCTAATATACAGCGCGCCATACTGTACGCACTTGTATACAGCGACTGCTGTTCTATGCAGACAGAGCCATATAGAGCGTTCTCTCTCTGTCTCTATCGCGCATACCATGCTGCGCATGCACGCGCTTCCTCTCTCTCGCTGCTGCACACGCCCATCTATATCTCTTCTCTCTCGCTCTCTCTAATGCGCGCATTCAGCTGTATTGGCACTCCGCGGGCTCTTCGGTTCCACCGACCAGCGCAACTCCTTGCGTCTCATCCCCTTCCCTCTCTGCGTTCTCCTTTTTTCTCTCGTCTACTATGGCGGGTCGACCCTTGAGAGCGAGACGGAAAGGAAGCCTCCCACCTTTTTCCGACGCCATCTTGAGGGTACTGCGCGCGCACTCACAGGTATCTCGCAGCAACGTGTTCTCGCCTGTGCCGATTCCGCGAATCGCCAAAGCATCGCCACGCGATTTCTCCAAAACACACTTTTCTTAATTATTTATTATATCTATTATACCCACAGTTAGTCGATATTACGTACTACAACGCGTACTTTCCTTGAAGAGTTACACCGGCCGAGTGCAATCCCCGCAATACCGTTTCTCAATTATTTTCGTTTTTAATTAATACACTCGCCTAATTTGACATCGCATCTATTTATTTTAATTTCTCGTCTAATTTCTTTTAAAACTTTTCTGTGTGCGGTTTTTATTCAAAATTTCGTTATCTTACGTGAACTTTTACGAAGTCTCCATCATCTGTCCGTTAGGATCCTTAGATGTTGTACCTTTCCTTCTCTCTACTGTCTCCACGTCTATCTTTTTTTCTACCGCCTCGTTTATCCTTCTTCCTTCACGGCACTATTTTTCCTCCAAGCGCAACTTTGTTATGGCCAGGGCCCATAACCTGTTAAACTAAGTTTTCGCAGTGGGAAGGAGAAATAAGGTTCACTCACACACAAATATAATCAGTATCAAAGTCTCTATTATTATATCCCTCATATTCTATAGGCACCCTTTTATACAATACTATCTATTACATATTTGTACTTTATATTCCTTTCTATCTTCTTTGTCACGTGTGACTTCTGTAGAGCGTCAAGTGAGACAACGGCTCCCTGACTTGGAGAGGGGGGGCGGGGTAGAGAACAAAAGTGTGACCGAGCTGGAAATTATCCGAGCATTTCCAACAATAAGCTATCTAAAGTTTTTTTTAGCATGCAAATATTATTGGAATCTCCTAAACTCAGAAAAACATGCGACTGTTATGTTTACATTTACGGAGGACTCAGGCAAAAACGGCCTGACAGTCCGGCGCTTGGCTACATGCAGTAACCTTGGCGGGTAAAAATAAGGTTATGTTTACGGAATTTTCCTCTCTGTGTATGGCGGAGACAAGGAGAGAGATAGCTGCGTGATTGGATGGCAGCACGTCACGGGAGGCGGCGGAACGGAGGAACGGCAACGCCGAGCCGGCAGGCAATTGTCGATACGGTCACGTGGGGGTGGTTGCGAGTTGCCGGCGTGCGAGAGAATCGTCAGTTTGGCGAGAGAGTGTACGTGCGCGTGTTTTCGTGAAGATTCGGGATGCGAGGTGTACGAGTAAGCGAGGACGACGAGCAGCGCTGCTGAGAAGAGTGCAGTAGGAGTAGCAGCCAGGACGAGATGAAGGCCGGCCAGAGTAGAGAGGAGAGAGAGGCAGGGAGAGAACGAGAACATTCATTGGGAAAGACGTGTGTGAGCGACGAGCACCGGTCAGGCCGCGAGCTGCAGCGAGGCGCCATCTCGGCGACGGGGACAGCGGCTGCAGAGAGTCGTCATCAGGTCCGTGTGCGGCGGAAATAGCGCGCGAGTGAAGAGCGTGTATGTGTGGAGAGCGAGGGTGAGAGTGTGAGAGAGAGATTTATGCCCGGTGGATTCTCCGAGTCGCGCCGCGGCGGTTTTCTGCCTTCACGGAAGAGTGTTCCTGCGGCATCATGCGCGATAGTAGAGAGAGAGAGAGAGAGAGAGAGAGAGAGAGAGAGAGAGAGAGAGAGATTTGCACCGTCGCAGAATTCAGAATTTATTAATGATATTAAGGAAGTTACCCTATGAAATAATTTATCTCATGTAGCTAAAAAAGATTTGCTTCGTGTTCTACAGAAACAACTCATATTGCTTTTCCAAATGATCCCAGGATGTTGCTGGGTACGCCAACAAAAACGACTGTATTAAAAATCGGTGGAGGAGATTATTATCATTTTGGTGTTCAGGTTGCATTAACTAAAACTATCGGTGATCTCAATAACCAGCGAATAGTGTACCCCAATAATCTTAACCTAAAAATCAACATTGATGATGCTCCTCTACATAACTCAACTTCCAAAGGCATCTGGCCCATACAATGTTCGTTAAGCTCTTTAGAACATTCGTATTTGGTAGGTCTTTTTTACGGCCCTGGAAAACCTGGTAAAGTGGAGTAATTTTTAAGAAATTTTGTCGATGAAGTAAAACTTTTAATTGAAAATGGATTTACTTGTATGGACGAAAAATTTGAAGTGACTTTTCATACATTAGTTTGTGATGTACCGGCAAAAGCTGGGGTTCTTAATATCGACATGCCATAAGAAAACTAACACATCTGAAATTTCATACGAAGATTAACACATTTGGGATTTCATACGAAAACTAACATTTGAACAATTTCGGACGAAAAGTAACACATTTAAGAAATTTTGGACGAAAACTAACACATTTGATTTACGACTTCAAAAAATTCTTTTTTTCCATTAGTGATTGAATCACTTTAAATACAGTTAAAAACGTAACTCTAGAATTTTCGTGTTTAAGGCCTTCAAGTCACAGAAAATCAAAAATACCCTCTGTCGTGAATTTTAAACGTAACAAAAGAACTTCCATTCTTTGCAAGATTCAAGAAAAAGTACTTGGTCGATTTTTTCGTGCAAAAAATTATTTTGTTTGTTATTTGAATCTCTATGCTTCCTCTGTTTAACATTTATAATTTTGAACCTCATTGTTTTTTGACAGAGCATTATTCGACAATTTTTAAAATTGTTTGGAAATTATTTTTAAAAAGTATTTGAAGATTTTTCTGGGGAAAAAATAGACATTTGGCGACAGGGGAAGCATAGGAAATCGAATAACAAAGAAAAAAAGTTTTTATAGAATAACATCAATGCAAAAGTGTATCTGGAATCGTGCGCACAATGGTACCATTATATATTACCATTAATAATTCACGGTAAATAGTTTTCTCGATTGTGGGTGACTGTAAGACCTTAACAATACAATCATCATGTTGTATTACGTACTTTCTTTATAATTTCTTGAAGTAATAATATATATAAAAAATATATAACAGTATGAAACAAAAGAACTTTCATGAATAAACTGTCCGCAATCCATTCTAATGAATATTCAGTTAAATCGACATTTTATTCAATGTTCCTTCTACTTCATTAAACAAAATAATAATGTCAGATTTGTACTCAGCGATGTCGAAAACATTAATTAATTAATAGTGATTCTAGCGACTGTTAGCCCGTAGTCTAAGGCGCTCTTAAGGATGTTCAGGAGTCTCGGCGAAACGCAGAGATCGGTTGATCATTTTATATGTTATTCCTTAGTTAAAAACACGATTAAGTGAATTTTTTGAGAATTTTTGTCTACGTGGTTTTCGAGAAAAAAATGGTTGAGAATCGAGTTTGTAACGTAGGCTTTTATGGAAGAGAGAGGTTATAACGTCTTTAAACACAAAAATCTATTATAAAAAATCTAAACGTGTGAGTTTTCGTCCGAAATTCCGAAAATGTGTTATTTTCGTCTGAAATTATTGAAATGTGTTATATTCGTGCGAAATTTTGGAAATGTTTTAGTTTTCTTCCGCAAACAATTGTTTTAGTTTTTGTATGGCACGTCGATATAAAAGGCCACACTGCGTAGCAGAGCTGTACATCTTGCAGTGAAGTGAGCCAGCGAATAGATAACGATACATGTTTTCCAACTGAAGTCCCTATTATACTGAGAACTGATGAAGAATGTTGCCAATTATTATATTTAGATACATACGAAAAAGGACCTAGTGTCCTATCTGAAATTCCAAATTTTTGAATGGTTTCTAACGTTCCAAGGGACCATATGCATTTAATACGTTTAGGTGTTACCCCAAAATTGTTATTTTTATGGATTTATGGACCGGAAGAAAATAATTTTGAATCATATGCCCTCACATTTCGCTAGAAAACCAAGATCATTAAAATTCATAAAACACTGGAAAGCCACTGAATGCAGATAGTTCCTAATCCATAGCAGCCCTATTGCCTTAAAAGGTATTGTTCGAGGTGATATTTATACAAATTTTTTATATTTACATATTGCTGCAGAAACACATACAAATACAGACCGAATTAAGAATCTAGAAAGCTTAAGGTTAGCTACAAACTATGTATCACATTTTGTAAGAGGGTTTACTCAAATTTATAGCCCCCGATGTATGTCATATAATATTCATTACCTTCTGCAGGGATGTGCAAATATTTGGTGTCTTAGATGACTTTAGTGACTTCAAATTTGAAAGTTTTATACATTGTAACGGGGTGAAGCTATGAGAGGGTATTAATACCTCTGTGGGGTGCGCGAGGTAATATACGGGCGTATTCTACGCCCAGGGAGTTTGCTGTTGTTGAATTTCCTGCAGGTCGGTAGGAAACGCCTTAGGACAGGTTCCGAATACGCGCGCCCGGCTTCTGTTGTAGGAAGCCTAAGCCGCTTCCTACTGGAGCCGGCACTGCCTAGCCTTACCTGCGCAGCTGGTTGCTCCCGTAATCTGCGGTACTTGGCGGTTATCGCCGCTGGGATAACAGCCAAGCGGCTAGGAAATACTTAATGCCGTTACCGATGATCTTCTAGGAAGCAATGCCTACGAATAGCTACAGCTGCCGAAAAGGGTAGATGGCGATATTCGGGGAAACATGCATAGGTTGGGCGCGCTCAATAAGAATGCGTAACTCGACAGAATTAGATAAAAGACCGATGCCGCCAACCTAACCTCCGCAATAGGTTAGGCAGTACGCGTGCACGCGGATGCTGCACAAGCGGCGTCGTTTCTCTGCGACGGGGGGAACGCCGTGCGCCCATCCCAGGGGCCTGATTCTAAATGTGTCTCGGCCTCGAGACAACTGCTTTTCCTTTTAAAGGAGCTCTCTGATTGGTCTACAGCTCCGGATTTGGTGTGTCTCGACGTCGAGACAAATTTAGAGTCAGGCCCCAGGCGCATACAAATAAAACACCTTAATGCCTACTAATTTTTCGCAGACCAGCCATCACGCAAGCTCTCTCTCTCTCTCTCTCTCTCTCTCTCTCTCTCTCTCTCTCTCTCTCTCTCTCTCTCTCTCTCTCTCTCTCTCTCTCTCTCTCTCTCTCTCTCTCTCTCTCTCTCTCTCTCTCTCTCTCTCTCTCTCTCTCTCTCTCTCTCTCTCTCTCTCTCTCTCTCTCTCTCTCTCTCTCTCTCTCTCTCTCTCTCTCTCTCTCTCTCTCTCTCTCTCTCTCTCTCTCTCTCTCTCTCTCTCTCTCTCTCTCTCTCTCTCTCTCTCTCTCTCTCTCTCTCTCTCTCTCTCTCTCTCTCTCTCTCTCTCTCTCTCTCTCTCTCTCTCTCTCTCTCTCTCTCTCTCTCTCTCTCTCTCTCTCGTATGCGATAGTATAGTTATTTTGGCTGATCTTCTCAAGGAACACAATCCTCGGCCCACTAGCAGGGGTATGCAGCCGGAGCTTACACTTACTGATATATCCTATGAAATGGGTGAACTTTGCAACTCAAGCAGCGCGCCTTTGTAACCCCCCCCCCCCTCCCAGCACCACATTACGTCATATCTCACATTCAAGAGGGCGGTGCGCCAATATCTCCCTGATCTTGATTCCTAGCCCCTCTTATGTGGCATCAGGAGCTAACAGTGTGAGCCATGCGTAGGCTCAGTTTTAAGGACTTGATCCAATGGCCCAATCATCTGGTTGAACAATCGGCGACTGCGATATCTGCTTACTATGAATTTTAGAACATATATCTGTGATATTCTTCTTCTTTCTTCTTCTTTTTAGTAGTCTTATTATATTATACAATTAATCTGTGATATGCAAAATATTTGTCTATTTTACTACTATAAAATTATTACTGTGATATTTGAAATTGTTATACTATGACATTGTATCTCGCTCAGTATTTTATTCTCTATTTTCATGTTTTTGCTGGAAATCGTTTTATTACCTTGTTTATCTTACATAATGTATTCTATTAATAATGTATTTTAATTTTGCCGGAAAGCAAAAAAAGTTGATCTACCTATTTATCTATCTCTCTCTTAACAAGACAGCGGATCGGATACCGTCATTATGCGCACCTGTAACTATCTAAATAATGGCAATAATAACCAACATTTATGCTGGAAATGGTAACAGGGACGAGAAATAATTTCCCCTCACAATGCATTATTAACAACATGTGCCAATATCTTATATAAATTAATAACTACATTAAAGAACCATAGGTATTACTCAAGTTATTTTTATTTCTATTTACAATAATAATGTAAATTAATAATGTAATTGTTTTGCTGACTTCATTTGCTGTTTTAAAACTACTTGGATACATTTCGCCATCGTTGGTGATGCTCTAGAAATAGCGTCCGTTATAAAATATTGATCTAAAGTCCTCTGTTTTATTTCGATTGGATCAGGTGAAAAAGTATCGAGTGTTAACTAAAAAAAGTACATTTATATTAAATAACTTTAAATAGTTTATAATTAACAATTATTTCATTTATATTTTACTCACATCCAATAATTTGTAGATATGGGGAGAGAAGTTTGCATGTTCTACGTTTCCGTATCTAAGCAAGTGTGGAGCGATTTCCTCAATTCTATTTCTTACTTGATTGATATCATCGTACGGTAAACATTGACCAGCAATCTATAAGCATTGTAAAATTTAAATTATCGATGACTGTAGAACAAATGGAACTTGTCTTAAATATTTATTACCACATCACGCCAAATCTACTCAACAAGCTTGAATGTACTCGGAATGATTTCATTCATTTTAAAATAGATTATTATGATTAAATAAAAATATGGTATATTAAAAGTATGATTTACATAACAATTTTACTGCATAAATCAATTATATATCGTCGGTTAGTGGAAAAAGTGGACACGTCGATTTTTCGTTGGAAAAGCCGACAGGTCGATTTTCGTTGGAAAAGTGAACTCGTCGATTTTTAATTGAAAAAGTGCGCACTTCGTGCCCAAGTTTAAATTGCTATTAATTGAGTTGAGATCCACTGGCACTGCCAAATCAACTGGCTCGCTCTGTACTTTATTTGTGTATTTTCTGGTATCGTTGTTTCAATTATATATTTATCAAATTTATCTTTTTTAATAAAGAGAAAAAAGTTCAGGTGCGAAGTGTCCGCTTTTTCAACAAAAAATCGACGAGTCCGCTTTTCCAATGAAAAATCGAAGTGTCGGCTTTTCCAAAGAAAAATCGACCTGTTGGCTTTGCCAACGAAAAATCAACGTGCGGGATTAAGGGTTTGTTAAATAAATAAACCATAAAGCTCTAATTAAAGAGATAATTGAGTGTATTTTTGCATTCAAATACAGATCGGTGATTGATTAAGTGAACTAGTGCTTCGTCGCTGCTCTGCTTGCACCCTAATGCTCTCTCTCTCTCTCTCTCTCTCTCTCTCTCTCTCTCTCTCTGTCTCTCTCTCTCTCTCTCTCTCTCTCTCTCTCTCTCTCTCTCTCTTTCTCTCTCTCTCTCTCTCTCTCTCTCTCTCTCTCTCTCTCTTTCTCTCTCTCTCTCTCTGTAAGTAAGCATCACTCACCTCGAGCTCCGCCTTTTTTGAGTGATTACTGATCGCCATTTCACTCTTTCGAGTCATACTTTTTTAGGAGGGTGCCCCAACGGCTGTCAAGCTCCCAACCCAAAGTCTTCACAAATCGATGCAGTACTTATGAGCCTGGGGTCACTTTTCCTGCAAACCGCCTATCTGTCGATTGCTGTTGCTGTGGATCGCCGGGCGCCGTTCGGCTCATCGATCGCCTTCTGGCATGTCTCTGCTGTGCCTGCACATCTCTTCACCTGCAACTCACCGTGTGGTGCCCACTGCTACTTGCCAACTGCGTGTGGTGCATTGCCTGCGCCTGAACACTTCGGCGGCGAACCATCGGCTCTATCTTCGGTGCGAACGCAGCTGCCTAGTGCCTCATCGGTTACACGCTCCTGCTAGGTTTACACCCTGCTGTTTGCTATCAGGTATCGCGTAGTGCGTTTTTGTCGATCCGCAGAAGTAATTTAATTTTAGCGTGTTGCGTTGGTGTATTTTTGTTTCATTTTTAACTTTTCTTGTCGTATTTAAATTCAAACCGTCGGCTGCTTGTTACCTATTGTCGTTGTTATTGTTCTTGTTTGCTTGCCTGGTGTAAACACCGCGCTTCGCCCTGTCTGCTCGTGGATCCTGCCAATATTGTTATTGACCGTGACATGCGCAAATCGTGCATCGTTTGCAAAAAACTGATCGAGCTCAAGTTCCGCATCCAGTGTACGGTCTGCAGAAAGCCATATCATTTGAGGTGCTGCAGCCCAGATTGGTTTGTAAACCCTACCACCCTGTACTGCTGCACCAGCGCTTCTGACCCGATATCAAACGAGTCCCCGCCAACGAGTGAGCGCGAAGCTGACCGCCCTGCTGGAAAATCTGCTAAGAGAAGGGCGTCGACTCCGTCGCCGACTGTTGCACCTGCCTCCAAAGCGCATTGCGTAAACGTGAGCCCCGGATAGCTTCAGCTACCTCCCGCCCAAGCGAGTGTATCCACCGTGTCGTCGCTCCTGCCGGCAGCCACGGAAGAGATGGATCAAGGGAACGGGGCAGGTGCCTCGTTCACTCCACTCGTCCCAAACGGAAGTATCAGAACTGCGCTGAGCGATGCATCCAGTTATATTCAGTGTTTATACGACCTGCTCAAGCCATCGCATGCATGACTCCAATGCGGCTGCCCTAGCCGAGCTTAAAAGCTCTCATGACACTAATGTCACTGCCTTGGCCGAGAACACGCGTGTCTTAGCTGAAAACACGCGCATGCTCAACAACCTCTCATCTCGTGTCGATGAGGTCGAACAGAGGCAGCAGGCCCTTAGTGTTCGGCTTGACGCCGACATAGCCAAGGTGCGAGCCGATATCGCGTGGAGCGCTGCTAGCAATAATGCACCAACGCGTGCTCGATGACCCACGCGAGATTGTCGTGCGTGGCATACCCCCTGCAGTCCGGCATGAGCTTCGGCCTCTTGCCGTCGCTCTTCTTACTGCGCTCAAGCTCCAACAACACGTCTCGCTCGTTGTCGCCTGGCGCACATGGGACCCACCCGCCCGAGCTGAACGTGCTCAGCACGCCGACAGTTCAAACCCTGCTGCACCTGCTGCTCTGCCTCGCGCGCTCGTATTCACCCTCGCCTGTCCAGCTGCTCGTGACGTCATACTCCGTCGGACTCCTAGCCTTAAGAATCTTGACTGTCAGGCTATCTTTGGAGCCGGTGGCGCAGCCAAGCTGTCTGTCAATGCGTTGTGGCCCAACTTCGTCCACAAACTACTAAAATATGCGACTGCGCGGCACAAGCAGCTTGGCCATTTCAGGCCCCTAGTGAAAAACCTAGTGGTTTTCATGCGGCCGACCAGGAACGGCCCGCTAATTCCGGTCACGTGTGAGGCCGATATCGACGCACTAGCCCCTCCGTCGCTGGCTGCCCAGCTGTCATGACGTCCGCCTAGTCGCCAGCCTCGCCCCCCTCTCTCTGGGGCCTTTATCTCCGGCCACATTAATGTAAACGGCCTATTCCCGTCTCATTTTGCCCTGCTCGAGGCCAAGGTTGCCGAATCTCGCTTCGATGCTATCGTGATTAGCGAAACCAAGATTAAACCACTTGCGAGTGACTCGCACCTTGCCCTCGACGGGTTTAACTTTTTTCATGTTGACAGAGAGGGAATGGACGGTGGTGGCGTCGGCCTTTATGTTCGCGATTCGTTTAGCGTGGAAATTTTGGCTGGATCCGAACCATTGTTCGACAACACTCCCGAATTCATTATATGCGAGATAAAAAAGGATCAGTTAAAGTTAGTTTTCGCCACCGTGTATCGTCGACCTCATGCAGCTTACCCAACCCACTTTTTTAACTGCCTCGCAAATTATCTCCCCCATTTCACTTCCGTCATTGTCACCGGTGACTTTAATATTAATATGGACCTCCCTGAGTCACCCGCAGCCATCCATCTTAGTAACGCTATTAGTGCGAGTTCCCTCTCCCTTGTTCCTTCCGATCCCACCCACCACCAACTCTGGCGTGATTCGCATACCTGGATCGACCTTTTTATCGTGGGCAACTTAGACGACCTACTTTCATACTCTAAGTCGACTGCCCCCTTCATTGCGGGGCATGATTTCATAGAAATTTCTCTCGCCTGTAATAAGCCCCCACAGATCGAAAGGTCGATCCAGTCACGCGATCTTAAAGAGTCAACCCTGAGCTACTGTGCCTAGCCCTCTCTCATCACCTCCACACACCCGACCCGCATGCACCTTATCCTCTAAATACCTTTATTGCCACTACCAACACCACCGAGCTTGTCTTGGGCCCATGCCTCACCAGCGTTGACACTGCCGAACGAACCCTAACACATGCGTTTGCGAACGCGTTCGATACCGCCGCACCTCTGCGTAAACTGATTCTGTCATCGCGTCGCAAACCATGGGTCAATCCGCAAATTAGGGCGCTTATGATATCCCGTGATCACGCCTATCGGCTTGCTCGTGCCTCAGGTGCCCCCGCCGATCTTGCTCGTTTTCGTGTTCTTCGCTCAGAAATCTGCAATGCCCTCGACACGGCCAAAAACAAGCATGTCGCTTGCCGTCTCGCGGATTCCCCATCTGCCAATGCGAAGTGGCTCAAACTCCGGCGCCTGTATGTCACTAAGCGCAGCTTACCGTGTCCGCTCGAGAAATTTTCGGCTCAAGCCCTTAACGCCCACTATGCTGTCGCCGTGAGTCGTCACCCTCCTGCCACTGAGCTCGATTTCGAGGTCATCGTCAACCAGCCCCTATTGCTTAGCACTATCTTCTGCCTCCGCCCTTTCTCTGAGCGTGAAGTAGCTGAAGCCCTTCATCGATCTACCTCGAAGTCTATGGGCCACGATGGTCTCTCTGTGCCCATGCTGAAACTTATTGCGCCTCATTCCTTCCCGTACATCACCAACTTATTCAACACCTCTATTGGAAGTGCGACTTTTCCCGCTAGTTGGAAGAGAGCCATCATCAAGCCGCTCGCCAAGGTTAAGGTGATGACCCAGCCCTCCGACACTCGGCCCATTGCCCAATTGCCCGAGCTGTCGAAAGTCCTCGAAAGGCTGGTCCATAACCAACTTCAGGGATACCTAGAGGCGAATCGCCTACTCCACCCTCGCCAGGCAGGTTTTCGGCATAGGCACAGCACGCAGACTGCTCTTCTCGGAGTTTTTGATGACATTCGACACGCCATTGACAAACGCATGCTCACGTTCCTTATCCTTTTTGATTTCTCCAAGACCTTCGATTCAATACCACATACTACCCTCATAGCTAAACTTCGTGCAATAAACCTCTCAACCTAATCACTCCGATGGTTTTTTACCTATCTCGCCGATAGGTTCCAGGCTGTCATCGACTCTGGCGGCAGGATCTCCGACTAGCTTCATGCCTCGTCTGGGGTTTCCCAAGGAAGCGTTCTCGGCCCGCTACTCTTTGCTGTTTTTACCAACGATCTCCCGGCAGTGGTTCGTTTCTCCAGGATTATGATTTTTGCCGACGACACGCAACTATACCATCACTTTTTTCCTGCCGATTTCCATCTCGCTCTCGCACGCGTAACTCGAGATGCTCAAGCGGTCGCCGACTGGGCCCGTTCCAACGGCCTCCTCTTGAATTCCAGTAAAACTAAAATCCTAATCCTTGGTAGTGTTAGCTACATCCGCGAGCTCGACCTCGAATCCCTGCCGAGAGTTATCGTTGACGGCCACGCTCTTCCTTACGCCACTGAAGCTCGGAGCCTGGGGATAACTTTCACCAACTCGCTCGACTGGCAAATTCATGCGCGGCTCGTCTCGCGCAAGGTGTATGGAACGCTTTTCACCCTGCGTTCCTTTCGTCATGCCCTCTCTCGAGACATACGCAAACACCTCATTGAGGCACTGGTCTTCCCGCTCTTTGACTACGCCTCCCCGGTCTATAACCATTTTGACAAGGAGCGTGTCAAGAAGTTTGAGATGACGCTGAACGCCTGCGTTCGATTTGTCGTTAGCAATATCTCTCGCCGCGACCATGTCACACCCTACCGGCTTGCACTCGGTTGGCTCTCAGCTGAGCGCAGGCGCGAATACGCCATTGGCCTCCAGGCCTTTAAAGTTGTGGCCAGCGCGCAACCGCAACACCTTGTTAGTCGCTTCGCCTGTAGGGTTAGCGATCTCGATCTTCGCCGCTCTGACCGACGCCCGCCGCAGCCGTTCGAGCCACCCCCTCGGCGCACCGAGGCGTTCAAGCGCTCGTTTGCCCTCGAAGCTATGGACCTACTCAACTCCATCCATGTGACTGATTTTACCTCTGCCAACTTGTCCTCGTTTAAATGCACAATACGCGAAACCCTATTCAGCCGAGATGTAGCTGATTGGAATCTGCGCGTCTGTAACGAGCGCCTTTCGACGCACCTCTGCTGCCGACTACCGACGACATCAGCCCCGCGTCCGCTCGCCTGTGATCCTGCGGCGCACCTCTATTTTTGTACTCGTATACTTTTACTCATAATTTATCTATTATAATTTGTTATTGCGTTATATTAATATTTTTCTACTCTTGTTACTGCGTTATTTTATATTTCTTTTTATCTACTGCTTGTTATCACCTTTTTTACTCTTTATTATTACTCTGTATTTGTACTTAAGCACCAGACGGGGTTTAACCCCATGGTGTCAAATAAAGACCAAATCAAATCTCTCTCTCTCTCTCTCTCTCTCTCTCTCTCTCTCTCTCTCTCTCTCTCTCTCTCTTGCAGCGATGGAGGCGCGGCATACTAGCACACGATCGATTACATGCACGGCCAGCACACGTGATTTATTTCGCATGTCACGGCTAGTAACAACATGGCCGCGGCGTCGCTTTCGTGGCTGCACCGCGGCTTCTTCTTCATTTGCAACATCGCTACGAGGCATCGTACGTGCAAGCGCGCGAGATTAGGTACTCGCGACGCGG
Organism: Torymus aiolomorphi; assembly: GCA_036365515.1. Taxonomy (NCBI): domain Eukaryota; kingdom Metazoa; phylum Arthropoda; class Insecta; order Hymenoptera; family Torymidae; genus Torymus; species Torymus aiolomorphi. Next base: position 235,836,949 of record CM070874.1, on the reverse strand, counting down.
TATGCTTGATTTTCATCCGGCACCCGTTATTTCTCAAGAAATTATAACTAAAACATAACCGAGAGCTACAGCATACAATCAGACGCTACACCAAAGTAGAAAAAGAATGTATCGATAACATTAAAAACAAGAAGAATACCTTTTTGGGTTTGGAAAATTGCCATAGAAGCGGACCTATTGTTCCAAATTTTCATCGCGAAAAATAGTATAAATTGCGTGCGTGCGTGTGTGTGTGTGAGTGTCAGTCGGCTAGTTGATATACGTACGTAGTCAAATTACATACTGCGTTACCATGTTTGCGTCAGCATATTTATGAGTATATAATTTCAACTAATTTTTATTCTTTTAATTACATAATTTAAAAATACTTTTTCGAAAAATATCCAAATGCATGCTAGCTTCATTTCGTCAAATAAAATTTAATTTTTATAAATTACAATTTTGGAACAAAAATAAAAAATTAATGTCTTTAAAAATGTAATAAGTTGGGATTAAGAGGAAGGCAAGGGAGACAAAAAGACCGTTGCCAATTAATTGGCCCGTGGCTTCCTCAAACTTAATTAGCTTATTTTTTTAATGAATTTTTAATAATAAAAGTTATAATTATTACAACAATTTATGACATAATTATAATAAAATTCATTTATGAAGATTAAATAATATTAATTTTTAATTCGGCGGTAGTGTGGCTGTTGGCCGCGCTGTTCTCTCTCTCTCTCTCTCTCTCTCTCTCTCTCTCTCTCTCTCTCTCTCTCTCTCTCTCTCTCTCTCTCTCTCTCTCTCTCTCTCTCTCTCTCTCTCTCTCTCTCTCTCTCTCTCTCTCCCTCGCGTACGGTGATACGGTTCAGATCCTTGTATTTAATCTTGACAGTACCCTCACTTGGTGCTCGCACACTGCTAGAAAATGCTACGGTGCCCTCGCGCGGCTGTATGAATGCGACTCTGAGGTTCGCGACTGTGATATCGAAGTTCGATCACATCACTGTGACTGGCGAAAGGCTTAAAATACTGCCCTTCATGCTGCGTGGGGAATATATCTGCCTATGCCACAGAACCACGCTCGATCTTCGTCAAATTCTGCTTTGGAGAGCCAGACTCGGCGGGGTCTAAAAGACGCCCAGATCTCGAACTTATGTATGACACTCCGCGAAACGACTGTTTCGAGTCATCATTTGCGGTAGGGGCAGCGCGCCTATGGAATGCGATCCCAGCGTCTCTGCGAATTCAATACCAGCGCCTCTATTTTAAAGGACAACTTTTTAAACATCTCCTTAGTGTCTCGCGGATCAAGAAGTCCCTCTTGCCTGTCCGTCTATAATATAATTATTGTTAAAGTGAATTGTTATGTATTTTTACTCTTTCTTTTATTCATTTGTACATATGTATATATTTATATATTTTTATAATTTTATAATTTTTACTATATTTATTTTTAATACAGTTATATTTTTGCGTGGCTATGTATTTTATATGTATATTCCTGTGTGGCAGGACTATTTTGGACCATTGGTCCTTAGTTCCATAATAAAATTGTATCTATCTATCTATCTATTTATCTATCTATTTATCTATCTATCTATCTATCTATCTATCTATCTATCTATCTATCAATCTATCCACCGCAGTTGAGTGTGCCTCTCTCTCTCCCTCTCTCTCTTAGCCACGAGGGAACACGGTTCTCGGCCACACGGAACGCGCTGCGCCGCGACTCTCTCTCTCTCTCTCTCCTTCGCTGCACCGCTACGCCACTCACTCTCGTGCACTCCCGCTCTCACGCACTCCACTGCACTCCTGCCGCAGCCCTCGTACACCTCTGCCTTCCTCTCTCTCTCCAAATCTCCGTGAGGATGGCTACTCGTACTTGCGCACGGGGGAACGAGCTGCTCGTCAAACTACAGCGAAAGCGATACTGATCGCCTATCCCCTCGTCGGCACGCGCAAGCATCTCTCAGTTTTGCCCTTTGCGCTAAGTTGAGAGATGTTTACCTCTCGGGTATTAGCGCGTGCCGTCGCGGTGTACCGAGACTCGCCTCATGTCTCCTTAGCGCAGACCGATACACACGTAAGTGCGCACGCGCGCCGGCTGTTACAGATAATATATAGACTCTACATCTCCACAAAATTTCAACATTATTAAACCAATTTTTGTTTTCTCTAGTTATCATACGACAAAGAAAATAACTGTAAAATATGAAAGTTTTCAAAATCAAATATCTCAAAAAGTAATCGTACGATCTTGATGAAAATTCGCACACATGTTATCTATGTCACATACAATATTATATATAAATTTGGAGCTGATACATGGAGTGGTTCTCGAGAAATTACGATTTGAGAAAAGGTTCTGGCTTCTTCAATTTCGATTGTTTTGTCCTGGTGACTTGTGGTGAATTTTAAAGTCCAACCATTGCCGTAAATTTTCCGGTCCTTTAAACTATTATCAAGTCCACAAAAGTATTTATCAATGTCGTCGAAACTTGTTTTGAATTTTTCCCAGTGACTGTAAAAATGCAACACCTTCAAATTCATTCGATAATAGCCGAACTACAGGTTTTTAGTACTCTCGCCGAACTTGTCGACGAGCTCGTCGTATTCCAAATCAATAATTACCTGCTTGGTGAACGATTTATTTGAGGAGTACAGTGTACAAAAAAGTTGATGTTAGTGTTGTGCAGCTCGTGGTAGGTCTGCCATGGCGATCCGCGTATCTTTACGAGTAGAAAGCGACTGGTGCGAAAGACTCTGAAGCGATCCTTTAAATACAGCTCTTCAAACCACGCATACCGTTAAAAAAGTGCAGACGTTTAAGAAGTAAAGAATGAGATGAACAAGGTTAAACAATGATGCACATGTAGTTGAAACGATTAAATTTGCATGACACATGTTTTATCGTCTTACATCAAAACTTCTTTCGCGTGATAATAGAAATACTGAAAATTATAACAAAGACATTTTAGAGGGACAGTTTTGTTAACATCTGACTAATATCCACCGTTACCAATCAAATTTCCGTCAGCCTTTTTATAGCGCACATAGCGTCTAACCACGTTATCATTTTTCTCCAAGTTGACAGAAAAATTATCCAAAAACTTCTGAATGCGATAAGCAAAGGTGGTCGTCATTTTTAATACATAAGATGGACTTTTTCTTAACACTAAAATTTGGACGCGCTACGCGCGCCTTCCCTCATTTTCCGCGCCAAATCTATGTCTGTCTTTCTCTTATACAACGCTATGATACTACGTCATGAGCTGCACGTACAATGCAGCGTAATGTTTCAATCTCTTTTTTTATAGAGGGATTTTCCTCAGTTAACTGTGTACGCCCACACCTTGCTACATCTCTCCCAATTGCACAGCTAACTGACAATCTATCACCGATTTCAAAATTATTTGCACTTTGAATTGCGGTTGATAAGAATCCCCAAAGGTCTTCTACATCAAAATTTTCAATCGGTCTAAATGGAAGCCATAAAGGACCGTGATTAAATCTTTCGATACCTATCGTTACTCTAATAAAGTTGACAAAATCTTCACGACTACAGAGTTGTCTGTGTAAATCAATTAAGCCACCTTCGAGTCACATATGAGTGTTCGCGTTTGCCGGTGATTCAGTTCAGTTTCTCCGGATTTTATAAGCTGATCGTAATATAGCTCACCACATTCGTCCCACCAAATGCAGAGCAGCAACTTTTTTCTGAACTTGCGTTTTGATGTGGATGTTGTGGGCTGTCTTGGATCCACCCAATGTTTTTGACGTTTAGGATTCTCGTAATTGATCCACTTTGCATCATCACTCACTAATTTTCACAGAAAGCTCTTCTTTATTTGTCTTAAAAGCAATGAGAGACATGTCTCGACTCGCCTTTCACGTTGCTCCTTGGTCACTTCATGAGGTACCCATTTTTCAATTTCTCCCAACGCATGTAACCTCTCAGAAATAGCTTGTTGGGTAACGCCTAATTTTCCAGCGAGCTGATGTTGCGTTTGTACCGAGTCTTCATCCAGTAGCTCCTGTAATTTCTCATCATTCATCTTTTGAGGCCTACCACAGCGTGGTTTGTCGCTCAAGTCAAAATCTCAGTCATTAAATTTTCGAAACCATCTGCCACATATACTCATATCAATAACTTATAAACATGTACTCTTATCAATAACTTTTTCTCCATAAGTAACATCGATCGATTTATGAGCTCCAGTGGAAGTTTTACCTTGATAGAATACGTAAAGTAAGCAATGTCGGATACGCACAGTATCTACTTCCATTTTTATTTATGTTAAAGACAGAATTATATTCGCAATGAATACTTGCATACGCAGTCTATTTGAAGAATAGGATCTACAGTATATACTAGCATAAAGATATAAAACCAGTAAGCATCTGTTCTCAAGACAGCGCCATCTCTTACAAACGGGTAGAACTTTTTTTACACCTAATAATTATCTAAAATAATCAATTTATTTTTTTAATTTCTTTTTGGAAAATTATTAAAAAATTTTATATGCACCCTTACTTTTGTTATGTATCTCTTCAGCTGTATCAGTCCTGCTACTGCTACTGCTACTGCTACTGCTAGAGTTAGAATCATATCCTTCCTGGGTTGTGCTATTCGGTAGTTATCCTCCGTGTTGCGTCATCGTTAAAATCGATGAATCAGCTTCGGTAACTAAAGTATTGAAATTTGCCATAATTATTTTGTAAAAAATTATTTTATTATAACACTTTCAATACTTACGATGACGTGTTTCCTCATTTTCAGAATGTACAGCACTGATTACCGGCTGTAAAGCTGAAATATTGAATCGTGCCTTAATAATATAAATATCATTATAACAGGTACAATACTTACCTTTTGATATATCTTTGTTATGGCGGGTACAGCGGCCGCTGATGGTGCAGGCTGTGGATCATCAGCTGTCAAAGATCCTGGCTGTAGTTCCTCTTGATCAATATCAATAGTCTCGGATTGTTTCACAATAGAGATATTCTTTCAACCGCTGTTAAAGCGATAAAGCAGTGTAACTAACATACGGATTCTCTAGCAGCAAGAATAATGAGACGTCATTGTAAGTATTGCATTTTATTATAAATATTTTTTTCATTGTATTTCATAAATTAATTCGATTTTTCGTCTACTCAGTACTTAATCAAATAGTTAACGATACGGAAGGTGACTATTTGATTAAGTACTTAGTAGAAGAAGAATCGAATTAATTTATAAAATACAATGAAAAAATATTTATAGTAAAATGCAATACTTACAATGACGTCTCATTATTCTTGCTGCTAGAGAATCCGTATGTTAGTTACATTGCTTTATCGCTTTAACAACGGTTAAAAGAATATCTCTATTGTGAAACCATCCGAGACTATATCTATAACTGATTAATTACTGTTATATCTATCCTCCATAATGAATTAATAATATTAAGAAACAATGGTGAAGATCAACCCACGGTGCAAAGAAAATATACACGGAAATTTGAATTTTCCAAGAGCACAACGTTTCGCTAGTCTAGTTCGCTAGCCTCATCAAGTGAACATTTATTTCGCTACATAAACAAAGTAAAAACAATATAATCTTTACATGGTCATGTTTCGTTGTACGCACATAGAAATTAATAAAATAATACATACAATGAAATTTGTTTCGCCATAGACATTTTTAGAGCAGATGCTCTGCGTCAAACTACAAGATTCACATCGCACCGATGAACTAACATTCACTGAGAGTAATATATATATATATATATATATATATATATATATGGGAGCGTCCAGCAGAAACGGGCCACCGAGCGCGCGCGGTGCCTTTTTTCGCGTAAAAGGCACTCTGTTTAACTCGCTCATAATCGTATGCTGCGTCTTTGAAAAAAAAACCAAGGACCAATATCGATAGATTTTTTTCTGCTCTTTCCAATTGCGCCATTGTTTTTATTGTGAAACGCGTTCTTCCGGGCGAAAACTCGAGTTGAATATTGAAAGCCATTTTTCTTAAAGTATATCACGTTTTTTGCAAAATAAACTACACCATTGGAAAGTACAACTCTTAAGCTTCAAAACCCTATCTTGGAGAAGTTGGAGAAATAAAGGGTTTAAAAGTAACAACATGAAAAAGACAACGCCGAGGGTCCGCGCGAGCCCCTCGCGCCCGTGCGCACGGCACGTTTAAGTGCACGCTCTATTCAATTCGCTAATAATCGTGTACCAAGTCTCTGAAAAAAGAACTAAGGACATATATCCATAGATTTTTTCCTGCTCTTTCCAATGGTGCTATTATTTTTATTCCGAAATGCTTCCTTCTAGTTGAAAATTCCATTAGAATGTTTAAACTCTATTTTTCAATAAAATATCAGTCTTTTCTTCAAAATGAATTATATTCTTCAAAAGTACAAGTCTTAAACTATAAAATATTATATTTGTATGTTGAAACATGAAAAGTTCAAAAATAGTAAGATCAAAAAGACAGCGGCTGCCCGAACTTTTTACGCTATGCTCAAGGGCGGATTAATACACGCGATATGCTATTTCGCCCTTTCTTTTTTGTAAATATAAAATGTTTTGTAACTTACAATGCCAATGCGTGGACATAATTGTGTGGATCTAGTTGTAACAGTTAGTATAATATTACAATGAACTTTGTTCATTTATATAACAAAAACTTGGTACACGATTATTAGCGAATTGAATAGAGCGGGCACTTAAACGTGCCGTACGCACGGGCGCGAGGGGCTCGCGCGGCCCCCCGGCGCTGTCTTTTTCATGTTGTTACTTTTAAACCCTTTATTTCTCCAACTTCTGCAAGATAGGGTTTTGAAGCTTAAGAGTTGTACTTTCCAATGGTGTAGTTTATTTTGAAGAAAAAGCATGATATACTTTGAGAAAAATGGCTTTCAATATTCAACTCGAGTTTTCGTCCGGAAGAAAGCGTTTCGCAATAAAAACAATGGCACCATTGGAAAGAGCAGGAAAAAATCTATCGATATAGGTGCTTGGTTTTTTTTTTCAAAGACGCAACATACGATTATGAACGAGTTAAACAGATCGCCTTTTACGCGAAAAAAGGCACCGCGCGCTCGGTGGCCCGTTTCTTCTGGACGCTCCCATATATATATATATATATATATATATATATATATATATATATATATATATATATATATATATATATATATATATATATATATATATATATATATATATATATATATATATATATATATATATATATATATATATATATATATATATATATATATATATATATATATATATATATATATATATATATATATATATATATATATATATATATATGTCGAAAGGGGTTTATAAAGCCCGTTTTTTTATATGTAGGTGTTTATCGAGCCCGATTTTGTTTATGCAGCCGGGGCTTCATAATATTTCTAAATATAGGGGTTTATACAGTCTTGGGCTACATAAACCCCGATAAGTATATATATATATATATATATATATATATATATATATATATATATATATATATATATATATATATATATATATATATATATATATATATATATATATATATATATATATAATTTTATCCTGGGATCCTTTTGAGGATTTCATAAAGATTTTGTACAACAGTAGTGACACAGATATAAACATTGTTATAAACGATCAGGACACAAGCGCGTGACTAAAGAAATAATGACCCTAAGGTTATTGACTAACACCACGACGCCTGCGGCGCCCACTTTTATGGAAAAATATTACGGAATTTCCGAAATTACTGTATTAACACACTATTGTGGACGCCGCAGAAAAATCCTGAAAATGCTAAGCGGGTACCGAGGAATTTTGAGGATGCTCCTCAAAATGCTAAAAAATCCTCAAAAGTCGGTGTCTGTACCGAAAAAAATCCTCAGAATGTTGTAGTACCATATGTATATATATATATATATATATATATAGCTTTTATATATATATATATATATTTATATATAGCTGCTTTAGGTGAGAGAAGTTCTCGTGAGTGGTTTCAAAAGTTTAAAAACGGCGAGTTTCACGTGGAAGATTTTCAGTTTGGCATGAGTCTTGGTCCAATAATGCCTCGAACTCATCGTCTTCAAACTTGGCTGGACTTCCTTCGCGTTCTTTATCTTCCACGTGAAACTCGCCGTTTTTAAACTTTTGAAACCACTCACGAGAACTTCTCTCACCTAAAGCAGCATCACCGTAAACTTCTACAAGCGACAGATGCACCTCAGCAGCAGATTTTTTAAATGAAATAAATAAATCAAAACTTCTCGCAAATGACGCTTATTCGGTACAAAACTCAACATTTTCGAACAAAAAAAATGTATACTGCCAATACAAAGTCAATAGTATTTTAAGGTTATGTTCTTGCTAGGTGTCCAAACTTTCTATGTGACATTTTACATCTGACGATTTCAAAGTAAGCTTGTCGGTGGAGCCATCTCTTGAAAACGGCGGAAACTTATTTGTATACTCAATATATATATATATATATATAAACTTGTATAACGTTAGTTCCCAGGACCCCATGTTACTGTATACCTATACGTGACTAAAGAAATAATGTCTCTTATGGGGGCCGATGTCCTCAAAACTGACGTTAAACATATGTAGATTCAGGGACTGTCCCCAAAACTAACAAATTTCCCCGAAACCAACGTTAAACATCTGGAATGTCCTGGAAACTAACATAAAACAAATATATATATATATATATATATATATATATATATATATATATATATATATATATATATATATATATATATATATATATATATATATATATATATATAATACATCTCGTTAACTATGTTTATGGAGCCATTTTTTAAAGATAGATAGCTTTATGGAGCCAGGACTCCATAAACATTCAATACATCCCGGCTTATGGAGCCCGACCTAGAATTTCTATACCCAGAGAGGGATTATTTCTTTAGTCACTTGTATACGGGAACTCTGGGCGTAGGTACTAATATCAGTGATGGGTTCCATAAAGGGGTTAGGTGAAACATATAATATATATATTCTGAGGGAAATGGAAAGGAAAAAGGGTAAGGTTAGTAGTGTCACAATCGTAACTTACACTTGCTTTCATTATCATAAAGGTAAATAATATAATAATTATTGATTATTTATAAGAAATTGAGTAACGCAAAACGTATATTTTTTCTCTTAGAAGTATGATTTCTTGAGTAATTTTTTCTAGAAAACTTAAATCACAAATCATTGTATAACAAAAGTTAAATATTGCCTTATTTTGTTTAAAGAAATTATTCGAATAAATTAAGTTAATAGAGCTGATATCAGACTCGGAATTATAAACTCTAAAATCTGTAACTCTTTGTGCTCATTTTACGGAAATCGGCATTCATACTGACCAAAGATCTGGTGCCGGTTACATCTAGTCTTCTAGGCGCGCTGCTATATATAGTTTTGAGAAACTATTCATTCTTTATAATATACAAAATATTATTAACTATGAATATTGTATCAGTATTCTTACAAACAACTTTTTAGTATCGCATGTTGATGAAAACGAATATCAAGTATAAAACGAAAATCCCTAGGTGACTGTTTCAGAATATCATCAATGGAATAATATTGCTGGACATGTCGTACCGATAATTTTAGCCATGTTTATTGGAAACTGGAGCGACCGCCATGGGAGAAAGGCACCACTTATTATTGGATTAATCGGAAAGCTTATCTATTCTTCAATGATGATTCTTAATTCTGTAATGACTTGTTGGAAATTGAATATGATTATTTATACTGCAACTATTCCGATGGGGCTTCTAGGTGGCGATATATCCGTTTTTGCTTCATGTTTTGCTTACATTTCTGATATCTCGTCTTTTAGAGAGAGAACATTAAGGATCACTCTTTTGGATGTAGTTTATTTAAGTGCAATGCCGATAGGTGAGATATTTTTTTAAAAATGCTATTCTGGTGCATCTGTAATGTTTTCTAATTAAACTATTATTTTTAAGCTATAAAGTTCTTGCAAACTTTTAATAAATAAATACTATAATAAATATAATAATCTTGGTAAATCAATAATATATATGTAATTGAAGAAATATGTAAATAACTCTACTATTTACGAAGTCAATTTAATTGACTTTAATTTAATTAATATTAAAGTTAATTTAATATTTTTAATTAAACCTTATTCTCTACTCTTATCACAAGATCCATACTCTCTTAACCTTTAAACTACGGGAGTTATCGATATATCGACCAGTAGTGGGACTCCACGTAAGGAATTCATTGAATTTATTTATACATTTCGCTTCTAATAAGATGTTTATTTGAACTGAAATTTCCCCGCCGTTAAAAACTTAACTAGAAATTTTCCAACATCAACACAGCAGTATCCTGACAAGGGATGCGAAGATGTTCTTGAATACAATATATGTGTATATATGACGGAGAGCTGGCTGCATACAAATCACATGTGAAGCGTTTCACGTCAACTGCCCCAGCGCCGCGCACGAGCGCCAAATCGTGCTATTTCTAACTCATGGTTATGATACTAAAATGTAACTAAAAAAATTGTTTCCAATGGTGTAGGCAGCTTTTCCAAAATTTTTCATTTTCACCTTCAAAAAGTACATAACGTCTTATATCTCAAAAAGTGTATTTTTAATATTTTTTTTACCATTTAGATCGAAACCTGAGCATTTTCTACATAGGAAATGATTTTTTTCATAATTTGCTCAGGATGTTTTCTTCGAGAAATAGAACGCGAAAGAGTAGCGCAACGGCTCTCCTACGTGCGGGACATTTCATTTTTCTTTCGATAGGTGGCTTTCATATCGGAATTTTCTATCCGTATGTGAATCGTCACGTTCTCTTCGAAATTTTTTTGAATTTCCGTCACTACAAAGAAACTTGGATTTCATAGTGTCTTTCGTGTATTTGATGATTAAATCATCGGTAACTCTTTGTTTCGTTATTTCTTTTGTTTATTGTAGCCACTAAAATGGATTCAACTTGGAAATTAAAATGCATAATTCCTTTAAATAAAAATGATCACCCTTCATATAAAATAAAAGATTTGATCGACTTTCCAACACTTTTAAGAAGCGAATATCATTATTAAATAGTATTATTAATAAAGCCAAAGAGTCATTTAACAAAGAGGAAATACAAGCAAAGATGAAAAATCCAAAGAGTTTGTGGAATGTATTAAATCAAAAACTTGGTAAAAATAGCAAAAGAAACAAAAACATTAACTATATAATTGATAATAGCGTAAAAATTACTGATTCAACAAATATGGCTGAACACATGAATAAATTTTTTTGTGAAATAGGAAAAAAGATAAGCGATAAAATAGTACCACCAAGAAATAAGAAAATAAAACTCCCACCTATGAATAGGAAAAGTATTTTTATTACTCCAACAAACCATATTGAAACCTTAAATATTATTAACAACATGGACAATAAAAATGGTGGAATTGATTATATAAAAATTATAAATTATAAATTATAAATTATAAAATTATATTAAAAATCACTTAGTACCAGAAAAAGCAAAAATTTGTTCTAACTGTCAACGCCAAATTTACAAACATTAATCAAGTTTGCCTCCAGCTGATACGAAAAAAGCTAAAATAGTGTGTAACGATGAGTATCACAAAGCTGGTGTTGCAGTTCTTGAACAAATAAAGAAAAAAATTTCAGAATCAACAAATAAACAAGAGAGGATTCAGTTACTAACTCTTACGCCTAAGTTTTGATCTCGTAGGGACTTAATGCGAGATTTCGCTTGCACTGAACGGGAATAGCTGCTACTAAAAGTAGCAAACTACTTTCAGCTGAAACTGTAAATTCAGTGAAAACATTTTATGGAAAAGACGATGTAAGACGAATTATGTCAGGTTTAAAAGATTACCTATCAGTTAAGCAGAACAATGGTAAAAGAGAACATGTTCAAAAAAGATTACTGCTTGGTGATTTAAATGAACTGTATAGTTGTTTTATAGGTGTTTTAGCTGGAAGTAGTGGTACGCATAATGTATGCGTGTGTGTACATAACGAAAAAGTAAAACTCATGCTAAGTGCTATGGATCTAGAAAATTTAACGAAAGATACTACATTGCCTCTTAAAAACTACCACGATTGCATCCAAGCAATTATGTGTAATGATGCACACAATAGATGCTATTTGGGTGACTGTTTAGATTGCCCCAATATGTCCATATTACGTAAACATTTGCTTGAATGTTTTGATGAAAGTGATATTTTTCAAATAGAGTATTAATCATGGTTTCAAACAGATCGGTGTACAATAGCTTCTAAAACTGTAAATGTTCATGAATTTATGAACATACTGGGAGAAAAATTGATAAAATTAAAATCTCACGATTTTTTTTCTAAGAATCAATCACTTTTTGTAAGTGACTTAAAACAACCTTCAACAAGGAGAATTTCTTGTGTTTTGTGATTTTGCCGAAAATGATGCGTTTGTTATACACAATTCTACACAATCATTTCACTGGAACAATAACCAAGCAACTGTTTTTACAGTTGTTGTGTATTATAAAGAAAATGAAGAGCTTAAACATGTAAGCATTGCTGTGATTTCCGACAATCTAAACCATGATACTATTGCCGTTTATGAATATCAAAAAGTTATAATATCTTACCTCAAAACTAAATTCATAGTAAAAAAGTCTATTATTTGGCAGATTGAGCAGGTCAGCATTTTAAAAATAAATCTAATTTTCTAAATCTTCTTTTTCATGAGAAAGATTTTGGTGTTCCAGCTGAGTGGCATTTTTATGCCGCAGCGCATGGCAAAGGGGCATGCGATGATATAGGTGCCAACCTAAAAAGAGGTGCAAAACGAGCGAGTCTACAAGTTTCTTCTAATAATCATATTTTAACGCCAGAAAAGCTTTATAACTGGGCTAAAGATTATTGCAAAGAAACCAAAGTTTTTTATAGCAGTAAAGAATCGTATGAAGATACTGCCTTGAAACTAAAACCAAGACTTGATAAGGCTAAATTCACACCAGGCACATTACAATACCATGCTATTATTCCAATTGATGAACGTACATTGAAGCTCAAAAAAACCTCTTTAAGTTCTGAATATCAAATCTTTCCGAGAAAAGTATTAGAAAAAACAAAGAAAAATTATCTGCACTGAGAAAAAAGCGTTAGTATAGTTACTATATTGCTGTTAGCTATGAAACTCCGTTTTTTTATTTTTATAAAAAAGCCAATAAAATATTATTCTTACATTACAAAGAATTCGAAGAACAAGTAAAGATTATGAAAGGTTATTAGGTAGCGAGGCAGGCCTAGTTTACACGACGTCCCGCGCGACGTCCCGCGCGTCGGAGAGCCGTTGAGCTCCTCTTTCACGTTCTATTTCTCGAAGAAAACATCCTGAGCAAATTATGAAAAAAATCATTTCCTATGTAAAAATGCTCAGGTTTCGATCTAAATGGTCAACAAAAATATTAAAAATACACTTTTTGACATATAAGACGTTTTGTACTTTTTGAAGATGACAATGGAAAATTTCGGAAAAAATGGCTACACCATTGGAAAGCTGAGGAAAAAATACGTCGGAAACGCTTATAAAACAATTTTTTTAGTTACATTTTAGTATCATAAACATGAGTTAGAAATAGCACGATTTGGAGCTCATGTATAAGGTAGAAGCACTCTCTGTTCCCAAAAGGACCACCTACACTGAGAGAGAAGTAAGGCTGGAATTACGGCGAATTCTTATATGGTTTCAGCCTTAAACCACCAAAGCGAACTCAACCGTAGAATCCGGCAGTTGCTGCCGGACTATTAAGTGGTGTCTGTTTGCCCCATCCCTGCATGCATGAAGTTTTATATGATAGACACATCAATAAATAGATTACTGCAACACGTGAACTATGAGTGACCAATTCGTGAGGAATATTTTCGTATCATGGAAATTAGACAAGTTTAGTCAATGATTTGATAGATAGTATTGCTTCTTTTACAATCTTATAATCTTAATCTCAAAAGTTTTCAAACAAACTGTTCCTTCGCTTATGTTACGAGTAGAAGCTCATACGAGCTCGAGAATGCAGTTGCGAGTTGGCAACTCACGGGACAATGACCGGCAGAATAGGAACCGGGCGATAAGCTAATACCTCGGCAAACATAACCAATACCGTAGCTAGATGTGAATCCAGTGTCAGGAATCCACAAAGTACTGAATTTTACAGCGGCTTTGCCATTGGGAAAGAGCTGAGGTGGATACTGAATTTCTGAATCAAGATCAATTAATATTCCCATTTCTATCCACACTGAAGACAGATGGGGACGAGTATAAATATAAGCAGCGCAGAGCGCACAATCAGGGAACCGTCAACAAAAGAGAACAATAGGGTACGGAACGCCAGGAGAAGTAGAGAGTATACCACGAATAACACGAAGAAGAACGCAACCACCTCTCTCTCTCCCTATCCCTCTCTCCCTCTCTTCCTCTCTCTCTCTCTCTCTCTCTCTCTCTCTCTCTCTCTCTCTCTCTCTCTCTCTCTCTGTCTCTCTCTCTCTCTCTCTCTGGGTGAGTGTGCTCAGCGACACCTATTATCATCTGCGCAGCTATGATGATGTAGGGCTTATGGTCAAGACCATGAGTACGCAATACTCGACGCTTCTTCAGCTATTCAGGACGGAGAGGGAATCGGATCGTTATACGAAGCTAAGCGAGTTAATTACCGATATTAGTAATGCTTTTAGTTCTCTCACGCACTCGTATTTATGTAGAGTAGCCTTAGAGGAGTTTATCGAGGGTCCCTCTAACAAATTGGGTAAAGCTGGCGACTTCATTCTGCAAGCTGATATAACCTTGTCAAACATCCAGGCTGCCGATGGTAACCCTATGCCGCAGGTACCTCAAACCTACGCTAAGGCAGTCAAACACAAGCGCTCAATACTCCCCGATAGAATCATGCTCGACCGGGGTAAACCGATACCAATTTCCACAGCAGTACACGTCGTTATTTTTATTTTTATTCCGCCGGACGGACGCGGTCAAAAATGATTTTCCATCTGCGAAGCACACCAAGGACACCATGCTTAAAGTCTTAGATCCAGTGCAAGTCAAGTTAAAAACGAGTAAATTGGATTACACCTATGGAGACTCAGTTGTAATCATCGCAGACAAAGTCGACGTAGACGCCTTGCGTAATAATGACGCACTGTAATCTGCCGGACTAGAAGTTAAGCTGGATGTCAAACTTAACCCACAAGTACTCTGAACGCGAAATCTTACACAGCATCATCGATCTTAACTTATCCGGGCACGTGCTGAAGTATATCAAAATGATGATATCTCTATACCCTGCGCGTAAGAAAAAACACCGATCTTGCTTTGTTGAAGTCACTCCAAAATGCAGGAAATTACTGGAGTATCATACGAGAATATTTATAAAGTGGTCTTTTTGCAGGTTTGCTGACTAAATTTCCGTTCTGCAGTGCTTCAAATGCCTCAAATTTGGATATATAGCTAAAGGATAATGCCTCAAATTTGAATATATGGCTTCAGTAAAACAGCAAATTGTAGCCACTGCACCAAGAACCATTCTTTTGACACCAGCAGTATAAAAGAAGCTCTCAGTTGCTACAACTGCGTCGCTGCGCAATGCCAGAGCTTTACACATTCAGCTTTCGACAAGGAAAATGCTCTTTACTACGCAGCAGGGTAGAACGCAAATCTATTCTCATCGACTATGGCTAATAACATCACTGCTACTAGGCCGAGCCACCACATTAATATAGCACATTCCAATGTCGAGTCCATCTCCAGTAGCCTCCTTGAGCTGCAGACAGTAGTTGCCGACAACAACATTCATGTCCTCGGAATCAGCAAGTCATTTTTAAAACCAGAGCATGATTCGGTCCTGGTATAAATACCAAGCTTCAATATTCTTAGGGTGGACCGCTTAAGTAAAGATCACCGCCACATACGTCTACGAGTCCTGAGGACGTTGCCCGGAGCTGATACCTTATAAGGAAGAAAAAAAATATGTTCACGGGTCTATCCCAGCCAAGAAAGTTTGTCGGTCTGCTCAGCCAGTTGTTTCCAGTAAGCATCCAGAATTTCTTTTTCTCGAGCTCAGCCTTCGGACGGTGAAAGTCTTGTGCGGTACTATTTATAGCCCTCCCGATGCCGGATGTTGGTGCGACGTAGAAGATGCTATCATTAGCAGTAACAGGCCCAATGATTATACATTCATTGTAGGAGACTTTAATATCAATTGGCACAAGGATTGCTCCGCGCGTAGAACTTTGGTTGATTCTCTTTCTTGTTACCAACTTACACCTCTCCCGTTCGCACCGACTGTTTACTACAACGAGGAGATTCACACAACCATTGATTACATATGCGTAACGGATCTATCTATGGTCTCCGTATTTCACCAGCAATATGTTCCAGGAATCTCCAGGCACGAGGTAATCTTCGACACTTTAGCCTTCGCAGTACCAAGCTACGACCGCCCTCTCATCACACGGAGAAGTTATAAAAGTTTTTCTCTCAGCAACTTTTTATTTGGTATTATAGTGAGTAAACTGGATGGAACTTTACGAGTCTGATGACATTGATTTTAAGGTGAAGTTTTTTACAGATGCAATTTTAAAAGCGTATGATAACCATGCGCCGTACCGATCGTTTACTCCTAGGCAGCCCCTCCCCCTCCCTGGTTGACAAAGGAGATTACAAAATTAATTTCTGCGCGGAACAATGCCTGGAGAGCATACATACATAGACGGGGAGCTACCGCGCTTGCCCGTTACAAATACCTTCGTAACACTGTCCAGACCGTCATTAAGATTGGGAAGCATAACTTAATAAAGGATAAACTTCGTCGCTGCTCGAATACCTGAGAGATGTGGAAAATAGTCGGCCATTTCGGTCTGACTAAAAGTAAGCCAAAGTTGCAGTTTCCTGCCGAGCCAAACGTCTTCATTGCTCATTTCGTGGGTGACAACTTAAGTCCAGCATTCGCACAAATTTCGCAACCAGACAGCGATAACATCTGCAATTTTGAGTTTAAACGGATCGAGGCTGCTGACGTTCTCCATGCCTTCAAAACATGCCACTTCAACGGACTGGGACTCGATCTAATCGCTCTCCGCCATCTCAGAGAGTGCACCACTGTTATTCTTCAGCCGCTAGTTGATATTTTCCAGTCTTCATTAAGTTCTGGCTATTTTCCGAAGGATTGTCAATGACTCAAACTTACTCGATGATCTACAATCGGGTTTCCGCAAAGGGTACAGAACTCACCCCACTGTTATTAAAATCGTAGACGACTTAAGATTAGCAACTAATAAGGTATGCATAACTCTTGCTGTCGGCATCGATGAGACGTGGGCTTTTAACCTGGTTAATATCGATTGCCTTGTAAGCAAGTTCAGATCACTGGGCTCTTCAGCAAGTCGTTGTTTTCCTGGATGGCCAAAGCTCAACACCGCTAACCAGAAAAGCAGGCGTTCCACAGAGTAGCTTACCCGGCCGGCCGTTTTCCTCTCTTTACATCAACGATCTGCCGCGGACGCTACGTCACTGTAAATATCGTCTCTACGCCGACGATTTTATAATCTACTTTAGCTGTAAACTCTCTGATGCTAATGGTGTCATTAACAAGATAAACGAAGATCTCTCGCACATTAGTAGTATATCCTGCGCTATAGGCCGTCACAACAAACCTGATCTCAACCACAGGCGCCAGCTGGGGTCAAGGTCCAAAAGTCCGACGACCCATAACGAGGGGAGGGGATAAAAGCGACGCACACGTATGTGTCTGCACGCGCGCAAGCATATTCTGGAAAGAACACACACACCCGCACCCATGCGCACATGCGCACGCACATCCGCACGCACGCACGCACGCACATACACACGCATACATGCATGCACGCCCGCACGCACGCACACACGCACGCGCACACACACAGACGCACGCATACACACAAATATACACACACAGCCACACACACTTGACACGGCCCATACTGCTGCATCAGCGAAAATTCAGAGAGAGAGAAAGAAAAAAATGAGAGAGAGAGAGAGAGAGGAAGAGAGAGCAGTTATGGCTTTACTTTGATGCATCAAAACATGTGTGCAGCGCTACGGTGCATCAAAATATGCTATGTCTTCAAAGCCAGTTCGTTTTGACCCGGCAGTAGTAGCTATGGCTACACTTTGGCACATCAAAACTTGTGTATGTGTGTGTTTGTGTGTGTGTGTGCGTGCGTGCGTGCGTGCGGGCGTGCATGCATGTATGCGTGTGTATGTGCGTGCGTGAGTGCGTGCGTGCGTGCGTGCGTGCACATGTGCAGCGCTTCGGTACACCAGGATAAGCTAGGCCTTCAAGATCAGTTCGCTTTGACGCTGCAGTATTTAACCCCTTAACTGGTGTGACTTTTACAACTTTTCGTGCCAAAACTGGTAGCCGTAAATAATAATTCTGATGTCAGATTCAGATTCAGCGACCTCAAAAACAGTTGTATACCAAGTTTTGTCCAAATCCGTTGAGAATTGCAAAAGTTATTCAAATATGTACATATATGATCCATTGCCAGATTTAGCACGACTTTTTTTGTACATATATGATCCATTGCCAGTTAACGGGTTAATAAAATATATCTTTATGTATATCTAATAAGTTTTTGTAAAAATCTTACCATGTGTTAATAACTCGACTATATCTGTTTTTTCTTCTTTTCATCCAAACTGAATTTTTATGCACTGTCCTACGCAGTCATTTTCACTGCTTCTTTATTGTTTTATATACCCACACTTTTTACAGAAAGCGGCATTTGATGCCACTGCAATTCGGGCATACCCACTCGTGACACCGCTCACAGTATTGCCACTTTATTATCTGCCACTCCTCCGTGTCATACGTGCTTCGGGGTCCGGCACTATGACGCAACTCGATGCAGAAACACCCGCCACGCAATTTTCAACTACACGCATCTTCGCTCGACGAAGTGTTCTGGGTGAGATGCGAGCGGGAACTAGTAAGCATATTCGTACAAGGATGCATCATCCGTATTATGCGACACAACTTAGACATGCAAGAAGCGCAGAGCATCCCCGTGAGAGCCATGCAACATCAGCACATCGCTTCTCGTTATAACAATCGACGTGATTTACTTTAATTAAAATGAAAAATGCCAAAAAGTAATTTGAATTGTTTTTAACATCTTTTACAATTTTGGAGATTTTGCATGATTTTCAAAAATTAGCTGTTTTAACACGACGAATACAACGATAGTAACAAATCATTCAAAAAACCAAAGTTGAAACAAAATTATTTTGTATTTTTATCTACCACTGCAGGGTAGATAAGAGACATGCAACACCTCGCTTGATTATTTTAATTCCCGGCTCTTTGCTTTTCATTCAGAGCTTTTGCATCCGTAAAATTGCTTAAATTATTTATAATTTATGAATTTTTTCACGGATTCTAATGCAGAACCCTCATGTTCGCTTGTCATATATGCTTTATTTTACTTTCAGTATAAAATCTAGTCAATTAAAATGAAAAACCTCAAAAAACAATTTTAATTGGTTTTAAAAACTTGTTCAATTTTAAGATATTTTCATGATTTTCACAAATTAGCTATGTTTTAATACGGCGAATACAATGATGATATCCCAAATGTAAAAAATAAAAACTTTTTTCTGTATCCTCTTATCAATTGCACAGAGTAGATAAGTGTCATGTAACACTTTGCCCGATTGTCGACTTGTTTAATTTGTGACTATTCTTTGTTTTTCCTTAGCCTAACCAGTTGAGAAATATATTAAAATTCTTTATGGCACAGTCTTTTGAATGTTACAAATAATATGTGCGATTACAAAATGAGAAAAAAGAAAAATGAGAAAAAGTAACGCACGTGAAATGCTGACAGCGGAATCATATAAAACAAAACATCAGCGCTTCTTTAGTTGTGTCTTTACCGTAATCATTAAAAACATCTTTATTACGTTGCATAGAGAGTATGCGGTTACCGGATAAGTAAGACAACATATTATTTTGGTAAGGTGTATATTACATTACCGTGAAAAGAATTTCGCTACGTTAATGAAATCAGCAAAATCTCTTAAAGGACTGTTTATTGCTAGAAGGCATGTGTTTGCTGACTCGAGAGAAATGTCACGTACGAAAGGTACATCAAAGCGTAAATGTATATTTTTTCATTAAATTAGTACATGTAGCGCCAGTATATTTAAGGAGGATAGTGGCTTAACTCGTCATGTGAATTTTCTATCGTTGTTTGAATAAAAGGAAGTTCAAACAGAAACAACTCCGATTTGAGACACTCACACGAATGTGTGTGTAAAAATACCATCTTATCTATCCAAAAATATCTCTCGTGGTTCTCTTCTTCTTCTTTCATTTCGTTTGTTTTGTCTTAGCCTTGCTTCTTTCAAACTATTAGACTTGCGTTTTCTTTTTGCGTTTTCCTTTTCTAGAACTGCTTTTCTTCTTTTTACCTCCGCTATATCCACCGCCAACGAGCATGTTGAAGTATTCTTGGTAACGATCCATCCATCACTGTATTAAAGTTCTAGTCAAGTTTCTTGAAATAAGGTGTCACTGTCAAAGTACTGTAATCGAATGGGGGTCACTTTGGTCCCTTACAGTGATTTTGATTGTCTGAAATGAGTTGAATGTACATGGGTGGGCAGAAACTCTTGATTCTCGTACTACCATACGTATAATCGTGTCGATATTTAACGATACTGCTCGCAACAACCGCGATTGTTGCGAACGTCATCTATTATTTAAGGCTCGCAAATATCATTATAAATCATAAGCATGGACGGAAGCCCATTGGAGAGATGAGGAGGTCTATCACTTACTATTGATTCTTCATCTCTTATTAAAATACTATTCGTGCTTTCGAATCTCAAAATTTTTCGCAACTTCTTGGATAAATAAAGTAGGTGACTGAATTCAGAGCAAGTTAGCTTTGTACAAACTCTGTGGACTGTCATGTAGCCACCGGGATCGACACCGCATTGCAAATGGTCCTCTATGCAGTTTAAATTATTTAGGTCGCTTGCTGTAACGTTTACATCTCTGTAAATTCCAGGACGAAGCAACGACACTATAGTACTAACACTTTTTTGACGTTGCCTCTAGAGTCGAGTGAGATATGAGATTAAGCAAAACTGTTCTATCCGATTGCTCGGAAGACACGTGTTGAAGCGTCAGCGGAATTTGAATCTCCGTAAGCGCGACTGACCATGAACCTTGAAAACGTATCTGCTGTGGGAGTTGCGTGATGAAATGTGTCGTGATATTTTCCGCAAAATAATTCATGCTACTGTTGCTCGGCAATACAATATAAAACTGATGTTACACTTTAAATAAAAATATTTTTTATATATTCGTCAATTTATTCGCTCTAACACAGGAATTGAACTTATCACCGTAACCTTTCCACTTTACAAAATATTCTTTAGACAAACCTTTGCCTCTAGTTTTAAAATTTGATCAATTTCAAAAACGTCTGTAGTTAAATTTTTATGCACTCTGCACAATTTTTCGGCGTAGAAAAACCGCTGCTAACTACTTTAGCAGAATGCTTTCTCGAAGAGAATTCATAAATTACATCAAATAATTTTTTTAAATATACATTTTAATATCCAATTTCATTCTTTCTGCATATCTGATTCTCCGTAAATACAATTATTCAAAATGATCGACAAAATTATATTTCAAATAGTTATGTAGTAATTATTAAATTGCAAATTAAAAGTTTAAGGTATTATCACATGCTATTTATTGAATTTGTAAATTAATTGCATTTCTTCGAAATTTCTTTGGCGTTTTCTTCGAAAACCTGCTAACTCGGTGTTTGTTTCAAAATCCCGCCAACTCATCGAAGACTTCAAAAATCCATCAAATC
Organism: Torymus aiolomorphi; assembly: GCA_036365515.1. Taxonomy (NCBI): domain Eukaryota; kingdom Metazoa; phylum Arthropoda; class Insecta; order Hymenoptera; family Torymidae; genus Torymus; species Torymus aiolomorphi. The sequence goes on along the minus strand of CM070874.1, from coordinate 235,815,005 downwards.
ATAGAGTGGTTTTAAAAACCATATAACTCGGCGAAGGTTTCAAATATCCTCTAACTCAGGCGTTGTTTTTTCTTTAATTTTATAGTGGTAGCTATTAGGATCTTAAAGTGCAATTTCTGTATAAGCGATGAAAATAATTATTTATGATTTTTCCATATTCTTATTTATTTTTTTACCGACTTAATATTATCCATTTTGACAAACAAAAATATGTGTAGATAGAAAATTTCAAGACCTTTCAGAAAATGGGCCAACTTCCGACCGATATCCAAACCCAGAGCCAAAAAACATTAGTTTTGATTTTTCCATATTTTTCTTTATTTTTTAAATCGACTTAATAGTATCCTATTCGGCCAATAAAAATATGGAATGATAGGTAATTTCAAGACCTTTCAGAAAATGGATCTAATTACCACCGATATCCAAACCCAGAGCCGAAAAAAATTATTTTCGATTTTTCGATATTTTTCTTTATATCTTTTAAACGACTTAATATTATCCGATTAGGCTGACAAAAATATGGATTGATAGGTAATTTCAAGGTCTTTCAGAAAATGGGTCTATTTTCCACCGATATCCAAATTCGGCGATGAAAAAAAAAAATTTCGATTTTTCGATATTTTGCTTTATTTTTTTAACCGACTTAATATTATCCGATCAACTATATAATTGAACTTGTACAACTTCAAAATAAGCTTTAAATACATGCCAAAGATAAACTTGATATCTCTGGCCAGTTTCGACTTATGCTGCGGACAAATTTATAATACACACGCGTGCACACACACACACACATACACACACGCACACACACACACACACACGCACACACACATCTGTGTCGAGTTGCTAGTCTCGCATCAGGCGCCTCCCAGGTGGCGGATAGGGGAAAGCTCGTCAGATATGAAGGGCACCGGGGAAATAAAATACCCGGGGCGGACCAAAACTAGCTTGGGGAAGGCACCCCGAACACAAACCAATCATGGACGTAGTGAATGAGAGATACGAATTACCCCAAGTGGGTGCCCTCAGTAGAGGGTTAATCCCACCACCGATTCCGATCGGGTGAAAGCCCCGGTGGTCGGTGTAGGCTCCACGGATTTTGGGGGGAGCCACATACACTATAGAGATGATAAACTTTTGGCCCTTACTGCGGCTCACAAGACGAGCGAAGATGCAAAGATGGAAGTAGTGTACGAAATGGAAGACCAAGGAAAGGAGCAGGATAAAGATACTTGGTCGCTAAAGCTCCTTAAAGAGAAAGTCGAAGCTCTGGTGGCGTTTATCTTGGATAAGAAAAACATATACATAGAGTTGAAGACTATGGCAAAGACTACTAGCAGAGCAATAAAGGACTTTACGAAGACCAAAGCAGGTACTCAGTCGAAGATCAGAAGTAGCAAAGATCGAGAGAGCCAAACCTCTCCCTCCTTCGTCCAGAGACAGATTGAGCAGACTTCTAACAAGCGTTGGAGAACATCACCGCTGCAGGACACGACATCAGGAAGAAGACGGAAAGGGCGGCAAAGACGCAGTCCCCACCGCCCACCGTAGCCAGAGAGACACCTTGGGAAGTGGCTGAAACACGGAAGACGAAGAGGAAGAAGAAGAATAAAGAGGAAGACAAAGAGAACAATGGCACCTTAAGTCAAAAAGGCACCAGAAACCAAAGACCGCCACGGACAAGACCAACCCGGCCGGATGCCCTTATTATAAGAACTGCCGACGGTGAGTCATATACTGATATCTTGAGGAAGATGAAGGCGGATCCACAACTGAAGATAGTTGGCGAAAGCGTAAACAGGATACGCAAGACGGCGGCTGGAGACCTGCTTCTGGAACTTCAACGCACAGCAGAAGGGAAGACAACGGAACTTCAACAAGTGGTACAAGGAGTGCTAGAAGAGGGTACCAAAGTAAGAACCCTACAAGACGTAGGAGTCTTTGAAATAAAGGACCTTGATGTACTAACTAGCAAGGAAGACATTGTAGAGGCGGTACGCAATGAGTTTCAAGATATCGACCTATCCCCAGCTGAGGAGATGTTAATAAAGTCATTGCGGAAGGCATACGGTGATACGCAGACGGCTGTCATTCAAATGCCAACAAAAATGGCTCAACAGATGATAGTAAAGCAGAAAATCAGGATAGGCTGGGTAGTATGCAGAATATGAGAGATGAAGCGGAACGCACGTCCACTTCGCTGTTATAAATGTCTAGGATTTGGACATATCGGCAGAAACTGCACAATAACACAGGATCGAAGTAACCTCTGTTACAAGTGTGGAACCGAAGGGCATAAAGAAAGAGACTGTGAAAACAAACCGAGCTGTGTTCTCTGCCAGGACAAAGGTGCAGTAGGAAAAATGGACCATGCTGCCGGTAGTTATGCATGCCCAGTCTACCGAGCGGCAGTAGCAGTACTAGATAGACGAAAAAAATGAAAATAGCGCAGTTAAATCTAAATCATTGTGCGACTGCACAGGACCTACTGAACCAGTACGTCCGCGAAACAGAGGTGGATATAGCAATCGTGTGCGGACAGTACAAAGATCTAGACGAGCCATCGTGGGACATGGACAGCACCGGTAAAGCAGCGATCTGGGCATGCGGTGATACTGCTTTTCAGGAAAAAATGATAGACCGTGAAGAAGGATTTGTATGCGTTATGGTAGCAGGTATACATATTTACAGCTGATACGCTTCCCCCAATGCGTCAATTGAGCAGTTCGAACATCTGTTAGATCGGCTTGTGCAAGATGCTGCAGGAAGGAAACCGATACTGATCGTAGGTGACTTCAATGTCTGAGCTGTGGAGTGGGGCAGTCAAAGAACAAATCAGAGAGGTCGAATACTATTGGAAGCATTCGGACTCTTAAATTTGGTCTTAGTTAATCAGGGATCTACTTACACCTTTAGAAGAGGAGACACCGGGTCTGTGGTAGATCTGACTTATGTTAGCAGCTGCCTTATTGACGCAGTTGACGCATGGACAGTGAGTGAACACTACACAAATAGTGATCACCAGGCCTTAATAATGGAGGTAGGAAAAACAAGAAAAGGATCCAGCGTTAGTGTACAGATCAAGAGAGTCGGTTGGAAAGCGAAGGACTATGACAAGGAGATGTTTGTGTTGGCACTGGAAGAAATGGAGCTGTCTGGGACGGCGAACAATAAGGCGAAATTGGCGATGGAAATAATCACTCGAGCCTGTGACGCTGCTATACCAAGAAGAGTGACCAGCCATAGGCGACCACCAGTATACTGGTGGGACATGGACGTCGAGAGTGCCCGCAGCGAGTGTCACCGAACTAGGAGGCAGGAGCAACGGGCAAGGAAGAAATACTACAAGACTGGTCGAGGTCAGGAAATAGTGGAAGCCCGAAATCAGGAAATGAAAGACGCTAAACGGAAACTCAAGAAGAAAATCCGGGACAGCAAACGACGGTGTGTTAAAGAATTACAGGACGAGGTAGAGTTGAATCCCTGGGGTCGACCACAAGGTGGTGATGAAGAAAATAAAGGGAAGCTATGTATCCCCTCCCAAGTGCCCGGAACTATTACACCGGATTGTGACTACTCTGTTCCCCAGACAGCTGGAGGAACCGTGTGTTATCGAAGTAGGGATAAGTGTGAACGCCTCTCCCCAAATCACAAAGGAGGAACTGCTAGCTGCATGCAAAAGGGTAGGAAATAAGAAGGCTCCGGGCCTAGATGGCATTCCCAATATGGCATTGAAACATGCTATCTGCGCACACCCACAGGATTTTGTAGACTTGTACAACTCATGTCTCGAAGAAGGAAAATTTCCCACTATTTGGAAGACACAGCGCTTGGTGCTACTGCCAAAAGGAAAGAAGCCGCCTGATGACTCAGCCTCATACAGACCACTCTGCATGCTGGACACACCGGGGAAGATACTAGAACGCATACTCTGCGTTAGAATGGACCAGGCTATTGAAGGCGCAGGAGGACTGGCGAAACACCAGTATGGTTTTCGCAAGGAGCGTTCTACCCTGGACGCAGCGGGTCTGGTAATTGACACTGCGCGAACAGCGATAAATGAAGACAGATGGAAAGGAGGAACAAAGAAGTACTGCGCTATTGTTACACTGGATGTAAAAAATGCATTTAACTCAGCCAAATGGAGTAAAATACATGAGGCGCTCCGAAAGCGAAATGTGCCTCTCTACATAAGGAGGATGATGTCCGACTATTTGAAGGACAGAATCTTACTATATGACACTGAGAATGGCACCGAGAGTTATGAAGTCACAGGAGGCGTTCCCCAAGGCTCAGTGCTTGGTCCACCGACTTGGAATATCATGTACGATGGAGTACTTATACTACGACTACCTGAAGGGGCAAACGTAATAGGATTTGCAGACGAGATAGCTATAGTGGTGGTAGCGAAACACATAGAAGATGTTAAAACAATAGCAGACGAGGCAATTTGTTTAATACATGATTGGCTAACAGAAACAGGGCTGGAATTAGCCAGCCACAAGACAGAAGTTATTCTGATTTCTAGTAGGAAGAAGCTAGAGACGGTAACAGTGATGGTGGATGGACATGAGATTGTATCTCAACCGACCATCAAGTACTTAGGCATCACCATTGATGCAAGATTGACATTCAAATAGCACCTTGAAATTGTGAGCGATAAGGCAGCGAAAGTGGGCGCCGCTCTATCACGATTGATGCCAAATATAGGAGGGGCAAGTCAAAATCGAAGGTTACTCTCAGCCAGTGTATCCACATCGATTATGCTGTACGGGGCCCCAGTATGGACTGATGCCATGCTGGTAAAAGCCTATGCACGAGCGATGGCTACCGTGTATAGGCGAATGGCGTTAAGGGTGACGTCGGCTTATCGTACGGTATCGGACGAGGCGGTGTGCATCATAGCAGGTACACCGCCCATTGACCTCTTAGCCATGGAGAGAAAGGACCTGTACGAAGCAAGAAGATGTGCAAACGACAACATCCGGAGGGAAATCTGGGAGATCGCAAGAAAGAAGACGATGACTGTATGGCAAGCAAGATGGGATGCCAGTGAAAAGGGGCTATGGACACACCGTCTCATACCAAAGTTAGAGGACTGGATTGACAGGAGACACGGGGAAGTTAATTACTACCTCATACAACTTCTCACCGGATATGGATGCTTTCTAGCTTACCTGTAACGATTTAAGGTAGAAGACACTACCACAAACGAAGATGCAGAGCACGTCTTCTGTGACTGCTCGCGATACCGACAGGAGCGAGAAAAACTCGAGAGTTATCTCCAGATTAGAGTGACTCCCGAGTCTATTATGACGACGATGCTGACTTCAGAGAATGGATGGAGCGCTGTCAGTAATTATGCTGCGAGCATACTCAAAAAGGTCAGGAAAGACGAGGAAGGAAGAAGAAGACGAGAGATGCGTCACAAAGCTGACGACCAGACGATGCGGTAAGAAGTAGACGGAAGAAGTAAAAGTACAGGAAGGGCTGCAAGATGCAAGAAATGACGACCTCATGCAACAAGAGTAGGCAGAAGCATACGCGTCCCCGCGAAGGATCGCTTTGCGGCTGTACCGCGGGGATACTAAGCTAAGAAGACAAGACGTGGAGTTTTAGTGGGTATACCTGGCGCTGGCCCGCGCCAGGAGAGTCCCACACGAGGGCAGTCCCGTACGGCTCCTATCAGTGCATTAAGCATTTCTCCAACTCTTCGGAAAAAAAACACACGCACACACACTTTCTAGAAAATACATATCTCGACTCAGGGAGCTCAGAAATATCGAAAATCATCGAAATCTCGAGGCCGAAAAATTTTACCGTTACCAAGCTTTCTCTTTGAGAAAGCAACATCGTTAATCTCCCTGACACACATCAAGTAACCAGCGCAGTATTTAAGGTTCTTGAAAACACGATTGCCATATCGATGTTGTAAATTTTCACGAGCTTTGCATGGACATCCCATAAGACCACTTCATCTTAGATCACACTTCCGCGACGCTCTCGGGGAACTGTACACCCGAATTTCTGCATTGATCCACTATCTACATAACGTACTTGCGCACAACATTTGTACGGGGCACAAGAGAGATACATAGCTCACTGCAGAATCCACACAATACACTCATGTTACTTTGCGACATAGATGTTCACGCGACTGACAGCCGTTCGACCCCTCGTCTTTGCCACGGATTATCTCATCGCACGTGGGCTCTCTGCTATCGAATTATATCGTCTTACCTCGAATTAGTCATAACCTACAGTCGTCGAAATTGTATCTTATCATGTGTGGCATCATGTTTTCCGAACGAGAAATGCGTCGACTTTTTTCTCCTTTATTTATTTAAGCGTACCACACTGACAAGGAAAGGATACTTGGTGTCCGCCTCCGATTTTCATGAAACTTCGCATATGAGTAGAGTATCAAAAAATATTCGACACGTGTTTTTTTTTATTTGCGGAAAAACATATCTAAGGAATGAAAACCGCCCTTAAAGTTCACCCCCAAAAACCGTTTTTTTTAATATCTCAAGATAGCATCGGAATTTTTTAATGAAACCAACACCTATTTGTTTCTTATAAAAAGACGAGTATTTGGACACAGTTTTAATGATAAGGGATAATTTGTTTCACCCTGTTTTTAAAATAACAAAGTTTTGACGAGCCATATTTGATTAAAAAATACCATGTTGTAAAGAAAATTAAAAATTATAGTTGACCTGTTTCGAGGTTTAAAAGAAACACATAGAAGGGGTGAGCTACCCCTACTTTACTTATTTATCTTTTAGTGATTAAAAAAAATTAATCACAACATTCTTTTTGATTTTTAAATTTGAGATGCTTATTTCAAATCATATTTTACGTGAAATACTAAAATTGACTACTAAAATTTAATATATTAAATGAAAATTTGCAAGAAAATTTTTATCGATCTTCTTTTGTTTATGAAATTAATGATGAAATTATTTATAAACAAACAATTTTTCTGGGTAAAATTCTATTAAAAATTTATCTTTTTTTACTAATGTATTTCTCCTAATATAATTATTAGGATAATATTTCATTTCCCGTATTGATTCTTGTATTGTTGATGTCATAAAAATTTAAGTTTTTTTTATCAACGAAGGTTTCATTCTTACCGAAATATGCAATATAATTATAATTATATTAAATTTACATTACAATTTTCAATGTCATCACGCTTCTATGAATATTTTTTTCGCGACGACATTTATAAAAATATTGGTAAGTTAAAAATAAACTTTGAATACGAGATAATTCTCGAGTAAACAAGAGATATTTTTATTCGACTGTGGTCACTTTATAGTGTTTCTTTGTATTGACTACACAGCTAGTTACTAAACTGATTACATATTGTTGGTGTTTACAATTATTTAAATTGATATAATTATACATTTTATTATATACTCTTCAAAAAATAGTATATTATGCACCAAGGGAATAAAGTGGGCTGTGTGCTCCCTGCGCGAGAGTTGTCGCCTGAGCGAAGCGAGGGCTCGGGCACAAACAGTGCGTTGCGCTGGGGACTAGAGTGGGGGTAGGGAATGAACGTAGCACTTTTTTCCCACTTCGGCGGGAATAAAGTACGAACTTTATGATGGGGTGTGTTAAAAAAAATTTTTTAATTACGCATTGAGGATACAGAAAATATATTATTAAAAAGGATTTGCAAATATTGCTATTTCATTTTTAGTTATATGGGCGAAACGTTTAAACAAATAAGAACTTTCTTGAAAAAAATAAAATAGTTTAAATATTAAAATGATATCTAAAGTCAAATAGTAAGTTTGATTAAAAGAAGTGATATAATAAAAATAGGATTATTATAAAAACGTAAAATAAAGTAATGATTCTAATAATGCTCAATTTATTAATATAACCATGATAAGAAAAATATTTGTAAAAAAAACATCGACTTGTTTTCATTTTTTTTCTAGAGTTAATAAAATTTATAATATTTATTATATACATAAATATCATATCATGATATATTAATAAATTTTTCGTTTGCCTTTTATTGAGTGTGTGTTAAATAATTACAATTATCTAAAAAAGTCATCAGATTTTTCAACCCAAATATCTCACAGATACTATAAACAAAAAGGATCCATAAAATTTCTGAAAATTATCTCCGCACAAATCGAAGGCCTGAAGTCGAGATTATATCAAATAAATGTTTACAAATTAATTTTTTAATTAAAACACGTGGTAGCCGGTAAAGTTTCTTATTCTTATTCGGCATAGCCTCAATAACTGTTTTAAATAAAACTAGTATAATATTTTATTGTAATGAGTATCTTACCCACTTAATACAATTAATAAATAAAATTAATTAAATCGTATGAGCGTGCGAGTGTAAGCGTGTGAGTGCGTGCGCGCGCTTGAGTGTAAATACATATTCTTATTCAAAATAAGAATATATTCAATTTCATTATTTTATGTATTTATTATGTTAAACTGGCACGATTCTCTCTACCATATAATAAACAAATAAAATAAATTAAATTATTTGTGTGTGTCACATAATATTGTAGTAATTATAATATTTCTATTTCAGTGAAACATAATTTTATTTTAAAACGAAGACTAGATCAAACGCGCGCTGCGCGCGCGGAGATGAACTGTGCTTTGCATACAATATTAAAAAAATGGGAAAATAACCTTATAAGAAAAATATAAAAAAAACAACATAGCTACAGCACGGCAACGCTTCCGATCAATCAGATTATGAATAAAACGTGAAATAACATAGCCATCAATTTTAATAGAGGGGATAAAATTATGAAATATCTGAAATAAAAGTAAGTTCAATTGACGTGCATGAAAATAAAATAAAGTTATTTTAAGTAAAATAATAATTATAGAATAAATAATCTATGGCTTTTGCTTGAACGTCATTGCCTCAAATAAAATTTAAAAATAGCTATTAATCCACTGGTTGTAATATCTTTATTATCTATAATCTTTAATCCTAACAATGTTAAAATTGAAGAATCACAAGCTAACGAACAAGAGATAACTTTATATCATGTAATAGAAAATATAATAAAGGAGAGTGTAAATTACAATTTACATACAAGAAGAATATACTTTACTTTTTGAGGATGACTATAGTGATACACTTCCACAAGATATTGAAGAAGAGGATGAATTAAATAAAGATAATGCAGAGGTTCCTGCTTGTTTACCGAATGAAGAAGATGTAGACTTTGAATATAAGAAACAGGCAGTGCAGTATTGGCAAAGTGGAAAAAGAAAGCCATTATCCTTGACAAGTATACAATCGAAATATAGAAAAGTTACTTCCGATCGTCAATTGCGATGGTGGAAATTACAAGTTGAAGCAGGGGGTACCAGAAAAACTATTCTATATGGAATAACAACTTATATACTTCAAAAAGTTAAAGAAGCGATATAATCAAAAATGACTCTGCATGATATTGATATAAAAAGATGGGCTCTCGTAAAGAAGCAGAACTAAATATTCCGTGGTTTAAAGCTTCACATAGATGGATACGAATATTAAAAAAAATTTTGTTAACGATGTCAAAAATCTCATTAAAGTACATGGTGCTTAAAACATTTACAATTCTGATCAAAGTGGGTTCAATTTAGAGATACATAGTGGTCGCACTCTTTGTTATGAGGGGATTAAAAATGTAGAAAACATCGTTTAGTCGGTATCTTCTACAACACATAGTTACACTATTCATCCAACAATATCAGCAGAGGGACAGCTTATGTCCCCGTTATTTATAGTTTTGAAAGAGGCTCATGGGCAATTTGGACCTAAAGTAATGAAAACTTTATTCAAACCAGAAAATATATACGTAGAAGTATCAGCGTCCGGTAAATTATCCAAGGAACTATTTCAAATTTGGATTCAAAATGTATTTTTGATTCACAGTGGGAATTCACCTATACTGCTATTAGATTCATGGAGTCGACAATGTGAAAACGCTGTAAAAGAAGCTTTACCGAAAGAGTCAAATCTTACATTGAAAACGATACCAAAAGGCACAAGTGATCAAATACGGCCTCTTGATATTTATGGTTTTCGATTATGGAAAAACTTTATAAGAAAATTATCAGACATAACACTTCTTATGAATTATGATGCTAAATTACACGAAAGAAATAATATAATCAAACTACAATCTCTAACCCATAATCAATTTTCTTCACGAAGATTTCAAAATGTTTTTAAATATGCCTGGTATAAAAGTGGATACCTAACGAAGAAACCTCAAAGACATCAAAATCCAGTAGATTTCTGTTTCCATACTCAAGAGGAACCAATTTGCGACATATCTGAAGGAATTGCAGTCATACGATGTGCATGGTGTAAGAAACTATTATGTTTTAAACATTTTTTCACAGATTATCATTATCAAACGTATATTGAATAAAATTTGCAAATTCACCAATTTCTGTAATATTTATATATGTTACATTGACAAATCATCACATTGTACAAATTAATAAAAATGAAAAAAATTTTTCGCTCATAATCTAGTAATAATAATGTGAATAGGGGTAGTCACTCCTACTAAAATTAAAATATTTTTTAATTTTTTAACTTTTAATAGTAAATATGAGTCAAAATAAGCATTACAAAATTAAAAATCTAAAGGAATGTTGTGATTAATTTTTTTTAATCACTAAAAGATAAGTAACTAAATAGGCGTAGCTCACCCCTTCTATGTGTTTTTTTAAACCTCGAAACAGGTCAACTATAATTTCTAATTTTCTTCACAACATGGCATTTTTTTACCAAATATGGCTCGTCAAAACTTTCTTATTTCAAAAACAGTGTGAAAAAAATTATATTTACCCCCATAAAAATAGGGCGTGCAACCCCTTATCATTAAAACTATGTCCAAATACTCGTCTTTTTATAAGAAACAAATAGGTGTTGGTTTCATTAAAAAATTCCGATTCCATCTCGAGATATTAAAAAAAACTGTTTTTGGGGGTTAACTTTAATGGTGGTTTTCACCCCTTAGATATGTTTTTCCGCAGATAAAAAGAAATACGTGTCGAATATTTTTTGACACTACTTATATGCGAAGTTTCATGAAAATCGGAGGCGGAGACCAAGTATCCTTTCCTTATGAGAAATTTTGGGTGATTAATGAGAAAATGTCACGTACATCTAGTTGCAGCTGCACATTATTTTGACTATTTAATTACATAGGGAAAAATTTGTTCTCAAGGAAAGTCTCAAGGAAAAGGAAGTTGAAATTGGATAGCGTACGCAAAGACTCATCGACGTAGTTTTTTAACTGCGAGCGATGGCATACGCGACAATGCATTGTCTGACTGTATATTTAAGAGGGAGTTTGGAATCAACGGCTAGTCAGTGTAGTTTGACTGAGTGGAATCAGAACACTTCAAGATGATTAGTGCCCTTGTATCTCATTTAGCTAAAATTTTAATACACGTTTTACACATAGCAAATGCTCGACACTCGCATATACGCACAATGTGTGGGCGAGTATGGACTAGCGACCTCGAAAAGTTGTCGCTGGAGCTATTATGCAAAAAATTGCATTTTTTCTCTTGTATTGTGACATGTCAAGTATATACTACTACATGTATAGTATTGGGTATTTTTCATAAGTTGGTCATCGCTTCGCCGACATGATTCACCGCGATGCTAGCGCCAGCCCCAACGTAGGGTCCACAAAATCATAAGAAGAGGTGTGAATAGCCCGTTAAAAGGTTATATGCATAAAAAGAGATGTATAATTTTTTAAGTCAAAAAGGACAATGATTTATTTACGACATCTCTCTCTCTCTCTCTCTCTCTCTCTCTCTCTCTCTCTCTCTCTCTCTCTCTCTCTCTCTCTCTCTCTCTCTCTCTCTCTCTCTCTCTCTCTCTCTCTCTCTCTCTCTCTCTCTCTCTCTCTCTCTCTCTCTCTCTCTCTCTCTCTCTCTCTCTCTCTCTCTCTCTCTCTCTCTCTCTCTCTCTCTCTCTCTCTCTCTCTCTCTCTCTCTCTCTCTCTCTCTCTCTCTCTCTCTCTCTCTCTCTCTCTCTCTCTCTCTCTCTCTCTCTCTCTCTCTCTTCTCTCTCTCTCTCTCTCTCTCTCTCTCTCTCTCTCTCTCTCTCTCTCTCTCTCTCTCTCTATTCTTAATTCTCGATCTTCTCTCGTATTTTAATTCTCGATTTTTCTTTATATTACATTAGCGTTAAAATCCTTTATTATCACTTCGATAGAAAAATGAAATTTAGCGCTATAAGAAATTTATAGAGTAAAACAGAAAATTGTCACTATCTATCTGGATGCGAAAATTAAGTGTTGTATCAGCAAAGAATTACACATAGAAGCACATACACCCCATACACATACTCACACATACGTCTATATTTTGACGTTTCAACAAACATACACCAAGCATTGCTGTTTTTCGGCTTATTAATAGAGCAAGGACCGCAAGGTCTTTTCAAACCTTTCTCGAGGAGCGGATGACCAGCGGGCGAAGTCGGCTGTTGGCTATTGGAAGTCGACGGTGGCTGCTGGAAATTGGCTTTCGACTGCAGGAAGGAGCTGCTGTTCAGATACTGTTTCAGTTATCCATGCGGCTACATCGGCGGTCCATCTACTACTGACGCATCAGGGGATCACGCGCTGGAAAGTTAGTGGTGCTGGTGTAGCAACACAAAGAACACACTCGTGACTAATGATGACACAGTGTAAAAACCGAAGAAAGCTCATTGGCTGCTGGTGTGCCCCAACAAACTGATTTAGCGGCCGTGGGAGGCGCAGCGGCTAAGAGCTCATTGGCCACCGCTGTGCCGACAAAGGAGCTGCTTTGCCGCGGCGCTAGCCCCACATTCTTGTTCTCAGGTGACTTCTTTCTTCTTCTTTTTTTTGGGTTACGTTGAATCTGTTTCATCACCGGCATTGTTGCTGCTACTCTGAACTCTCAAAGGAGGAACGGGAGGCGGTGTAGTAAAAGCACTGTTTTCTGAATGCTCACTGGTCGATGAGGGTTTGGTAACGTCGTTCCAAACACGGTTGTTACCTATAAACTCTCGAGGCACAGTTGTTTGGCGAAGTCGACAGCGAACTGAAGATGACCAGGCGGAGCGCTCCTTCTTCTATCTCTAATTACTTCATTCACCAAGTCGGCAATGTTGGCTCCGGGCACAATCGTGCCATCTATTGTTACAGCCCCGTTGGTATCCCAAAATACTTTACCATCAGCTCGCAAGCATCGCACGAATTGTTTTGCTTTCATTTTCTACTTTTTCGGGACGGTATAGATAATGTTTGCGTCAATGAGCTCATCGGTTTCCTCCTCCTGCTCCTGCTCATTATCGTCCACCGTATCAGATTCGCTGACACTGTCATTCTTTTGTTCTTTTTTATACTTATCTCCTCCTTCGATTCCTTTAAAGTGAAAATATCGCTGTAAAACTTGATGGTAGAGAGTCCACTTTTCACGCTCGTCTACTCGTGACCTTTACTTAAGGGGACAAGCCATGGTTAGGGGGTCGAAAAATCGATTTTTTTTTATGTACTATTTTGATAGCAAATTTTCCGCTGAATACTATGCTTCCAACCGCATTTCCAAATTCGATTTCGTTTAGAAAATACAGCTAAAACCGTGAAGTCACTTTTTTGCATATTTAGTGATTTTTCTTAAATTATCCATTTTAGATATACTATTGTTAATCTTATATTATTTTATGCTTCACAGCATACAATACTGAATTTAGAACGTAAATGTACATTGACATAGTAGGCAAACTTAACTCGAGGTATAAACCTCGTGTATTTTACTTTTACTCTACTTATACAAAAGTATAATACGTACAATACATATAGATGGTTTAAAATCTCATCTGTTTACGTTCTGTCAGCGCCATAGACGTTGGGATTTAAACTAAAAGTGTTTTGAATATAATTGAATCTGCATTTTTCAATGCAATTTATTCAGTATTGACAAAAAATTTTTTTGTAAATAAAGTGCTGTGTAGAACTCTTTTAACTGAGAGTGTAGAAGACAGCGATTTTAGGTTAACTGCACTGTGCAAAGTGTTGTTAATATTTTTAATTTAGTGAGTTCAGTGAGCGACTTTTATTTGTGTTTTTTAATAACTAACATTATAGAGGATTAGATATTAGCCACTATGGATTCTGAGAAGAGAAATAGAACATCAGGAGCTCCAGGAAAGAAGAGAATTTGGAAGAAAAAAAAAACATAAAGGATTTAACAAAAATTCAGAGAATGTTCAACAAAAAATCACGAACAAAAGGAAAAGAAGTACAACTTCAGGGAAAATAAAAGATATATCTGTAGAAGCGTCACAAACAAGAAACAGAATAATAGATATAAACATTCTGTTCTTACAGCTGGAGAAATTTCTTGTATGTGCAACATGTAAAGGACAAGTTAAAATTATAGAAGAAGATATTCGAGGACTTGGCTCCAAATTTAACATTATGTGCAAAAATTGTTCAGAGAGAAGAATTATAAGCACGAGCAAGCAAGTTGGAGCTCAAAGCAATGCTTATGAAACCAACAGACGCAGTCTTCAAGGAATTTCAAGTTTGATTGGCTTGCGTTCTCAACAAGTTCTTGACATATTTATCAAGAACAGTTTTTGTGAAGCATGTTTAAAGTGGAAAAATAGAAAAGGCACAGAAGAATATGAAGACTGGTTCAGTGATCATCAAGATAAATGTGCAGCAAATCATGAAGGAAGTGCTGGAAAGATGGAAGTCGATGGAGTTGTGGAAATGTTTAGAAGATCTCAAGAAAAGTATAATGTAAAATACCATCATTACATTGGAGATGGAGATTCGAAAGTGTACAGTGCTTTGTGCCAGGCCAAACCGTATGGAGATGAAGTTAAAGTTGAGAAGAACGAGTGTGTGGGACACGTCCAGAAACGAATGGGAACCAGACTCAGGAATTTAAAGAAAAATTTTGGAAAAAGTTATTAGACGATGGAAAAACCATTGGAGGCCAAGGACGATTAACAGCAAAAGTAATTGATCAGCTCATCACATATTATGGTAATGCCATCAGAAACAACACGGAATCTGTAGAAAAAATGCTGAATGCTATATGGGCTACGTACTACTACAAGATTTCCACAGACCAGAATCCTCAACATCATTTATGCCCACCAGGACAGAGCAGTTGGTGCAAGTGGCAAAAAGCGAAGGCTCAACAAAAACTAAAAGATTTTCATCATAAAGACAGTATTCCTGCAGTGATTATGGAGCAGTTGAAACCAATTTACAAAGATCTCTCTGAACAGGAGCTGCTTCACAGATGTTTAGGCGGTTACACCCAAAATAGTAATGAGAGTTTTAATAATTCAGTTTGGAAGGTTGTAACCAAGACCTCCTTCAGTGGTGAACATGTGCTCACAGCAGGAGCGTGTATTGCTGTCACTTGCTTCAACGATGGAAGAGTTGGTTTTCTGAATATTATGGAAGCCTTTGATGTGAAACCTGGAGTAGCTGCAATTGAGTGGGCACAGAAAAGCAATGACATCAGATTATTTCATGCTGAGAGGAATGCCGAAGAAAACACTTTAGAAAATAGGAGAAAACGAAGGAGACTGCAATTGAATTTACCTGAAGAGTCATATGCACCAGGTTCTTACTAGAGTAGGTAAAAAGTTATTTTTATGCGATAATAGCTAATATAATATTTATTAATTTTTTTCTTTTTACAGGTGTGTTATTGGCTCTCATAAAAGGATTAATTTATTTTGAGGTTATTTTTACTGTCAATAACATTTATGACTAACAATGTTTTCAGCCTAGTACGAAAAAAAAATAAGTACAACATTTATGTATTAATCTAAAAAATTTAAAAATATTGTTGAATTAATGAAATTCTTTTTTGTAGGTTTATTCAACAGTTAAAATGATTTAGCCAGGACTACTTTCATCTAATTAGCATCTGTTTCATTTTTCCACTAAAGTATATCATACAGAATGAAAAAAAAATTTTTGGTAAGTAGTTTTGAAACTTATATAAAGTTATAGAAAACCAAAACTTTCAATTGAATTTCTGAATAACTTGTTTTTTGTATTTACAGGGACTTTGCCGCAGGATTTCTTTTAAATAAAGCAAGCTAGAGGTTTGGAAATTTAGGAGTATCTTTAAAATTGTGTTGGTTATAGAAAATGTGAGGTACTTTTTTGAAAAAGGCTTTAGAAAAAAAATTATAAAATAAAATTACAAGAAATATTGCAATTTTAATAAAAAAAACATAAAAAAATTAGATTTTTCATTAAAAAACAATTTTAAAAATTTAAAAAAAAAAAAATAGCTCACATTTTCTATAACTGGTATAACTACAAAGGTACTCCTAAGTACCAGACTCCTGCCTTGCTTTGTTAAAAAAATTTCCTGCGGCAATGACATGCCAGTTTCCAATTCAGAAGGGTTTCTTAATCTAATGGACTGCAAGACCAAAATCTTAAACACCTGGATGATGTAGTCTTAAATTATAGGTAATTGTATAACTTAATAATAAAAAAAAGTTTGAACTCTTAAAATTATATATTGGCTTTGTTATTAAAGAATTAATACAATAGCTTTTTTTTCAGGTTCAACCATGGCTTGTCCCCTTAATGGAACGCTACCTATCAATATGTTTAAAGCGCACTCGCAAATACGACGAACCAATTTTGCATCAGCTTTCTGTAAAATTGCTCTTCGTTATTCTTTGTTAAAATGGTATAATGCCGCCAAGACGGTAGCATCTTTTCGACTAAAAGGATAGCGCGTTTTTGTAGTCATTACAGCGACACAATTGGAACTTGATTTTGACTGTTTCTCAGTTGTTTTTGCTGTACGTAAACGTACTGGTACTCGTCATCGGAGTAAATACACGTTCAAAATCGGCAATTATCCGATGTGATTTGCTTCAGATCCAACAAGAGGTAGCCAAAAGCTTGCGATGTTGCGTCCCGATAAGCTTCTTCTAAAAATTGAGGATTTTCAGGATATATTTGCCTAGCAAGATGACGTATCTTGGCACGATCTCGTAAATTTCTAAAGATTACAATTACTATTTGCACTTATTATCATAATTCCGTGAACGGTGCGATCGGGTCCGGTGTACATTTTCTTAACGAGGGTAACCAAATCTCGCGTGAATCGTATCCTAATGGTTATTAGGATACGATTCACAATCGTATCACAATAGCTAGATTGTCCTCCGTTCGATAAGTTATCATCTAATGTGTATTGTATGCATCACGGTTTAAAATTTTCGGTTATATTGTTAATTGTAGCTAGTGGCCAAAATTACTACCAAAGTTTGTCGTCAGAAGGTGGCAAATAACAACAATAGTTTTTTTACGACGTTTCGGACATCCTTTATTGATTATGTCCCTCTTCAGGCAGCTAGTAACAAAGTACAAAATACAACTTTTAACAACCATGTATATTAACTTAATTATGAACACATAATTTTACAAGTAACAATTAATACTTACAAAGTCTGTATTTTTTCCTGAGTATTACGGAGAACTATCCGTTCGTCAATGTAAGGAGCATGACAAAATTTTCCTATTTATACCTATCATTAGTGTATTAGTGTGAGTGTAATTAAGAACGCAACATGTACTGGCTTAATTGTGTAGAGCTTTTTGGGTGTGTACACACAAGATACACCTTCCATAACCTACTCTTCTGATATCTGTTCCACGATTGTATGTGATTTTTTTGATACTAGGAAGGAGATAGAAATTCAAAATTATTAATCATAGTGTTATATTCTTTTGGAAGTTTATTAATTTCAAATTGCTTGTTCATAAATTTCTTTTGTGTGTGTATATATAATGCTTCGGAAAATAGTCTTTTTTCTTTATTTCTTTCATGATCTAATATATTAACAGTGTTGAAATTTATAGTATGATTATTTTCTATCCTATGTATGTGTAGTGACGAATTTTCATCTTCTCCATGTATTTTTTATGGTGTTCTTTGATTCTCGCACCTAAGCGCCGACAAGTTTGGCCAACATAAGACGCATTACAATTATTACAATTGATTTTATACACAATGTTAGACTTTTCTAATTTTACATTCTTGTCTTTTCCTAGTACTATAATATTGTTCATTCTGTTTTGTGTACTAAATATAACATTAGTATTTAATCGTTTAAAAAAATTCTTTGTAAAACCTTCGATTTCTTTCACATATGGTAGACAAACGAAATTCTTGTTATCATTATTTGAATTTTATTGAGTACTTCTTGTGCAATAGACCTTTTTTAATCGTTTTTTATATAGAACTCGATAAAATCAAGAGGATAATCATTTTTTATTAAAACTTTCTTGATAAAGGCAATTAATGATAAAGGCGCTTATGTGCGAGCCGTCTTCTGCGGCCCGTCAAACTGCGGAAAAACAAATACTTTACTTGCTCTCATAACACATCCTAATGGCGTTAGATTTGAAAACGTATACGTCTATTCAAAGTCTCTCAATCGGCCAAAATATAAATTTTTAAATGAAATCTTAGAACCTATAGAAGGTGTACAATATTTTCCATTCAGCGAACACGATTCAGTTGTCGATCCTGACGACGCACTTCCAAACTCTATCATAATATTTGACGATATAGCTTGTGAAAAACAAGATAATATTAGAGCCTTTTTCTGCATGGGCAGACATAAATAGGTTGATTGTTTTTATCTATGCCAAACTTATGCTCACATTCCAAAACATCTTGTCAGAGATAATGTAAACTTACTTGCTATTTTTAGACAAGATGAAGTAAATCTAAAGCATATCTATGACGATCACGTAAATACCGATATGACCGATGGACATTTTAAAGAATTATGCTCTAAGTGTTTGAGAGATGATAAGCATTGTTTTCTAGTCATCGATAAAGATCGAGGAATAAATGATGGTAGATTTCGCAAGGGCTTCGACAATTTTGCTATAAATATAGCATGCACATAGGTAACAATCAACAGTTTTTGACTGAACGTTGAAACGACAACATGGCTGACTTTCAACGAGAAAAAAACGGGCTTCGTCATCTTGTTAAGGCACGAGATCGAATTAAACGCAAATATAGAATATTAAAATTTGGGAAAGACAATGTCGAGAAGATTTTAAATGAAACATTCAAATCAATAATTGATCCGCTTCAAAAACTTGTAGCTCAGAAAACTGATGAACAAAATAGTGTTGAAGATAACACCGTCAAACAAAGTAGCGTTAAACAAAATGAAAGTTTTGACAGTGAGTTTAATGATACGACACAGAATGCTCACGATACATCTTTCGAAACAGCACGTAGTGATATCGAAGATGACTGATTTATACATCAAGGCCCTGAAGCTCAATCAACCTCAGTATCTTGACAAAATTTATGGAGTACGAAATGAAAACGGTAAATTTTTTATTGGTAATTTACCGATTAGTTTTCATAATAATAAATTTAAAATTAATGGAATAGCATACTCGAGAACTATAGGATTACTCGAGTTACTCATAGCAAAACAACCAAATAAAAATAATATAAGTTCAGATGATTTAAAAAATTATCGCAAAATTTTAAAACTATCGTCTGCTCATAAAAGGCGATATGACAAGAACGAAAGGATTCGTGTTCATAATAGTAATAAATTTAATAATATTATTGCTCCAATGTTCAATATTACCTCGACAACAATTTCCGGAGAATCGATTAAAGGTGGCTCATTACCTCGTTATAAAATTGCGAAAAAACATACTGCTTTAGACTATGTGTACTGGGACGATCCAAACGAGTTCGTTGACCGGCTTCACTTACTAGTAGCAGAAAGATCTGCCGGAAGTCCAACTCATGTAAATGAGATACACTCTATAATCGAAGAATTGCGTGAAGCAGGCTATATATATTGAGCGCACACGAATATATGAATCATTCTCAAAATGAGCGTTGACGTGTTCGGACGTAACCTTGGAAAAACCGAAGGTAGTCGAGGGCCTCCTGGCGTTGGCTTTGAAGTCACGACTGACGGTCACTACGACATAGAAAATAAAAAATTATGCAATGTTGTTGATCCTCAACAACCGAGCGATGTTGTAAATTTAGAGACTTTACGAAACATTATTCAAATAGAAATTCGAGGAATAACTGACATAACTACAAAACTTGGAGCTAGTCTGGATGATTTAGATGTAATAGTTGTCAATCATAGAAACGAAGTTGATGCACAGATATCTCAAATAAAAGCTGTCATTTTGGCTATAAAAGAGACTATGGCACAAATATTCAATCAGTAATTCCACAAACATGGAACACGAAAGACTAGTTGAAGAACTGCACAAACCTGCAAGACGCAACTATACACGACGTAACTTTGACGTACGTGGTTTGGACGAAACTTGGCAAGCAGATCTCGTCGAAATGATTCCATATGCTCGCGACAATAAGGGCTATAGATACTTGCTCACTATAATCGACATTTTCTCCAAATATGCATGGGCTGTTCCTGTAAAGAGAAAAACAGGCAAAGATGTCTCGGAAGCTATGAAATCTGTGCTTGTTAAAGGCAGAGTACCAACAAATCTCCACACCGACAGAGACAAAGAATTTTATAACACAGATTTTCAAAAACTTATGAAAACACGCAAAATAAAGTTATACTCAACCTATAGCAATTTAAAAGCATCGATATGTGAACGCTTCAATCGCACGCTAATAAGTGCAATGTGGAAAAAATTCAGTTTGAAAGGCAACTACAAGTGGCTAGATATTTTACCTGATTTACTTACCATATACAATAATCGTAAACATCGTACTATCGGTGTAAAACCTAAGGATGTAACAGCCCGTAACGAAGCAGATATACTACAGAAATTTGCTCGTAAAATAACTAAGCAGATTAAACCAAAATTTAAAATTGGTGATAAAGTTCGAGTGAGCAAGGCAAAAGCAGTATTTGATAAAGGATATACATCCAATTGGTCTACAGAGATATTTACAATTGTACGTATAGCAGCTACAAATCCAACAACTTACCATCTGAAGGTCTATCAAGATTATCCCGTCTCTGACGGCTTCTACGAACAAGAACTACTCAAAGCCAAGTATCCAGGTATTTATCTTGTAGAAAAAGTAATTAAGAAAAAAGGAAGTAAAATTTTTATAAAATGACTTGGCTTTGATAATTCACACAATAGTTGGATTGATAAAAAAGATATGTAATCATGCAAATGGAATGTTTAATAAAAACAAAATTTTTAAATCAAGAAAAATATTTTATTCTTTAACTTATATGTCTTTAAATTATTTGTTTTAACATATGTTTTTACAAGAACTAATTTTAACGCTTATTTACAATGCTTCTTAACTATATTGACAACACTTATTAAACGCGTCGAGATAAGAGTTCTACTTATTTGCAACATCTAGTTTTAAATCATGAACAAAGTTTTTTTATTCTATAACTCATTTTTAACTTATTTACAAGAACTAAATATTCACAACACTTATTTTCCACTAAAGTTAATATTAGTCGCGTTGAGACAAGTCAAAAAGAGTTCGTACTTGTTTGCAGCATCTGCTAACTCACTGAAGAGCTTCTCGTCGTTTATTAAGGTGATTGATACTCTCTTGGGCAAAAACACCTCAAAATCGCTGTCCAGCTTGGCTACGACCTTCGTTCCATATTTTGTCGTCACGATTTTTAGTTTTGTAACCATCAATTTGACATTTCGTGATAGACCAGAGAGTTTTTTCGTAGGGAGAAATCCTCCACGAGCGGTGGCGTCAAACTTTGAAAGATCCATCTATAACATGTACAATTCAGTTGATTAATTTTTTTCTTTTTAGTAATAAAACACTCTCAATTTCAGATACTATCCTTAGATTTCTTTCGGTTTTTTGTTGAGTGATTCGTCAAGTGTCCTCTCACAAGATCTCTTAAGTTGACGAGCGGCGAGGAGTGGCTGCTGAGTAATAAGGAGCGGCTGCTGAGCTGCGAGGAGCGAGACGACTTGGTGCTCGAGAGTCTGCTGCTGATTGCTCCTAGGTGATTCGACTGTGCGAATGAGCTCCTGCTCCGGCACCGCCTCGTTATATAGCGGTCTCCCCCTGCGGTGTGCGGCGGCTCGATCTCCTCCTCTCGAGGTGCTTCCTCATTGGCCATGACTTCCTCCACTATGCGGTAGGGGCCCCAGGGCAGCGTATCTGTGGTGCCAGGCTGTAGACAACGCTTGTCATCGTGAGCACTTAAGGGGACAAGCCATGGTTGAACCTGAAAAAAAAGCTATTGTATTAATTCTTTAATAACAAAGCCAATATATAATTTTAAGAGTTCAAACTTTTTTTTATTATTAAGTTATACAATTACCTATAATTTAAGACTACATCATCCAGGTGTTTAAGATTGTGGTCTTGCAGTCCATTAGATTAAGAAACCCTTCTGAATTAGAAACTGGCATGTCATTGCCACAGGAAATTTTTTGAACAAAGCAAGGCAGGGGTCTGGTTACTTAGGAGTACCTTTGTAGTTATACCAGTTATAGAAAATGTGAGCTACCTTTTTTTAAAAAAATTTTTAAAATTGTTTTTTAATGAAAAATCTAATTTTTTTATGTTTTTTTTATTAAAATTCCAATATTTTTTGTAATTTTATTTTATAATTTTTTTTCTAAAGCCTTTTTCAAAAAAGTACCTCACATTTTCTATAACCAATACAATTTTAAAGATACTCCTTAATTTCCAAACCTCTAGCTTGCTTTATTTAAAAAAAATCCTGCGGCCAAGTCCCTGTAAATACAAAAAACAAGTTATTCAGAAATTCAATTCAAAGTTTTGGTTTTCTATAACTTTATATAAGTTTCAAAACTACTTACCAAAAATTTTTTTTTCATTCTGTATGATATACTTTAGTGGAAAAATGAAACAGATGCCAATTAGATGAAAGTAGTCCTGGCTAAATCATTTTTACTGTTGAATAAACCTATAAAAAAGAATTTCATTAATTCAACAATATTTTTAAATTTTTTAGATTAATACATAAATGTTGTACTTATTTTTTTTTTCGTACTAGGCTGAAAACATTGTTAGTCATAAATGTTATTGACAGTAAAAATAACCTCAAAATAAATTAATCCTTTTATGAGAGCCAATAACACACCTGTAAAAAGAAAAAAATTAATAAATATTATATTAGCTATTATCGCATAAAAATAACTTTTTACCTACTCTAGTAAGAACCTGGTGCATATGACTCTTCAGGTAAATTCAATTGCAGTCTCCTTCGTTTTCTCCTATTTTCTAAAGTGTTTTCTTCGGCATTCCTCTCAGCATGAAATAATCTGATGTCATTGCTTTTCTGTGTCCACTCAATTGCAGCTACTCCAGGTTTCACATCAAAGGCTTCCATAATATTCAGAAAACCAACTGTTCCATCGTTGAAGCAAGTGACAGCAATACACGCTCCTGCTGTGAGCACATGTACACCACTGAAAGAGGTCTTGGTTACAATCTTCCAAACTGAATTATTAAAACTCTCATTACTATTTTGGGTGTAACCGCCTAAACATCTGTGAAGCAGCTCCTGTTCAGAGAGATCTTTGTAAATTGGTTTCAACTGCTCCATAATCACTGCAGGAATACTGTCTTTATGATGAAAATCTTTTAGTTTTTTTTGAGCCTTCGCTTTTTGCCACTTGCACCAACTGCTCTGTCCTGGTGGGCATAAATGATGTTGAGGATTCTGGTCTGTGGAAATCTTGTGGTAGTACGTAGCCCATATAGCATTCAGCATTTTTTCTACAGATTCCGTGTTGTTTCTGATGGCATTACCATAATATGTGATGAGCTGATCAATTACTTTTGCTGTTAATCGTCCTTGGCCTCCAATGGTTTTTCCATCGTCTAATAACTTTTTCCAAAATTTTTCTTTAAATTCCTGAGTCTGGTTCCCATTCGTTTCTGGACGTGTCCCACACACTCCTTCTTCTCAACTTTAACTTCATCTCCATACGGTTTGGCCTGGCACAAAGCACTGTACACTTTCGAATCTCCATCTCCAATGTAATGATGGTATTTTACATTATACTTTTCTTGAGATCTTCTAAACATTTCCACAACTCCATCGACTTCCATCTTTCCAGCACTTCCTTCATGATTTGCTGCACATTTATCTTGATGATCACTGAACCAGTCTTCATATTCTTCTGTGCCTTTTCTATTTTCCCACTTTAAACATGCTTTACAAAAACTGTTCTTGATAAATATGTCAAGAACTTGTTGAGAACGCAAGCCAATCAAACTTGAAATTCCTTGAAGACTGCGTCTGTTGGTTTCATAAGCATTGCTTTGAGCTCCAACTTGCTTGCTCGTGCTTATAATTCTTCTCTCTGAACAATTTTTGCACATAATGTTAAATTTGGAGCCAAGTCCTCGAATATCTTCTTCTATAATTTTAACTTGTCCTTTACATGTTGCACATACAAGAAATTTCTCCAGCTGTAAGAACAGAATGTTTATATGTATTATTCTGTTTCTTGTTTGTGACGCTTCTACAGATATATCTTTTATTTTCCCTGAAGTTGTACTTCTTTTCCTTTTGTTCGTGATTTTTTGTTGAACATTCTCTGAATTTTTGTTAAATCCTTTATGTTTTTTTTTCTTCCAAATTTTCTCTTCTTTCCTGGAGCTCCTGATGTTCTATTTCTCTTGTCGAATCCATAGTGGCTAATATCTAATCCTCTATAATGTTAGTTATTAAAAAACACAAATAAAAGTCACTCACTGAACTCACTAAATTAAAAATATTAACAACACTTTGCACAGTGCAGTTAACCTAAAATCGCTGTCTTCTACACTCTCAGTTAAAAGAGTTCTACACAGCACTTTATTTACAAAAAAATTTTTTGTCAATACTGAATAAATTGCATTGAAAAATGCAGATTCAATTATATTCAAAACACTTTTAGTTTAAATCCCAACGACTATGGCGCTGACAGAACGTAAACAGATGAGATTTTAAACCATCTATATGTATTGTACGTATTATACTTTTGTATAAGTAGAGTAAAAGTAAAATACACGAGGTTTATACCTCGAGTTAAGTTTGCCTACTATGTCAATGTACATTTACGTTCTAAATTCAGTATTGTATGCTGTGAAGTATAAAATAATATAATATTAACAATAGTATATCTAAAATGGATAATTTAAGAAAAATCACTAAATATGCAAAAAAGTGACTTCACGGTTTTAGCTGTATTTTCTAAACGAAATCGAATTTGGAAATGCGGTTGGAAGCATAGTATTCAGCGGAAAATTTGCTATCAAAATAGTACATAAAAAAAAATCGATTTTTCGACCCCCTAACCATGGCTTGTCCCCTTAACGCAATCTTTTTCTCTTTTTCTGTATGCAGATGGTGGTGTCGAAATCGAATATTTCGCTGCTGTAGCGTGATGATGACATTCTCATGAAGACATTTGATGTAGTCGTCAAAGGTAATGGTGGCTTTAACTACAGAACTCTTGACACCTTTTGCCTTCTTTATCGGTCTTTGATTTTGCACTTTGACGCTATACATCTTGCTTCGCAGCCCGACAAACTCCAACATGATCTCACCGTTACATTCATCTTTCATCGAGCCAACCTTCTTTTTATTCGCTAGCGGCATGTTGAACGGGTTGATCTCCGGATAGTCTGACGTGTCGAATTCTTGAATATCCTGTCGCATCACGTTGTACATGTCGACACCTGTCACCTTATATATCAGACTATCCGTGTCGGTGTATAACAGCTTACCCTGGTCACCTACACGATCTCGCATGTAGTCGTAGTGAAACCTATAGACCAATGTCTTGGACAAATCCAAAACTGCCAATCCGATGTAAATTGGTTTCCTTATGGAGATCTCTATGCGTAGAAGTTGCACTGCAACGAGATCTTCACTAAAAATGTCACTGCTGTGAAAATTTGGTTTTGAAATAAATGCCTCGACCCCATAGCGTCCTTTCCACTTAGTGACTAGCTTCACGTCAACGCGTTTCCTCTCGTTTTCCATAGTTTTGCCATAAACAGCGTTGTTAAAACAGTTTAAAAAGCATTTTTTTTAACTCATTCTTGGCTTCCTTCCTTTTCGCACTGTTCAAATCAATATACTTTTTTAGCCAAGGACTCTCTTTGAATTGAAAGGCTCGATGTACTTTCACGAGAACTAAGCCATATTTCAACGCCTGTTTAAGTGCTCGATAGTGTAGCACATAACGATTTTTGTCATGAAGCGTAGTCATAAGTTTATGCTGTTTTGAACCATGAGGCGCCATGTGCTCAGCATAGAATGGCAGGTCTTTGTGAGCATCATGGAGTGTTTCGGGGTAGTTCAAGTCCACTTCAACCAAGTATCCAAAGTCACAGTCGTCGGGAATGTCGAAGAAGTTTGGCTCATTCACATTCTTCACCCATTCAAAGCCTCCATATGGTAAGGACTCAGTCATTACCCAACCGTATAAATTATTTACGTCGAAATACATTAAATATTTCTCAGCCTCGTTAACATTATAACCTTCATTCATATACGGGTTGTTCGCTTTGGCATAGCGATTACAGCACTGACTGATTCCTACTTGAATGCCTCGCTCGATAAACATTAACATATCTACATCAGTAAGAAGTTCGAGTTTAACCTGTAAGAAAGTTTTTTTTAAGAATAAATAAAGTGATATTTTTAATAATTAAATTTATACCTGAGTATTTTTGAGCATAGCATCCCATGTGAGGCCGGGCGTTGTATAGTAATGTGCTGGATCCAACTCGTAAGCTTCCAAACAGTTATTTCTATGACGTCTGTCTTGAGGTATAAATCAGAGTACTGCCCAAGATCTTGAATATTAAAACTCTGCCAAACGTTTTGGGCATGCTCATAATCCTCGTCGTTGATGTTGGTATTATACCTATAAACTGCTAAAGAAATCATCGAACGAGGAGACATAGTCATAAGGAAATACTCCTTTTCTTTTTAAGAGAGCAATCTGTTCATCAGTGAATCCATCTTGCTTAAACAGGCGCTCTAAAGTATCAAGCTTCTCCAAATATGATGATAACTTATCCAGAGGCGAGGCCATGTCCGTATTTATGTCATGTAAATTTATGTCCGTACCTTCCACAAACTTTGTAAAAGATATATATTTTTCTTTTGTTTGTGGAAGTAGCGAAACTTGTCCTGGGAAACATGTCGCTATTTCTCTAATAAAAAGATGTGAATCATATCCACTGAAATTATGAAATACTATCAGGATGGTTCTCGAATCTTGAAAGCTGAGATTGCATTTACTATGTGCAGATCCACGATAATTGTAATAATTTTAGAAATAAAAGAAAATTAATAGTAATAGAAAATTAATAATACTCACTTTTCTGTAAAGTGATAGTGGTCACGAACTCTCTTGTCAGTGTCGATGAATGGCATCTCACAAATGTGGCATACGCGAGCACCGTCGAACTTTATTATTTCGAGAGGTGTCAAGTCATTCATTGGCCGTGGATTTTTGTAAGCATTATTTAGTTTCACAACCAAAGAGTGAAGACTTTGTACAAACCATTTAGCCGGAGATTCAGCTTCTTCTCTCTCTTGCCTGTAGCTTTTATATTCAGAAAGACTGTCGTTATAGCTATATTTAACAAAGAAACCCACGCTAAATGGTTTGTGATTTTGATAAGCTCATTCATTATCAGCCACTGGCTCCAATATACACTCAAAATCGGCGTATATTACGAATGGCACTCGATTTCTACAGCCAAAGTTTTTAAATTGCAAAATACTGTCTTTCTTCGATGGAAGTGTAATTTTGCACTGATTAATTTGTTCACAGTCTGTCACATGCTTCGACAGCTTCTCTTCAGTCCAGAAATAATGTAAACATCGGTCACAGATGAAAGTTTTATGATTGCGAGAACATATCTGTTGACTGCATAGCCTTGATAAATTTTTTATCCACACATAATGGGATTTAAAAACTATGTCAAAACTTTTCTCCTCCTCCTCCTCCTCCTCCTCCTCGTCCACATAATGACTTTCAACAAGAAGTAAATTCACGTGTTTTTCTTTCTTGCAAGATGTCAAGTGCCACGGTAAGATGACCAAAATTTTTCCTTTTTTCTTTAGGTAATAAACATTTACCGAAACATCATTTTGTTTTTCAAATTTGCCAATTTTTCGAGGATCTACGGGAAATTCGATCCCCTCAAAGTTGAGTTTATTTTTGTATGGCACATATGACGCTACTCGATTTATATTGTCATTATTGAGGTGCAGTGCTGACAAAATTGCCCACTTAAAACACTGGTCATCGTCATTTTTTACGTTGATACACGCCTTCTTATTCTTGATGAATGGAGGTAAATCTATGAAAGAGCTCCCTCTCATTGGATTGTACTTATAAATATTTATAACTAAATTTTAAATCGATTTGAGGGACCAGCCTGATTCTCGCTCTTGAAATTCTTCCATTTCGGTGTCAATAGGGTTCTGCACATTTATGACAAACCACTCATTTAAGTCTGTCGTCGAATAGATGGGAGCAGCCTTTATATTAAAATATTTAATATCGACAGTTTCCTCGTCGTCCTTTATAATTGTGTACTCAGCAGCCAAGACCGTGTTAACTTTGAGAGCAGGATGTTCCTCGAGAGCTTGAGTCACTTTCGCAATGAACTGCTTTTTAGCATCTTTCATGAAAGCTAATAGATCGAGATGGCTTCGATTAGTAATAACTCCTGTCTTTATTCGATTTTCAAAGGCTGACTGAACGTTGTCCCAAAGACTGCAGGATTACTCTCTACAGGATTATTCTCGTTTAGACCTGCACCTACGCGTCGTTCACTCAGCAGATTCAGAACGCTGTTAATAAGTGTGACCCCAGCTTGAAGTTTCTGCTTATCGGGCACAGAGAAGTTTTCCGATGAATTTTGAACTTTAAGTAGAGCGGCATGTCCTATCTCTACGTATGTGTTGATGTCATCAACAGTGCGTCCACTGAGTATGGGTTGAGAAGCTCTCCATAATGTAAGAGCTGTATTTTTACAATCTTGAGCAATGTTAGATTGATTTGGGCTACCGACGACTGCAGGATTATTAGCATGATTTGGGCTACTCGGACCGGCGACTGTAGGATTATTGGCATGATTTAAGCTACTTGGATCGAGGACTGCAGGATTATTCATGTTAATTCTTACACGACGTTCTTTTATTAAGTTCATAACGTTTTTTATAAGCGTCACAGCAACTTCAAGTTGCAGCTTCTCGGTCTCTGAAAAGTTTCGTGATGAATTTCGGGCTCTGCGTAGAGCGACATCACCCATCCATAACCATCGGTCATCTTCATTAGCAACATCATTCCTAGTGTTCATGTACACTTTCGATAGGTTTCGACCTATATCCATAAACTCTTGCGCCATCTTGATACAACTGCTCTTGATCACTCCGAGCAGAGGACTAACTTTCCGTCGTCAACGCAGCGCCTTTTATCTCTGAGCTGTGAAGAGAAGACGATTGTGATTGGTTATGAAGTGCGGGGTGGGGGAAAACAACATGATTGGTCGAAAAACGAGCAGTGGGGAAAAGCGCTAACGAGGAGGATATAAAAGTAACCACGCGAGGTAAAAAATTTCATTCGCTTCTCCGCTGTTGTTCGAGAGCAGTCGCAGCAATCGCAGCAATCGCAGCAGTCGCAGCACGATGAAGTACATCGTCGACGTGCAAGGATTCAAGATTACCTTGAACGAATTCATTTTCAAGGAGGTAGCCGTCGTCCCTCTCGATGAAGACCCTACGCCGTCCGTCTTCCTCTTCAAACCGCCTCATGCTTGGGAAAAGCTATTGGACAAAAATAAGTCCGAAAATAGATGGCTTGAAGAGACTTTCCACGGAATTATGTGGAGAGCGGGCAACATCCCATACGAAGAGCTTAGCAACACTCTACGTGGTATACTCTATGGGGCAGAGATATATGTAAAAGGATTGGAGAAAACAAAATGGATGCAAAGATTTTTTTCTCACCGGTAAGTTATTAAAATGATGTTTTACATATTTTTTTATAAAAGAGAGAAATTCTCAACAGTCATTTTTCTTTTCAGATTAATTTTTAACATCGCGGATATGGGTAATTGTCTATCCTTAAAAAAGCTCCCAGTAGAACCTCTTTCATGCAACAATCATTTTGGTTGTGACTTTCCCGTATGTGCCCTTCGAAATGCAATGGCCATGAAAAAGTTGGTGCTAGAGCAATGTGATAAAAGAATAACCGAATCGTTGCATTTAATGTATATTAATAATGTAAATTAAATATTGTATTAAGTGAATAAATTTATTTTCAATATATAACTTTCATTCCGCAGAATTTATTATAAACTTCTTGAAAAAATCGAATACTATATTGTATGAATAAAAAAAAGATTAATTCATGTTTCATGTAGTTTACAACATTAAATAATTTCATTTAATACATCAGAAAGTTTTGTTTATGTATATTAATAATTCGTAATTCGCGCGCGCTAAAACAGTTATAAGGGAGCTGTTCTCAAAGACTACTACTGCGCCACCTGTTGATTAATGCAACGTTATATAATCGCGGACAAGCAACGCGTTTTGTCATTCGTCTCTCTCTGCAAGATGAGGAAGAAAGTGCGCAGTGAGGCATAGCGTATAAAGCGCAATCGTCGCCGCCACAAACGTCCGCCAGACCGGGAAGTGTGTGTCATCGAGGAGCCGATGATTGAGGAGCAACAAGAGGCTAGTGCTCTCAACGAGCAGGAGCCGATGGCCGAGAAGCAGAAGCCCCACGCACTAGAGGAGCTACATGAGGCTAGTGCCCCTGATGAAGCGCCAGAGTCATTTAACAGAGATGGTACGCGAGCGCTCTGCTAATCGTCGTTTCTCGCGAGAGAAGCGCGACAGGGTAAAGCGGCGTCTCTGTTTTGAGAAGAAGAAGGAGAAGAAGTAAGCTTACAGAGAGAGAAAAAAACAGCCCTTTTCAGGGCTACAAACTTTTTAAACGTAAAACAAATATTACAAATAATAATATTGATAATAACTAATTAATAACATATAGAAAAAATACTGCAAGTTTGCCTTTTTCAGAATATAAAAATTTCTAGGGAGGTCATTTCTCTGTAGGGAGGTTAGCATCCTGCAAAACATAAAATTTTTTTTTCATATGGTGGTTATTTATTTGAGGTTGTAAAAGTTCGTGGTTACACAGATTTAATAAAATCGTTGTAAGGATAACAAAATAGTTCATTTCTTGGATTAAAAAATTAGAGTGAGAGCGAGAATTGATAAAGAAATGACATACATGCGCGTGAAATACTCGACGCTCTCCCCTTCGACTTACTTTCCTGACCGAGAATTTTACTGCTATCGTACATTATCTCTCGTATACACTTCCGGCCTCAGGACCAGCTGGGTGAATACGAGTGATAGCAAAACAATAGCAGTAAAAAAACTCTTAAGTACTGTTGCGCGGCGGGGGAGAGAAAACGAAAAAAAGGAATTGTCACCGCCAGCGAGCATTTCATACTTACACGCGCGTGCGCGAAAGGATTTTTATAGCGAATACGCGAGCGATCGCCGACGCTCTCCCCTTCGACTTACTTTCCTGCACGAGAATTTTACTGCTATCTTACATTATCTCTCGTATACACTACCGGCTTCAGGACCAGCTGGGTGAATACGAGTGATAGCAAAACAATAGCAGTAAAAAAACTCGCGAGTACTGTTGCGCGGCGGGGGAGAGAAAACGAAATACACGCGCAAAAAGAACACACAACGAAAAGAACGAAACGCGCACACAGAAAACGCGATGAAACGCGGGTAATTGGCGTTGCGCATGTGCTTTCCAACCTCTCCCCCTCGACTTACTTTCCACCACGAGCATTTTGTCATGGTCATGCCTTAGCATTCGTATACAATTCCGGCTTCAGGGCCGGCTGGTTGCATATGAGCAATAGTTGCATTCACTATCAAAATGCTCGCGCCTACTGTTTGCGTACAGAGGAGAAAAAAAACGAAGCACAAAGAACGCGACGAAAAGAACGGAGCTCAAACATAGAAAACGTAAGAAGGCACGGGCCCACGTTGACGCGCACGTTCTCGTCTAACCTCTCCCCCTCGACTTATTTTCCACCACGAGAATTTTATCACTACCATGCCTTATCGTTCGTATACAATTCCGGTTTCAATGCCAGCTAGTTGCATACGAGCGATAGATACAATAAGCGACAAAATACTCGCGAGTACTGTTTCCGTACAGAGGAGAGAACGAAACACGTGCACAAAGAAAAAACTGCGTGTATGCGCGCGATTCTTTGCTATTCCTGCGTTGAGAGAGCAGCCGCAAAGAATATAAAATAAAATGCGTATCGACGATATTCGCGCGACGAAGAAATGACGCGAGCGACCGAGTACATGCGTGTGCTCACCTAACGTCACACGACTTACTTTCCGACGCTAGAATTCCTCGTGGAGTCTGCTTCACCGTTCTGAGTGCAGCTATGTCTTTATGCACTTGCTTGCAAATCAATCTATCTCTTAAACGTAATTAATCGCGTTCAAAGCAAATGACGAAGGCTGACCGTAGTCGACTTTTACGTCGTACTGTCGATCATTAATGCCAAGGTCCTTTAACTACTGAGAGGCGAAAGACTGCATGCATTGTCATCCCGCAGACGGTTGCGCAAGAAGCCATAAGCGAAGAGCGAAGGTGCGAGAGCGGGAAGGCGTGCTCGCGAACTAACGAAGTCGCACCGCGTTCGTTATATTTATATTTTTACTCTCAATGCCCCCTCTTCGAATTTTGGACCAATCAGCGTACGAGCGGCGCCGATGGTGCTCTGTCGACGAGTATAAAATGGAGTCCGCTGATCATTTTCCAGTGACTCTGGCTTCAAGTCATCCGTCGCTCGCGTCGTCTTTCGTGCGTATCTTCGGCAAACACTTATTCAGCGTAATTGGAAGAAGCTCTGAAATCGAGCACCGGATAGCCGGGAGGGTGATTTTTCCGCTATGTGAGAGTGACGTGATCCCGAACACCACCTAGCGGCGTCGGCCAAACGCTAGTACAAAAAAAAGAGGGGACAGGTGTCATAGCCCCCTCTGCTTGAAGGAAAGGAGGGGAAGTTATGGTTCATTACAATCCCCGTGGGGTGCCGAGGTCGACCGGCGGTTAGCTAGGAATAGGAGCTGGAGGGAAAGAGAGGATTGGGGGAAACGAGCCGTGCGTGAGCACGAGTGGTCAGCCCCCGGGTGTCAGCTTGCCCTGTTCGGGTACGCCACCCCGGCCGACTCCTATCCTTTCGGGCCTTCCTATTCGGACGTTCCGTCCGGCTCCAGGTGTCGGGGCCGACTGAGAGTGGGCGCCGCGCACGCCGGCTCTCTGCCTGCCGCTCCGCGAGCCGCCGCGCCGCAGCGCGATGGTGGGAGCGTATGTTCGGCCGCTGGCTGCTACACTAGCATACCACTCTCCCACCACTGCGCCGCGCGCGCCGGCTCTCTGCCTGCCGCTTCGCGAGCCGCCGCGCGGTGATGAGAGCATATGGCCGGCCACTGGTACGAGGCCATTTTTTATAATTTCCCTATGAACCAACCTGTTCAAGGCCTGCCGTACACATCCTGATAGGGCCGGAGCGTTTTATCTACCTCTGAAGAGTACATGCACGTGATCTAATATTTTCACATACTATCTATTGAAAGAATTTTCGAAAACCGGTGGTGGGGGTAGAAATTTTGGTTTTTTTGCTTATAACTCGAGAAGGAGCGCTCGGATCGAAAAACGGACGAAATTTTGGGGCTCTAATAATAGGGGGGACATACTTTTAATATACTATCGAATGACGTTGACGGAATTTTCGAAAACCGGAAGGATTATAAAAAGTTCTAAATATTTATAAGTAGATAAGCTATCAAACCGCTGACCGCGCGCCGCTGGCCGTTCGCGTTGCTTCTGTAGTCGGTGATTCTGGAGCCGTCGAGTCAGTATACTTTCTGCAGTCAAACAGCTGACCGTAGCTCTGCAGTCAGGCTTGACCGCAGAATGTATACTGACTCCAGAAACGGCATGACTTCAGAAGCGGCATGACTCCAGAAGCGGCATAGCTTACCTACTTTCATTATTTTATGGTACCTAAAGCCATGATTTGAAAAAAAATACGTTGTTCACGACAATGTCTAATCTCTCCTGCAGGGTTACATGTTTCGCATTTAATACGTCTTAAATCTTAAATTCTTACGTGTTTCCGGACTGGTTGATACATTTCACGCGAACACATGTCTGCGAACATCGTTCACTTTAACAGTGTTCAGCACAAAAACTATGGAGAAGTTTTTTGTTCTGTGTATTTATTATTTTGTTTTTTTCATGATTCAATCAATAGCGTACATTGTATGCCAATCTCACAAAATAATAAGTGCAAGTATTATTCCGTTGACGGGCATATATGTTACTCGTTTCGGCATAATCACCCGCCGGACGAAATTATTTTCTTAATTTTTGATTTATCATTGTAGATAATATTAAAATGCTACTAGTAATATTCAAATTATCATTGAAATATAAAAAAAAAGTTTGGCGTTAAAAGAAATTTTGTTTCTTCTACTGATAATAACGAAATTCTCAGTGGCATTCTTTGAATAACATTAATAATTCAAAAAAAAAATGAAACTTCATTATTTTATAGTACCTAAAGCCATTATTTGAAAAAAATACTTTGTTCGCGACAATGTCTAACCTCTCCTGCTAATTTGCTAAACAACATTCGTAACACATTTTAAAACTTTTTTTTTACTATCAAAAAGCTTCCACTAGGAGGAAGCAATACTCACGGCACATATGCATACATACACTAATATCGCGTAAAGGAGCAAAACAAAAGAAGAAAGCTCAATACTGATGCATTTGGTAACGGCAATCTGGCCTAGCCCTACGACCTGCTTCCATGAATACTAGAATACTACTGCAACGTCGTAACGGCTACGTCGACTAGGCTGTGTTCTCATACCAAGTACAGCGGAAAAACACATGCAACGATGCGACTCGCGTGACGCGACCGCCAGTGCTGCCTGTGTATAACATATATCTATATGTATGGATCGCGGGCGTGTTCGCGTTCTGCTACTACTCTATATATTGAGTAGTAGGGCGTGCCTTTGCGCACGTGTATCCATGGTGTGTGATGTCAACAATCGCATCGTCTGGCTTCCGGCGTCCTCAGTGATGACAGTGGCTGCTGTAGTATGCTGCCCTGGTAAATGTCGTCCCTTTCATCGTGTTTGCCGATTAACGATGCTTCGTCGGAGATGAGAAGGCAGTATGTCAGTGGTGAGAGCAGATTGAGTAAGCCCTTTGTCGTTCCTAACCTTTTTGATGTGTGAGCTGATGGTACTTTCTTTTGTTGCAGGTGTCTGTGACAACGAGAGTAGTGTAAACGACGGGCACTGCAGACTGTTTCTTGGGCGTAGAAATGTTGTCTTGATCATCTATTTATTAATGATATGTGGTTTTTAGGTATTCAACTTTCCTTGTTTGGCTTGTTTTGATAGAGAAGAAACTAAGAAAGACGAGGCAAAAAAAAAAAAATTTTTTTTCTTTTTTTTAACCGTAAAACAAAAAAAAATTTTGGTTGAACAGAAAAAAGCGATTTCGTTTCTCCCCTCCGTTCTATTCATTTAATTAACTGTTTATTTAATTAAAGCAGCAAAAGAAGGGAAACTGTAAATTAAACGCGCGTCGTACACATGGTATTTAATTTACTGTAAGGTCCCGTACGCTGACTTTCACAAAAAAAAAATCGGAAATAATATTTGTCTGTCGGCTACGAGCGCTGGCAGAGATACGCACACACACGCTTACACACGCAGTTTATCGCGCGCTCGCGAAATTTCGCACGCGGCGTGTCACGGTTGTTCGCACCACCAGATTCCAAAAAAAACAATTTCCCGCACGCTCGTCGGTGGCAGGTATTCGTGTATCCACACGTTATGGGCGCCAGTTGTAATAGGGTAAATTCTCTCCAGTTGATCGCTTTCCCAAAGCGGAGTTGCCGATGAACGGCGCAGCAAAAGATAAGCGTGAGCATTTGCTCGTGCCGACCCTCGGCGATTTCTCCTTCTCTCTTGCCCAGTAGCGTGCCGTCGGCTGCTTTCTACGGTAGCCGCGCATATCCGCGTCGCAACGCGCGACTTCGTCTCTCTCTCTCTCTCTCTCTCTCTCTCTCTCTCTCTCTCTCTCTCTCTCTCTCTCTCTCTCTCTCTCTCTCTCTCTCTCTCTCTCTCTCTCTCTCTCTCTCTCTCTCTCTCTCTCTCTCTCTCTCTCTCTCTCTCTCTCTCTCTCTCTCTCTCTCTCTCTCTCTCTCTCTCTCTCTCTCTCTCTCTCTCTCTCTCTCTCTCCCTCTCTCCCTCTCTCCCTCTCCCTCTCTCTCTCTCTCTCTCTCTCTCTCTCTCTCTCTCTCTCTCGCTCTCTCTCTCTCGCTCTCTCTCGCTCTCTCGCTCTCTCTCGCTCTCTCTCGCTCTCTCTCTCTCTCACTCTCTCTCTCTCTCTCTCTCTGAGCGTGTCGCCTGAACTACTCAGTTATACGCGAGTACCGTGTACTCACGTCCGCGGAGCCCGGTGGTGTCTGCTTCACCTAGCCAGCGAATCGGAAAATGGTGTGGGAGGTGGCGCGCGAAATAATACGCGAACACATATAAAAGAGCACTTGGATTTATATGGGTTATTCCCTAATTACATGCGCGGCGCGTGCATTAGTACGCGCCGGTTCGGGTGGTGCACCCGCGCACGCGAAATACGTGTGTGCACACACGTACACGCCACAGGCCGATCGCCGCACGCGATCTTATTGCAATCTTATACTAGTGACTATGTGTATAGTTAATCTGCTGCTTGTGTCTTCAGCGACTCTCAGGCTGGAGCTGTTTCCAGCAGTGGAATAATGGTTAAAAGTCTCCACCAGTCCTTTCCCTCTAGTTGTTATAGGTAGCTAGTACAACGAGTGAACAACAGCCATTGCTGCAGACTTTTCTTTTGTATAGTATGTTTTTTTGTGTTATCTATTTATTAGGCATATGTGGTTTTTAGGTATTCAACTCTTTTCGTTCCCAAAATAGGGACTCATCTGCTGTTAATGTGCTTTGTTGATCCCTTGGCGAAGGCTGTCCCTGACATTGAGAGACAATTGACGGCCTCTGTCAGTACTTTCCTCCAAGCTGGTGTGATTACTGCATAGTAGACCGTTATTAGATTCTCAGCAGACTGGCACCCATGGAGCAGTGCCAGCCTACACCATCCAGCCCTATTCTGCTGCTAAGTGATCTTCGCGTGTTAGTGCTTTAGAGTGTTAGCTCTAAGTGATCTTCGAGTGTTAGTGCTTTAGAGTGTGAGGGGATAGGTGATAGAAACTGGGGGATATCATAATAAGTGCTGTGTGTGTGTGGTTAAATACGATACGGGTAGGTAGTTTCCCTGGTAATATTAGCTTGTCTAAATAATTTCTAAATTTTGTCTGCGTGTAAGAACTTGATTCAGGGTATCTGATGTTTTAAAATACATCATTGTGTATTTCGCGAACATCTACCCAGGTAGACTTGCCTATTTAGTAATCTTCTACACACTGTAACACAGACAAAGTCAGCTAGCACATTGCATTCATTATACATTGAAATTTACCATATTGCAAAATTTATAGCTCGTACATTACACAATAGCTTTTTTTTCTAAATATAATATTACTTTATAATGTAATTATATAATATTACATAATTTTGATTCTTTTAGTTTAATCGCTTAAGCCTGAGAACATAGTTAACAGGTTAGGCTATGTAATCTTATATTAAATTTCTCAAATTTATTATCAAGATAGTAAGATAACATAATTATATATTTTTACCAACCCAATTTTTATACATTTTTCTACTTTTAATCCTACTATATTCTAAGTTCTCTAGATCCTTGGACAAGGAATTATATAGTTCTGACAGCTTCTATGTACAGTTTTTGTTAGTTATTGTTTTACTTTTCTTTTATTGGTATCCGTACACTTCTATTTCTTGCATTAATTGTTTATCTCTGATGTTTAGTTTCTCATAATGCTAGAAAATGGACCCAAAACTAAATAATTATTTAATATTTAAATATTGTAATCGATTGTAATTTTGTATCTTATTATTATGTTTCTGTAATTATATTATCTTTGGAATGTTATATCGATTTTTTGATCTTATTTATAGCTATTGTATCGAATATTTTTGTGTCAAATCGAATCTTGTTAAATATTAAGCGAAAATTCACTATGCGAGGTGTATTGAGGCATTAACAATCGTGTTTATTCGTTTAGATGATTCAGAAATGATTGAACATAAAAATTTTAATCGGAAATAAGTTTTGTTTAAACGTTATCTATATGCTTTGTATTTAAAGTTTTTGTGTAAATGCAAGTCTTTGAACAATAAGCGAAAATCGACTATTTCAGGTCTATTTAGGCATTGGAAATCGTTTTTAATGGTCAAACTCGTCAGAAAATGATTCTACATGAAAATGTTAAATGAGAAAATGTTTTATTTTATTATAATCTACAACTTGTGTAGTCAACATTTTTGTATTAAATCAAATCCTGTCATTTTATAGCCGAAAATCGTCCATTTTATGTATATTTAGGAGTTTAAAATCAGTTTTATAGGTCTAACTGGTCAGGCATTGATTGTACATGAAAATGCTAAATGGGAAAAAGTTTTGTTTTATTATAATCTACCACTTCTGTATTCAATATTTTTGTATTAAATCAAATCCTGTCAAGTTATAGCCGAAAATCTTCCATTTTATGTATATTTAGGCGTTTAAAATCGGTTTTATAGGTCTAACTGGTCAGGCATTGATTGTACATGAAAATGCTAAATGGGAAAAAGTTTTGTTTTATTATAATCTACCACTTCTGTATTCAATATTTTTGTATTAAATCAAATCCTGTCAAGTTATAGCCGAAAATCTTCCATTTTATGTATATTTAGGCGTTTAAAATCGGTTTTATAGGTTTAACTGGTCAGGCATTGATTTTATATGAAGATGTTAAGTCGGATAAAGTTTTCCTGTATTATAATCTACAACTTTTGTATGAAATATTTTTGTATTGTAAAGTTCCAAAAGGACCGCGCCCGACGGACGGCTTTGCCTTCACTCGGAGCCAACAGAGGGCGGCGTCAGTCCACGCAGTCAGTCGAGAAGCAGCCCGCCCAGGGAAAGGATATCCCCGCGCACGCTATTTTGTGCATTCTTTTCGTTTTCGAGCACGAGGCTAAAAAGAGTCTCTCGCGTTTTGTAGCCGGCTAAGGCACTTTCTCTTGAATAAAGTTATATTCGTTGTGTTAAATTGTTTTAGTGCCGGATTTTTCCTGACCTCCCATCTGCCTTTCCTACCAAATTTTAACATGGTCCTTCGAGCCGGATCATCACGGTGATTAGTTGGTCAGTTTCTGCACTACAAAGAATAAGGTGAGTCCGCGATACGCGTCATTCGTACTGAAATACAGGAGGGTTGACTTGTTCAGCACTTTATACTGCGCGGTGCATGGCCCTCCTTGAAACCGAAAACGTCGATTTCTGCATGCCGGAATAGAACAAGGTCACTTCTGGGCCATTGTACCGTGAAGTTGAGAATCGTTCAAAAGGCATGTGTCCGCGTTTCGGAGACCACGTACGGTTCTCGCCATGCCATTCGTCGACGGGACAATGGGTCGAGAAGGGTATTCGCAAGTTATCGTATAGCATGTTTTGGTCCTCGCCGTACCGCATCTCGTCTGCGACGGCTTGAGGTTGGCATTTCCTCGCCGCATGGGTGTACGCCTGTGATGGTTCGAGGCTTGAGCATGCTCGTTATGGATATCTCACCACGCGCTCGAGACTCGCGGTGGCTCGAGATGAAAACCGGTAGTCTGCTGGAAGGTTTCGCCCCCTGACTATGCTGTCAACGCGGGTTCGAGAAGGACGCATCTTTAAGCTAATCCGATGCGTCATCGACTATTGCGAATTGGGAACAGAGCCTCCGCTCACGGCGAGCGTCGAGCTGAGCATTTTGTTGTGTTTTCCAGGAATCATGGCCAGCCTCCTCGCAACCCAACAAGGCCTGGTGACTGTCATCAGGGACTTTACTGCCGCTCTGAAGGAGATTTCGGCCGACGGCTGGACCGTGGGTATGGTGCAGTGCAGGATGGAGATGCTTCATGGTTATTGGGACGGCTTCCAAAGCAATCATGGCGGACTGATCGCCTCAGCCGAAGGGCTGGACGAAAGCTACGACCCCCGGCGGATCAGCTCGGACATCGAGCGAGAGTATATCACGGCGCAGTGACTGCTCTATGACGTTCAGCGATGACTTGTGCCAATTACACCGGACGGAGCGAGCTGGGTTTATCGAAGTCAAGACAGCCAAGCGTTCGATGCTGGACATTCACGTCTGCCTCAAATAAACGTCCCAATCTTCTCAGAGCGGCGTGAGGACTGGGAGTCATTCCGTGACCAATTTCGAGCCCTCATCCACGGAGACTCACGTCTCAGCGATGTTACCCGTTTCTACTACCTCAAAACCCACGTCCAAGGTGAAGACAAGGCAGCTTTGGACACCCTGCAGCTCACCAACAGCAACTACGCTTCGGCTTGGCGTCTGCTTGAATCACGATACGAGCATCGTCCCCTGCGCGTGCAGGATTATCTCACCGCTCTGTGCAATCTTCGCCCACTGCGCGAAGAATCTTCGGCAGGCCTTCAAACATTGATCAATATCCGTCATCGTAGCCAACTGCAGGCTCTCAAGCGTCCGGTCGCAGAGTGGGACGATTGGTTCATCTCCATCGCGATTTTGTGCATGGACTCCACGACTCACCGTGCTTGGGAGAGCGATCTCGAGAAACCAAACACCAGCCCG
Source organism: Torymus aiolomorphi (assembly GCA_036365515.1). Taxonomy (NCBI): domain Eukaryota; kingdom Metazoa; phylum Arthropoda; class Insecta; order Hymenoptera; family Torymidae; genus Torymus; species Torymus aiolomorphi. Next base: position 235,774,058 of record CM070874.1, on the reverse strand, counting down.
TTCGACCAACCTGTGGCGGAATTCACGCGGATTGATGAGCCCCTGGCAACGTTCTCTGTACTGTCCGAGTTCCTCCAGCGGCATGCCATGTGATAAGCTCAGTCGAAAGCTCCGTGGCGTCTCGTCCGTCACTGAGTCATCCATCAGGTAGCCACACGGGCGGCAGCGCCACGGGCCGTGGTTTCAGAAGCTACGCAACTCGAGCTTCCGCAGAGTGCCCTCAGTGTCACGAAGAAACTCACTATATTGATCAATGTGAGCAGTTCCTGGGCCTGCAACCAGAAGCGAGGAGAAACACAGTGCCGTAAGCACGCCTCTGCTTCAACTGTCTTCGGATAGGACAGCCAGCGTGATTGTGTCTCTCCAAATCCGTTTTTCAAGTCTGTCAGGCACTACATCACACCTTGCTACACAGCAGTAATCGGAAACGAGCCGCGATCAATTCTGGTGCTGGGGTGCCGACCAAGCGACAAAAATCAGCAGAAGTAGCCTTTAGCGGCAATTCATCTAACTTAGGACCTCTGGCTTCCCCATCATTGTGACTGGCCGTTCTGCCTACGGCTTTTCTCCAGATCAGCGGCGGTCGAACTCGGAACTTGTCGCGAGGGCTCTGCTAAATTCCTGTTCCAAGATCTCACTCGTTTCGCTCCGGTTGACCAAGAAGCTGGGCATCATCCCCGATCGAAGCGAGGTAACCATCAGCGGCATTGGAGGCCGAGCGTGTGAAAGAGTCTACATGAAGGTTCCTCTAGCACTACATCTGCAGAATCTTCCACAACCAATTGCGTTCGAAGCTCATTGCCTGCGAATCCTCGGGATCCTAACGCCAGCTCTGCCTGTCAATGAATGGGCAAGGTCCGATTGGGAAGATTTGGAGCTCGCTGACAAACAGTTCGGCCTCCCTGGAGAAATTGAGCTGCTGATTGGAGCCAGCGTCCTTTCCGAGCTCCTGAACCCCGGACTGATTCGACAGGCTGACCTCATCATCATGTTTGGCCCTCCAAGGTAACGCCGAGCCTCAATGGCAGCAACAGTTGATGCGGGCCGTTCAGCGCTTTTGGGAAGTGGAAGACATCGCTCGCTTTATCTGCCGAGCTCCGGATGATGAAGCCTGCGAGCGCATATTTGCAAACCATGTTGTACGTTTGCCGATGAAGCTAGGCGCGGCGGAGCTGCTCGGTAACAGCCTGAGCGGAGCGCGAGCTGCTCTTCGTCCTCTTCACCGACGCATGAGCCAGGATCCGACGTTAGCACTAGAGTACAAACGCTTCATTGACGAGTATTTGCGCCTTGGTCACATGAGGGTCATCGAAACCAACGATTTACAAACCGCCCGCCCTATCCCCCACTATATTGTACATCATGCGATCTGGCAACGAGGGGTTCAGGGGCGAAAGTTAAGGGTTGTTTTCGACGCGTCAAGACCTACATCCATAGGGCGCAGTCTAAATGACATCCTTTACACCGGTCGAATGACGATGGAGACCTCACCGAGTGGCCTTCTGTGCCGATATGAAAATGATGTATCGGCCGATCCGGATTGACGAGCGTGATGTTAAACTGCAGCGGATCCTTTGGAGTTCCGACGAAGGCGAGGAGCCGCTACATTTTCAATTGCTCACGGTGACATACGGCGAATCATGCGCGTCCTATCCCTCTTTACGCGTATTCGAGAAGCTGTATCATGACGAGGGCCGCTCCTATCCAGAGGCTGTCCAAGCTGTTTTGAAAGATCGATACATTGACAATCCTATGACCGGCGCCGACACTCTCGAGGCTGCGCGAAGGCTAAGAGATCAACTCATCTCCTTATTACGGACGGGCAGCTTCCCGCTGGGTAAATGGATCGCCAATGTGCCGGAGTTTCTTGAAGATCTCGCCCGCGAAGACTGCCTGCGGCCAACATGGTATCAACTTCCAGCAGACGGCCCTGTGAACTAGTTTGGCATCAGCTGGGCCCCAGCCGACGACAGTTTTCGGCTCACTCTTCCTCGACTCGAGGGTAGTCGAAAGACCAAACGCGAGGTTCTCTCCATAATAGCCGCATTGTTTGATCCTTGTGGGTGGCTCGCGCCTGCCGTATTATTGGCCAAACTTCTGATGCAAGATTTTTGGAGAGCTTGCCTCGACTGGGATGAAACGCTCCCTCCATCTTTCGCCCGTCGCTGGGAAGCCATCCAAGAAGGATTCCAGATCATCTCGGAGATTGTCATTCCACGCTAGATTCGGACCGGCCTTGATCGCGACGTTCAGCTCCACGCCTTTTCTGATGCTAGCAGACGAGCCATGGCAGCGGTGGTCTATATACGGGTCTCGAGTCCCTCGTCTCCGGCGTTCGTCAGTCTCCTAGCCGCCAAAACCAAGCTAACGCCAATCCGAAGCTTGAAACCTGATTCGACGCCAACCCTGAGGATGACCATACCGAGATTGGAGCTGCGGGCCGCTTTGATCGCTGCTACGAACTTTGTCGGCGGAAATGAGCGTTCCTTTGGACTAGTGCCATGTCTGGAGCGACTCATAAAACGTTCTGAGTTGGCTGAGATCTTCATAACCAGTGGTAAATTCATTGATCGACAACTACATCAGTCACCTTCAAGAAATATTACCCTGTAACCTGTGGCGTTACGTTCCGACTCAAACCAATCCAGCAGACCAAACTAGCCGTGGAGCTGAACCGAGCCATCTTCTTCGATCACGGGAGTGGTGGAATGGGCCATTGTTGTTATCCGATCTCCCCAACGTCTGGCCTAAGGGCGAGCCGCGGTCGCCAGTCGTCGACACCCACCAATGGGCTCCTCTTGTTGTGGCCTGCGCACTCCAAGGGGATAGCATAGATTTCACGACGGTATTCTCAGACCTCAACGCGCTGATCCGGTTTATGGTTCATCTCCGGCGGTGGGTCCATATGCGTCTATCCCGGACACCGACTGCTCCGATCCTGAGCTCCATGAGCCCTCAACAGTTCAATGCCGCCTTCATGGCGTGTGTCCGTCTGAGCCAGCAGCGTTCCTTCGTTCATGAACTCAAGTTACTACGCACGAACCAGGCGCTTCCTGCTCGGAGTCCTTTACGAAGCCATGACTTATTTACTAGTCAGCATGGTGTTTTGAGAGTCGGTGGCCGTCTTCATAACTCTCATCTCTCGTATGATCTACGGCACCCGCCTATTCTACACGGCGATTCTCATTTAGTTTGTCTAGTCATCGATGGGGCTCATTGTCTCTCATTACACAGCGACTTCCGATCTACGTATGTGTACGCAGTTCGTCGTGCTTGGATTTTTGGTGGCAGGCGACGTATCCGCGATCACGTTCGCAAATGTGTGATTTGCGCTCAAGCTCGAGCTCAACCAATGCAGCAGAAGATGGCCTCACTTCTTCCAGAGCGCGCCACACCAGCGCGTCCATTTGCTCGCGTGGGCTTCGATTACGCAGGCCCTTTCCACGTATTGGCTGCAAAAGGCCGTGGGTCACGGACGATGAAGGCATACGTGGCGGTGTTCGATTGCCTAGCCACCAAAGCCATCCAACTCGAATTAGCCGGCGATCTGACCACTAAAAGCCTTATGGGAGTTTTGACTCGCTTCTGCAGTCGACGCTGCCGACCTGGGGAGATCTGGAGTGATAATACCCTTCCACCGCGCCTATTTAGATCTTCGTGAAGCATTTACCCAAGCCAATCTGAAATTGGCCCACATCTCTGAGAAGCTGGCTGAGAAAGGGATATCATGGAGATTCACCCCCCCCCCCCGCTGCCCCGCATTTCGAGGATCTATGGGAGGTCGGTGTAAAGTCATTTAAGGCTCACTTAAAAGGCACGGTGGGGTCCCGGCATCTTACGTATGAAGAATTTACACGTTGCTCGCCAGCATCGAAGCGATTCTAAACTGTCGATCGATCACGCCGCTCTCAGATCATCCAGAGGATCTCGATGTGGTTACCCCGGGGCATTTTTTGGTAGGTAGTTTTTTGACAGCTGTTCCAGATTTGAGCCCCAAGCCTGAGCACGTTGATTACCTGACTCGTTGGAAGTTTGTCACGGGACTGCGGTCTCAGTTTTGTCATCGTTGGGGTCGAGAGTATTTTAACAGTCTCCAAAGGCATAACTGGACTCGACCGCGGTGCAACCTTCGCCTGGGTGACCTAGTCGTCGTTTTGGATGTTACTCTCCTTCGTCCAAATGGACGGTGGCCAGTTGGTCGTATCACTCAAATTCACCCCGGTTCCGATAGGCTTGTCAGAGCTGCGACTGTGAGAACCGCCAGAGGAGACTACATGCGCCCGATCGTCAAACTATCGCTGCTTCCCCTGTCCGAGCCAAATAGTGCTGATCAGGCACAGCTGGCCCCAGGATCGGTGGGCCCGACTCAGGCGGGAGGTAATTGAGAATAATCGTTTAAGGAACGAGGCGGGCGGATTGTAAAGTTTCAAAAGGACCGCGCCCGACGGACGGCCTCGCCTTCACTCGGAGCCAACAGAGAGCGGCGGTGGCGCCCTCGGAGCGCTGCGTGCGCGACCTCACCGAGGGATTTTGGCGGGCGGTGTCAGTCCACGCAGTCAGTCGAGAAGCGGCCCGCCCAGGGAGAGGATATCCGCGCGCATGCCATTTTGTACATTCATTTCGTTTTCGAGCACGAGGCTAAAAAGAGTCTCTCGCGTTTTGTAGCCGGCTAAGGCATTTTCTCTTGAATAAAGTTATATCCGTTCTGTTAAATTGTTTTAGTGCCGGATTTTTCCTGACCTCCCATCTGTCTTTCCCGTCAAATTTCAACATGTATTAAATCAAATCCTGTCAAGTTATAGCCGAAAATCATCCATTTTATGTATTTAGGCGTTTAAAATAGTTTTTATAGGTCTAACTGTTCAGGCATTGATTTTATATAAAAATGTTAAATGGAAAAAAGTTTTATTTTATTATAATCTACAACTTTTATATTTAACATTTTTGTGTAAAATCGAATCCTGTCAAGTCATAGCCGAAAATCGTCCATTTTATGTATATTTTGGCGTTTAAAATCGTTTTTATAAGTCTACCTCGTCAGAAGTTGATTTTAGATGAAAATATTAAATGGAAAAAAGTTTTCTTTTATTATAATTTACAACTTTTATATCTAACATTTTTATGTAAAATCAAATCCTGTCAAGTTATAGTAAAAATCGACCATTTTTGTCCTGTTTTGTCGTTTTTCGCAGTTATCTCAGCAAATATTGCTCGTAGAAAAAAAGTGCCTAAAAGAAAAAAGGTGTATTATAATTATTTTTAGCAGATAGACCTGTAGATATTAGCTTAAAATTAATTTTCCTAGACATTAGGCTTAAAAATCAATTTTTTGAGATATTTCTTTTTGCTCGCATTGTAAAAATCTTTCATCGATCTTTCTCAATAGAGAACCAGCACTTAGATATAATTAGAGGAGTATTTTCTCGGAATCCCAAAGGAATCGGTGGAAACTCCCTTGAGATAATTGAGCAACATGCGTACATACGGGGGTACAGACATACATACATCACAGAAAACGCGTAAAACGCACTGATTTTGGGTGAAAAAGACTTTTCTTGTATTAAATTGTCAGTTTTTGAAGTCAGACAATTTGCTCTATGGTGAAATTATAAGGCTCTCCCGAGTAGCGGTCGTGCATAACAATGTTGTGACGTGGCACTTTTTAACCACCTGCACCACGTTTAGACTCGCCCTGAGGGCAATGATTTCGCGATATAATTATTTACACCCACAAGGAAATTTCCAAACAATAACTCGCGGCTTGATGCTACTCTATTGAATTTAAACGCGCCGGCCGCGCTACCGAATTTAGTTTATATGGGCGCTAGGCCACGACGACGACGCACACACCCTCTTCCTCGGCACAGCTGTTGGACTCTCGGCTTCTCGGGCGTGGAATTAGCTCTGACGACCTGGGGGCGGTCGAAAACCCTTAGTAAAATCTCGAAAACGGATAACGGATGACACACGACAAAAAAAAAAGGAAAAATAAAATACTCCGGTGAATTTAATTTTAGTTACAGTCAGTTTATTTCCTCTACGACGACTTCACAACAAATCCCTTCACTCACTCGGGCGGTTAGTTTCGAAAACGCGTATGACTCAAAGTGGCCGCGCACTGGCCCAAACGCACGCTACGACACTTTTCCACACATACGAGAGAGGTATGCACTGGTATTTGCAGCTTCGCGCTCAGAGCTACCGCTTGCTTATAATTAAAGATATATAATAATTGTAGGGTCGGGGGCCGGAAGTAAAAGCCACCGGGCAATTGCAACTAAACTCTTACCGCGTACGCTCGGCGGTGGTTATTCTCCTTCCTCAGGCATCTCTCTCCAAAACTCTCTCCAAACTACACGCCGCTCGTTACTCTTTCACACTTCTCTTTACTCTCCACTTTACAAACTATTTCTGACGCTTTACAATACTACTCTGCACACAATACTCTCTCCATCTACCTATTACACTTCCTTCACTCAACTTCTCAACTACTTCGCGAATTACCTCTCAAATCAAAAAACTATACTGCGCGCAACGACTATTGGAGACAGAATGGCGAGGGCGACAATCTCGTCGCGCATCGCTTCCTTGTTCTACGTCGGCGGTGCCCCTCCTCTCTCTCGCCCCCCCTCTCGTCTCTCTCTCTCTCTCTCTCTCTCTCTCTTCCTCTCTCTCTCTCTTTCTGTCTGTTTCTTTCTCTCTCTGTCTCTCTGGCTTGGTAAGTTTCGACATCGACAAATTTTTGCTCCTGACTTATTCGAGCATATCTAATAAACTATTCACTCCCCGGAGGGTTTTGTTAACGGAAAAGTAGCTCCAGCGGCTCTCAAGCTCTCCGCCTAAGGGCCCATGTATTACATGGTATTCTATGAGCCAGGAGTTACTTTTCTTCAGAAGACGCTTACCATAACCTCCAAGGCCGACAACCAACCAACATAACAATGAGCACATCCCGGCTTTAATCGTGGATGACAACGTCGGCATCAACAAAACTCCTCTACATCTACTCCTCGTCAATCCTCCACTGCACTGCATTACACGGCAAGTTACTTCATAGTCTTCACTGCAACAGCTTTCCAAACATCTTAACGGCGAATTTGAATATCACGGGCAACCGGCGAATGGTAGCAGACGGAAAGCTGTCAACAACAGCAGAGGTGACCATGTATCTGTCGCGAAACATAGATAAGAGGTGTGCTGTATGTGGTGAATTTTCGACGAGGCAGCTGGGAGTGTGCCCGAAATGTCGTCGGCCGTGCCACTCCAAATGCTCCGGCAAGAAAAAAGGTGCCCTGTGTGACTTATGCCGCAGAGAGGAGCAACCAACAACATCGGCAAAAGCGTCAATTTTCATCAAGCCTACGGGTGCACAAGTGAGTGCGCGTGCGTCGCTCTCGCAACGGCGCACGCCTAATCCCTCACCATCGCGCGCCACTTGGGTCATCGACACCTGCTATTAAGCTCTCCTCGCGCGGCAGCAGCGCGCGCACGTTTTGCTCGCTGCCTGCTACCAGCGCTGAGTCAGCGGAAGGGGTTGCCGGAGTACAGGGGTTAGGAGTGCCAGAGAGAGCTGTCGGGCGGGACAACTGCCCGCAGGCGCCCGAAACTCAGTGGAACGACAGTGCTGCGAGGTTCAATGTCTCGCAGCCGCCTATATCACCAGGCAACGATACCGGCATTCGGCCAAACGATTCGCTTCAAACGATATGTTCGCACCAGAGCGCTTCACCACTGGCGGATATAAAGCGTAAGGGTGTGGAGAACCTGCTGATCCCTCTGACCACGATGGAACTACTATTCCAACGATTTGACATGCTCGTGGGGCAGCTTGACGACGTGAAAGCACTCGGGAGTCGGAGATCCGTGTCGCCTAGGACTGCCACCTCGTCTCCACAATTGGAAAATAACACTTGTGTTACGGAGCTGGCCACGCGGGACTCTGCTCTCGAGGGGCTAATTAATAATCAAAATATTCTATTAGAAAGTCTGAATATAACATGCAAGCTGCTTCTCGAGGAAAATTCAATACTTAAATCTAAGTTTGACAACGCGAAAATAGTGTTTTCGATATAAACACCAACCCTTGTGATGCTGGTGGCTCCAATCCAACTACGAGCAATCACTGCCAACCGAGTTTTCCGACCTCCCGGCAATGCCCTGGGGTTCCTGTCGCGGGATCTAAGGACTGCGGTGCTGAGTCGTGTGAGGTAATATTAAACGGCGTACTAGAAAGGGAATGTGAAATAACTAACGAGGTTCGAAATGATATTGCCTTCGCGTTCCTCAGCACCGTCCTTTCCTCTCTCAAAAGGGAAAATATCCTTGGAACACGTGATCTGCGGTCCCGAGGCCTGCCTAAGGAGGTAGGGAAGGCAGGGGAGGGGTTGGCTTCGCGTTCAGGTGCCCGCACTCTTGTGTAGTGAACCTCAGGAGCGCGGACCTTGTCAGGGAGGTGATGCGGGCAAAGCGGACGCTCTCCAACAATTACTTGACATCGTCGGATATTAAGTCTGAGCTGGTTAGACCGGACTCTGCTGCCTGCATGCCAAGATCTAAGATTTTTATAAATGAAATGCTGCCCCGAGAGAAATTTTTGTTTTTTAAAAGTTTGAGGCCCATAGCTCAGGGGCTGGGCTTCAAATACGTCTGGCATGCGGGGGGTCGGTTTTTGGCTCGGCGCAAAGGAGGAGAGCGAGCGCACGTGTTCGCTTCAGCTACCGACTTGCAAGCCATTCGCACGGCGTACCAGTCTGCTCCCAAACAACTTCTGCGTAAAAGTAACTCGCTGAGTAACGTAGTTATAAACAACAACACTGCTGAAATGAGGCAGGGAGCAGCCCAGGTGATCGAGTCGGCGCAAGCCTTGTGACTGGGTCCGACTCCTGTCGATGGAGGAGGGGGAGAGTGCCCGCCCAAGGCGGGGTTTCTGAACATAAATTCTATTAGACCGCAAATAAATAATCTTCGTACGTACCTGGCTGAGGATCCTTCCTATCACCTCTTTGGTATAGCGGAGTCATGGCTGGGCCCGATTGTTGACGACGGTCTCATTCGGATTGAGGGCTACTCACTCAGTGATCAGGCAGGATCGCAATATCAATAGCGGCGGGGTTGCCCTGTTTGTGCACGATGATTTTAATGTTATAAAATTGGCATCTTCTGATACTCAGGGATTGGAAAGACCGGAAATTCCTGAGTATTTATTCTGCCGCGTACAGAAGGGTGATTCTCCCCCCATTTTGGTCGGTGTCATTTATAGATCCCCACATATTGCCATGCAGAAAGATACCGATCTATTTGATGTCCTGCGCGATCATGCCGGCGAGTATAGCCACAAAATCATCATTGGAGATCTGAATGCTGATTTGTCGTCGGCAACTGATGCAGATGCATATACTATTAGGAACTTGGCCAAAGATTTGTCTCTTCAAATTGTGCAGCATGGCCGGACTCACCATAAAACTCCAACAACTCACACGTGGATTGACTTGATCCTTGTAGATGACAATGACGAACTGCGAGGGCATGAGAATGAATGCTTACCCAGTTTCGGCAAACATGCCATCATTGATGCTACCATCGCACGCTATGTGCCTGCTCCTGTAAAAGAGTCAAGAGATTATAAAAAGATATGTCCTGTCACACTAAATGAACTGCTCGCACGCTGTGACTGGGTAAGCACAAATTCTATCGAAACCGATCTGGAGGGGGCGTTAGATAATTTAACTTCGAATTTGAACCTATCTGTTGATCACTTAGCACCTTCAAAAACTGTAAAGTCCAGAAAAAAATATACTCCGTGGCTTGGTCCCGAGCTGAGGCAGCTCATTGACAAACGCAATGCAACGCACAGACGCTACAAGCGTACTGGGCGGGCGGTGCTGTTCGATGAGTTTCTTCGGCTCAGTAACGAGGTCGACTCGCGCATCGCTCAAGAGCGAAATTCCTTCCTTCACAAACATCTCTCAGACGCTCTTGATGCTAACAAGGATGTTTGGAAGGAAATGCGCAACCTCGGCCTCCTACCGCGGCGAAAAGAGGAAGATCTTCACGGTCTTACACCGGGGGAGTTGAACGCTCACTTTGCCGGGATATCCATGTCCCCCCTTGAAAACATCGAAGTTGCAATGGACAGCATACTATCTGCGAGTGAGGAAGGTTTTTCTTTTAAACCTGTTGATCTGAATGACGTAGTGATTGCAATATCTCACTTCTCCTCGCAGGCAAAGGGGGCAGACGGGGTTCCCCAAAAGGTCATCGTGAAGGCTCTTGCGGTTATAGGCGAGTACTTGGTTAAAATCTTTAATACCTCTTTTGCACAGGGAGTATTTCTGGGCTCTTGGAAGCGGGCGCAGATAATTGCGCTGAAAAAAAATGCAACCTCGTCTACACCATCGGACTTCCGTCCAATTGCGCTACTCTGCTTCCTTTCCAAGGTGCTTGAAAAGATTGCCCATGACCAAATCACGGAGTATCTCAAAGATACTCCGTGATTTGAGATATACTTGATCCTCTCCAGGCCGGATTCTGTAAGCATCATAGCACTCAGATAGCACTTCTCAAGCTGACCGATGACATTCGTATGGGCATTGATAACAGGAAACTGACGCTACTGTTACTGTTTGACTTCAGTAAAGCCTTTGACACGCTTTCGCCGACAAAACTCCTGCGCAAACTCCAACAGCTCGGATTCTCCAGGTCGGCTCTCCTGCGGACTAGATCATACTTACAAGGTCGCACCCAGATTGTAATTTCCAACAAAAGTGGAAATTCTGATTGGCAAGAAACGAATCTGGGAGTTCCACAGGGTTCCGTCCCGGGTCCTCTGCTGTTTTGTCTATACGTAAACGACCTACTTGACGGGCGGACGATAAAACACATATTCTATGGAGCCGATCTCCAAATTTACCTGCATATCACTAAGGATGAAATTTTGGAGGGCACGGCCCGGCTATCTGATGCGGCACGAATGGTGGCTGAATGGGCTGAGAGCTCTGGACTGCATCTCAATGCTAGCAAAACCAAAGCAATTCTATTTGGATCTAGAACCGGTGTGAACATGGTAAATTCACTAGGATTGCAGGGTATTGGCCTGTGCTCTGGAGAGCTTGTCCCATTCAGTAGCGAGGTCGTGAGTCTCGGTATTACCCTTGACAGCAAACTAACATGGAAACCGCATATTGAAAAACTTGCAAAAAAAGTCAATAAAGCCCTATATAGCTTTCGGTTTATTAGGGCATGTACCACCGAGACCCTTCGCAGGAGACTAGTTGAGTCATTAGTGCAACCGCATTTGGACTACTGTTCGGTGGTCTATATGGATGCAACCAAAGAACAGCGCGAGAAAGTGCAACGATTAAGCAATGCAAGTGTGAGATGTATAACTGGAGCTAGGAAGGATGAGCACATAACACCCGACGGAGACGCCTGGGTTGACTCCGAACGGACTCACGCAGATATTATTTCGCAGCAGTATTAATGTACAAAATTCTACGGCTGCGTGAGACCAGTTATTTGGCTGCTTTCTTTACGGAGCACAAGCACAGGCCTACCACTCGCGGTGTGCAGCCAGAGCTCAGAACCCCCGCCTTGAACTATAAGACGACCGACAGGGCGTTTCAGGCGCAGGATGTCAAACTCTGGAACTCTCTCCCCCCCTCTGACCGCTACCTACCATCGTTATTATCATTTAAGAGGGCGGTGCGCCAGCACCTATTTGATCTTGACGCCTAGCCTTTCCAGGAAGGCTGGAAGCTGCCAGCACGGGGATGTACATATAGATTAATACATTAACTTTGCGGACTAAGTTTGATCTGCGTTATTTGACTGAGCAGCTGTGATATTTTACACTAACTATTACTGTGATATTACTATAATAGGTATTTCAAATGTGATATCTTATAAAATGTTTCTTAAACTGTGATATCCATTCTAGAGTGTAGTATAACTAGCTGTGATATTTTACATATTTTTACTCTTTTTTATAAAATTAAGGTCCATGCGTAAATAGGTATTTAATATTGTATTCTGATTTTATCTTTTTTGTTATATTCCATTTTATTTTTTTTTGTAAATTTAGACGCATTCTTTTATTGTATTTTTTATCTTCTTTTTATTTTTATTTTTAAATTGTATTTTTATTTTAACTTATGCATTGCATAAATTGTTGTACAAATTGTTTTGCCGCGAAGGCAAATAATAAAATATCTATCTATCTATCTATCTATCTCCTAGAACGGTAGATAGGCGGTGAAGTGCGAATTCGACTCGCGTGGTGGGTCAGCACTCTCGCGGCGATGATTCCTTGCGCCGGGCTCCAATTACGCATCAGAGCATCTTAAAAGTCTCCCTGATTGGCTTGCTCTGCTAGGCGATCGTTGAGCTCTGCAGTGTGCGAGACGATTTCCACTGCCTCCTGTTGCGCGTGCGGTTCAAATCTGGTACTTCATACGGCTCGATAGACGGTGGCAGCGCGTCTTTATTCACATAGGCGCCTCCGCTACTCCACGAGGTCGGCTGCATCCTCGGTCGTATCGTTCTCTCTCCCTCGCGCTCATATGGCAGTACTTTTTTAATCGCGCTCCCCTCTGACGCCGGCCATATGCAGCACGCAGGCTGCTGCTGGCCTTCTTTCCCTCTCTCTCATACTCATACTCACATACATACGCCGTGGGCAGCTCGCAGGCTGCCGCTGGCTTTCTCCGGCTCTCACACACACATAGATGCACTGCACCGCAATCTCTCGCTCTCATGATATCATACGCGGCTGCTAGGTGCAACTCGGTTACTGCTAGTCGTGTCTTGCTTTCTCTCTCACACTCATTAGAGCGCCGCTGCGCTCTCTCTCTCTCTCTCTCTTACACGCACTCCTATACGGTCGCCGCTGTTCATCACGCAGACTGCTGCTGGCCTTCTCTCTCTCTCTCTCTCTCACTCGCTCTAGCGCCGCTGCGCTCTCTCTCTCTCTCGCTCTCATACTCGCGCTGGCCGTGTGCAGCTCTCAGGCTGCTGCTGGCCTTGTCTCTCTCTCTCTCTCACTTGCTCTGGCGCCGCTGCGCTCTCTCTCCCTCTCGCTCTCATACTCGCGCTGGCCGTGTGCAGCTCGCAGGCTGCTGCTGGCCTTGTCTCTCTCTCACTGTCGCTCGCTCTAGCGCCGCTGCACTCTCTCTCTCTCGCTCTCATACTCGCGACGCGTCGAGGTTCAGTTTCGCCGCGACTACGTAGGCTGTCTCCGGCCTCGTGGCAGTTGCTCTCTCCGTCGCGCGCCTCCGTTCGCGCATAGTTCGTATTTTGGTGTGTGTGTGCGTGTTTGCGAGTGTTCGTGAGTGTTCGTGCCCGTATCGTAGTGGTTGTATAGGTGTTGTGTGGTGAAGAGTTGTCGTCGGCGGCATCTTCGTGGCGGCAGCTGTTGACACGTGGCCAACATGGCGGCCGAGCAACATGGGCGAGCCCACTCTCGGCGCACAGTCCCATTTGCCATGTGCGTTGTCTGTGAGCCGCACGAACATGCGGCTCAGCATTCTTCATCCCTCATTTCTCTCTCTCTCTCTCTCTCTCTTTCTCTCTCTCTCTCTCTCTCTCTCTCTCTCTCTCTCTCTCTCTCTCTCTCTCTCTCTCTCTCTCTCTCTCTCTCTCTCTCTCTCTCTCTCTCTCTCTCTCTCTCTCTCTCTCTCTCTCTCTCTCTCTCTCTCTCTCTCCTATCTGCTCATCTACACGGCTTGACTCCTGGGCGACTCGGGCGATAAGCATGCACGTCGGCTGCGGTCGCCGCCTCATGTACCTCGACATAAAAGAGACACCACCTGATTAACTATGTGTGCATGTGTGCGCACATAGTTCCGTGTCAGAGCAGACGCTCGCCTCTCATCAGTAGCCTTTTCCTATATTATGCTCTGTCAATGAGATGCGAAAAACGCATCAGAACGTATAAACATCTCTGCAAGGGTAAAGGTGGTTACAAGGATAAGGGACTGTCCACATAACACATGATATGCCTTCCATGCCTTCCATGCCGTTCATTCAGAAATTAGTTCGTTCCATGTTCGATTCTATTCCGTTTGTCTTGGCATGCGCATCGTCAGAATGCACTCCCTATATACCATGATAAGTTTTAGTGAAACCTTTCAAGAAATATTTCTTGAAAAGCTTGTCACAACCTGGCTGCAATGTAACAGAAACCACTCAAAAATATTTTCAGTAAGATTTCAAGAAACCTGCCAGAAACATTTTAGAGACTTTTCAATTAAAGTTAAAAGTAGACCATCCAAATACATTTCATGAAATAATACTGCGGGCTTTTCTAAAGCTTTCATGAAATCTGTCTTACAACGTCTCTAAAAAGAAACGTGTTAGATTTCATGAAATATTATGGAAGATTCTGAAAAAATTTCTCAAAAAGATGTTTTTATTCCGACAGAGCCATTCAAGAAACATTCTTAAAACCTTGCAAAAATATTTCACGAAAGGTAGAAGGAAACTATTCAAAACCATTTGCTGTATCATTGTCTGAATCATTTTAGCAATGTTTTCGCAACGTTTTGGATACTGGATTGACATCGTGAAAACGCATTTCAAGAAATGTTAGTGCAAGGATTTACAAAGCTTCTCCGAAATTTATCTCGCAAACTTTCTCTAAAGAAACATTTCATGAAATATAACGAAAATATTTCAAAAAGATTTCTTGGGAAGATTTTTTTAAACTCAAATGTAAAAGAATATTTCCGAGACCTTGCAAAAATATTTCACGAAATATTATAAGGACACCATTCAAAAACTTTTTCTATATCATTGCTTCAAACGTTTTAGCAAAGTTGTCGCATCGTTTTGGATACGGTATCCACATCGTCAAAACGCATTTCAAGAAATGTAACTGCAAGGTTTTTCAAAACTTTCCCGAAATTTTTCTCCAACACATTCTCTAAAGAAATATTTTATGAAATTTTATGGGAAGGTTTTAAAAAGATTTCTTGGGAAGATTTTTTTTAGGAACTGAAATTGAAAAAGTATTCCTAAAACGTTCGCGGAATATTTTAAGATAGGTTATATGGACACCTTTCAAAAACATTTCCTGTATCGATGTGTGAAACGTTTCCGCAATGTTTTCGGAACATTTTTGACACGGTATTTACACCACGAAAAATATTTCAAGAGATATTAGTGCAAGTTTTCAAAACGCTTTCTCGACATTATTCTTACAAACTTTCTATAAAGAAAAATTTTATGAAATATTATGAGAAGGTGTTGAGATGCGGGAGAATACATAATGGGACAAGACTCTTTATAGTAAATATAATGACTGGTTTATTGAACTAATATAAATGACTATAGAAGCGCTTTATAGCGCCTCGCGCACGATGCTTACTTTCCAGAGTATAGCAGTAGAGTGGGAGAGCAGTGCGTCGCTCGCTGCTGCTTCACCGGAGTTACATGTTCACGCACATACGGACTCTTGCTTGCGCGCTCTTGATACAGTCATGCGCTCACTCATAATATATACATTCCTTTCTTCGTACAATATAGATGTACATTTTCAACGGAAGGTTTTATCAAACATATATATATATATATATATATATATATATATATATATATATATATATATATATATATTTGGTTATGAACTATTACAAAAAAAAATAAAGCAATTTCAATTGATTTACAATATTTTACATCAATTTATTATGAAGACCTAATCGCATATAATTTTCTCGTACCTAACGCAATAAGATATATATATATATATATATATTTGGTTATGAACTATTACAAAAAAAAATAAAGCAATTTCAATTGATTTACAATATTTTACATCAATTTATTATGAAGACCTAATCGCATATAATTTTCTCGTACCTAACGCAATAAGATAGATCACCAAAGAAAAAATAAAGATAATTAAATAGAATTTTATATATTATTTAACGCAAAAAGATATGATCAATGTCGCGCCTAACAAAATAAACCACTCATTTAATACGCGTGAAAAATGAGTAACCGCGAATCTGCCCGACGATAAACCGAAAATTTGATATACTAATAACCTCTAAATTGTGTCAATAACAACAACAAGAAAAAACGCATCCGCGGATGTTTACCTTTGGTCCTCGTTCATGCACGCCATACGGATATAGTAGAAGCAACCAAAGGCTCTCAAAGGGGATGACCTTGCTGTCACCTTCCTAGGGGCCCGGAGTGAGCGGCCACGCTGCCCCTCGCTTTACGCCATTACCTTATATAAGTAAGGGGAACGCCGAGTCGGGCGTACCAACTCGACTTGGTCAGGTTTATCCTGAAGGAGTAATTCCTGACCTATGCCTTTACTTCGCCTTGCTTACTTTACCCCGCTTTCTGCTGTGCTCTAGAGAACTGGACCGGAGTTGGAGCTGGAGACTAAAATTAAGTGAGCTCCTCGTGGAGTGCACCCTATATTTATACCGAAAAATCGCAGATGATAGATTATCTGATCACCTGCTCGGGAGGGTGCGCAATCAACTCATTTACATATATGGTAGGGTATAGTTGCGCAACCTTCTGAGAATTCTCACCTTTTAATTGGCTCGGTTCGTAAGATACTTTGACATGCTACTGGAGGACAATTAAGTACTTCCATAATTTGTTAGTTAAAAATATTACAAAATCAGGTGCTGAATATTTAAATTTATGCAAATAAAACTTTCATTTACATCTTCGTACGATACATTTATCAGAATAAGCTAAATAAAATAATTAAGACAATCTGTCTCACTCGCACCCATGCTATTTATAGCACCCCATCGTGCTATCCTTATTTGATTGCATCAGATAACATGTGGGCTGGCATGTAACTATCTAGTTACGTATTTGCTATACTTATCTGCCACCTGGAATTGTATTGCGCTAAATTCAAAATTAGTTAATAATGATCATATTAATATGGGGTTATATTGAGTATGTTATTGAAGCGTTCCTTTATGTTATTACATTTAGTATTTCTGGTTAATTATGCGTGCCATATATAGTTGTTAATAAATAAAAAGGATTTATAATTCAAATCTCCCGCCATGACCATTAGTGTTAGTACACTCATCTAGGGATCTGATTATTGAGTACTCGCTCTATTTCCTAGATGGTACGTCGAGTACCATTTATGCTTATTTGGGGTCATTGCGAGGGACGTGTGTCGGTAAACAGAATTCCTTATGACTGTGAGACTAAATCACGATATACATAAATACATATATATTTTTATATATAATTAATGTAAGGCATTTATGACCGTTACAAACCCTTCACTAATATGCCTTGAAGTGTTCATTCATGGGTAAATACCGTATGAAAAATGTTCCGAAAATATTGCGGAAATATTTCACGCAATAATACTGGAGATGTTTTTGAAGGGGTGTCCTCATAACCTGTCGTAAAATATTCCGGCAAGGTTTTGGAAATATTTGTTTTCAATTTCAGTTTCTTAAAAAAATCTTGCCAACAAATCTTTTCAAAACCTTCCGTTGAAAATGTACATCTATATTGTACGAAGAAAGGAATGTATATATTATGAGTGAGCGCATGACTGTATCAAGAGCGCGCAAGCAAGAGTCCGTATGTGCGTGAACATGTAACTCCGGTGAAGCAGCAGCGAGCGACGCACTGCTCTCCCACTCTACTGCTATACTCTGGAAAGTAAGCATCGTGCGCGAGGCGCTATAAAGCGCTTCTATAGTCATTTATATTAGTTCAATAAACCAGTCATTATATTTACTATAAAGAGTCTTGTCCCATTATGTATTCTCCCGCATCTCAACACCTTCTCATAATATTTCATAAAATTTTTCTTTATAGAAAGTTTGTAAGAATAATGTCGAGAAAGCGTTTTGAAAACTTGCACTAATATCTCTTGAAATATTTTTCGTGGTGTAAATACCGTGTCAAAAATGTTCCGAAAACATTGCGGAAACGTTTCACACATCGATACAGGAAATGTTTTTGAAAGGTGTCCATATAACCTATCTTAAAATATTCCGCGAACGTTTTAGGAATACTTTTTCAATTTCAGTTCCTAAAAAAAATCTTCCCAAGAAATCTTTTTAAAACCTTCCCATAAAATTTCATAAAATATTTCTTTAGAGAATGTGTTGGAGAAAAATTTCGGGAAAGTTTTGAAAAACCTTGCAGTTACATTTCTTGAAATGCGTTTTGACGATGTGGATACCGTATCCAAAACGATGCGACAACTTTGCTAAAACGTTTGAAGCAATGATATAGAAAAAGTTTTTGAATGGTGTCCTTATAATATTTCGTGAAATATTTTTGCAAGGTCTCGGAAATATTCTTTTACATTTGAGTTTAAAAAAAAATCTTCCCAAGAAATCTTTTTGAAATATTTTCGTTATATTTCATGAAATGTTTCTTTAGAGAAAGTTTGCGAGATAAATTTCGGAGAAGCTTTGTAAATCCTTGCACTAACATTTCTTGAAATGCGTTTTCACGATGTCAATCCAGTATCCAAAACGTTGCGAAAACATTGCTAAAATGATTCAGACAATGATACAGCAAATGGTTTTGAATAGTTTCCTTCTACCTTTCGTGAAATATTTTTGCAAGGTTTTAAGAATGTTTCTTGAATGGCTCTGTCGGAATAAAAACATCTTTTTGAGAAATTTTTTCAGAATCTTCCATAATATTTCATGAAATCTAACACGTTTCTTTTTAGAGACGTTGTAAGACAGATTTCATGAAAGCTTTAGAAAAGCCCGCAGTATTATTTCATGAAATGTATTTGGATGGTCTACTTTTAACTTTAATTGAAAAGTCTCTAAAATGTTTCTGGCAGGTTTCTTGAAATCTTACTGAAAATATTTTTGAGTGGTTTCTGTTACATTGCAGCCAGGTTGTGACAAGCTTTTCAAGAAATATTTCTTGAAAGGTTTCACTAAAACTTATCATGGTATATAGGGAGTGCATTCTGACGATGCGCATGCCAAGACAAACGGAATAGAATCGAACATGGAACGAACTAATTTCTGAATGAACGGCATGGAAGGCATGGAAGGCATATCATGTGTTATGTGGACAGTCCCTTATCCTTGTAACCACCTTTACCCTTGCAGAGATGTTTATACGTTCTGATGCGTTTTTCGCATCTCATTGACAGAGCATAATATAGGAAAAGGCTACTGATGAGAGGCGAGCGTCTGCTCTGACACGGAACTATGTGCGCACACATGCACACATAGTTAATCAGGTGGTGTCTCTTTTATGTCGAGGTACATGAGGCGGCGACCGCAGCCGACGTGCATGCTTATCGCCCGAGTCGCCCAGGAGTCAAGCCGTGTAGATGAGCAGATAGGAGAGAGAGAGAGAGAGAGAGAGAGAGAGAGAGAGAGAGAGAGAGAGAGAGAGAGAGAGAGAGAGAGAGAGAGAGAGAGAGAGAGAGAGAGAGAGAGAGAGAGAGAGAGAGAGAGAGAGAGAGAGAGAGAGAGAGAGAGAGAGAGAGAGAGAGAGAGAGAGAGAGAGAGAGAGAGAGAGAGAGAGAGAGAGAGAGAGAAATGAGGGATGAAGAATGCTGAGCCGCATGTTCGTGCGGCTCACAGACAACGCACATGGCAAATGGGACTGTGCGCCGAGAGTGGGCTCGCCCATGTTGCTCGGCCGCCATGTTGGCCACGTGTCAACAGCTGCCGCCACGAAGATGCCGCCGACGACAACTCTTCACCACACAACACCTATACAACCACTACGATACGGGCACGAACACTCACGAACACTCGCAAACACGCACACACACTAAAATACGAACTATGCGCGAACGGAGGCGCGCGACGGAGAGAGCAACTGCCACGAGGCCGGAGACAGCCTACGTAGTCGCGGCGAAACTGAACCTCGACGCGTCGCGAGTATGAGAGCGAGAGAGAGAGAGTGCAGCGGCGCTAGAGCGAGCGACAGTGAGAGAGAGACAAGGCCAGCAGCAGCCTGCGAGCTGCACACGGCCAGCGCGAGTATGAGAGCGAGAGGGAGAGAGAGCGCAGCGGCGCCAGAGCAAGTGAGAGAGAGAGAGAGACAAGGCCAGCAGCAGCCTGAGAGCTGCACACGGCCAGCGCGAGTATGAGAGCGAGAGAGAGAGAGCGCAGCGGCGCTAGAGCGAGTGAGAGAGAGAGAGAGAAGGCCAGCAGCAGTCTGCGTGATGAACAGCGGCGACCGTATAGGAGTGCGTGTAAGAGAGAGAGAGAGAGAGAGAGAGAGCGCAGCGGCGCTCTAATGAGTGTGAGAGAGAAAGCAAGACACGACTAGCAGTAACCGAGTTGCACCTAGCAGCCGCGTATGATATCATGAGAGCGAGAGATTGCGGTGCAGTGCATCTATGTGTGTGTGAGAGCCGGAGAAAGCCAGCGGCAGCCTGCGAGCTGCCCACGGCGTATGTATGTGAGTATGAGTATGAGAGAGAGGGAAAGAAGGCCAGCAGCAGCCTGCGTGCTGCATATGGCCGGCGTCAGAGGGGAGCGCGATTAAAAAGGTACTGCCATATGAGCGCGAGGGAGAGAGAACGATACGACCGAGGATGCAGCCGACCTCGTGGAGTAGCGGAGGCGCCTATGTGAATAAAGACGCGCTGCCACCGTCTATCGAGCCGTATGAAGTACCAGATTTGAACCGCACGCGCAACAGGAGGCAGTGGAAATCGTCTCGCACACTGCAGAGCTCAACGATCGCCTAGCAGAGCAAGCCAATCAGGGAGACTTTTAAGATGCTCTGATGCGTAATTGGAGCCCGGCGCAAGGAATCATCGCCGCGAGAGTGCTGACCCACCACGCGAGTCGAATTCGCACTTCACCGCCTATCTACCGTTCTAGGAGATAGATAGATAGATAGATAGATATTTTATTATTTGCCTTCGCGGCAAAACAATTTGTACAACAATTTATGCAATGCATAAGTTAAAATAAAAATACAATTTAAAAATAAAAATAAAAAGAAGATAAAAAATACAATAAAAGAATGCGTCTAAATTTACAAAAAAAAATAAAATGGAATATAACAAAAAAGATAAAATCAGAATACAATATTAAATACCTATTTACGCATGGACCTTAATTTTATAAAAAAGAGTAAAAATATGTAAAATATCACAGCTAGTTATACTACACTCTAGAATGGATATCACAGTTTAAGAAACATTTTATAAGATATCACATTTGAAATACCTATTATAGTAATATCACAGTAATAGTTAGTGTAAAATATCACAGCTGCTCAGTCAAATAACGCAGATCAAACTTACGAGAAAATTACGAGAAAATTATATGCGATTAGGTCTTCATAATAAATTGATGTAAAATATTGTAAATCAATTGAAATTGCTTTATTTTTTTTTGTAATAGTTCATAACCAAATATATATATATATATATATATATATATATATATATATATATATATATATATATATATATATATATATATATATATATATATATATATATATATATATATATATATAACTTAGTACACCGCTACCTTCCAGGACACCTACAGGTTTTCTGCAATAGAAGTAGGTATAAAACGTTAAACAGTATATAAGTGACTAAAGAAATAATATCCCTCAGGGTGCTGACTAACACCACGACGCCTGCGGCGCCCCCTTTCAGTTCCGCAGTATTTTACGTTGATTTCGGAAAAATTTTACGGAAAAAAATATATATATATATCTTTTTTATAACTCCTAGATATTTATACCCAAATAAGGGTATGAAATAAATAAGTTTTTTTATAAATTAATCATTATTGCTATTATTTAACCTAGGCGTTTACCACCACCGTTTCCTATCTCCTGACATTCTCCCTTGCACATAAATTATCAATTATCATTATTAATAATAATCTATTTGAATTTTGTTTCATGTTTTGCTATTTTATTTTGAGTATTTTTATTAACTATTTTCTGCTTATTAAATGACTTCAATATAATAAATTTTGCTATTATTTAGAACAATTCATTCACCATAAAAATTAATATTTGAAAATAATTACGTAATATAATACATTTATCTAACAACCGAGGAGCTCAGGAGCAGAGCGAGCGGCATTGATATCTTCAACGAACGATCATCGTATCTGCAGAATCAGTCACTATTGCGCTTAAGGCGACTCCTAACCTATCCATCCCTCTCCTATCTTACTAACCCTTACATTGGCATCCCTTGTGGGGATAGGGTGAAGGGATCAAGCCCAGTGATGCGAACAATATCTTAATTAAGAAATAAAATCAAATATAAGTTAAAATTAAAATTAGTGCGTATTAAGAAAATCATTATTTTTATATATATATATATATATATATATATATATATATATATATATATATATATATATATATATATATATATATATATATATATATATATATATATATATATATATATATATATATATATATATATATATATATATATATATATATATATATATATATATATATATATATATATATATATATATATATATATATATATATATATATATATATATATATATAAATATATAAATATATATATATATATATATATATATATATATATATATATATATATATATATATATATATATATATATATATATATATATATATATATATATATACGGTTTATTACGTATGTGGAAATAATTAGATTAATAATTTGATTGATGACTAATTAGTAAATAAATAAATAAATAAATAATAAATATCAGAATTGGAGTGCGTACTAAAAATGTTATT
The DNA here is from genome assembly GCA_036365515.1 of Torymus aiolomorphi. Classification (NCBI taxonomy): domain Eukaryota; kingdom Metazoa; phylum Arthropoda; class Insecta; order Hymenoptera; family Torymidae; genus Torymus; species Torymus aiolomorphi. The sequence continues at coordinate 235,751,330 of CM070874.1, read as the reverse complement.
ATATGTATATATATTCGGCTTACGTATGTGGAGATAATTAGCGGAATGGTCAATTAATGTCTGATTAATAAATTAATACATAAATAAATAATAATAAATATCAAAATTAGTGCATACTAAAAAATCTTTATATATATATATTTATGTTTTATGTTAGTTTCCAGGACATTCCAGATGTTTAACGTTGGTTTCGGGGACATTTGTTAGTTTTGGGGACAGTCCCGAATCTACATATGTTTAACGTCAGTTTTGAGGATATCGGCCCCCATAAGAGACATTATTTCTTTAGTCACGCATAGGTATACAGTAACATGGTGTCCTGGGAACTAACGTTATACAAGTTTATATATATATATATATATATATATATATATATATATAACTTAGTACACCGCTACCTTCCAGGACACCTACAGGTTTTCTGCAATAGAAGTAGGTATAAAACGTTAAACAGTATATAAGTGACTAAAGAAATAATATCCCTCAGGGTGTTGACTAACACCACGATGCCTGTGGCGCCCCCGTTCTGTTCCGCAGTATTTTACGTTGATTTCGGAAAAATTTTACGGAAAAAAACGTTGTGAAAGAAACCCTAAATGTCCTGAATAATACAAAAATGTCCTGAAAGGTAGCGGTAAACATATTCCTAATTCAGTACAGTCCTCAAAACATGCAAATGTCCTGAAACATAGCGGTAAACCAATAAAAAGTCCTGAAACATAGCGGTGAACAGATATATATATATTCGGCTTACGTATGTAGAGATAATAATGAGGACAATCGATTAATTGGAGAATTAAATAATTAATTAACAAATAAATAATATTTTAATATAATTGAGAAAATTGATTAACAATAATTTATCAATAAATGATAGTTTATGATTAGTATAATGAATGGAGATAAGAGAAACATAATGATATTAGCCAACTCTTGGCCATCCCTCGACATTCTTAGTTTAGAAAATTTTTTTTTAGTTCAGTACTATTTTTTAATTCAAGAGAAATCCCCTTGTCAATTAAGAATTTCTGTGTGTCGCGGTCGGAGTCACTCTCACACAGAGAATGTCGATCACGAGGTTACCTGGTGAGGGAGAGATAGTATATAGTAGTGAGGAACAGATCGTCGACGACGGGGATGATTTTGTATTACGATTTCGTAAAAAATTAAAAGAGTTGCGTCACGAGTTGCATTCAAACACGCTTAGACTGGACGCACACGATCTGCGACTTGACACACTAGATACAGTATGCACACGTTTTAGCGCAATGGGCCCAGCCGTACGCAAATATAACGAAGACATAAGGCAGAACAAAGAGACAATCTTGACGTTAGTGGACGACATGACAGAAATAAGACGACAAACGAACATAAATAAAGAACTAACGGGACAAGTTACAGCCACATGTAGGATGAACAAAGACAAAATAACAGGACTCGAAGAAAAATATGAGGGGCTACAACAAAAAATGGAGGAGAATAGGGTCGAGATTGAGAATATCGTTAGGAGCGGGCCAGTACAAGGAGTTCCAATAACGTCACAAATTAGATATGAAATGCCGATATTTAAAGCAGGAATGGTGGACAAACCAGCGCGTTTCGTAAAGTCATTTGATAACTATTTAAAAGCTATTCACGCAAACAAAAATAACTTTAAACTCGTGATCGGTCAAGCCTTACAGGGGTCGGCTTTTGAATGGTGGGAACACATAGAGCCATCAATAAATGATATTGAACAGTTTAAAACTCGTTTTTTGGGACGGTATTGGAATGACAATTTGCAATCCCGCGTTCGGAGAGAGCTAGAGTTCGGGTACTATCGAATTGACTCGGGAACGACACAAAGTGAGTACGTTTTAAATTTATATAACGATGTCCGTATGTTAGATGACGTGCCGAGTGTCAGTTCAATTGTTGACAGATTCTCAAGCCATTTTGATGAGCACGTTCAGGCGGCAGTCTTGGTGGGGGGGATTCAGACAATCGATAGTTTTATAGAACTACTGGACACGTACGACCAAATTGGGGATTTAAATTCCTATAGAGCCGCACAGACCATGAACGTATTCATAAACCCCCAACCACAACAGATATCAGGGAGAAAGAAACTTATCTTCTGACAATCCTTTTAGACCAGGTGACGGGCGTGCTCCAACACCGCGAGCAAGTCAAAACGCTAATTATGGAGAAGGTCCGAACCAAACGCATAAACCTAACCTAAACAGTACCCTCGGTCAGACACAAAACAGAAACATGAACGGAAATTGGCGCGAAACTCAGAAAACTATAAACCATGAAGTAAATACAATACTCGTCAACACGAAAGACCCTTTACTAAACGAAGACACAGACGACGAAAAGGATGAAAGACTTAAGGTTATAGAGTGCCCAGAGGTGGACCTCATGATTGAAAATCGTAAAGTCACAGCCCTGATTGACACCGGGAGTAAAATCACGTGTATCTCACAGGACATATATCACAAGTATTTAAATACTTTCAAAGTATACTCCACTTTTCGCTCATGGGGGTGCAGGCCACAGATTTTACGAGTGACAAGGCAGTCAGACTCGAGAAAAAATTAAGGGCACAAGTAACCTTAGGGACGTGGGAAGGGGAGTTAGATTTCTTAATAATACCGAAGTTAGTGCACGATTGTATTTTAGGAGTCGACGCACATAAGAAATTGAAACTACATATCGATATTGAAAATGAATTAATTTTATTTGATAACCCATCGGACCCTGAAATAAAAGATAGTTTGAATCTAGCAATGAACAATAAAAAACATCTCGAAACGACTCATTTCACCCCAACAGGGTCACGATCGGGGCCCCAGGCCTCACGTCATTGTAAGAAACGATTTACACTCCCAATAAAAAAATAAATATCATTAGGAACCAGGATCAGGTTAGCACAGAAAAGAATTAAAAGAAAAAGAGTGACTCACGTAAATAAAGAAAACGCTCGGTCAGACGGAACTCGGGGTAGTGTGGGAAATCTGGTTCTCATGAAAGCGCATGATTTGCCTTGTGCATCAGAAAATCTGATAGCAAATTACCTCGCAACCAACAAAGGGCCCTGTCACCTCATCGATAAGCAGGGGCTAAGTACCTTTGCCCTCAAGGATCCTATCTCACTTGAGTCGTCTAGGGTTTTCCACTTCATTAATCTCACACTTGATTTCGAATACATTCACCAAGGCCTAGAGACCCCAAGTCAGGGTAAAGGTGGCACAGCAAATCAACCAGATCCAGGGACAAATGAAGGCATACGAGTAAAGAATGGTGGAGAGGAAGAGAAAAGAAAAGCTGAGGGCCCTCTCCAAAGGACAAATATTCGAGCACGGCCTGGTGGCAAGGACCAAGGGGGAAGGAGACATCCCAGAGAAGAACATCCGGGAAGCGAAAATTATGTTGCTCGGTTTATGAAGAGATATTTTTTTTTACCTCTTTGCCCTTTCTTTTACTTTGAGGGTAAACAGAATTCTTTTAGGAGGGGGGACAAATGTAACGGTCATAAATGCCTTACATTAATTATATATAAAAATATATATGTATGTATGTATATCGTGATTTAGTCTCACAGTCATAAGGAATTCTGTTTACCGACACACGTCCCTCGCGATAACCCCAAATAAGCATAAATGATACTCGACGCACCATCTAGGAAATAGAGCAAGTACTCAATAATCAGATCCCTAGATGAGTGCACTAACACTAATGGTCATGGCGGGAGATTTGAATTATAAATTCTTTTTATTTATTAACAACTATATATGGCACGCATAATTAACCAGAAATACTAAATGTAATTGTTGCATTACTTTACGTGTTTCATATACACAATTAGGTTCTTACAAGCATAGCGTAACGGGAAGGGAACACACATAGTGGCGCCACCTGCGCCATGTGCTTCCGTCCTCGCTGAAACTCGTCACTCCAAGTTTGGACCTCGTGCAGCGCACCTCGTGCGACAATCTCTCTGTCATAAGATTTTTTCAATAAACGTTTTTACTACACTCCAGTCTTTGCATCTGTTGTATTAACCTATATACCCAACAGGTTATGAGCCCAGGGCGTTTACACTGCCCTATTTGCGGTTAATATTTTTTGTGTGCCGGCTGGTGTTAAAGTGTGAAGTTTTCCTTCTTTGTCTTGTCCGAGCCCGATTTTTTTTGCAACGAAGAAGATGGCTGAATTTTCTGATCTACGGAACATTACGAAATTTAACGGTGAAAATTTTCAGCTATGGAAATTCCAAATGCGGGCAATTTTCGTCGCGCATGACCTTTGGACATCGTTGAAGGACGAGAAGCAAAACCACAAGAAGAGGTTGCAGCGAAAACGTGGACAAAGAAAGACGCGAAGACCATGTATGTAATTTCGTCATCGATGGAGTACGCGCAACTGAATTTTTTGGTGACATGCCCAAGTGCAAGTGAGATGTGGAAGAAGCTTCTGAGCATTCATGAGCAAAAAAGTGCGTCGAATAAATTGACTCTCACATCAAAGTTCCACGAGCACCGATGGTCTCTCAGTGATTCAATTGCCAGCCATATTGCAAAAATTGAAAATACAGAAAATCAACTCAAGGATATTGACCAAGGCGTGACTGATGTGATGATCATGGCCAAAATATTAAGCACACTACCGACGAAATTTCATGCTTTCGTGTCAGCGTGGGATAGCGTCCCCGACGAGAAGCAGACCTTGGCTAACCTGCGGGAGCGGCTTTTCAGAGAAGAGGCCAGAATGTCGTCTACAGACGATCTGAACAACGCCATTGCAACCATGAGCGTATCGAACGACCGGAAGAAAGCTAATTCTGAAACAAGATAATTCTAGCTAAAGCCCGGGGAACGTGAGCGCGTTTGTTGTCTCGTCGCGGAATTCTAGTCGCAGTCTCGAATGGTTCCACGAAACGGACGAAACGAACGTTTGGCTTCTGAATAGCGGCGCGTAACGGCATATTTCTTGTAAAGAGGAATAGTTTGCTGAACTCACGCCGAGTAAACATGAATTTGTGTATCTTGGCGATGGTACAAAGTTATCCGTCGAGGGCAAAGGAACAATTTTAATTAGTCGTTTAATTAATAACGAATGGCACGACGATTTAATTCAAAATGTATTATATGTACCAACCTTGCGTAAAAACTTACTCTCAGCGGGCGTTTGTACCTCAAACGTATTTACGATCTCTTTTGAGTACGACTATGCGAATATTTATATGAAAAATTATTTGATGGCGCAAGGCATGAAATTGAAAAATAACCTTATCTGTTTATTAATAAAACCGAGAGTGAAAAATGAAGTAAATTACACGACCTCTGCTCCTTTAAAAGTCTGGCATGATCGTCTAGGCCACGTAAATTGTGACTCAATAAATAAGATGGTTAAAAACGAAGTGGCTTTAGGATTAAAAATAGATTTAAAAGACGAATTTGTGACGATTGCCCTCTTGGAAAACAATTTAAATTGCCATTTTCCGCAAAAATAACTAAAGTCACGCCCGAGCCCGGTGATATTATCCATACGGATTTATGTGGCCCGAAGGAAACGGCGTCCGTGGGCGAAGCAAAATTTTTCCTACTGTTCAAAGACGAAGCATCAGGTTTCCGGACTGTTTATTTTTTAAAGCATAAGAGTGATACGTTTGAATACATGAAAATTTTTGTTAATTTCCTTAACACACAATTTAAAAAAGAGATTAAAATTGTTCGGGCATACAACGGAAGAGAATTCGCAACTAAAAATGTAGCAGAGTTTTTGAACAGTAGAGGCACTCGTTTTTTGACATCCCCGCCATACACGTCGGAGCAGAACAGTCGCGTTGAGCGCGAGATGCGCACCATCGTTAAGAGCGCGAGAATAATGTTACTTGCTAAAAATTTACCGATTAGACTCTGGGCAGAGGCAGTTAATACCGCAACGTATGTCTTAAATCGGACATTGGAAGCGCGTTCCGAGAATGCAACGCCATATCAATTATGGACAAAAACAAAGCCCGTTTTGTCTCATCTACGCACATTCGGATGTGTGGCCTACGCTTTAATACCAGACGCGCTTCGTAGGAAATGGGATGCAAAATCCGAAAAATTAATCTTTGTAGGATACGACAATGAATCGTGTAACTACAGACTATTTAACCCCGAAACCGGACGCGTAAGTGTGTCGCGAAATGTAAAATTTAACGAGTGCGCAACCCATGAACAAGACGAAACAAACGCGAAATTTTTAATTGGAGGGGAGAAGGAAACTCCGGATAACGAACGTCTTGAGCCGTATATAGCCGATATTCCAGCACGAACAGAGCGCGATCAGCGGGCAGAAGTTTTCGAAGAAACAGTCGCGCGAAACACACCGGCTCAGCATTCCTCGCGAGCGATTGTTAACGTTGACGGGGATAGGCACGAGCAAACAGCTATGGATTCTCCGTCTGCTAAAGTCGACGCGCCCGCAACGGATAGAACAGATCCTACGCGCCCCTCATACTGTTTACGCGCGCGTGAAAAAATACGTGTACCCGACCGCTACGAGGCATGTGTCGCGATGTTCAGTGAACCGGCTAATTATACGGAGGCTATCAATAGCAATGAATCCGAAAAATGGAAACGTGCAATCGAAGAAGAAATCGATGCGCATCATAAAAATAATACATGGAATTTAGTCCCCTTACCCGAAGGTCGCAAACCTGTCGATTTCAAGTGGGTTTTCAAAACATTGATCACGACAAAGTCCGTTATAAAGCGCGTTTGTGCGCGCAAGGCTACACTCAAAAACCGGGTACAGATTTTGATGAGGTGTTTTCACCCGTCGTTCGTTTTGAGTCCGTACGTACACTACTCGCCTTAGCAGTTCGGGAAAATCTTAAAACGCTTCAATTCGATGTGAATACGGCTTATTTAAATAGTGATCTAAAAGAAACAGTTTATATGCGAATTCCAGATGGAGTAAAGTGCGAAGATGAAAACTTAGTTTTAAGATTAAATAAAGCCATTTACGGTCTTAAGCAATCAGTCGATGTTGGCATGAAAAGTTTGATAAATTTATTAAAAGACTAGGTTTGAATAACAGTAAGGCGGATAAATACGTCTACGTAGGTTTCATAGATAATTGCAAAGTATACCTTGCGCTTTACGTAGACGATGGGTTACTTTTTAGTAAGAGTCAAAATGCACTCAATAAGTTAGTTGATATACTCAATAATGAGTTTAGAATTAATGTAACTAATTTGAAGATGTTTGTCGGTATGGAGATTATTCATAAAGATGACTTTATTTTTGTAAATCAAGCCCCTTACATACGAAAAATTCTAGCCAAATTTGATATGACAAATGCACAACCTGTGAAGACTCCAGCCGACACACATGCTCAATTAACTGAACCTCAAATTTTACAAAAAAATGTGAAACTGAATGTACCATACCGTGAAGCAGTCGGCTCATTATTGTTTTTAGCTCTTGTTTCCCGACCCGATATTGCGTATACCGTAGGCTTAGTGAGTAGGTTTCTGGAGCGCAACGATGAGCGACATTGGCGGGCTGTTAAATGTATATTTCGGTTTTTGAAAGATACGATAGACTATGGAATCTTGTTCAATTCAATTGAAGGTGAACTCGTAGGGTTTTCTGACGCAGGTTATGCTGCTGCTGCAGATACAAGACGTTCCACCTCGGGTTATGCGTTTATGCTTAGTGGCGGCTGTATCGCGTGGTCATCTCGACGTCAAACTAGTGTAAGTCTCAGTACGACCGAGGCTGAATGCATCGCTGCGAGTGAAGGATCCAAAGAAGCCGTGTGGCTCCGACAATTACTTCGCGATTTAGGTCATAAATGCGACGATCAGACAACTTTGTTTATCGACAACCAAAGTGCCATTAATCTCACACGAAACCCTGAGTTTCACCGCCGATCAAAACACATAGACGTACGTTACCATTTTGTATGCTAAAAGGTTGAAGAAAATGTAAACACACCCGTATATGTTAATATGCGTAAGCAATGCGCCGATATTTTTACCAAGGCCCACCTTGTGAAGCGTTTAATAAATTACGGGCAATGTTAAATGTGACGAATATTTCGAAAACACTTAAGTAGTGGAAGTGTTGTATTGCTTTACGTGCTTCATATACACACATAGGTTCTTACAAACGTAGCGTAAGGGGAAGGGAACACACATAGTGGCGCCACCTGCGCCATGCGCTTCCGTCCTCGCCGAAACTCGTCACTCCAAGTTTGGGCCTCGTGCGACAATCTCTTTGTCATAAGATTTCTTCAATAAACGTTTTTACTACACTCCAGTCTTTGCACCTGTTGTATTAACCTATATACCCAACAGTAATAACATACAAGATACGCTTCAATAACATACTCAATATAACCCCATATTAACATGATCATTATTAACTAATTTTGAATTTAGCGCCATACAATTCCAGGTGGCAGATAAGTATAGCAAGTACGTAACTAGATAGTTACATGCCAGCCCACGTGTTATCTGATGCAATCAAACAAGGATAGCACGATGGGGAATAGCATGGGTGCGAGTGAGACAGATTGTCTTAATTATTTTATTTAGCTTATTCTGATAAATGTACGGTACGAAGATGTAAATGAAAGTTTTATTTGCATAAATTTAAATATCCAGCACCCGATTATGTAATATTTTTAACTAACAAATTATGGAAGTACTTAATTTTCCTCCAGTAGCATGACAAAGTATCTCACGAACCGAGCCAATTAAAAGGCGAGAATTCTCTGAAGGTTGCGCAACTATACCCTACCATATATGTAAATGAATTGATTGCGCATCCTCCCGAGCAGGTGATCAGATAATCTATCATCTGCGATTTTTCGGTATAAATATAGGGTTCACGCCACGAGGAGCTCACTTAATTTTAGTCTCCAGGTCCAACTCCGGTCTAGTTCTCTAGAGCACAGCAGAAAGCGAGGTAAAGTAAGCAAGGCGAAGTAAGGGCATAGGTCAGGGATTACTCCTTCGGGATAAACCTGCCCAAGTCGAATTGGTTCGCCCGACTCGGCGTTCCCCTTACTTGTACAAGGTAGTGGCGTAAAGCGAGGGGCCGCGTGGCCCCTCACCCTGGGCCCCTAGGAAGGTGACCGCAAAGTCATCCCCTTTGAGAGCCTTTGGTTGCTTCTACTATATACACATAACGTGCATGAACGAGGACCAGCGGTAGACATCCGCGGATGCGTTTTTTCTTGTTGTTGTTATTGACACAATTTAGAGGTTATTAGTATATCGAATTTTCGGTTTATCGTCGGGCAGATTCGCGGTTACTCATTTTTGACGCGTATTAAATGAGTGGTTTATTTTGGTAGGCGCGACATTGATCATATCTTTTTGCGTTAAATAATATATAAAATTTAATTTAATTATCTTTATTTTTTCTTTGGTGATCTATCTTATTGCGTTAGGTACGAGAAAATTGTATGCGATTAGGTCTTCATAATAAATTGATGTAAAATATTGTAAATCAATTAAAATAGCTTTATTTTTTTTTGTAATGGTTCATAACCAAATATATATACCGGGTGTCCCATTTTAAAACCACCAGACAAATATCTCGAAAACTAAGGAAGATGGAAAAAAACTTTTAATACAAAAGTTGTAGGGTTCAGAGGGGCCCAACTGATCGTGACCTTGGTTATGACCTTGAGGTCAATGATCAAGTTCATTTGAAGGTCAAATCGATTTTTTCAAATGGGAACCCCCACTTTTGACCTCGTAAATGGAAAGAGCGGAAAATTTTACGTGAAGATATGTCCTTGAGTCAAGGTCATGGTCATGGTTATGGTCATGTTTAAAATCAAAATCAATAAACGCATCAAAACATTCCCATAATTAGGTATACGAGACAAATTGTTAAATACAAAAGTTGTAGGGTTCAGAGGGGCCCAACTGATCGTAACCTTGGTTATGACCTTGAGGTCAATGATCAAGGTCATTTGAAGGTCAAATCGATTTTTTCAAATGGGAACCCCCACTTTTGACCTCGTAAATGGAAAGAGCGGAAAATTTTACGTTTAGATATGTCCTTGAGTCAAGGCCATGGTCATGGTCATGGTCATGTTTAAAATCAATATCAATCAACGCATCCAAACATTCCCATAATTACGCATACGAATGTTAAATACAGAAGTTGTAGTGTTTGGAGGGGCCCAACTGATCGTGACCTTGACCATGAACTTGAGGTTAAGGATGATGTCGTTTGAACGTTAAATCAATTTTGTTTAACGGCAACCCTCACTTTTGACCTCGTAAATAGAAAAACCGGAAAATTCTGATATGACCTTGGGTCAAGGTCATGGTCAAAGTTATGGTCAGTTTCCGTGCAGTTAAGAGCAAAGTCGGAGATGACCCGGTCACCTAAGGCAAGGTCGGAGATTACCCGGCCAGTTAAGGCAAGGTCGGAGATGACCCGGCCAGTTAAGGCAAGGTCGGAGATGACCCGGCCAGTTAAGGCAAGGTCGAAGATGACCCGGTCAGTTAAGGCAAGGTCGGAGATGATCCAGCCAGTTAAGGCAAGGTCGGGGATGATCAGGCCAGCTAAAAATTCATTGGAAAATTCCACGTTCATGTGTATTTAGTCATAGGATCCAAGTGTTTCGGTCACCATTTACTGAAGAAGATGCTCAAAAGTTGCACCATTTACTTGTTGACAACATTCTATTCTCCTTTTAAAGTTTCTAACAGTATTTAATAATACTTGACGTGGAATACTTAAACAGATTTGTGTAATCCTTTGAATCATGTCATCTCTTGTAGTTGGCCTGTTGCGGTAGAATGTATTTTTTTGGGAAGCCCCATAAATAAAAATCTGGAGATGTCAGATCTGGAGATCTTGGTGGCCATGCTACGGAACCTCCTCTACCAATCCATCGACCGTTAAACCTTTCATTAAGAAAATCTCTGACAATTCTGGCATAATGTGGAGGAGCACCATCTTGTTGTAGCCAGATTCTGGCCCTTGTATGGAGATCAACGTTTTCTAGAAAGAGTGGCAGCTCGTCTCTCAGCAACTGTAAATAATTATGTTGAGTTACGTGACCTTCAAAAAAATAAGGTCCAATCAGACATCCGTTAATAATACCACACCATACCGTTACATTCCAGCGATGCTGATGATCAACTTCTCGCATCCAATGAGGATTAACAGGAGACCAGTAGTGGCAATTATGGCGATTCAACATACCAGTACTCTGAAATGTAGCCTCGTCGCTAAAAAGAACATTGTTAAAGAAATTTTCATCATCAGTAATTTGTTGTGTTGCCCATTAGTAAAATGTTATTCTCCGTCGATAATCTTCCACAGTTAAAGCTTGATTTAGAGTAATGTGGTAAGGATGGTAACGCGCATATCGTAAATATCTACTGGCCGTAGATCTTGGAATACCCATTGTTAACTCGATTTCGCGTAAACTGACATGAACATTTAAATGAAAGCGAGGATTATTTTCATAATCGTGATCATTCAGTGTCCTCCTTCTTCGAACGAAGTTTCCTTGTCGACCGCGCAGTTCAATATCACGTATTACCGTATGATCAGGATGTTGTCGTTGAGGGAACCGAGCACGATACAATCTGCTTGCCTCTCGATAGTTTCGTCGACATTCTCCTAAAATAAGAAGAATGTCAACTATTTCATTAGCAGAATAGTCAGGCATTCTTTTTTAGTTGTAAATGCAATTATTTATCAAAACACACCACAAAAGAAATAATATGTTATTATACTATACAATATTTTAAAACGAAAAAGTTTAATTTTCTGTGCCAATATAAGTGTGCTCAATTTGAAAACAATTTGATGTAAACAGTAATAATTATTGACTATTACCGATCAATGCTGAATACTACCGGTCACTATTGGATACAGGTGGTCAACAATTATTAACTTTTGTTATTATTTGATATAAGTGGTTAACCCTGGTAAATATTGATAATAGTAAAAATAGTAAAATTTTCCGCTCTTTCCATTTACGAGGTCAAAAATAGGGGTTCCCATTTGAAAAAATCGATTTGACCTTCAAATGACCTTGATCATTGACCTCAAGGTCATAACCAAGGTCACGATCAGTTGGGCCGCTCCAAACCCTACAACTTCTGTATTTAACACTCGTATGCGTAATTATGGGAATGTTTGGATGCGTTGATTGATTTTGATTTTAAACATGACCATGACCATGACCATGGCCTTGACTCAAGAACATATCTGAACGTAAAATTTTCCGCTCTTTCCATTTACGAGGTCAAAAATGGGGGTTCCCATTTGAAAAAATCGATTTGACCTTCAAATGACCTTGATCATTGACCACAAGGTCATAACCAAGGTTACGATCAGTTGGACCCCTCTGAACCCTACAACTTTTGTATTTAACAATTTGTCTCGTATGCCTAATTATGGGAATGTTTTGATGCGTTGATTGATTTTGATTTTAAACATGACCATGATCATGACCATGACCTTGACTTAAGGACATATCTGAACGTAAAATTTTCCGCTCTTTCCATTTACGAGGTCAAAAGTGGGGGTTCCCATTTGTAAAAATCGATTTGACCTTCAAATGACCTTGATAATTGACCTCAAGGTCATAACCAAGGTCACGATCAATTGGGCCCCTCTGAACCCTACAACTTTTGTATTAAAAGTTTTTTTCCATCTCCCTTAGTTTTCGAGATATTTGCCTGGTGGTTTTAAAATGGGACACCCGGTATACTTGCCTTCGGAGCGCTCCCGCGCTCCTTGATATTATTGCCTATATTTACTCGAACGCGCGTAGCGTTCATATGCCTTTTGCTACAACTTTACTTTCGAGTGGGTTGGAGCCAATACTTTAAGAGTCATTACAATTTATTATTTTCTCTCGGCGATAAACCCTAACAATATAAACTCCGTATACGTTCATTCGTATACATTTTTGGTCCTTCGAGCCGGATAGGGTTGTCAACCGAGAGAAATTCTTACAAAGCAATAGAACTCTCGAGTGTTACATTAATTGTCAGAGATTTACGACCTTTGGCAAGTTAGTTCGTTGGAGATTTACGACCTCCTAACAAAATCTATCGTGTGACTGATATCTTTGCCCCTGCCACTCTGCACAGCGGGCGAAGATACCTCACAAACTGTCATAACACTCAGGGATCTGCTTATTTCTTTCAATCAAAATGCCAACACTTTCCCTTACGCAAACCATCGAGCGTCAGCTCGAATTATTTAATCAAATCTGCAATTCAAGTACCAATATCAAGAAAGTGGGCAAGGACAATATTACTCGTGAGCTTCTCGAAGCTAAGCTACAGATATTAGAGAAAAACTGGAAAGAATTCCAAGAAAATCACACTATTGTCCTATGTCAGAAATTTGAAAGCACTAGCAAGAGTGATTATTTTGTCAATGATTGCTATGGTGTAACAGAAGACGGTTATATCAATTCAACTGTCTATATAGCCCAATCGCTTAAACAATTCCCTCAACCAGATAATGTGCCTATTGTACAACAAGCAGTTCCTACAAGAAAGTTATCCAATATCGAAGTTCCTACTTTTTCCGGGAAATTTACTGACTGGCTAGATTTTAAAGATCTATTCAAAGCTACCATCATCAAAGATGAACGACTATCTAATTCAGAGAAACTACAACATTTGAAACGCATGTTCAAGGAGAAGCAGCCGCATGCTCGAAACAATTCAAATTACTGATCTGAACTTTCCCGTTGCCTGGAAAAAGCTAGAAGACCACTATACAAACAAACGTCGACTTATTGCCATCTATACTAAGACACTACTCGACCTGCCTGCCGTAAGTTCCGATTCTCCATCTCAATTACAATCCCTTCTTAACTCAACGACAAATTCAATCTGAGCTTTAGAGCAGCTTAAAAGGCCAATCAACCAATGGGATGATCTTCTTGTATCTATCATTGCTCGTAAACTTCATTTCAAAACCTTGCGCGAGTGGGAAACACAAGTCAGTAAGAGCGCCGATCCTCCCACTTTTTCCCAGCTTTGTCAGTTTATCACTGAACGTATTGACTTCTTACAAACCAGTTCAGTGCCTAATTTAAGTAAATCTAAAACTCCAGAAAACAGATCAATTAGCTTTCATGCTACGTTTACCGACAAGTATGTCTTTTGTGCAGACGCACATTTCATTACTCGTTGCGACGCCTTCAAAGCCAAAACCGCCAGTGAACGAAAAATCTTCGTGGAAAAAAGGAAGTTATGTTTCAATTGTCTTGGGTTTCACCCGATCAGTAAGTGCCGATCTGACAGAAGATGTAACAAACAGCACCATACGCTTCTTCACGAAGATACAAATACAAGTTCTCATGTGTCAGCCATGGAACCAATTCATAATCACGTCGCTTTCACTGGTCCTTCTTTTACTACCAACACTGAGCTGCAACTAAGTTTAGTAGCTCAAAGCTCCAGTGTAGAACCTGCTCTTCTGGCTACCGCGTTGGTGAAACTACGTGGTGTTGATGGCAGAATTCATACTGCTCGAGCTATGATAGATCCTGGATCCCAAAGTTCTTTTGTATCCGAGGTATTATTAAAGAAGCTTGAACAACCATACTCTGCCACGACAGTGCCGTTGAGTGGTATTGGAGGTTATTCTCACATCTCTGCTAAGGGCCGCACAACTTTGCAACTTACATCCGCTTACAACCCTACAGCACATTTGCAATTAAACGCACTAGTCCTTCCCTTTATTACTAAATACACGCAAAGATGCCATAAACTAAAGAATGCCTGGACCCATTTGAAGGGATTACAATTAGCGGACGATTTCAGGGAAACACCTGCTGAAATTGACATCTTACTTGGTGCCGACATCTTCCCAGAGATCTTGCTCGACGGACTGGTCAAAGGACCTTCCGGAACTCCAATGGCACAACGCACGATCTTCGGATGGATTATAAACGGACCTATTGCCACACTCAATATTTCAAAGGCTCCGATTACAGCAGCTCATACTTAGTTTATACATGTCCATCTTATGCTGCTAAACTGTATTTTTTATTCGTCTACTGTATGGACGAAAGCGGGCGAAATGTTCGGGATTGTATTACCCGAAGTGCCCGCTAGATGGCAAGCACCAAGCGCGCTACCTTCAATGAAAGACATCACCCCGCGTGCTTAAATAGAGACCTATTTGCTAATAAGACACTTTATGCTTTGCCTATTGCGACGTCTTATTTGCGAATAAGACATATTATTGCCTATATTTACTCGAAGGCGCATAGCGTTCATATGCCTTTTGCTACAACTTTACTTTCGAGTGGGTTGGAGCAAATACTTTAAGAGTCATTACAGTTTATTATTTTCTCTCGGCGATAAACCCTAACAATATAAACTCCGTATACGTTCATTCGTATACATTGCCTATCTCAAATGCAAATTCGTCCATAATGTTCAGGATAATCCATCGATCTGTTCTCGAGAAATTATGATTTAAAAACAAGTTTAAAAAATGTTAACCTCAAATATTTATGGAACAATCTTTTTGCCCAAAGAAAAGAGTCAGTTCGTATACCCCTACACGAAATTTCAAAGCGATTAAGTAAATTTAGCTCTAGTTATGCAAGGACAAAAGAAAATATTTTTCTGTTTAAATTATTTTTTTTTCTAAAAAAATAATCCATAAAAAAACATGAAAATTTAGAAAATTATAGTACTCAATATTCTTTTTAACCAAAAAAATACTCATGTCAATATCTTTTTTCAATTTCGAAATATAACCTATTTTCAAACATTGACGATTTTATTAATAACTTATGACAGAATATAGCTATCGACTTTTTGTTTTTAAATGTAGCGAATTTTATCCTACATAAAGTGCATTCATAATATATTAAGAATATTACTTCTAAATACTTAAAAATACGAAAACAATTTTCAAAATTGAAAAATGGCTATAAAAAAAAAGAAAATCGAAATTGACTAAAATAGACTATTGACCCCAACTGTGAAAGCAAAATGCAAAAAAATAATACCTCTCTGATTAAAATCGATCGAGTAGATCATGAGATATCCGCGTATACGGACATACACACACACACACACACACACATACATACATACACACACACCATACACACACACACACATACATACATACACACACACACCCACACACACACACACACACACACACACACACACACACATACATACGGATATTTTCTAAAAATAGTGGATTTCGATTCCAAATGTGCTAACAACATTCCTACTACATTTTCTTCAAAACTTTCTTTTTACTATCATAAAGCTTCCTTAGGAGGAAGCAATATTGTGAAAACATTGCGGTAACGTTCCACGCCATGATATAGTGATTTTTTAACGGTGTTGCTATAACCTGTTGTAAGATATTCTTGCAAAGTTTTCGAAATTTTGTTTTTCACAGTTTCTGTTTCTGAAATGTTCCTTTCGAGGAAGGTTGTAAAAAATATTTCGTATCGATCGCGAAGGTTGTATTTTCGGCCTCGCTAGGCAAAAAAATAGTATACGCTCCACGGGAGTAAAATTGGCCAGCCCCCAGCTCGTGTTTGCCACCCTCACCTTCGGCTCGGGTGGCAATTTACACAAGCTGTGGACTGTCCAAGTTTTTTCCTCTCTTGGTGTGTAATATACTATATTTCATACCCTTATTTGGGTATAAATATCTATGGAATTATAAAAAAGAATATATATATATAATGCCCATACATAACGACCTAACCTTACGCATCTCTCAACATATAACATATATATACATACACACAATATCACGGATGATTGTTTATAGTATAGGTGTGTGTGTGTGTATGTATATATATTTGTTTCAATAATCAAAGATCTGAGGAAGTCGACTGACGAAAAGAATAAAAGATTTATTTACGAGCATCAATGAGGCAACAACATTTTTTAGATAAGTATTAAAATGACTAAATGTTAAATAGTAATTTTTTTAAAGAATTGATACTTTGTGAAAATTTTTATTTACAGATAAGTAGTCAAGAAAATTTTTTCAGTCATTAAAATTTGATGAGGTATAGCTATACTTCTCGACAGTCCACAGCTCTATGAGAGAAAGTATACGCACGCACGCGCGCACGCACGCAGAGAACCATCAAAAGTGAAGGAGTGTGATGATGATAATATATAGTAGAAAAAGACACGAGAGAGAGAGAGAGAGATATGTTACAGTATATGTTTTTATTACAACATAACCTCTACTCTATCTATCTAGTTTTTGTTAAAGTTTTATGCAGATATATAGAGAGAATCATTTTCATTTTGTTTGAGTAGGTTGTAGCTAGAATATATCTCAACAAATTGGAAGGAATTCAGATAAGTATCAAACTTTTATTAGAAATAATCTTATTAATATAAAATCTAAAAGTTCTTGTTACGTTGTGAAATCTTTTTTTATATTACAGAGTATTAGCACTACAATTAGCATTTACAAGTTCTTGGTTTCAAAATGTTTCCAGATGTAAAAATCATCATCTTCTAAAAAAATTGGTGAAGCATTTGTGACAGCTGACGACATTTAAAATAAGGAGGATATTCACTTATTAAAACCCGGAAATAGTGAGTTTGATATTCTACATATATACTAAGAGTATAATAATATGCATACATGTGAATACATGTGTAAATTTTCTTGTTGGAGGGTGTTATCAAATCATTATGCATTACAGCCATCAAAAGATTACGTTCAAGTCTGTCAAAGCACGCAACCTCCTGTAGTAGAGGCAGAAATACTGTGGCAGATATCCCACTAGCAGAGCCTCGTTCTACTTTATAGTGTTTCAATTATCAATGCTTTACTGACCCTGTGACTTCTAAAGGTAAACTAGCAATTCTTCCAAAGGCAACTTGTCCAAAATTGGACCAGCACCTGTGACTTTAGTTATGAAGGCGATTATATCCATCTGTCGGATCTAGAAGTGCAAGAATCTTAGAATATTATAATGTAATACTAAGCCAGAACCTGGTTATAATAATTTATAATTATTGAATGTCAGTGTTATTCTATCTGTGTAGAATGCAGAAGAACGATGTAATAATTAATAACCATATTTTCTCAAGATCCAAAGGAATAGAAGCGATAACTTGCATGAACAAACAGCGGATATGATACAAATAATTAAGATAATATAAAAGAATGTCAAGAAAGCTTTAAATAGCCCAGTTTGAAGGATTACCATTTGTGATATGACTCGTTTTTGACTATGATGCGTCCAAGTGAAATAATATCTGTGGACTTTTCTGTAAGTGGAATATTATCTGTAGATTATCTTATTGGCAAAAAGTGTGATTTTATAATCGTATAAGTATATTCAACCACGAAAAAATCAAGTAACAATGCTTGCTTGTAAATACTTTACAGATGGAACTTAATCCGGCAACATACCTATAAGTATTAAGAACTTTTCAAATTTGACAAGATACAAGAGTAAGTGAGTGGGAATGAGTATTTTGTGAAAAATGTATAAGCTGCTCTTATGGAAATTGTAGTCAACTTTGAGCTTCAAGTTTTGTAAAAAGTAGAGGATCATCAGTTAATACATAGATTTGAATGTAAATTCTGAAGAGTGAACTACTATGTAGTAAAAGCAGCATTGGCAGCTGATCTTATTTACATAGATAACTTTAATTATTGTGGTTAAAAGTTATGTTGTTGTGATACTAAAACCCGGAAATAGTGAGATGTAAGATTTTCCCAGATTATTGGAAGTGCATCAAGCTCAAGTATTTTGTACTTTCAGTCTCAGATTTCACTCCTTGAAGAAGATATTAACATAAATATAAACAAATACTACAAATTGATAAAGTTTATTGCATATCAATGTGTTAAAGAATGGATTACCAAGTATTTTTTAATAGTGTCAGTAATTTGAAAAAACAACGCACAAACATATTAGTAAACTGTTTATTTTCATAGACAACTTTATTTGTTGTGGTTAAAAGTTAGGTTGTTGTAATAAGTGTTCAATATATTATTATTATTATTTTTTATTTTACAATAGAAGTGGATAAATAAGTGAATTTAAAAAGTGCATTTAAAAATATGTTTATTATGTTGGTGATCTATGGATCCAAGGTCTTATGTGAGTGAACCTTGGAACACGAGTTTGTTATATGTAACAATAAAAATTAGTACAGAGAAATAAGCATTTAGCATATGTGAATAACTTTTTTTTTGTAATATAAAAACATGGTGCTTCCCAGTGAAATACATTTATGGGTTCTTATGTCAGTAAAGTATTACGTTATTTTGTGTATTTTGATAAAAGTGTTGTGAAGTGCAAAGCATAAATGATTACAATGAGAGGAGTGAATATTTTATAATATAAAAAATTTGAATATTTTGAATATTGAATATTTTAATATTTAATGGTGCTTCTCAATGAAATACATTTGTGGGTTCTTATGTCAGTGAAATGTACGTTATTTTGATAAAAGTTTTGTAAAGTGAAAAGCATAAATAATAAAAATAGAAGGAGTGAATAAATAAGTCAATTAAAAAAATGCATTTGGAAATATGTTAACTGTGTGATCTATATCGATGTAGGGTCTATATGCAATAAAACCTGGGACACGAGTTTATTATATATTAGCAGACGGTTTAGGCTGTATCTTCTATTCAAACATAACTAACTTATTGTGCTTAAAGTTAGATTGCTATAATAAAATGCTGAACATATAGTACATATGAATTCGTTACAAATTTTTCTTGTTGGATGGTGTGAATCAAATCATTATGCATTAAGGCCACCAAAAGATTATGTTCAAGTCTGTCAAAGTAAATAACCTCCTGTAGTAGAGACAAAGAGAAATACTGTTGTAGATATTCCATTAAAAGTAAGCTAAAGCGACTCTACCAAAGAAAGTTGGCCCCGGACCTGTAAGTTTAGTTACGAAGGATGTTTTATCAATCTATCGAATAATATAGAAGTGCAAGAATCTTAATAAAAATATTACAATGTAATACTAACCCAGACCCACTCAGGTGGAAATAAATTCTGCACACAAATGCTAGTAATTAAATATAATTTTTATTTGCAGTTTATAAATGCATGATTTGGAACGCCAATAACGGTAAATAATAGTTTTTAAGAATTATTTGCTGTTAGTAACGGTTCTTTACAGTTATTTGTAGTTGTTTGCATTTATTTGGCTTCTTTTATTCATCAAATGAAAGTCATGACAAAAAAAGTTAATAAAAGGGATTTGCATTTTTATTGAAAAAAAATAAAAATTATAACAGATATGAATGATTATTATTTATAATTAAATATTAATATTGTTGTATAATTTATCAACATCCGTCAAACTGAGTACCAAAAACTTTAATGAGAGCTTAAATATTTGTTTTGTGTTGTAGTTGAATGGGATCGTGGACTGAGAGGTTCTTTAAATAAATAAATAACTTCCGTGTGGAGATTAAATGTAGCTTTATTGTGGTCGACTCCGTCGTGCCTCTGGGCGTACAGTCGTTGCTGTCTCTCTGCCGTCGCGTGCTGAACTGGCGCCGGCCGGCGCTGCGAAGTGCCGTCGGCGTGCCTTGGTAGTTGAAGGGGGGGCGGTAGAGAGGCGCGTGGCGAGTGCTGGCTGGCTGTGCACCTGCTCGACGCGAACATTGACTTATAAGGCTCGATGACTTCAGCGTCTCGCATTTTCGAGGCGTTGGATCGCCAACATTCTGCCCACCTTCGCCAGACTGGCGAACGGTCTCAGTCTTGGGGCAGGAGGCGAACGACCTTGGCGATGGGACGTCGAAGTGTAGAGGTAGCCGTGCGAAGCTCGACGACACGGGTGAGGCCATCACTCCCTGGGTGGATGGCCGTGATACGTGCGATGGGCCATTTGGATGGTGGCGTGAGCTCGTTGCGAACGAGAACGAGTTCGCCCACGGTGACTGTGGGTTGCGGCTGCCTCCACTTCATACGTGAATGCAGAGCCGTCAAGTACTCTGTGGACCACCTGGCCCAGAAATGTTGCGTCACCTGGCTGATTAAAAGCCAGCGCTTTTCTGGAAGCACATTGGCGTCGGTGAGGTGCTCTTCAGGCACTAAAAATGACGAACGCTGTATAAGAAAATGAGAAGGTGATAAAAATTCAAGGTCCGAAGGGTCGTCGGTGAGAGCAGTTAGTGGTCTGGAATTAAGGCATGCTTCAATTCTGCACATAAGAGTTGCAAGCTCCGAAAAAGTGAGAACTTGATCTCCAATGACGCGACGTAAATGATGCATGGCCGATTTAACGGCGGCTTCCCAAATGCCACCAAAATGAGGTGCACTGGGAGGATTAAAGTGCCAAGACGTTGCTTCTTGAGTGAGAGACTTAATAATTGAAGACAAACATGAAGAAGAAGCGTCAACTATTTCTCTCAGTTGAACGTCAGCACCAACAAAGTTTGTACCTTGGTCAGAGTATAACTCTCTACAATGACCTCTACGAGCGGTGAATCGATTAAACGCTGCAATAAAGGCTTCACTGGAATAATCCTCCACTACTTCTATGTGGACGGCTCTAGTAGCCATGCAGATGAATATAGCAATATACCCCTTCATTGTGCCTTTACCTCTCGTTTTTGTAAGCCGAACGTTGATAGGACCGGCATAATCGACACCAGAACGTTCAAAAGGCGAGAAAGGTCTCACGCGTGTCTTGGATAGCTCGCCCATTAATTGAGTAGGCACCCGAGCAGCCTGGCGTGAGCATGTGAGGTAGGCTCTGATGACTTTCTTAACCGCGGATCGACCTTTCACTACCCAGTACTGACCTCTGAGTGTGGCAAGAGTTAATTGAGTGCCACCATGAAGAGTGCGATGATGAGCATCTCTAATTAACAACGTTGTAAAGTAACAATCAGCAGGTAAAATTAGTGGATGCTTAGCATCTTCCTCGAGAAGAGAGTGAGAGAGTCGACCGCCCACCCTGAGCAAATGATTTTGTATCATGGGATTTAATGGCAAAAGAGTACTCTTCGTTGAAAGTTTACCTTTTCGCTGTAACTGTTGGAGCTCAAATTTAAAATACGTTGTTTGAACTAGATAGATCAGACAAAGTCTGGTGTTCTCAATCTCACTAGCACTTATTTCCTCCGAAGTCGGAGTGTGATGGCATAGTAGGGATTGAAAAACAGTACGAAAACTAACAACGGAACTTGCAGTTGCTTCACGTTCAGCTTTAGTGCAGATTCTGTAGATGAATCTAAAACAGTACGCCGCTAGTCGATATAACTTATTTAACGACGAATATTTGTTAATAAGACCCCAAATTTCTGGTGTATTCTCGACAGAATTTGGCATGTCTTTGCTAGCGGCTAGAGTATGACTAGGTTGAATATTCAAACTATTTACCGAGAAATAGAGTTCATCATGAGACGCGCGACGCCGAAACAAACGAGAGAGAGACAGCAACGTACGCGCGCAGTCGGTATGCGTGAGCATGCGACTATATCGGCACTCATGACCACGAACACTTTGATGCGTACCTGCAAAAGAGAAGACTAGTCCTACGCCACTCGAGAGTAGACGTAGGGCTTAGTAGAAAGAGTTCTCCTCGCTGTGGCCATGGCGATGTTTCTCCCACGATCCGGCTCGGAGGACCAAATGTTTTGTGTTGTAGTTGAATGGGATCGTGGACTGAGAGGTTCTTTAAATAAATAAATAACTTCCGTGTGGAGATTAAATGTAGCTTTATTGTGGTCGACTTCGTCGTGCCTTTGGGCGTACAGTCGTTGCTGTCTCTCTGCCGTCGCGTGCTGAACTAGCGCCGGCCGGCGCTGCGAAGTGCCGTCGGCGTGCCTTGGTAGTTGGAGGGGGGCGGTAGAGAGGCGCGTGGCGAGTGCTGGCTGGCTGCGCACCTGCTCGAAGCAAACATTGCCTTATAAGGCTCGATGACTTCAGCGTCTCGCATTTTCGAGGCGTTGGATCGCCAACAATATTTTCTTAAAACAATCAACACATTTTTTAAAAGCTAATTTTTTAAGTACGTTTTAACAACACAATTTGTCTAGTCCTTTTAATTCTTCTAGTCTCATCTATTCAATAAGCACTCTGCAAATGATAATAATTTTTTTCATGACTGTACCAATAATAATATTGTTAATATAAAACTTTCTACGAAAGTATAAAATAAGACAAGTATAGACGTTTTTTCTGTATAATCTATTATTTTCTCTTAAAAAGTTGTGAAATCTATCTAAAAAAACATTTTAAAAAAGTTTAAACTAAGGCAAGTATTAGTTCCTCTCTCCCTCCCTTTCTCTTCCTCTCCCTCCCTCTCTTTCCCATCCCTCTCTCTCCCTCTCTCTCTCTCTCTCTCAACATCCGTCAAACTGAGTACCAAAAACTTTAATGAGAGCTTAAATATTTTTTTAAAACAATCAACACGTTTTTTAAAAGCTAATTTTTTAAGTACGTTCTAACAACACAATTTGTCTAGTCCTTTTAATTCTTCTAGTCTCATCTATTCAATAAGCTCTCTCTACAAATGGTAATAATTTTTTTCATGACTATACAAATAAATATGAAACTTTCTACGAAAGTATAAAATAAGGCAACTATAGATGTTTTTTCTGCATAATGTATAAAAAAACAGCACAATTTGCCTAGTCGTTTTATTTCTTCGAATCTCGAAATGTATTTAAATTTGTTCATCTTTCTGTACAAATTAAACACAAGAAAGTACTGAAATCAATTTATTGTAGTCAAGTGCCCATAAGTTAACTTGACTGAGATAATACAACTTTTTATACCTACTTATCAAACATATTCATAGCCAGCGGGCATAAAGTACTACTTAACGCCCAAGAGACATAATAGCTCATATACAGCTCTTACAAAACGTTATAAAACCTACGCACTTTACGCCCGTGTGGGCAAAAATTATTTCAATTATATAATATTATATAAGTACATTCAAATTTTTCATTGTAAATCAAACAAACGAAAGTTGTGAAATCAATTACAAATGAATAGTCAAGTAATGCAAACAACTCTCCGAAACAACTGTACGACTGTTCTGAGAACTGTATAGAAATTTGTTCATTCTTCTATACAAATTAAACACAAGAAAGTACTGAAATCAATTTATTGTAGTCAAGTACCCATAAGTTAACTTGACTGACATAATAGAACTTTTAGTACCTTGCGTGTAAAATTAAATTTTATGCCCACATTGAATCTTCAAAAATATTCAGCCAGCGGGCATAAAGTACTACTTAACGCCTAACAGGCGCAATAGCTCTCATACTCCTACAAAACTTTATAGAACCTACGCACTTTACGCCCGTGTGGACGAATATTATTTTAATTATATAACTACTATACCTTCTTTTTATTTCTAAAATTCATAAGAATTTTTTCAGATATTTACGAAAAGTCAAAGCCTATTTAAAAAAATTACATAGTTACCACCACATCACCATTTGTTATTATTCTTTCTCAATTTTGAAATTTCTATAATATTATGCATCTTGGGAGGACAATAGAAGTCTATAGAGCTGCTCTAGCAGGGGTGGTCCTCCAATCTCCCATACATACTTGGCGGGCCCGACGGTTTGCAGTTTAAGGTGTAGACATGGTCATTTTCATATAAATATTTGCATATGTTTACAGATCAGATAAAATGAATAAATAGGTTGGTTCTGCATATTAAATACTAATACGTATTGAATGTATTACTCTGTTGTTAAGTAGAAAGTGCAAACCCGCATGAAAATATCGTATGAGATCTCATATGACATATCATGACATCCCATAATATATAAAATTGCAGATGACATCACATATATCATATCTCATATGAGACCTGATGTCTGAAATACTCATATGAAATCTCATATGATATTTACACGCGGGAAAAGGATAAAAAATCGGTGGCTTATAAAATGGTTAGTAAAAAGCACTTTTGAGTAGACTATAAATTTATATGTATTTTTTATCTCATTCCCGCTTAAAAAAGACGGACACAAGGAAAAGCATTTTGGGTAATGGAAGTAAAACATGAGATTTTGCACATGTAGGGATATTATATTTAAATGGTATAAATTAAAAATTAGTGCCAATGTAATTATTTATAGTAGACTTTATGCAAAAATTTAGTATTGTAAATTTACAAAGCCCACCGGTAAACTGCAAACCGTCGGGCCTGCCAAGTATGTATGGGAGATTGGAGGACCATCCCTGCTAGAGCAGCTCTATAGACTTCTATTGTTCTCCCAAGATGCGTAATACTGTAGAAATTTCAAAATTGAGAAAGAATAATGAAAAATGGTGATGTGGTGGTAACTATGTAATTTTTTTATATAGGCTTTGACTTTTCGTAAATATCTGAAAAAATTCTTATGAATTTTAGAAATAAAAAGAAGGCATAATAGTTATATAATTAAAATAATATTCGCCCACACGGGCGTAAAGTGCGTAGTTTCTATAAAGTTTTGTAGGAGTATGAGAGCTATTGCGCCTATTAGGCGTTAAGTAGTACTTTATGCTCGCTGGCTGAATATTTTTGAAGATACAACGTGGGCGTAAAATGTAATTTTACACGCAAGGTACTAAAAGTTCTATTATGTCAGTCAAGTTAACTTATCGGTAATTGACTACAATAAATTGATTACAGTACTTTCTTTTGTTTAATTTGTATAGAAGAATGAACAAATTTGAATACAGTTCTCAGAACAGTCGTACAGTTGTTTCGGAGAGTTGTTTGCATTACTTGACTATCGATAATTGATTTCACAACTTTCCTTTGTTTGATTTACAATGAAAAATTTGAATGTACTTATATAATATTATATAATTGAAATAATTTTTGCCCACACGGGCGTAAAGTGCGTAGGTTCTATAAAGTTTTGTAAGAGCTGTATATGAGCTATTATGTCTCTTGGACGTTACGTAGTACTTTATGCCCGCTGGCTGAATATGTTCGATAAGTAGGTATAAAAAGTTGTATTATGTCAGTCAAGTTAACTTATGGGTACTTGACTACAATAAATTGATTTCAGTACTTTCTTGTGTACAGAAAGATGAACAAAGGCTATAGCGGGATAAGATGGTCAAAATTGCACTCACCTGGATTTTTTTTGGGATTGACCATTCGAAAGTACATTATTAAAAACCTCTCTAGCCAAATTTTCAGCTCCTGAAATGATAATTTGAGTCTCCTAACCTAAAAAATGTGTTTTTTAGAAATTTTTTTCCGCTCGGCCCTTTCCTTAAAAAAATCTGAAAAAATTCACAGACATGTGTTTTTGAGTAAGAAAACAGCCTGATTTTTTTCAGATTTTTAAAAAAAAAATTGAGCTAAGAAAAAAATTTTTAACTTTTCAATGATTTTTTAGGTTATGTAGGTAATTTTTGGCTAACTTTTAAATAATGATTTTTTGTGTATTTTTTCCCGTTCTTTCAAATGGCTGTGTTGGAATTTGCGTTTTCGAGCGGGAACATATTTAAAATTCGAAAAAACCGATTTTTTAAGCATTTTTCCCAAGTTTTTGGCACATAACCTCAAAACCAATAGCTAAATAAGTGTTTATGAATAATTTTTTTTCAATTTCATTCTATATCTTCAAATTCCACTGTCAGAACTACCATTTTTGCATCAAATAATGCTATAAAATTAAATTATAAACATTTTTTTCGTGTTTTTTACCATGTTTTTGGAACATACCCTCAAAGAAGATCGTTTAATACGTGTTAGGACATACAAAAATATTCTAAAAATTTTTTTAATGAAAAAAATGTTGCCGTCACGGGACGCCTGGCAGATGTGAAACATGGAAATTGATTATTATTGGAAAAGAATTAATTGAGTTTCATAAGAAAAGGATGCAATGGAAGGGAATACACAAATATTGAACAAGTTAAAATGATAAAAGACATTTTTTAGATATATTTTTGCAAGACAATGTTAATTATATATATATATATATATATATATATAAAATACACACACACACACACACACACACACACACACACACACACACACACACACACACACACACACACATATATATATAAATAAATAATTACATAAAAATATACATGAATTATATAAAACAACAATAATTCAAATAAACTATTATAATTCAGTATCATCACTTATTTCTGTAATATTGACACTTGAGGTTTCTGATGGTATGAAAGTTACAATAGGCCGATGATAACTAAAATAAGCAACAAAAGTGTTACTTGTAACGTCGTGAAGATGTCTTGTGAATACCGTATCTATTGTTGTACCATATCTCGTTGTAGATTCATTTGGATTATTATTCATGTACAACTGAAATTCTTCTTAAAGGAACGTAATTAACGATGCTGACTCATCTTTGGCGAAACTAACATTAAAATCCCCTGCTAAAATCATAGGTAATTCATGTAAATTATCATTTAAAATCCTTGAACCTTTTATACTGTATGGAAGTAATCTGCGGTATAAAAATGAGATGATATCTTTGGTTTTTTGATTGGGCGAAATATATACAACAACCACGATTATTTGTCTTCCATTATCTAGTGCCCTTAGAGTAATAAGCCCTTGAGAAACATTAACATCCGTAGCATTATGTATTGTAAGATCTATATTCAATGTAGAAACATGTGACACATTATTGTTTTTATATCTGGCAATTCCAGCTGCTCTAACATTTGCTCGTTTGAATATAAGCAACTGCTGTGAGTTTGGCATCACGCTACACACAGAGAGAGAGAGAGACAGAGAGAGAGAGAGACAGAGAGAGAGAGAGACGCTATACACACGCACACACACACATAAGGAGTAGAGCGGGAGAGAGAGAGACGCTATACACACGTACACACACAGACGGACTAGAGCGGGAAGCGTCGCATCAACGAGAGAGAGAGAGAGAGAGAGAGAGCCGTGTAGGCCGGAGTAGAGGGGGAAGCGTCGCCTCAGCGGGAGAAAGCCGAGTATAGGCCGGAGGCGGAGCCTAAACGACGGAGCGAGCCGAGCAGTTACGCGACTCCCCGAAGTTTTCGCACCATGCATCACGACACCGACCGCCGTCGTTACTCGCCAAGCGCGCCATAAGATGGTTTCACATAAAAAATTTTTTAGAATTGAGTATTACTTCTCCGGTAGCTACAAAGGGCCTGATATAGCCTTTTTCAGGCGCAGGGAAACTGCATATTACAGAATTATTCATGAAACATATGAACATATGTATGTATTTGTAACTATGCATCAATATTAATTATTATGAGTTGATATGCAGATAGTCAAGTGCCGCATGGAGTATATATTCATCTGTACTTCAACTACCGATCTGCATAATTATAATGATAAAAATATGCTTTAAAGTAATAAACGATTGAAATAGTTCAGTAACTGAATATCAACATGTGGGGTTCGTTTTTTTATTGGTCGTTTCACTAGTGAACCGACTATTTCGGTCGATTCTGCTGTCTAGTTATAAAAAAAAAGAGTTGAAATAGACAAATTGTGTTAAAATATAATAAAATAAAATAAAAAAATGTTACTTTTCTTCATTCTATTTAACTCAAATTGTCTATTTTAACTAATTTATTTTGTTAATTAGACAGGAGAAACGACCGGAATGGTCTGTTCACTTGTGAAACGCACAGAAATAGCATGGGTTAGTATATCTATATATATACGAGGAACAGCGGGAATAAGCACTGTTCCTCATATATATATAGATATACTAACCCATGGTATTTCCGTATCCGGTCCTTATATTTTTTTGAGTGTAACGGGCCTATTGAAATTAGTTTGAGTGCGTATATTGTTTATCTAAAATGAAGAACAATACTTTTTTAAATACTTGCTACTAAAAAGTACATCACAATTTCTTGCTAGTTGCAAGTCTATTTAAAAGGATAGTCGAAAAATTATTAATTTTTTCTCAAATATTTAAGTACAACTTTTGTTGCAAAGCCAGCTAGTTTTTGCATCTGTTTTGTATGTTGTAAGTTTTTTTCCGGATATATGTATGAAGAATATTACTATTCTTTTTTTTCTTATTTAATTTTATCAAAGGAAAGTATCGGTTATTTTGCACCATTACACAAACTAAATATTTAATTGTCAGGTTATACATTTTTAAAGTATATTTTGGAAAAACACTCTGTAAACCACTGTTTATTGCAAAATTGAATTTTATAAGTACACGAACATACTATTGATAGAAATTGGTGATTATCAAAATATATGAAATCTACCAGCATCGAGTTTATTAAATATTTCATTTCTGTAAACTTTTAATGCTTCCTAGGTAAAGCGATCAAAATTTTTTTTTTAATTTTATCTCATTTACCATGTTGTATAACCTAAACAAATCTTGAACAGTTTACTAATTTTTTTGAATGCGTTGTGAAATAACATTGTATAATGCAGTCATAAATCGAGCTTTTTTTGTCTGGAAAGTTTTTAAAAATATTAGATGTGGGATTTAAGAATTCGTATCATTATACTTAATATCATCTTCTCATAAATAAAATGGGTTTTTCCAATGAGTAGAGGTTTTTATTAAATTGAGAAATGCACCCATTGTGCAACATATTTGGTAACTTAATTGATGATTAAGTACAATATTGTATAGATTTAATTAACTTTTAGTTTCTTGGAATATGTAGCAAATCCAATGAATTTTTATTAACTAATAAAAAAAGATCAAATCTTTTCATTGAAAACATATATTTTATTTATAAGAACTTGCTATCAAGCATTGTCATGCACAGTTTTAAGCCTAGCCTACATATAATGAAATATTGCACTATATAATTTCACAACATGTTATTAGTATTGTAATAGTATTTTAATAATAGTTAATATTAAAGGAAATTGATAATAATGATGGTCCAGGTTTTAAACAATATTATAAATAATTAAGAACATATCTCTTTCTTTTAGTGATTGTATGGGATTGTAATCACTAGATGTTGCTTAGCTTTCCGAAAAACTTTTTTGGCAAGTTGCCAAAAAAGTATTTATATATAGATAATCTCATTCTTACAAAGGTATGCGTTAAAAGAAGTGTATTTAAAAGCTCTCTCTTAATAGAGAACCCTCTCTTTATAAAGGTTTCGTTTTGCTTAAATTATCTATGTCTATACTTGTACTTTCGAGTCAATTAGAATAGATCGTCATCTCAATTTCCGACAATACCTAACAAAAAAACAGAATACAGTCCACATTTCAAGAAATATTTAATTTTTTACCATTCATTAATTATTATCAAAATAGTTTTAAGTGCATTATATTTCTTGGTGAAAAAAATCATTTTAATATAAAATAATAATCAAATTCATTAATTTTGTGATAATTACATAATGGCTTAGCTTTAAAAAAGATTGATTATTACACAAGTAACTGTTTAAAGATCACCGATATTTTTTGTAATTATATTTATGATCCCATAATATATCTTAAATATTCTCCATTTTAGTTTTTACATCGAACATGGATGAATTTGATGATACTGATCAATGTTGCAACTGCTTCAAGCGAAATCTCAGTAAAATATCAGCTCAGATTAAGATCATTAATTCAGCTAGTGAAGTCGAAGCAGTTTGTGAGCAGTTAAATGTAGATAATGTTGAGACATTGGGTTTAAACTTTGCGATAAATGTAGAAGACTTGTTTTTTTTGGGACACGAAAAGTAGAACCTTCAACCAGTGATCAAAGTCAGCCAATGAGTTCGCAGTCAAGCTCGGAAATACCCAGCTCTCAGAGTTCAGGGAGCGTTGTTGAGGTGTATTAAAAACAAATGTAGAAAAAAACCTTCCATCGAGTTGCCCCTCAAAAGAACTATGATTTCTCATACAGCATGTTGCGTTTGTAGAAACAAAAATAACTTGGCATGTGTACCATTGACTGCAAGACTGCAATGTTTCAAAGAAATGCAAATCTTTATTCCAAATGGCAATCGAGTTTGTACCGAGCATTTAATAAAAAAACGATTTTTTGATGATGACCTGAAACTAATACAGATATACAGTAACACGAATTTTTTAACTGCAGATGAAATATGTTTATTTTTAAAAAAAAATTCAGATTTAGCCTCGGAAACATTTTTAGATAAAATAAAATCATCAGAGCTTAGCGAAAAACAATGATTCTCTTTTACTAGTCTTTCGACTGATCAATTGCAAGAACTGAGAAAAATATTAGTTTCCATGAGATCATCGGATTCTAGAGACGTTACACAAGCCCTGGTTATATGTTTATTTAAATTACGAACTGGATCGTCGAATAATTTTATTTCGTCTATTTTCGCAATAGAAAACGAAATAAAAATTTCAGATTTTTGTGAATCAGTAATTAATTCATTTGAAAAAGATGTCCTACCGAAATATTTTGGAGTAAAAAGTATTAAAAGGGAGAATCTCATATGTGATCACACTTCCATTTATGCAAAAATACTGTTTAAATTAGAGAACGAGCTTTTGGTTTTTGATGGAACTTACTTACGTCACCAAAAAAGTAAAAATAATGAATACCAAAGAAAGTCATATTCAAGTCAGAAGAAATATCCTTTGGCCAAGCCATTCACTATTTGCACCACAGACGGATTCGTTGTTGATGTCCCTGGTCCGTTTTTAGCCACAGAAAATGATGCAAGCATCATGAAGAAAGTAAAGGATGATCCAGATGGTATAAGAACTATCATGAGAGAAGGTGATGTTTGCGTTGTAGATAGAGGTTTTAGGGATGTGATACATTATTTAAAAAGTCTTGGCTTTAAGATTCTCATGCCTGCCTTAAAGGGAAATAGACCCAACTTGAGTATGACTGAATCGAATGAATCTCGTTACGTTACGAAATTGAGATGGGTTGTAGAGGCTGTTCATGGTATTCTTGGTAAAAAGTACAAGCTTCTTCACCAGCTTAGATAATAAACTTTTACTAAAAGCTGGTGCATATTGTAGAATTACATGTTTTCTCAACAACCTTTTTGGTAAGCGTTTGAATAGCGATAAAGATGACGGTGGCTTACAAGGTATAATCATCGAAAGAATGTTAAATTCTAATCAAAGTGAAAATACTTTAGCATTAGAAGCTGAGACAACCAGATGGTCTAGATGGCCCACTACTACGATCAAGCTAACATCCCAAGAAATCATTGACTTTCCAGAGATGACTGAAAGAGATCTCAAAATATTTTTTTCAGCTACCTATCAATTAGGTCAAGCGGTATGTTATTTGGCTGAGTTAATGGATGATAGTAACAATATCAATTTGGAATATATTAAGATCAAACCAAATATCATTAAAGTATTAATAAGGTCCAGGCTTATTAACAGTAAAACTTACAAATGCTACATCGAATTCAAACCTAACTCAATTGGATAAAGCGGTATCCTACGCCATGCGTGTAACTGTGCCAATGGATTACGAACTGTAGGATCCTGTTCTCACATTGCTGCAGTCATATATTATCTCAGTAATGCAAGATATCAGTCAAAAATTATTAGACCAGCGAAAGTTCTTTCCGAATTATTTACTACTTCAGATACTGGTCCTGTAATAGACGAAGATAGTGACGAGGATTAAAAATATTATTATAATTCAATATTAAAAATTATTACTCATGTAATTTTGTCAAATAGAATTTCTAAAAACAATTATCGCAAGAATAAAGGTCATGTATGAAATGGTACATAATTATTTTATTGTTTTAATAAAAGCACAAAAATATTCATAACATATTTTTAATAATTAATTTCTATTAGAAATATTTACTCATTTTTATTTATCTACAAATGAATTTGAATAAAAATAATTAATTAAAAGGCTATATCAGGCCCTTTGTAGCTACCGACGAAATAATACTCGATTCTAAAAATTTTTAGAATATTTTTCATGCCCTAACACGTATTGAACGATCTTCTTTGA
Organism: Torymus aiolomorphi; assembly: GCA_036365515.1. Classification (NCBI taxonomy): domain Eukaryota; kingdom Metazoa; phylum Arthropoda; class Insecta; order Hymenoptera; family Torymidae; genus Torymus; species Torymus aiolomorphi. The sequence continues at coordinate 235,718,427 of CM070874.1, read as the reverse complement.
AGTTATGTTCCAAAAACATGATAAAAACACGAAAAAAATGTTTATAATTTGATTTTATAGCATTATTTGATGCAAAAATGGTAGTTCTGACAGTGGATTTCGAAGATATAGAAAGAAATTGAAAAAAAATTATTCATAAACACTTATTTAGCTATTGGTTTTGAGGTTATGTGCCAAAAACTTGGGAAAAATGCTTAAAAAATCGGTTTTTTCGAATTTTAAATATGTTCCCGCTCGAAAACGCAAATTCCGACACAGCCATTTGAAAGAACGGGAAAAAATACACAAAAAATCATTATTTAAAAGTTAGCCAAAAATTACCTACATAACCTAAAAAATCATTGAAAAGTTAAAAATTTTTTTCTTAGCTCAATTTTTTTTTTAAAATATGAAAAAAATCAGGCTGTTTCCTTGCTCAAAAACACACGTCCCTGAATTTTTTCAGATTTTTTTAAAGAAAGGGTCGAGCGGAAAAAAATTTTTTCGAAAAAATACGTTTTTTAGGTTAGGAGACTCAAATCATCACGTAGAGAGCTGAAAATTTGGCTAGAGAGGTTTTCAATAATGTACTTTCGAATGGTCAATCCCAAAAAAAAATCCAGGTGAGTCCAATTTTGACCATATTATCCCGCTATACCCTTTAAATACATTTCGAGATTCGAAGATATAAAACGACTAGGTAAATTGTGCTGTTTTTTTATAGATTATGCAGAAAAAACGTCTATACTTCGCCTTATTTTATACTTTCGCAGAAAGTTTTACATTTATTTGTATAGTCATGAAAAAAATTATTACCATTTGTAGAGAGAGCTTATTGAATAGATGAGACTAGAAGAATTAAAAGGACTAGACAAATGGTGTTGTTAGAACTTACTTAAAAAATTAGCTTTTAAAATGTCTTATTCGCAAATAAGACGTCGCAAGTAATAGGCAAAGCAGAAAGTGTCTTATTCGCAAATAAGACAACAAAGTATAGGCGATGTAACTGTAGGCAATAAATGTAGGCAAAGTGTCGGCAATAAGGCAAAGTATAGGTAAAATCGATAGGGACAGAGTAATAATGCATGTGCATAAAGCACCTGGCGAGTGGACGCTGCAGGCCTCTATTTAAGCACGCGGGGTTATGTTTTTCATTGAAGGTAGCGCGTTTGGTGCTTGCTATCTAGTGGGCACTTCGGGTACTACAATCCCGAACAGGCAATATCTGTGAAAAATGTTATCATGATTGATTGATTATTTTCAAAGTTATTTAAGATTGAAAATTTTCAAAATTTTAGAACAGTTTTTTGGAATTGCAGTTTATCGAGAACGGTTTGTTTTTATATGGGTTGTTCTGCCATAACTGCCCCAAATGGCGTCCAGAGCTTACATAAAGATGTACGAAAAAAAATAAATGTTTCACAGGCTCTAATGTGTATATAATGACGTTGACTTTCTTGGAAGACCTACAGAAAGCGTTTTTTAACTGTTTGTTAAAAAAAATCAATAAAATAGAGTCAAATTGTCAGTTCCGTCCCTTGTCCTAAACAAGATTTTCAATATAAAACCTTGTGCCACGTGAAAATCAAGCGAAGAAGCCTAATTCCCACATACACATAGTAAATTGCAGGGTTTTTAATATATGTTTCCATTATTTTCAAGGTCAAATTCAACAAACTGCTATTAAATCACGATGGATAGTTTTTGTCCAGCGATTTGCACGAAAATGTTGATAATAGTATTAATTGCTTTGACAACAGCACTACTTGGCTCCACAATGCCATCTAGCGGTCGATTCTTCCAGCGCGTGCACATGGACGAATGATGGAAGCGGTAAAGCCGTTAAAAATTAGAAAATCCGCAAACGCGAACTACTTCTTTTCCTAATTTCACAGCGTACAAATATTTTACCCACACAGCATGAAAGAAAACTGAAATAATTACATGAAATAATTCATGAATTATTAGATTGAAATGATTTAGAAATGATTTTAAGAAGAAAAAAAAATAATTTTAAATTAATTTTTAAAATAATATATGAAATCATTACAAAATACTTTCAAAAATCTTCCAAAAAAAAAACTTTTACAAAAAAATAATTACACATAATTTCTGAAAAGATTCTGAAAAGATGTTTTGAAAGAAAACATAATATAGTTCAGAAATTATTGCAAGTATTCTTTCATGAAATAATTCAGAAATAATTTCAAAAAGATACAAATTATTATTTTACAAAAATAATTCAATATCTATTCAAAAACCTTTCATGAATTATTTCATGAAATCTTCCGGGAAACTCATGTGAATTAATACAAGGAATTATTTAGGATTCTTTTGAAAAAGATTTTTGGAATAAAATTGTTTTTAATAAAATAGCGAAAAAAATATCTAAACGAATTCTTTCTGAAAGAAACTTGAAAAGATTTTTTGAAAGAAAACATAAAACAATTCAGTAATCATTTCAAGAATTATATCATGAAATAATTCAGAAATACTTTCAGAAAGATACAAATTAATTATTCACAAAAATAATTCAATATCTATTCAGAAACCTTTCATGAATTATTCCATGAAATCTTCTGGGAAACTCATGTGAATTAATACAAGAAATAATTTAGAATTCTTTTGAAAAAGATTTTTGGAATAAATTTTTTTAAAACAAAATAGCGAAAAAAATAATTACACGAATTCTTCCTGAAAGAACCTTCAAAAGATTTTCTGAAAGAAAACATAAAATAGTTCAGAAATTATTGCAAGTATCAACACGAAAATAGCAGTGTCCGTATATAAGAGGCATCGTATAAGGCCGAATCCATCTCAAATCAGGTGGTCCGCGTATGCCTATGTCACCGATCATATTGGAATGAAACTATTCATGTTCTTCTCCAAAAATTATTTGACACGTAATTTTTTTATTTGTTTGTTTTATCAAAATTTCATGCGTTCAGCGATACCGAAAAATTCCGATAAAATTCTTACGTAGAAAAAAAATGTTTCAATCTAATTTTCAAGCGGCTACTGTTTCACCAGTTTTTTATGCTTTTAAGCGTATAACAGATAATTTTACTAAGTTTTGAGCCCTCTTTCACGTTCTCTATGTTATTACCAAAAAAAAAAATGCACGAGTTATGCACTTTTTACTGAAAAATGCATTTTTCTCGAAAACCCCATTTTTTTTGCACAATTTTCGTATGTCGTGATAGGGGACCTAAATACCTATCTAGATGTATTTGTGAGATTCAGAACATTGGCACTGGGATAGCGATCACTAATGAAATAACACAGAAACAAATTTTTCACGCTTAACGCTTATATATAGTCAATGATATTAGAGTTAATATAAAGGTATTTATCTTAGTGCGTATGTAATATACAGGTATAAATAAGTATGTATTTATTTTTTATTTGCGTCTTTTAGATTTTTTATTTTTATACCTTTTTTTTATTTTTATACCTATTTTACTACCTTTGTTATTCTACTTCATTGTTCTTAATTCAGTAAGCGGACGATCAGCGGTCTTTGCTGTCAAACAATGTACTTTATCGTCACATGTTTTTTTAACCCATATATGAGTTTTTTGAATTCCAGGATACTTTGGAGTTGTAAGCCAATCAATATTTTTTTCTTTTCTGAATTGTTCTATTTCAACATCTCGTAAATGTATTATTTTAATAGCATCAGTATATTTTTGAACACGTATTGCAAAATCATTTGCGTTTTGAACAGCTTCTTCAAGGGGCTCTCGAAGATTATGCGAAGTAGCACAATACTTCATAAGTCCACCCACACCCTCTACAGCTCCTTTGCCGTACCCAGTAGCCGAGAACAACCATTTTATATCACACGGTGCTCGTTTTAATTCATCTAATTGAAAACGATTTTTAAAGTGACTAGCGGTGCCGTCGGATACGATGGTAATTTTTTTAATTGAATCACAACAATTTTCTTTCAAGAATTTTATAATTTTTTGTACTGCTAGCAAAACATACGCTGAATTATGTTTTCGGTCATCACTTATGACTGCGAAACTTTGTGTCGAATCCCCTTGATAAGACACTGCTGTGAAAATGGAAATTTGTTCATTAACCCAATGATTTCCTTGAACAGCTTTATTATGAATCACAGCCCAGTTTTCAGCGAAGTCTATTTGAAGAACTAAATGATGTCGGGTCTTTTTTAGCATTTTCACTTTCTGCTTTTATAGCTTTGCGTTGTATATTTTTTACATACATGTGAGTACTAACCTTCATGGTCCAAACCGAAAGTTCATCTTTAAAAGTAGAAATTGACAGTGTTTTTTTAATCAAGTTTCCATTATCCCACAAAGCATATGTAATTTCTTCTGTGCCTTCTATATCTTGGAGTTTTTAAACATGAATAGTAATTCCGTTACTGCCTGGAGAAATTTTACATTCTTGTAAATAGCATAAATCAGATGGCTCAGAACACATTTTTGCGTTTATTACTTGTGACCGAATCTCATTCAACTCGGTAACGTTACTCCCTCTGAAATTAATTAAGCTCGTAAGAAATAAATCATAATTTGCGCAATAGATACAGAGACAAACTTCTTTGATAGGGGAAAGTGAGATATATTTTGGTCGCAAACTATAAAACTTCGATTTACCAATTCTCAATTCGGGATAATCATTTTTAAATGCTTTATACGTTGCTTTCAGACTTCGAGTAAGAAAACGTTTAACTTTCTTCTCTTTCTTATCATTTATTTTAACGATAATAACGTCACTGTTATTGGGACTCTGTCTTGAACAATTAAAATCGTCATTTATATAATATTCCATAACAATTTTTTCGGTCCTTTCATCAATTGGATGGCCTGTGTATGCTTTTGGTTCGGAATAAACTCCCTTTTCTTGTGCAAGGTTTTTCGCTCTTTCTATCATGTACATTGTTATGTCTGGAAATAAGGATGAAATTTCATTTTTTGTTAAGAATGAGGGTAGTAAAGTCAGAATTTTTATTTTTTCTGATACCGTAGAACACTTTTGCAAGGCTAAACCAAGATTTTGTATCCATTCTGTACAATGGCATACAGTTGATTCGTTTGCTGTTATAGAAACGTCATAAACATTGTTCAACTTCACATCAAGGGTATTAGACAATGTTGAAAGTATATTTTTTTTCTTCTTTTTTACGTAATTTTCAAGTGATTTTTCACGTATAAGATTTTTTCTCTTAAGAGGCGATACAGAACCTAAGAAAGATGTACTTATTTCATTATTAAATTCTTCGATGCGTTCTGGAGTACTTGGTAAAAAATCTTCATCTCTATCAACTACGTTGTCGGTAACTTCATTATCCGTTATAAATTCATTGTCAGTGCTACTCACCAATTTTAAAGCACGATTGTAACAATGTTGACACAGATATGTAGAGGGTGTCAAAGGTAAATTAGGATAGAGGTGCTTCAATGGATGCGCAAGATCCTCAAGTTGTTTGAAACGTACGGAACTAGATTTGTAACAGATTTTTTTGTGCTTGTGTAAAAAGTCTGCACATTTGATTCTCTCCGTTGAGTAATATTGAGACATCGTAGTTGAGTTAATAAGGTGTAAATATGTAATAATTTTCCAAAAGATGATGGTTTTAAATAAGACGACATGTGTGATATATAGCAGAAACCGAACTTTTCTTTGTAAATGTTAAGTCAAACCATATCCATCTAGCGGACAAATGTACTAGTACATAAACTCATACAAGTAGGCGCACGTACATGTATATGTACGCACAAAGATAAATATCTCTACATTGACTGTAATATCATTGGCTATATATAAGCGTTAAGCGTGAAAAATTTGTTTCTGTGTTATTTCATCAGTGATCGCTATCGCAGTGCAAATGTTCTGAATCTCATAAATACATCTAGATAGGTATTTAGGTCCTCTATCACGACATACGAAAATTGTGCAAAAAAAAATTGGGGTTTTCGAGAAAAATGCATTTTTCTAAAAAGTGCATTTTTCATTAAAAAGTGCATAACTCGTGCATTTTTTATTCTTTTTTGAAAATAACATAGAGAACGTGAAAGAGGGCTCAAAACTGAGTAAAATTATGCGTTACATGCTTAAGAGCATAAAAAACTGGTGAAACAGTAGCCGTTTGAAAATTACATTGAAAAATTTTTTTTCTAAGTAAGAATTTTCTCGGAATTTTTCGGTGCCGCTGAACGCATGAAATTTTGATAAAACAAAAAAATTAAAAAATACGTGTCAAATAATTTTTGGAGAAGAACATGAATAGTTTCATTCCAAAATGATCGGTGACATAGGCATATGCGGACCACCTGATTTGAGATGGGTTCGGCCATAATGTATTTATTTCGTTTTTAGAGAGCGAGAGATAGCCGAGTGTACCGGCTGCTCCTTCATAACGTAAGTTTTCTACTCTCTTCTCGCGTGATTATTGTAAAGGCTTGCACGGAAATCGTCCCGTACAAGTTTTCTGTGCCGTGTACGTGCGGATGTGTGTCAGCCCGCCGTACTTTAACACCGCGCGCGAGAATAGCAGCTTCGCCGCGCGCCGTATCGTTCGCGCGTTTGAATCTTAACCGTCGAGCGCGAACTAACTTATTGTTTTTAACAGGACTTGCGTGGTGCTTGTATTAACCTTCAAATGTTTTTAATATACTGTAATATCTAGTTACTCGTCGCGTTGTTCATTACAACCGGTCCTTCTCCCGGATACCGCCGCCTCCGTGGGAAAACAACTCCGCCGGTCGTTTTCATATCTGAGTGTTACGTCCGGAGACGTATTATAGAAGTTTAGAATTTCATTTTTTAAGTTTATTCATATCAGATATTTCCTGACACATAAAAGCGGGAAAGCAATTTTTTTACAAATATAGCATTTTGCTCATGCGGCGTCGTGACGTAGTAGGTCATCACACTTGCGAAAAGCAACGTACGATGTTCTCTTTACGGTCAGCATTTCTCAATGCTATCGCCGAATTGTATACGACAGACGAAGGTTACATTGCAAAATAAGATGATTTCGATTTACTGTTACGACCATCTTTAACCTAATTATTTTGTATTATAAAATCAGCGATGTATGTCATACGCGTCAGTCACAGTGTACAAGAAACCTGGCGAGCTCCGTATACCTCTACGACATTGAGTAAATTAAAATCGTAAGCCTTACTCATCCAGTAAGCAGAATTTATAAGTTATTGTAATTAATTCACGAAGCAAGTGTCAAATTAAACGGGGGAACAACTGAAGAACAAGAGTCAATAAGTGAAAGCGCAACATCTGTATTTAACTCGAAGCAAGTCGATTGTATTGGTAATTAATTGTATTTTATTTAATAAATTCACATTTAAATCAATTATTATTTGTTTTCCCTTATCTCCGGACTTAACAGTGGTTCCGGTACGAATCGAACGTAAGTTCACTAGATTTATACGAAAAATAAGACTGGAATAAGAGGAAACGAATAGTATTTGAAAATTACTAAAAATATCACTACTAACTGCTTCCGAGCTTCTCGTTTTGCAGTAAGAAGTTGAGAGGATCATTGTAGCATGATCGTTTAAACTTCTGAAGATGAACGTGTACGGCTCGTCCAGATTACTAACATATTAACAAATAAATAAACAAAACAAGGAAAATGTATATGAATTATAAAATTAATTTACTGAAAAACAGAACAGTAAAATTATAAATTATAAAATCAATTTACAAAGCAAATGAATTAAACACACTTCTGAAACAAATACAAACAAATAAATATGAAATAATAACAAAAAAATTATTAATATATAATGTCACATAAGAAGGATATAGAAAATCCAATAATAACAAGAAGTAAAACTACAAAAATCCAATTTTAAAAGATAAAGTAAGTGAAAGAAATCTGGAATCAAGTAAAATATTCCAAAGAAGTTCTAAAATACTACGATCGCCTCCACACGCACGGAATATAAAACCATTAAACGAAGGAACCGGAACATCTGACAAAGAAATCGTGAAAAATTCGCAAAGTTCAAACATTGACCTCATTGATCTTACATCACACACATACGCAAATGTATCACAAGACCAAAAAAATAAAGCATTACTAGAAATACCGAGTATTGACATTCAATCAACCTCAAGAGTAGGAAATAAAAAAAAATCAGACAACAAACAACTGGACAATCAAGACAATTTAACACAAAATCACTCTAAAAATTCTTTACTTTTACCTCAAACAAAATCGGATTTAGAGTCACCTACAGAATATTTTACGCCAAAATTATTAAGTCGTGATTCTGCATTTTTTGATAAATCAGTAGATACATCAGTAGATGAAATAGGCGAGTACATGGACATAGACGGAATACTAAACGAACAAAGTCTTATTTTAGCTAGAACAGGTCTACAGGAAAGAAGAGAAACAGAAACGGAACTATTAAACCAAACAAACAATACTGTTGAATCGAAGATTAATAGAACCATAATAGAACCCGAAATAAATATGGCAAATCAACAACTCTAATTACCACTGAAAGAAATATTGGGATTGATACCGACATTTGACGGAAAAAATATAACAGCAGAAGAATATTCTTGTAGTTGATAACGTTCGTAGTATATGATTTAATGAAATTAACGGATACCAGACGAACTTTTGTAACAGCATTTATTTAAAAACTGCCAACGTTTCGGAAGTTTTATTACTTCCCTCTTCAGGGTTTAATAACGCATAATATTTAAGGACTTAATAACGCATAATATTTAAGTCCTGAAGAGGGAAGTAATAAAACTTCCGAAACGTTGGCAATTTTAAATAAATGCTGTTACAAAAGTTCGTCTGGTGTCCGTTAATTTCATTAAAAGCAGAAGAATATATCGACAAACTTAAAGAAGCAAAAAACATTGTTAACGCGGCTGACGAACGAAATTTAGTACAAATTTTAAAAATGAAGTTACGTGGGGAAATACATAAAGCAATGAAAACAATGACAATCGGGAACATGGAAGAATTAATAACCGCTATAAGAACTATTTACCCTTGTACAGAAGACCTATATACACTATATGGTAAATTACGGAGAATGGTTAAAAAAACCAATGAATCAGTATTGAAATACGGAAATAAAATTCGAGTAATAAGCACAGATATCATAGAACTAAAAAAATAGAGGACGGCGTTGCGGCAGAGCAATTACAAACATTTAAAAGTCAACTAGAAGATGATGTATTAAACAGTTTTAAAAACGGTTTGAAACAAGAAATAAGAGTAGAACTAGGCGACCCAAATAGTACACATGCCGCTATGAAAAAAGCAATAGAGATAGAATTAAGACTCGAAAAACAAAAATTACTACGAGAAGATAAAGCAAATATACTATTCAATACTGAAAAATTAAATATAAAAAAGGAAGCTACAACATTTCATTGTCAAATTTGTAACGATAAATTTCATGAAGCAATGTTTTGCGTAAATGCAGGATGCGTATATTGTAAAAATAAAGACTACTTATCATACTTCTGTAATACAGTAAAAGATAAAATAGAATTAATTTGCAATTATTGTAGCTTAAGTGGGCATTCAATAGATACATGTAGATTAAACGAGATGCAGGGAAACCATTGTCAATACTGCCAAAACATGGGACACACAGTAATACAATGCCCGATTATAAAAAAGTATGAATTATGTTGGAAATGCAAGAAAAAAGGTCATGACCCAAATACGTGCGAAAAAAGTGCTAACGCCGATGAGTGTTGCGAACTCTGTGGTAACGTGAGCCACACAATGAAGAACTGCCCGTTGGCAGTATGTCAAAGGTGCAATAAACCCGGACATTTAATAAAATACTGTCAGGTAACAAGGAAAATGATACGGTGCACAATCTGTGCTATAGAAGGTCACGAAACCTCGGATTGCCAAACAGCGGGAATTATAGCTATGCAAAGTAGACAACAAGCATTCGGAAATAGAATAAATTGTCAAATTTGTGAAGCAACAACACATACAGCAATGCATTGCCCAGATAGAGACACTAATTTACCAATAAATAATAATTATACAATTAACAAATCAAATTATAATAATCCAGAAAACAAAAATAATTATCACACCAATAACAATTCAAATGGATTCACAAATTCACAAATAAAATGCAACAACAATATTTTCATCCAAGAAACACGAATTTTGATCAACAAAGAAACACGCAAAAAGGAAAAGAACTATATTGTGAATTTTGTAGAATCCCAGGACATTCGATAGAAAATTGTAGGAAATTACAAAAGGCAGAAACAGCACCAACTTGTGCCTATTGCAGGAAAAGGGGACATACGATCGAAAATTGTATGTTATTGAAACAAGTAGAAGGTAAATTAGAAAAATTCTGCACTTGAAGAATGCTATAGGAGACAGCAAAATGTCTACGAACAGCGAAATTCGGGAAACGCTTAAATTCTTCTGAGAGCGAGTGGATCAGAAGAAAACAAAACGAAACACTCGACGATAAAACGAACATCAAAACAATCACATTAACAGATAAAACTACAAAAAACTTAGAATTAGAAAATCAAGAAAATAAATTAACTACAAAAGACGTTGAAGTGGACACGTTAATCGAGAAGAACGAAGAAGAAAATCTGTTAGATACTCAAATGATCACAACAAATGCAAATAATAAACTAACTTCATCAAAAATTACAATGTACTTTCTAAAATTAGAAAATGCACTACAGTATATTGAAATAAAAAATCCTTACACCGCAAAATCATGCAAACTACTCGTACATAGCGGAGCCCAATTAAACATTATTAAGAAAAATCAAATACCACCATACATAATATTAGAAAATAAGAAAATTCAGCTATCAGGCATCACAGATAAGGCCATAGAAACATTGGGAGTAGTAAAAATGCTAATTAATGATTTGTTTATTGATTTTCATGTAGCTACTGAAGAATTTTCTCTCGCTTACGATGGAATACTAGGTATTAAAATACTCTCGGAACAGAAGTTAAGACTAGATGAAGGTTATTTACAATTAAATAATAGTAAAATTGCATTAAAACCAAGATAGACGATAAAAACAGGCTCTTTTAATACGATTACAAATAACCATAAATCCCAGGGAAATAAAATAAGACAAACATTTAATGAGGAAATGTAAAAAATACCAATAGAACGGCAAGCGAAATTAGAATTTGAAGAAGAAATAAAGCTCGAGAAACTAACGTTAAACAATAATTCAGGGAAATCTGAAGAAGCGACGTGCCCTGTATCCTATGAACCTGAATCAATTAACAAAAAAGAGATAGAAATAACTTCAGAAATAACATTTTATGAAGATATAACAGAAATCTTAAATCAAATTCCTGAACTCAATAAAGAGGAAATAGAACTACAGAGAAAAATGCTCGACGAAATATTATCCAAGGACAAAGCAGACGTACATTATGAAACAATTTTGCAGAATAACAAAAATAACATCAAATCTTTAATAAATAATATTAATATAGCTCTTGAAAATAAAGATGAAACAATGGATTTTGAGGAAATCAAACCGACAGACTACAAACAATTTTTGACAATAATAAATAAAAATATTGAAGCTGATTTAGAAGAATATAAAAAAATGTATGGAAACGAGAAAGAATATAACTTTATCTCTTATGAAATAGATTATTTGCCTGACGGTTTTCAAATAACGGATGATTTACAGATAAATGAAAATGTAATTTTAAACTTATACTCAATAAATTTTATAGAAAAAAATGATTCAAATAAAAAATCAGACCGCGAGAAAGAGTTACTCAAAAAAATCCGTTACGAAAACTTACCTGAAAATAATAAAATAATTATTAAAGATTTAGTAATGAAAAATAAAGACATATTCTGGTTAGAGGGCGACAGCTTAGGATCATGTAACGTAGAACAACATGAAATAAATTTAATCGATGATAAACCTGTATACATAAAACAATTTCCTTTACCACATAAGCTAAAGGAAGTGGCTGTAGAAGAAACTAAAAAATTAATAAAAAATTATCTGGTAAGGAATTCAAAAAGTGCTTTCAACGCTCCAGCATGGATTGTAGAAAAAAAAAACAGCTAGTAAACGGACAAAAACGATGGCGCTTAGTTATAGATTATCAGAAATTAAATGAAAAAACAATCTCGGATCCTTACTTACTTCCAAATATTAGAGAAATTTTCGATCAATTGGGGAAAACAAAGTTTTATCATGTCATAGATTTAAAATCAGGATTTCATCAAATTCCCATGAAATCAAAAGACATACACAAAATAGCCTTTCGTATACATCCATTAGGACGTGTTGAATTTCACGTATTGCCTTTCGGATTAAAAAATTCGCCGCGTACATTTCAAAGAGTTCTGAATACAGTCTTTAATCGGTAGAATGGACTTTGTTTTTATCGATGATATAATAATTTTTAGGGAGACTATAGACGAAACAAACGAAAGATTCAATATAGTTGCACAACAATTAAGGGAAGCTAATTTAAAATTAGAACCGCAAAAATGCGAATTTCTAAAAAGAGAAGTATGTTATTTAGGACATATTCTAAGCGAACAAGGTATAAAACCGGATCCGAAAAAGGTAGAAGCAGTAAATAAATTTCCAATACCTAAAAACGTTAGAAATATTAGAGAATTTTTAGGACTTTCGAATTACTACAGAAGACATATAAAAAACTATGCAAAAATAACAAAACCTCTAAATATATTACTAGAAAAAGACGTAAAATTTCATTGGGAAAAAGACCAACAAATAGCCTTTGATGAAATTAAATATTTACTATGTACAGCACCAGTTCTAGCATACCCACGTTTCGACGAACCATTTATTATCACATCAGATGCTTCAAATTTTGCTTTAGGTGCAATCTTATCACAAGGAATAATAAGTAAAGACCCAGCAATTGCCTATACATTACGAAGCTTACATAAAGCTGAAATTAAATATCACACATATGAAAAAAAGGCATTAGCTATAATGTTTGCAGTAAAAACATTTAAAAATTACATATATGGAACCAAATTTACAATCGTCACGGATCACAAACCTTTATTGTGGTTAAAAACAGCTGACAACAACGCTAGAGTACAAAAATGGAGATTAAAACTATCTGATTATGATTTCGATATCCTGTATAAACTAGGGAAACAAAATGCTAACGCAGACGCACTGTCCCGAAATCCCATAGAAGTTTGCGTAATTACAAGAGCACAAAAGAGAAACGAATTAAATACCAATATAGGATCACCAAACGAAACTGATAAAATAAGCGAAACGAATAAGGTTCAGTCAAAAACTCAACAAAAATGGGGAAGATCAAGAAAAACTACAGCTGGTACGCAAAAACAGGAAAAAAGATAAAACTAGTAAAAACAACAAAGGTACAACGATGCAAACGCAACAAAACATAATATATTCAAAAAATGCAATACAATTTAGAAACGACAACATTGTGCATCTTATATCACATGAACACCAAACATTAGACGAGAATACTAACTTATTAATCAAAAATAAAAACTTAAAAATAAATACAAACTTAAAAAAGGGCGACATAGATATAATTAATATTGAAAATAAGAAAATATTTATTTTATGTCTTGATGCATCAGCAACATCGAAAATAGTTAAAGAAAACTTAATAAAATTAATACAAAAATTAAAAGGAATTTTGAACACACAGAAGATATTCATTTTTAGCATATCGAGGAATATTGAAATTTTAAACATAAGTTCGGAAGAAATAGAAGAAGTATTGAAAGACAATTTTCAAAACACAAAAATTAAAGTAATAATATGTCTGAATAATATAGATTATCTAAATATAAACTATAGAAATAGAATTTTTGATACTTATCACTCCTCTACAATAGGGGGACATTCAGGCATAAACAGAACTTACAATCGTATCAAAGAGAAATATTTATGGGAAAATTTGAAATCAGATCAGGAAAAAACTAAGCAACTAATGATTATCATGGACACACCATCAAAAACTTTTGATAAAATTGCTATGGATATTGTAGGTCCATTTAACACTACTAAAAATAGTAATAAATATATCTTATCTATACAAGATCAATTATCTAAATTTATAATTTAAAAGATCAAACGGCGGAATCAGTATCAACCGCTTTTATAAAAAATTTTATATGTATATTTGGCTCACCAAAAATAGTACTAACCGATAGAGGAGCAAATTTTACAAGTAATCTTATGAAACAAATAGCTAAAAGATTCAAATTCAAAAAAATTTGAACAATAGCATTTTCACCACAATCAAATGGATCCTTAGAAAGGACACACCACTCACTATGCGAATATCTAAAAAATTTTTCAACAAAAAAATACGAATGGGACGAATTAATAGAATTTGCACAACTTCATTATAATACAAGCATACATAGTAGTCATAAGTTTACACCATATGAACTTGTTTTTGCTTATCCTGCAAGAGTTCCATCTAGTGAACCAATAAAATCGGAATTATTACCGACATATAACGGGTATTTAGAGAAATTAATAGGAAACATGACCGGAACTACCGAGGTAGCTAGAAATAACTTAATACTTTCGAAACAAAAATCAAAAATTTATTATGATAAACTTATAAACCCGATACAATTTAAAAAAGGCGGCAATGTATGGCTCTTAAAAGAACCAAAACCGGAAAAACTTGAACAAAATCATTATCAAGATCCGTTTGACATAATAAAAATAAATGCAAATAACAATATTACTATAAACTACAACGGAAAAGCAAAAACAGTTCACTCGAATAAATTAAGCCTTGTAAAATAATAAAAATAATAACATAATTTTCTGTTATAGGACATGATGGCGTTACTAAAAATTTATTTAATATATAATTTACTACAACCAAATCAAGCAATAATTGGATTCGATTGCGGTTCTACTAAGCCAACAGTAACAACGTACTCTCTTGTAGACAACGGAGACTGTAATTTTCACGAGGAGGATTTAGTAATCACAAATACGACCATACAATTACTACAATTAGCGGAATTCAAAACAAATCACGTAATGCAATGCAAAATAGAAATAAGACGAACAATATATCACTGCGGAATGTTCAGCCACTCAGGTTCAGTTGAAAACGGCCTATAGGAATATTTATACGACATTAGTGCTGAACAATGTAAATTTCTACACAATACAGGAATATTTAAGTATGACAACTTTCACACAATAGCAAATATTAAAATTAACGAAACTAAAACAGTAGGAATAGACCTCGCAGAAAAAAATCGAAGGGAAATCTTATTCAGGAGGCACCTACGCGGATGATTACGGAAGTTGGGATAATGTTCTTGTTCAAGGGCTCATAAAAATTACACTTACGGAAGAATACGCAAAGGTAAATTTAAATAATAATAAATTACATTTAAATTCAAGAACGACATACAAATTCTCAGACGAGCATTGCATAGACGTTCAAGCCGGTCACACATGTTGGTCGCATTTTCCAAACGAAAATTGTTTTGATAACAAATACGATGTTCTATTTAAGGGCACTGTAACAAAAACATTATCACCAAACCAGGAAGTAATGTATACAATAAATACTTACGATATATCTTTTTCTTTAAATGCTGTAGAAAGTATTAAGTTTTGCGACAGAATTATAACAAAAACGGAACACCCTAAATTATTTATTTACGAAAAAACCAATGTAAATGTTCTATTCGATAACGATGTGAGTCATCAGCGAGATTTAATTAATATAGATATTTTTGCGTATACAAATGCGAAATTTGTTCACGTAGAAAAACATTTTCGGGCGCAATTTAAAAGCTTATATTTTAATATTTTAACAAAAATATGTGAATTAAAAAGAAAGGAAATTCTAAATTCCTTATCCTTAGCCTCCCATTCCCCAGATGAATTTGCATACAATGTAATACAAAAACCAGGATACCTTGCACGACTCGCAGGGGAAGCAATACATATAATAAAATGCACCCCTATCAATGTAAAAATCAAACATACAAAAGAATGTTACGAAGAACTTCCTGTTACAGCTAGAAGGACTACTTGGTTTCTGACATCAAAAACTCATATTTTAATAAGAAGGGGAACTCAAATCGACTGTGATACGATAATTCCACCGTACTACAAAATAGATAATAACTGGATAAGTCTAACACCCACACCTAGAAAGATTGAAAAAAACATAACCATCTTTAAACCAAAAATAATCAGAAATTGGACTCCAGAAACATTAACCTCACTAGCAACTAGTGGGATATATACACAACAAGACTTTAAACATTTCCTGGAAAGACTACTTTACTCAATGGAAAAAAAATCTATAATAAACACAATAACAAAATTTAATCAAAGCGAAAATTCTGCAAAAGATGACATCATGAGTAATCTTCTCACAGAAAGAACATTAACTAATATTGCTGAAAATACTTGGAAAAAATTACTAGAGAAATACAAAGAATATGAAACATACAGTTCTGCAATTATAATGACTAATTCTACTACATTTAATAAAAATGTTAGTAGATACAGTAATACGAGGTTACACATTACAAAAACTATATGGATGCTCTGCACATCTTCTTGGAGCAATGTTCACCTCAATAACACATCTACTAGTAGTATTAAACAAGCTCGACGAGACAACAGAAAGAAATAAAAACAATAATGAATTAATCTTATAAATGATGCAAATGGCAGCGATGAATAATTATAGTTTCCCGAGTGGAAGCGAATGGTTCTACTGCCCAACAAGGTAGTGGAAATAATAAAACAAAATTATCAATTCCAACGTTTCGGGTGATTTATTGTCACCCCTTCTCAAGGTTCAATAAAACTTAAGCTTATACTAATATAAGTGGACGCAAGAAGCTGCCACGCGTCAATACTTATTGAAAAGATTTTTACCTCATTTCCTTGTATGGGTGTTGGTTGTATATTGTGGTTTGCATTAGGAGGTAATTTGGGAATAGGTGGTACGTTTCGGCTGATTTATTGTCACCCCTTCTCAAGGTTCAATAAAACTTAAGCTTATACTAATATAAGTGGACGCAAGAAGCTGCCACTCGTCAATAAGTATTGACAATAAATCATCCGAAACGTACCACCTATTCCCAAATTACCTCCTAATGCAAACCACAATATACAACCAACACCCATACAACGAAATGAGGTAAAAATCTTTTCATTCTAATTCATAGCAAATCAATTTAATTAAAAATATAAAAGAAAAAACAAAAGTTTATTAAACGCCCGCAAATGTTACATACGAATTCGATCAGATCAGGAATGATTCTAAGGGGGGAGGGAAGTGAATGATATTAAATCATTCTCTGAAAAGCATAAATTGGTAACCGTCAGACCAAAACATAAAGAGAACTATGGAATCATACTACAAAACTTTCATATATAAAATCAAGCAAAGAAATTAAACAAAACCACAAACAATTCTACTACCATTATAAAATAATAAAATTAGAAGAAAATTAATTATCAATATGCAAAAATAAGAATTAAATTTTAGTATTACTATTATTATTATTACCACTACTATTCATATAAATATTATTATTATTTATTTTATTAATGGGAAGACAAGGGATAAGAGGGGAAAATAGGAATAATATATAAAACGAGAATAATCTTTTTTTTTCTTCATATATTAATTATATAAAATATTATAGGATACATACTTCCGTAGAAATAAATAGATATTAAATTTTATAAATTATATCATTTCCTAAATAAAATACAGTTCCAAAAGTCGATTGAATAAAACGCAGCCTCACACTCCAATCTACATGCACATCGGTGAAATAAAATAATCTACGTAGTCCATAAAAATCATCCTCATCACTGTCCACAATGGTTAACTGCACTCGTCCCATCATCAAGGAGATGGACCCTTCTCGCTCCAGTAAAGTCGGCAACTCCAGAATATTAAAATCCGGCCAAGCCAGGTCTTCTTTTTCTCGGGGATCAAGGTGGAACCATTAATTTATCTGAAACCAAAGAAGGAAAAAAATGTTAATGGTATAACATTAAATTCAATATATGAGATAAGCAAATTTTCGAGTGTATATAACCAAAACAATAAACTCTCACCCTATAAAATCGAGATACATTAGGCCTCTCCAGAGTACCGATGATCTCTACACCCCACTGAAGTAAATCATGGAACGGAAAAAATATTACGGGTTCTCTTATGAATAAGCTGATGAATCTATAATCTACACAGATAAAATACAGATAAAATTAATATCAAAAATTTTGCAAAAGCCTGAAATAAAAAAAAAAAAGAAAACAGTAATAATACTTACGCTGATGATAGGAGCCATTTCTTTCCAATGTAGAAGTTAGAGAATAATTTGGAACTGACGATATTCAATGCACACCTACCTTGCTTATATACACCATTTCTGCATAACCCTGCAGAATTTCGATGGACAACAGTCAATAAACTCTTGTGCGTCAAAACTTGCGATTCAGAAAAATTGCACTAATACATCCACTTATTTCAATGTTAACACTATTGTAAGGAAAAATCACTGATTTCCCACTTTTGAATATTTATTATATCCAACAGTCTAAGGGGGGAGGTAATACGTCCGGAGACATCTCATCTAAACACTTATCAAATAAAAGAAACGTAAATCAGTGATTTTTCGACACACAGAATAATGTATATGCGAATTTCGACAACTATGCACTTTTAACTGTACGACCTCGCGACACTCCAAGTCCATGTTCCAGCAAGAATAATATACGCTAAATACAACTGTCAATTTAAACAATGCGCACCAAAGTAATTAACAATTTAGATACTTAAAATTCTAATAGGTGTAAACCATTAGTGGAAACCATTAGTGAAGACCATCAAAATACCTTGATTCTATTTTAAAAATTAACTTCGATACAAATTTATGCGACGCAGCATTTCGTTCGTGCGAAATCATGACGGAGTGAGTCACCGACCTCAAACAATCAAGTTAAATGACGACTAAACCTGAAAACACCAGTGCCAGTGCCAGCAGATGGGGGAAGGCTACAATCAAGTACTTACATTCTACCATCAAATTCCCCATAAGAATCGAGATAGGGGGGTCAGAAAGAAAAATTAGTATATCAAATCAACGTTCGAGCAGCCAAAATCAAAGGTGCTAAGAAGAGCAGTTGAAAATTTAAACTTGATAACCATGAAATTAAAATAATTATTTTAGACATCAAGAGTAAACAATAATTATAAAATAATAATTGTCAACTAATTCATTAATTCTTTAAAACATAATTTCTGAAAGATTCATGTGATTTGAAACAGATGTTGATTCAAAACTGACGAGTATTATTATTATTATTATTATTATTATTATTATTATTTTTTATTTTTTTATTTTTCCGAGGTACTAGGTGAATCTTCCGAGGCCCCCGTCCTTGCTTACCGCATGGAGGGGCGCCCACTAAGACCATCACGAAGCGTCGGGCTCCGCGGTGTGAGGGATTTCTACCCCCTAAATACCCAAAACCTTTCCCGCGGTGTTCACTGGAATCCGTCCTGGAACTGTTATACACATTACTTCGGACTGGTCGGCGTTTCTATGCCCTACGGCAATCTTATATATCTTGTCTGGTCTGTCTATTTTTCGTCTTCTGTATCAGTTTTCAAGGCAACCGTCAGTCTTTTTGCCTTGTAGTACGTGAGTCACGTAGCGTGCTATGTCGTCCCAGTTTTGTTTGCTTGACAGCATCAGTGTCACGACGTTATCCGGTGTGATGTCACCTGTCTTCGTCTGTAGTCTGTGTTTCGCGACTATCCAGCGGGGGCACACGAAAAATGTGTGCTCCGCGTCGTCTCTATTATGTCCGCAGTACCTGCAGGACGGGGTCGTTACCTTCCCCATCCGATGCAGATACTGGCGGAAGTATCCGTGTGCGGATAGAAACTGGGTCAGGTAAAAATTCACCTCCCCAACTCCTCTCTTATGCCAGAGTCGCACGTTCGTTATGAGGCGTCTCGTCCACTTGGCTTTGTCGCTGTCTGTTCATCGCGTTTGCCAGGATGTCAGCGTCGTCGTCCGTGCGTCTACGGAGGCTCTCGCTCTTCCCCTTTCTTTGCTGTACTCGTAGGTCCTCTTCCGCTCGAGAGGGAGAAGGTCTACTTGGACAACCCCTGCGATCACTAGTACCGCCACCTCTGAGACAGTGCGGTACGCGCACGCGATTCGCAGCGCTCCCAGTCTTTGTACCGCCGCGATCTTTTTGCGGTACTTCTCTATTCGCGTCGCGTCCGCCCATATCTCGGCCCCATAAAGGAGCATCGAGTTGGTCACTGTCATAGGCAGTCGTCGTACGCTCGGTCTCGGTCCCTTCGTATTTGCCATGAGGCGGGCGAGGGCGACGGTCTTTAACGCCGCTCTCTCAGCGACGCCACGTATGTGCGGCCAGAAGGTCATCCTCGTATCCAGGGTCACCCCCAGATATTTGGCGGACCGTCCAGGATGCACAACGGACGTCCCCACCGTCATGGGTATCGTCGTGTCTATCCGTTTCCTAGTTAGGTATAGCAACTCCGTCTTTTGCATGGCCAGCTGTAGTCCCCGACTTTGCATCCATTCTTCCACCCGTCTCGTGGCTTGGGTCAACCTCATCTGAGCCAGTCGTGTATCCTTGGTCGTGATGACGGCGGCATCGGAAGATCCAACACCTCATCGTAACCTACGTTCCAAATATCGGGGCCAAGGATCGAGCCCTGCGCTACTCCCGCCGTCATTTTTCTTTTCTTAACCCCAGTCTGCGTCCCGTACGTAATGTAACGGTCTCGTAGATAGTCCTTGAGGATTCGGAGAAGGTATGGGGACAGCGGGAAAGCGTCGGAGAATGCCCGCACGATGTCCGTCCACCTCACCGAGTTGAAAGCGTTTCGTACGTCGAGTGTTGCCATGAGCACTATTGGCCTGTTCTTGTGGGATCTAGTCTGTGCTCTGTCAAAGGAATCGATCACTTATTGGATCGCCCCTATCATCGACCGTTCTTTTCTGAACCCGTACTGTCTGTCGTTCATGCCGCCAGCGTCCCGAACCGCCTGTTGGATTCGCGGTCTCAGGAGCATTTCAAAGAGCTTGCCAAGTGTATTCAGCAAGCTCAGCGGTCTGTAGGATGACGGCGAGTCCGGGTCCCCACCCTTTCCTTTATCAATGAGGATCAACCGCGCCGTCTTCCAATATTTGCTGAACACGCCCTCCGCCAGGCATGTATTATATAGGTTCAGGAGTATCTCCGGGCGTCGTTTTGCAACAATCCCGAGGATTTCCGCTGGGATACCGTCCGGACATGGTGCCTTCCCCGCCGAGAGCTGCGCAACAGCCAAGCTGAGCTCACCCCGGATGAACTCCTGCACCTCGTCGTCGCCAGTATCGTCGCCCCCCCCCACCCTTGTTCCAAGTGTGTAGGGAAGAGTTCGTCAATGATTCTGTCCATCGTTTCTTCGTCCCTGACTATCAGTGGATTGTTGCTTCCCAGGTTGCGGGTGACGATCTTGTAACCCGCTCCCCAAGGGTCTGAGTCCACTTCGTTAATCAGTTTGGTCCAACTTTTCTTTCTACTGTCATTGATAGCGCGCCTCAGTTCTTTGCGCGCTACCCGGTACTCCTCCGAGCGCCCCGACGTTTCCTCTGTTAGCTTTTCAGCCTTTTCCCTACCACCGATCCCGCGAGGAATCGCCGTTGTCGGGTCCGGTTCCCTGTCCAGCTGTGCCGTCAGTTTGTCAACGTCTAGTTTTTTCATGTTCCATCCCGCGGGAGTTGGGGCGATCCCTGTTCTGCTCTGTGCTTTGTCGGTCACTCCGAAGATGATTTACTGGTGGTCGCTGGCCATGTAGCCCTCCAACACCCGCCACCCCTCGACACTTCGGAGAAGTCCAGTCGTCACAAAGGTCACGTCTGGGATGGATGCGCCATAGCCGGGTCTCCTGCACGTCGTCGCCTGTCCCACGTTTGCTACTGTTAGGTCTAGCCTCGCGGCCGTTTCCAACAGCAGCCGTCCACGTTTGTTCGTCGTCGTCATGCCCCACTCAATGGCCCTGGCGTTAACGTCCCCCGCGAAGATAACGGGGTCGGGGATGCCCCTAAGCACGTCCTCGAGGGCCACCACCTTTCGTTCGAACTCCGCGGCGCTACAGTTCGGAGTGAGATACACGTTGACATACGTCACATCAGACACCCGAGCCCAGACGTAGTCCTCGCCCCTCCCTTGGCTTGTGATACGTGACCTGGCCCGCCCCCGGAACCACAGCGCCGCAGAATGGGAGGTATTAAAGAACCAAGTCGGGCTGTCTCTGTCTCTGTATGGCTCGGTAATCATTATAACATCCGCCTTCATCTCCTCGGCAAGCTGGGACAGTGAGGCATGAGCCAGGTTACTGCCATTTAAGTTGCCTTGGAGCACTGTTGTCGTCTTGTTAAGTGCGAACGGTCCTCTGTCTCGCTCTTGCCTCCGTCAGCGCTGTTTTGAATGCGGTGCAGAGCGTCGTGCCCGGAACGTTTGCTGCCCCTCCGCCTTCCTGTGATGGGCACAGGAAACAGAGGGGAGCAGCCGTGCAGGCCCCACCCCTGTGTCCATTTTTTCCACACTTCCAACAACAGTCGCGTCTGTCCGGTCCTTTACAGTTTGTACGGTAATGGCCGTAGCCGAGACACTTGTAGCATCTCGGCACCATCAGTCGGGTCCTCACTCGGCAGCTGACAAACCCTATCTTTATACGTCCCGTCTCGAGTAGCCGTGTCGCGTCTCGGTCTCCGAGCTCGCAGATAGCCATCTTCTGTCCTCGGCTGTTTGGCCCGAGGACCGAGACCCGTCTATCCACGCCCGGGTTTAGTACTCCGTCTAGTGCGATTCGTACTTCGTCAGTATATGTAAGGCAGTCCAGGTCCAGTATCTCCAGGGTCACTTTTCGGGTCATGCCCTTGATTGTCCCCTGTTCGCCTAGCATCTCTAGGAGACGTCCACTCAGGTTTACGTGAGTGCTTTCATCTCCTTTGGTGCGTACTAGTGCGGCGCCGCCCTTCGTCTTTGTGACTCCTCTGATTTGGAGATTGTTATCAGAGGTGTCAACCGTACGTAGCGTCTGCACCACGTCCGCGAAGGTCTTGCCGTCTTTGGGCACGATTAGCACTACGCCGCCCCGTTGTTTAGAGGCCTTGCCGTTTGGACGTAGTGGCGGTCTGCGGCCCACCATTGCTTTTTTCTTCTTTTTCTTCTTTTTGTTTTCCATAGTTTTCCAGCCTTCTTGGGGATTTTCATCTTTGCCTACTTGGGTTTCAACCAGGTCCCCTCTGTCGTCTGATACCTGGATTTGGGGGCGTTGGATGTTGCTGGCAGTCTTCTTCTTCTTGGTTTTTTGGGTCTCAGGCTGTGATTCTGGACTGTCCTCTGCACCTCTACGCCGTTTGGGAAGCCTGATTGTACGGGCCGTCCTCTTGGCTTCTTCGCGTGCGGTTTGGAGTACCACCAGCAGAGCCCTGAGCGTCTTCAGCCCCTCTTTAACATCTTTGGAGATGTTCTTCTGCTTCTCCGTTGCTCTCTCCATTATTTTGATCTCCGCCAGCATGCTGCTTACGGTTTTGTCTACCTCGTTCTCCAAGTTGGAGGGCCCTGTGACGTCGTCAGACGACGTGCCAGAGGTGCTAGCGTCGCTGATGACGCTGTAAAAGCTCGACGTGCTGGCTGTTCTATGTCTGATCTCCTGAGTGTTGCCTGGTGTCAGGTACTCGGTGTTGGGCGGGACACCCGATGCAGTTTGCGCTCTAACTGCGTTTTCTGTACTTTTTTCTTGCGTTTTGTTTGTTATACTCTCGTGAAAACTAACTTCGTGTGGGTTGTGTTGTGTTGATCAGAGTACGTTTGGCCTAGGATCAGGGGCATCCGCCGGCGTACTTCCGGGAAGTTCCGCCACCCCGGTAGGCCGCAGTGGCCTCGTCGGAGCCCCCCACACCCCGCAGCAGCGTCCCGCCCGGGGACCACCCGGCACTGATACGGGAGAAGGATTATACACCGTTATGCAGGGCAGCCTCCCTGCTGGTTAATGCAGGGTTCGGGCCCCTCACTACCGGCAGCCCAGGAGCGCTCCGGCCACTATTCGATGGCGGCCGGACTGGTTTTATCCGGTGTACCCTCTGCGGGCCGGGGTTGCGGGACCGCAAGCCAGCACAACGAAGCCCGTGTCCCGTCGTCCAAAGGTTCTGCTGTGCAAGTGTCGTGCGTGTTCGTGCATCAGTGTACTGCATGTTAGAGGTGTTGTGTGTTTATTTCTTTGTGATGAGTGGCTGTAGCAGAGTCAGGTACCACTATTCTTGACTCTTTTTCCCTTCTCGCTTAATGAAGCTCGGAGGTTCCCTTTTTAGGCTCCACGCCCTGCACGGGAAGGGTGTAACCCGTGACCCAGAGCCTCCGTCAGCCGTTTCTGTTGTAGCGTTGCTGTTGGAAGCATTGACGCGACAGAAGACGTTTCCAGCTGTCACGTAGGTGGACGTGAAGGTTGAGGATTTACCTGTATCGGGTTACCCCTTTACAGACTATGACAGCCTATTATTATTATTATTATTATTATTATTATTATTATTATTATTATTATTATTATTATTATTATTATTATTATTATTACTACTACTATTATTATTATTATTATTATTCCCGGGTTCTATCCAACGATAGATGAGCATTTTTCTATGCTACCGGGCGCGTCCCCAGGTTGTGGATCGGGGAACGGCCAGCATAGTCTGGTCAGCCGTGAATATAATGAATAAGCGGTCGCGAACAAAGAAATCGTGAGAATGGCAGAATGAATGAGCATTGTGCGAATGGGCTGCGGCCGACGGATTGTGGATATTCCTGCTAGACTAGCCAAAGGGAGAGTAGTAAACTCCCTAACCGGGGTGGCACGAGATGTCAGTACCTAACCTCTGCGTTTATTATTATTATTATTGATAAACGCATGTTCAATGTGGAAGGACCGCTCTAGTGCTCACTGACTGGAGCCAATGGTGGGGTTGAAGCAATCATTGTTGGGCGCAGGTCTGAAGGATTACCTGGTCAGTATTTCCTTATACCCGAAGTTGCGTAGGGCAAATCGCACACCGTCTAGCCCG
The DNA here is from genome assembly GCA_036365515.1 of Torymus aiolomorphi. NCBI lineage: Eukaryota > Metazoa > Arthropoda > Insecta > Hymenoptera > Torymidae > Torymus > Torymus aiolomorphi. The sequence goes on along the minus strand of CM070874.1, from coordinate 235,693,288 downwards.
AGGTTTGGGTCAGGTGTTGGGACGGACCCGACATCGCCCACTCGGTAGGGGTGACGTTAAACCTTTGTTTCATTATGGCGCGGGCCTATCCCGTAACCTTTTTTGTAGAGTCACTAGGTGCCGATAGGAGTGACCATCCGACAAACCGCCTCTCGGCTTCGGCATCCATAACTAGGGTTCCTTATAGGCGGGGATAGTAGCCACACCGAGGTGTGGCTCCCATAGTGGGCGAACCGTCTTAAACAACATATTCTATGCATGATGAATTCAAACACCCAACACAACCAACAAACTAAGGAGAAAGAAGGTGTATGCCAGACTGCGGTAGAGAAGGTGCTCGCAGAAATGCGAGCGCTCCTCAAGGTTATGGTGCAGGCGCTAAAAGCTCAGCCTAATATCAAAAACGATATTAAAAAGGGGTTGCCAGTTATGGTAGACCAACTGGAGCAGCTCGAAAGCGCCGTGAAAGCGGAACTACGTGCTGCTAAGCAAGCCAGGGCTTACACACCAGCCAGGAGGCAAAGGACGATGTCCTTGGTAGAAAGTATGGGGACACCAACAGGGTCACTTGGCCCCGAGCCACTTGGCGGCACGAAGCGAGGCGCCTCTAGCCCACCTAGTCTGGATACGGGGGAAAAGCAAGTGAAGAAGAAAAAGGCGGATATCCCTAAGGAAGATTGGGTTGCTGTAAAAAGTAGAAAAGGGCGGAAGCAGCCGAAACAACAGCAGCAGCCACAGAAACAGCAGTCGCAACAACAGCAGAGGAAGCAGAAGACAAAGAAGAAGGAAAAAAAGGTAACAAAGCCGGATGCGATCGTGCTCAAACCGGCAGGCGGTAAGTCGTATGCGGACATTCTGTTCACCATACGTAAGGCTGTCAAGCCGGAAGAGAGTGGAGTAGAGATCCGATCCATCCGGCAAACAAAAGCAGGTCAGGTACTCCTCGAGCTGAAAGAAGGCAATTCAGTAACAAGAACTGCCTTCTCAGAAGCACTCAGAGAAGCTACTGGAAACGACTGCACCGTTGTTAGGGAACTGATCCCCAGAGCCATCCTGGAGATCAGAGATTTCGACAGTTGCACGTCCAGTGAGGAAGTAGTGGAGGCCTTAACAAGAGACCTGCAGGACTCCAAGGGGTTCCTGCAGTCTGTCTTGACTAGGCCAAATGCGAGGGCACAACGGATGGCCATAGTGACGGTGGACACACCGGCTGCGGAAAAGCTAATGGCCACCGCCCGCATAAAGATAGGCTGGGTCAACTGCAGGATCCGCAGGAGAGCCACGGTTACCCGTTGCTATAAATGTCTGGGCTTCGGCCATCTTAGCTCGGACTGCAAAGGGCCCGACCGCAGCAAGCGATGCTATCGCTGCGGGGCGGAAGGCCACATGATCGCAGGATGTAATGCCACCCCACGTTGCTTCCTGTGCCCAGAACAAGCGGACAAACCTGATTCCCGCAACCATACGGCGGGATCAGGAGCCTGTAGGGCCTTCCGAGAGGCACTTGCAAATGCCAAGAAAAAATGGCGGTAGTTCTGCAGGGTAATATGCACAGGAGCAGGGCAGCTCACGACCTCCTGGAACAGATCTGTTTCGAGAAAAACGCTGATATTGTACTAATCAGCGAACAGTATCGAAACAGAGATGGTCCACGATGGTTTGCCGATGACCTGGGCACCGCAGCCATCTGGAACCGTGACCCGCAGAATATCCACATTGCGGGTCATGGCGGCGGCAGCGGTTTTGTTTGGGTGAGGCACCAGCAAACTCACTACATAAGCGTATACCTCACTCCAAACCAGACCATCAGCGACTTCCAGGCCAAGCTGGAGGGCCTGGAGGATGCAACACGGGAGATGCAGGGTGAGCTGATTATCGCCGGGGACTTCAATGCTAAAGCCCCGGAGTGGGAGGAAGCTCGGTCGGATCGTAGGGGCCGGCTGGTTATGGATATGGCCAGTCGGCTAGACCTCGTGGTACTAAATAAAGGTACCACGTCGACCTTCAGACGACCGGGCTACAGGAAGACCATTATCGACGTCTCCCTGGCAAGCGAACGCCTAGCCGGGCGAATCCAGAGCTGGCATGTGATCGAGGACTATACAGGAAGCGATCACATGTATATCACGTTCCGTGTGCGTGATAGCAGACCGGCTCCGGTTCCGCACAAGCGCGGCCCCCCCAGGTGGAACATCGCCAAGATGAACTACGAGAGGTTTGCCACGGCGATAGAACACGGACAGCGAACACTGCGTGAGATCCCGGAATCGCTGCCGCTATCTGCGCGGGCAAAAATGGTGACCGACTACACCATGAAGGTCATCGAAAAGGCCTGCGCGGAGACGGTTCCCAGGAAATCAACACGTGGGTCAAGACGACGTGCTTACTGGTGGACGAACGACATCGCGGACCTTCGTAAGACGTGCCTGCAGTTGCGACGCAGAATGCAGAGGGTCAAAAAACGCGATCTCGACGCAGCCCCCTTGGCCGCAGAGTACAAGGCGGCCAAGAAATCCCTAAAGAAGGCCATCAAGTCCAGCCGGCAGCGATGCTGGAAAGAGCTGGGGAAGAGATGGATCACGATCCGTGGGGATTAGGGTACAAGATCGTTATGCGCAAGCTGGCGACCTTCGGTTCGTCAGCGCCGAAAGATGCGCAAACGATCACGAACATCGTACGTGCCCTTTTCCCCGAACACCCAAGGAGACCGGATGGCCCAGCAACATCCGGCCCGTTCGAAACTCCTCTGTTTACGAACATGGAGCTCTCCATCGCAATAAAATCTTTGCGTAATAAGAGAGCTCCGGGGCCGGATGGATTACCAGCAGAGCTGCTGAAAGCCATCGGCGGCAGTCACCCGCGCCTCTTGCTGGACATCTACAACTCCTGCCTGAAGGCGGGCATTTTTCCTGCCCGATGGAAGACAGCGAGACTTGTCCTCATCAGCAAGGACAAGGGTCCAGCAGACAGCCCGTCGGCCTACCGCCCGCTGTGCATGCTAGACACGGCGGGAAAGCTTCTGGAGAAACTGCTGAAACCTCGCCTCCAGACAGCCATAAGTGCGTTCGGAGATCTGGCTCCGCGGCAGTATGGCTTCAGGCGAGATAAGTCAACCGTAGATGCAATCCAGGAGGTGGTAAATGCCGCCAGGTCAACGGAACAGGGCAACCATTTCTCTCGCCCTATTTGTCTGCTGGCCACCTTGGACGTTAAAAACGCGTTTAACTCAGTTAGGTGGGACAAGGCGCTGGAAGCTTTCGAGCGGGACTTTCGTATCCCCGCGTATCTTTTACGCATTCTTGGGGATTATCTGAGGGACCGCTGGATAACTTACGACACTGAGGATGGACCAATAAAGAGGGAAATAACATCTGGGGCAGCTCAGGGCTCCATGCTGGGTCCCGATATATGGAATGTATTCTATGACGGGATCCTGCGCATGGAAATGCCCGAGGGCACCTTCCTGGTTGGGTATGCTGACGACATAGCGGTGGTCATCGTAGCCAGAGACGTTGACCTCGCTAGGCTGCTACTCAACCGGGTAATGCGTCGCGTTTTCTCCTGGCTGGAGGATCACGGGCTTGAATTAGCCACAAAGAAGACGGAGGTCGTGCTACTCACGAAGAGGCACATCAATACCATGTGCCCCTTTCAAGTAGGAGACGCGACGGTCCAGGCAAAGAGTGCGGTGAGGTACCTCGGGGTGACGCTTGATAACAAGCTCACCTTCAGGGAACACCTCACAATAGTGACGGAAAAGGCGGCAGCAGTAACAGCCTCGCTGAGTAGGCTCATGGCCAATACCGCCGGCCCCCGGCCTTGTAAAAGGCGCCTACTCATGCGTGCCGCCGAAGCCGTCATGCTGTACGGAGCGGAGGTCTGGGCCGATGCGCTATGGAAAGACGTGCACAGGAAGCGTCTCGCCGCGGTGCAACGGAGAGCAGCACTACGGATCGCGTGCTCTTACCGCACGGTATCCGAGCCCGCGATATTAGTGGTCGCTGGGGTAATACCCATCGACCTTCTTGCACTGGAGAGACGCTTCGTCCATCAGCAGAAGCCTGCTCTTGGGGTAGTGGAGGCCCACCGAACGGCCAGGGCCAATACCATCCAGGCTTGGCAGCATCGGTGGGAATCCTCCACTAAAGGAAGATGGACGGCCAGGCTGATCCCACAAGTGGACACCTGGCTGTTCCGAAAAGAGGGTGAGGTAAATTACTACCTCACCCAATTCTTGACGGGGCATGGCCTGTTCCGCGCATACCTACATAAGATGGGTAAAGTCGCAGAGCCAGGCTGCGCCTATTGTGAGGGCCTCCCGGACGACGTGTTCCACACCTTCTTCGTATGCGGAAGGTGGACCGTCGAAAGGGGGGCACTAGAGAGTCCTGACAATATAGTCAGGCTGATGCATCAAGGTCCTCAACAATGGGCGAAAGTCGCCTCCTACGTGGAGGCGATCTTGCGCCAAAAAAGGGAAGAGGAGAACAGCAGATCGGCCGTCCGCAGGGCGCCGTAGCTGTTCACGGGAAAAAAAAAGACCCCTTCGGGTCTCAACGGCCGATCTGAAGTGAGAAGGTGCCGCTCAGGCGAAGCAAGCCCTCCCCTGAAGTAATGTGTAAAACGGTGCCGGGGGAGGGTCTGTACAGTAGTGCAGAGCAGAAAGGGTTAGTGTTTTTAGTGGGTAGGAATCCCACACGCCGTGGGAGTGCGGAGCCTCTTGCGGTGTCTCCTGGGCTGGCATGGATATGCGGCCCAGGCGGTCCGGTGGAGCATTTGGTCCACCGGACTGATGCAAGATTTCACTGTTTCCCTCGTAAAAAAAAAAAAAAAAAAAAAAAAAAAAAAAAAAAAAAAAAAAAAAAAAAATTATTATTATTATTATTATTATTATTATTATTATTATTGTCATTGTTATGGTTGTTATTATTATTAGAATTATTATTATAACTCGTATTATTCACTTATCAATCAATTTTTTTTTGTAACAGGAAATCTTTGATACATAATACACTTGTTGAATCTCTATGACATTCAACAATCTAAGGGGGGAGGTTTTGCGTCCGGAGACGTATTATAGAAGTTTAGAATTTCATTTTATAAGTTTATTCATATCAGATATTTCCTGATACATAAAAGTGGGAATGCAATTTTTTTACAAACACAGCATTTTGCTCATGCGGCGTCGTGACGTAGTAAGTCATCACACTTGCGAAAAACAACGTACGATATTCTCTTTAGGGTCAGCATTTCTCAATGCTATCGCCGAATTGTATACGACTGACGAAGGTTACATTGCAAAATAAGATGATTTCGATTTACTGTCACGACCATCTTTAACCTAATTATTTTGTATTATAAAATAAGCGATGTATGTCATACGCGTCAGTCACAGTGTACAAGAAACCTGGCAAGCTCCGTATACCTCTACGACATTGAGTAAATTAGAATCGTAAGCCTTAGTCATCCAGTAAGCAGAATTTATAAGTTATTGTAATTAATTCACGAAGCAAATGTCAAATTAAACGGGAGAACAACTGAAGAACAAGAGTCAATAAGTGAAAGCGTAACATCTGTATTTAACTCGAAGCAAATCGATTGTATTGGTAATTAATTGTATTTTATTTAATAAATTCATATTTAAATCAATTATTATTTGTTTTCCCTTATCTCCGGACTTAACATGAGCATAGCGACCGCGCGCTTTACTCTTCGAGCGCGCGCTTTTCACTCAGCGATCCAATTCGCGTGCGATCTTCGCGTTGTTTTCGGGATTCTAAGAGAAGATCCCCGGGCAAGTCATTTTAGTTTGACACCCGCGGCACCGTGTTCTAGGGCATCGCTGGTCTGTGGCTTTTTGGGCTTTTCCCCCACTAGCCATCCCGTTACAATTTAATAAACTAAAAGTATTAAATAACTATGAATTGATCAAAGTTAATATTAAAAAATAAAGTAATATTAAGAGTAAATGTTCTAATTTATCGTGTCACTCATGTTGCACTATATAATGAAGAAAATGAAATGATCTAACAAGCGAGCGATAGCGTAATGGATAGCGTATTTTCGTAGTACCCGAGCGACCCGGGTTCGAATCTCCATCTTGTAAAAAATTTTTCTGCGTTTTTTTCTGCGATAAAATAGTGTAAAATTATTAACAATGTGAATATATGTAAAAATAGTTAGAATATTATTGAAATAATATTCTAAAATATAAAAATGTACCTTCAAATACGGGATATACCCTTCGAAATTTATTATTAGTAATATTTACTAAATATTTTCTAATTACTTCACAATATTACTGTATCCTTCCAAAAAATCTTATATTGAAAAGATTCTGCAGTAATACGAAATTTATACCCTTCGAAATTTATTTTTAGTAGTAATATTTACAAAATATTTTCTAATTAATTCACAATATTAATTCCTGAATCCTTCCAAAAATCTTTCATTGAACGGGTTCTGTAATAATACGGGATTTATAACCTTCGAAATTTTTTGTTAGTAATATTTACAAAATATTTTCTAATTAATTCACAATATTACTGTATCCTTCCAAAAAATCTTATATTGAAAAGATTCTGCAATAATACGAAATTTATTTTTAGTAGTAATATTTACAAAATATTTTCTAATTAATTCACAATATTAATTCCTGAATCCTTCCAAAAATCTTTCATTGAAACGATTCTGTAATAATACGGGATTTATAACCTTCGAAATTTTTTGTTAGTAATATTTACAAAATATTTTCTAATTAATTCACAATATTACTGTATCCTTCCAAAAAATCTTATATTGAAAAGATTCTGCAATAATACGAAATTTATTTTTAGTAGTAATATTTACAAAATATTTTCTAATTAATTCACAATATTAATTCCTGAATCCTTCCAAAAATCTTTCATTGAAAGTATCGTGTAATAATATAACATAACCAATGAAATATTTATAGAATAATTCCTAATTTATTTTTTTAATATGATTTCATGAATTCTAACAAAAAGCTTGCATTGAAAAGATTCTATAATAATACTATGTCTGGGGTATTTTCCTTTCAGAAATAATTTCAGAAATAATTTTGAAATATCCTTTAGTAACCTTTTGGTAATAATCCATGAATCCTTTCAGAAATCTTCCATTAAACAAATTTTGCAATTATAATATAAATTTTTTTAAAATTATTTTATTGAATTAATTCTGGAAGAAAAATATCCCGGACATAGCATTATTACAGAATCCTTTCACTGAATCGTTTCTGAAAGAATAAAATTATTTCATGTATTCTTTCAGAATCGTTTCAGAATTAATACATGCTGTGTGGGTAGTCACTTCCGTCCCTCATGTAATCCGCTGTTTAAATTATGTTTAATGGTAAGTAAAATGCATTTTTGTATAGTATTTGATGGATGTAAGAACTACCTACGCGGAGAATAGGTAATATTGAGTATACGCGACGTGCGAGCTCTTTAAACTTAACAATGTTAGTTCCGTCCCTGTCAGTTCTGTCCCATTAAAGATTAAAATTCATTATTAAATGTTAAAAACTTTTTTAATTGATCTGAAATCTTTGGTATTCGGACTTCTTTTATTTCTTATAACAAAACTGATATTCCATATGGTTTCAAATCATAAATTATATATAAGATTGAGTAAATTCATATAAATAATGAATGATTTATATAATTATGAAACCTTTAAAATTTCTATTTATCTACTTTTATAAGATAAATTTTGAAAAATGGCTCCGACCACGAGAAACGCAAATATTCTGAAGAAAAAGCATCAAGTTAAACAAACAAAATCAGTAAAAGTAAAATTTCGAAATGCTGAGAAAGCCGTTGATGTATGGACTTGTAATTCAGTGAATTTGCACTTTGCCCCATGAAAATCTATCATGTGGTCTCAGAGAAAACTTACAACAAACTTTTTTTCTTGAAAATGCTGTAACTAAGGATAAAATGAGTTTAAGGACCTCTGCTTAGGCTCATTTTATTCAAGATAAGTTATATTTACAATATATTTTCATTATTGTATTATAATAATATTTTTTATCATTTTTTTAGGTAATTTTGGCCATAAAGGCCTATTAACAAATTATTAAATATATTTTATTAAATTAACTTTAAATGTAAACAGAAAATATTAATTGTAATATTATTTTAATTTCGTAAATAAAAATGTAAATCAAAACACTGTATGAAATATAATTAGCATAAATTACCACAAATTATCATTTTGATTCCTTAGTGAAAATAATTTTCGTGCCTAATCGTGCATAAGTGTGCTTAACTCTGCAAAACTGTGTCAAATTGTGCCCAAGTAGGTAGGTTTATTTATACAGATTTATCACATATTGCACAGTTTGGAACAATGTGGCACACTTTTGCACAGTTTGGCATAAATCATTTTCAGCTGTTGAAAATAAATATAATTTGATTTTCGATACAGTTGTGCATAGTTTAGCACACTTTGGCACACTTTAGAACATTTTGACATAGTTTGGCACAACAAATTATCAGTTACTAAAAATAAAACTAGGTTTACTATTAGACACAGTAGTGCACAGTTTGACACACAGTTTTGCACAGTTTTTACACAGATTCACACAATTTGGCACAATTAAGCACACAAAATATTGTTCACTTATTAAAACAATATAAGTAAAAATATCAATAATTTATGATTAACAATAATTTTGAATATTTAAGTATAGGTAATCTCAATTAGAAATAAATGGACACACTTGACTATAGCTAAACTCAATTGATTTTCAAAAATTAATAATTCTTGAGTCTAATGACCATAAATGGTTGAATAAAAAATTTGATATTGTAAGTATGATTTGATATTGTAAAAATGATGGTTGTTAATTTAAAAATTTGACAATAATTTATGTTAGGGCGTGCTAACGTTGTGCCAAACTGTGCACAACTGTACTCAACTGCGCCGAAGTATGTCAAAGTGTGTTAAACTGTGCCAAATAAACAAGCTAAATTTATTTTTAATGTTTAAAAGCTTTTTGTGCTAAATTGTGCCAAAGTGTGCTAAAATGTGCAAAAGTGTGCCAATCTGTGCTAAACCTATGTAAAATGTCCGAAATCTACCTGCTTGAGCACACTTTTGCACAGTTTCGCATAGTTAGACATACTTTGGCACATATTTGCCCAGTTTCACACACTTTAGCACTCTACGGCACAAAAATTTTTTCCACCAGGGTTACTCTTAATATTATTACGAAATTTGATATTATTAATTAATCTGGTTATATAAAATATTATTTTTCAAGCTTTTGTTCGAAATTGTTTTACCGAATTTTTTTATCGTATTACATATTTTAGAATTAATTTCGAGAATTTTTTACAATAATGGTCAGTTCCGTCCCCTACCAAGATCATAAAATGTTACGTAAACTATAGCCGGAATATTTTGTAGTAGATTCGTTCTAGGTACTTATTTTAAATATTATAGTAAGTAGATGAAACCTCAAAACACCTATAAAAAGTTGGTTTTGAAAAAAAAAGTTAGACCTAATCTGGGGAAGTTATGGGGAAATCACTCATATCACGCAAAATGAATTTTTGCGACCCGTATAGCGGTCGCTAAATACTACGTATATGTAAGGCCTAGGCCGCAAAATACATTTAGTATTTTGCGCCCTCTATACGGGCCACGAAAACTCATTTGGCGGCTTTCGAAAAAAAAAATTGTATATACTACCACGGACGCAAGCTGTAACATTCCACCGAGTGCGACCTTTGGAGGCCTCGCTGTCGCTCGGCCCCAAAGGTCACAATCACCGCGAATAATACATTTTGCGTCCTTGGTGCATAATACACTATTTCGTCACTAGGGCGTAAAGTTGAACTTCACGGACCGAGTGATCAATACGCACGAGGGTCGGCGCAGCCGGCCTGAGTGTTCGATGATCACGAGGTCGTAAAGATTTTGCCCGCGTGGCGAACAATATATTTTTTAATAGTATGAGTAAAGCATGTTGTCGCATCGTTTGAGTATGTAAAGTCGAATTTTACGCATAGTCTGCGTAAAGCGAAGCTATATTATGGCGGAAAATAATTCTTCGTCATTTTCCCCTCTCTCCGTATTACTTCTGTATTAACCTATTGAGATTTTTACAGACGATGCAGAAGTACGCCTATCCAAGAGTGGGGAAAGAGGGAGAGACATAGAGAGAAAGCTAGAGAGAGAGAGAGAGAGAGAGAGAGAGAGAGAGAGAGAGAGAGAGAGAGAGAGAGAGAGAGAGAGAGCGATCCGGTACAATCGAGAGAGTCTGAGTCAGTCTTGCTTGGGATAGCACCCGCGCCCCTCGTTCTAATAGGGAAATCGCGAACGCAGAGAGTAGTAGTGGAACATTCTACACGTGCGTCCCGTGTGAGTGTGTGACCCTGAGTGATTGTGCGCACCCTGCCATGACTTCGTGGCCGGATCCAACCTCCGATAGGCGAGAGAGAGCGACCTACGCATCAGGTGCTGGTGCGAGAGCGTGACCGGCGACAGCGATACACGCAAACGTTATACCGTTGTACCGCCCCTCTCTCTCTCTCTCTCTCTCTCTCTCTCTCTCTCTCTCTCTCTCTCTCTCTCTCTCTCTCTCTCTCTCTCTCTCTCTCTCTCTCTCTCTCTCTCTCTCTCTCTCTCTCTCTCTCTCTCTCTCTCTCTCTCTCTCTCTCTCTCCCTTCCTCCCCCCCTCCCCCCCTCTCCCTCTCTCTCTCTCTCTCTCTCTCTCTCTCTCTCTCTCTCTCTCTCTCTCTCTCTCTCTCTCTGTCTCTCTGTCTCTCTGTCTCTCTGTCTCTCTGTCTCTCTGTCTCTCTCTCTCTCTCTATCTGTCTCTCAGGGCAACTCGGGCTCCCTTACGCGCCTGCTGACCGCGTTCCGCATTGTTCCCCCCAACTCCTTCTAGCCTCAATAAATGTAGTGTTTTTCCCCTTACTTGCCGTGAGCGTTTATTTACTCCACCCCGTTCTCCCTTAATTATTCAATCATTAATATTCGCATGCGATGTGCAGTGCACGAGGCGCGCTAATCTCGCCGCTGCATGCGTTATTTGTAACAGGATAATTGCCAAGCAGTCAGCAAAATAAGTTATCCGTTACAATATATTCTGTTATATGCTGATATAACAGAATAGGCGACCGCGAAACTTTTTTTGTCAAAATCTTGTTTAGCCTTCCTGCGAACAAATTAATCGAGTTTTTGATTGGTTATCGGATTAAATAATTGTTTTTATAGAAAATAGTTTAAAGCACAATAACACTCTTAATTTATTTATACAATAATATACTTTATTTATTGAACATTATATGCCCATGTTTCAAAACAGACAACGACGAAACTTTTTTGTCTAAATCCTGTTTAGCGTTCCTGGGTATATAATATTCGAGTTTCTTATTGGTTATCGGGTAAAATAATTCTTTTTATTGAAAATATTTTAAACAATAATAACATACTTAATTTATTTATACAATAATATACTTTATTTATTAAACATTATATACCCATGTTACAGAACAGTCGACCATGAAAGTTTTTTTGTCAAAATACTGTTTAGCCTTCCTGGGTACATATTAATCGAGTTTTTGATTGGTTATCGAATTAAATAATCGTTTCTATGGAAAATATTTTAAAGAACAGTAACATACTTAATTTAATTATACAATTATCTACTTTATTTATAGAACATTATATGCCCATGTTCCAGAACCAACAGCCACAAAGCTTTTTTTGTCAATTTTTGTTAAAATCCTGTTTAGCCTTGCTAGGTATATATTGATCGAATTTTTGATTTGTTAGCTGATTACATTAACGTATTTATTATAAATATTTTTATACACTTTAATATACTTTATTTACTTAACATTATATGCCCCTGTTACAAAACAGACGACTGCGAAACTTTTTTTATCGATATCCTATTTAGCCTTTCCGGGTATAGATTGAAAGAGTGTTTGACTTGTTTGTGGATTAAATTAACGTATTAATTATAAATAAGTCAATTTAAAAAATGCATTTAAAAATATATCAATATGTAATTGAACCTGCAACATGAGTATATGATGTGTGCGGTTTATTATTATATATTAGTAAACTGTTAAGGCTACATCTTCTGTTAATAAATAATTTTAATTTATTATGCTTAAAGTTAGATTGTTATAATATAATAAGATGTTGAACATATAAGTAGTACATATGAATTCGTTACAAATTTTTCTTGGTGGATGGTGTGAATCAAACTATTATGCATTAAGGCCACCAAAGGATTATGTTCAAGTCTGTAAACTACACACAAACTTCTGTAGTAAAGACAAAGAGAAATACTGTTGCAGATATTCCTTTAAAGGTAAGCTAGCGACTCTACCAAAGAAAGTTGGCTCAGGATCTGTGAGTTTAATTATGAAGGTGGTTTTATCAATCTGTCGAATATTGAAGTACAAGAATCTTGATAAAAGTATAACAATGTAATACTATCCCAGACCCTCCCAGGCAGAAATAAATTATGCACACAATAGCTAATAACTAAAAATAATTTTTATTTGCAGTTATGTGCTATAAATATTTACAGTTGATAAATGCATGATTTGGAACGCTAATAATACTTAATAATAGTTTTTAAGAATTAGGTGCTGTTAGTAACAGTTCTTTACAGTTATTTGTAATAATTTGCATTTATTTGTCCTTTTTTATTCATCACATGAAAGTTATGACAAAAAATCCTAATAAGAGTTATTTGCATTTTTATTGAAAAAAAAATTGTAACAGATATGAATGATTATTATTTATAATTATATATTAATGTTGTATGAATGATTATTATTTATAATTATATATTAATGTTGTATGAATGATTATTATTTATAATTATATATTAATGTTGTTGTATTATTTATCTTCAAAATTGACCTAACACCACATCTTTTAAAAAATCCTTTGATAAATTATTTTACAAAATGTGAACAATCTTTTAAAAACTTTTGCAAGCAACGAGAAATTATTTTCAGAAACCTTTACAATCCTTTTACAAGAACTTTTGAAAACCGTAAGAATTTCTTTCCAAAACCATTGGAATTATTTTTCGAAACCTATACAATCCCAGAAAATTATTTACGTTTTATTTTATGAAAAGAGATTCTACGAAAAAATAATAAGTTTTTGGTGTTTTTAATTCAATTTCTTTCACGCGGATACTGAAAGTCAAATACAAAAAAGTAGTAAAATCACTTAACGTAAAGTTTTATTTTAAATGTACTTTCACTCTTAAATAGTTGTGAAACTCTATAAAAGAATTTTTTTTATAAAAGTATAAACTTAGGCAAGTATATACAATCTTTGAACACATACAGTATCGTTAATAAAACTTTCTACGAAAGTATAAAACAATGCAACTGTTTTAGTTTCTTTCTGTAATTTATAAAATAATAGTACATTGTGCAACTAGGGGAGAAAATGAGCTATTTCAAGCGAGGGTGAGGTGTTCAGCACGAGCTGTAGTAGAGGGCGCCGAAGGCGTCCGAGACGGAGACGAGTACTGAAAACACCTCACCCGAGTCTGAAATAGCTCTTCTTCCCGTGTTGCACATCGTATTTTTTTCAACGTGTGCATGAGAGGGACTTTTTACATGCATGAAAGTTGTATATGGATCGTGCATTTCGAGTCGTGCACAACCCAGTTTAAAAGTTATTTTATATTATTCTAAACAGGTCAAAAAGCCATAAAATATATAAATTTGACAATAAGAGAACAATTTCACAAAAATTCTTTGTAGCGGGGAAAAAAATTGTCACCTGTTGGAGCGGGGAAAAAAAATTTTTCCCCGCTAAACTGTGAAAAAAAGGATTTTTTTTTCGAGCGGGGAAAACTTTTTTTCCCCGCTAAAATGTGAAAAAATGGATTTTTTCCATTCTTTCCTAAATCAGGCTCGAAATGCGCGATTTTTTACATGACTTTCAGGCATGAAAAAAGGCCCATTTCATGCACGTGTTGAAAAAAAAATATGTATGATTTTTTTAAATCAATCAAATAAATACTAGTGAAATAGTCTTTTACTTCTTTGAGTCAATGTATGCTCAGCAAAATTATATGTAAATCCATTCATATTGTTCACTGGAATTCAAACAAACAAAAGTTGGAAAATCAATTTTTAATAGTCAAGTAATGCAAACAACTCTCCAAAACCATCACCGTATGACTGTTCTCAGAAATTTATTTAAATTTGTTCATCCTTCTATACTATGACGGAAAATAATTCTTTCGTCATTTTCTCCTCTCTCCGCATTACCTCTGTATTAACCTATCGAAATTGTTAGAGGTGCAGACGACGCAAAAGGACGCTTATCCAAGAGGGCGGGAGAGAGGGAGGGAGAGAGGGAGGGCGGGTGGGTAAAATGGTGGAAATGATGGATGGCGGGAGGGGAGGGGGAGGAAGAGGGAGAGAGGGAGAGAGAGATAGGGAGAGAGAGAGCGTGGAGCGCGCGCGACCGAGCGGACGCGAGTCTGAGGAAGTCTCGTTTTGGATAGCGCTCGCACTCCTTGCTCAAGTATACAGTACCGCGAGAGTACCGCGACGTGTGTTTCCTGTGTGAGAGTGCGAATGTTAGAGTGTTGGTGCGCACCCTGCCTCGACCTCATGGCCTTCTCCAGCCTCCTATTACAGGCGACCGGGAGCAACCGGCGTACCAGGTGCTGGGAACGAGAGTGCGACCGGCGACTGCGATTCCCTGCAACATTTGTAAGTGCCGACTCGGTTACTCTCTCTCTCTAACTCACGACGACTCGGGCCCCCTTACGCGCCTGCTGACCGCGTTTCGCATTGTTTCCCCAATTCATTCTGACCTCAATAAATGCAGTGTTTTACCCTTTACTTGACATGAGTGTTTAGTTACTCTACCCCATTCTCCCTTAATTATTCAATCATTAATATTCGCATGCGGTGTGCATTGCACGAGACGCGCTAACCTCGCCGCTGCATGCGTTATTTGTAACAGGATAATTGCCAAGCAGTCAGGAAAATAAGTTATCTGTTACAATATATTCTGTTATATGCTGATATAACAGAATAGGCGACCGCGAAATTTTTTTTGTCAAAATCTTGTTTAGCCTTACTGCGTACAAATTAATCGAGTTTTTGATTGGTTATCGGATTAAATAATCGTTTTTATAGAAAATATTTTAAAGAACAATAACACTCTTAATTTATTTATACAATAATATACTTTATTTATTGAAAATTATATGCCCATGTTTCAAAACGGACAACCACGAAACTTTTTTGTCAAAATCCTGTTTAGCGTTCCTGGGTATATAATATTCGAGTTTCTGACACGTATTAGTGTAAAATTAACAGAACAAACTGACATTGGTTTAAAGAAATTAACTTTTATTGTATCATTACATCAACTTAAATTGTAGTAAATTAAAATTTGGAATGACTTTAAAAATAATTCAATTTAATATCCAAATTAAATCAAAATTTAAATTATTATCGAAATAACAAAAATTGCATTAAGTGAGAAAATAATTATTGCTAACGCGAAACAACGCATGTGCGAACTCGCTGCTCAAAACTCAGTATTTAGGGTACACGCAACGTAACTTGCGAACCGCGATACACAGCAGCGTGGAAACAGCAACAGCTGATCGCTCGGGAACTATTGTACCCCAACAGCGAATAACGCGACTGCCGTATAGTCACCTAGTACGCAGCTAGCGTAAACTTTAAAAATCGAATGCGACCATTCGCAACTCTCTGCATTTAAGTCAGGTCGAAAAATTAAAAAGATTTATCTTATTACCTACTAGCGTATAAGATTGAAAAACGTACTATATTAAAATAGATACGAAGTCAAAGTATTAGATTAAAACAAACATAATAATTTAGAACTAATAGCAAGAACGCATAGATGTTCTAAACTATTACAGAGTAATTCGGGTCACAAAATTTACTTGAAAAAACCAAACTTTTCTTTTTTTCCTATTTTATTGAAGTATTAAGTCTTCAAAAAATTTTAATATGGGGGCCTTGAATAAGTACTCGCTGTCTTTTTGTGAAAATTGATGCTTAATTTAAACTATTTAGAAAAAAACATGTCACTCAAAATATTGCCCATCACTAGTCACTACTTTCTTCCATCTTTCTGACAATTTACGAATTCCATCTCGGAAGAACTTGTTACGTCGGGTCTACCAAAGAAGACCCAACAGTTAGTTTTATAAAAGCTATATTGCTCTCTTTAGAGCCTAGGCTAATAAAAACCTACTAGCTCGGGACATAGCTAGATACTAACACTAGAAGGATAGGATAGGGTAGGGCAGCAATAGGGGCGCGATGCGATTTATGAATTTAAAAGTTTTTCAAGATTTGAATAACCAGTGGGTTTTCTGATTATTTTCTTTTCTTTATATCACTTTGAATGAGATTATTTTTTTTTATTATTAATTTGTTATTGATTAGGCAATGTATCCACAAGAAAGGCAAGTTACTGGCGACTTGCGGAATAGATTCCCTAATATATTTTTTTATTCTCAGGATATCTACGGGATTGATTTAGAAAGATGGATAGATATATAGAAGAAACACTTTTTCTTTAGGGGAAATTGTACGGAGACTCGAGTTAAAACACACATTAAATGAGGTTATTGTTTTGGGAAATGTTCTGGCTAACTAGTAGGAAAATTAAGATAGCAAATAAAATTTTACACTTACTTATTTTTACTCGGTCCTTAGACGGTTTTGACGGTCCGTTGTTTCCGCTGCATGCTTCTATGAGAGATGTCAGTTGTTTAATAAAATACAAACACAAGAATCTTTGTTTTTATGCAATCGATTTATTAAACGGAAAAATATGGGATACCATTGCACGGTAACTTTGGTTACAAATACAAAATCATGGTTGGAGCAAACTAAATGGCGCGCAATTTGTAAAATTTTTCAACGAAAAATGCTTGGGTAAGTATAAGGACCTCTTCGGTTGAGGGTTGTGAGATGAGAGGGTGATGACCTCGTCGGTTGAGGATTGAAGCTTGAGATGGTAAATGAAAATGAAAATCGCTCCCGCGAGTATCGGCACACTCGGCGGGGCTTTTGCTTCAACACCCGAGTCGGGGTCTCAAATTGAACTGAGTTTCTGCGTTGGACGCGGTGACGAAGTAAGCTAAGCTTGAGATGGGGCGCAGCCGCTTTCTCCTGTCTTAAGCGTAGAGGGATGTTATTGGTCGCTCGGATTTTTGGGACCAACCCTCACTCAAAATCAGGCTCTAGGATTCGATAATGAGGCGTCATTATGCATAAATGCTATGAATTGATTGTTAGTCAATAAAAGAGAATTTTTATCGTCTTACATTCAATATCAAGATAAATAGCCCACTTTGACACAATGTTTTTTTTATAATAAATAATTTTTAATATGAAAACTTTAAATACGTATAAGAACTGGGCGGTCCCATGACTAATTAATAAGAATTTACGTTAAAATATGAAGATTTATTAATTGAAAATTGAAAATTATTAAAAAAATTGATTTATGAAAGTATCTGAAGGATGAATGTTGCAATAAATTATAATTATTCCGTAATTAATCATTACGCAAAGTAGACTATTTATGTACAGAGTTTTTATTTTAAACAAAACAGTTTTAAATACGAAATCGTACAAGGATAATTATGCATGCATCTATACCTTTATTTCGTACATTAGCCACTAGCGGTCGATCAAATGCGCGAATAAAAATATTGTTTTGGTGTAGAAAGGTGGCGATGACTTAAACGTAAATTGCAAACAGAATTTTGAATTTTATGTTCTTGTTTGTGGTTGGTATATGCATCTATGTAACTATTATTATCAGTATGCTGGTTTAATATAGAAAATATAAAAATCTTAATATTAGTAAATTTAGACTTAAAATTAAATGTAGTGGTTTTTCGATGATATAAACAAATTTATAATTTATATATTCTTATACAACTAGATTGGAACTCCTGACGAATATAAACTATAAATTTTAACATATTTAGCGGATAAATTAAAATTAAAAATTGTAATTATAAAAATAACTAAATTTATATAGATTCCAATACAATTACAGTATATACAAAAATTTGAATAGATTATAACGGATATCTTATACTTTTACAAATAAATCTAATGTTTGGTTAGCCTAATAAATTAAATCCAACAGAATTTCAACCTAAAAATTTTCGTAGCCTAAAGATATTTCAACTAATCTAACAAAAACTTATCGATATTAATGTATACTTGGATTATAAACAAACTAACTTAATTATAATTGGCCTCTAACTGCTGACTACATAATAGTTTAATTATGTAAACCAACCTGGACGTTTTATAATAGGAGTGTTACTACCCTCGAGTTCTTGATTTATGAATCATGAAAAACTAAAAATTGAAGGAAAAGCACATACATAAAAGTTTGTATTTTTGTTGAATGTTTCTTGATTTAATTTTCGAAACAAAGGATAAGATTGGACCTATTGCTTATTGTTATTTTACCTAAAAGAATTAGAATTGCATCCACTATTAATAAACGTGTTAAGAGAAAAATCCAGTATAAGCATGGTTAGTAGAAAATGCCGGAAAGCGAGAGAGACAGAAACAGACGCTGTCGTGCGTAATTACAGGGTTTTCCCCGTTTATTGGTTTTGGAGTGGTTAAGAGATTCCGACGCGTACTGGGATTTTGGATAATTATCGCTTGCAGATGTTTGAGTCTGGCTAGTGTTTACTGAGGCTATCGTAAAAGAAAGGAAACGAAAAGAAACTTTATGAACCACGACGAAGAAGGAAGCGTTGCACCCTTACTTCGAGATGTTTGCGTTTGGGATTTCTCATGCGGCCGAAAATTCTAGACCTGGGTTTTATGATTTCAAAACTATTTTCTGTCTTGCATTTATTTAAAACTGTTATGTATTTTATGATTCAATGGTAACTAAATTTTTTAATAATATAGAAAATGGCCGGATGTAACAAACTGCTCGTCTTTCGAAGCTATTCAAGAATCGACCCATTTTTTGGCATCTTCATAAGAATGGAAGTGCTGCTCAGACAAGCCATGAGCTTGGGATTAAATTAACCTATTAATTATTAATATGTCAATTTAAAAAATGCATTTAAAAATATATCAATATGTAATTGAACTTGAAACATGAGGATATGATGTGTGCGGTTTATTATTATACAGGGTGACACATTTTAATCTATAATCCCGAATATCTCCTAAACTATCCATTTACGGGAAAATAGTTCAGACAAAAAATGTTTAGGGCAGAAGGAGTCACAAACCTGTGCTAATGACCTTGACCTTAACATGACCTTCCAAGGTTATTTGAAGGTCAAGGTCATTTTTTAAAATGAGAACCCCTATTTTTGACCTCGGATTTGAAAAGAGCGGGAAATTTTACGTTCAAAATGATATTTTAAAAATTTTTTACATGACTTTGAAATGTCAAATAAAGGTCAAATATCTAAAAATGGCTATAGAACTGTTTTTCTGAGTGATTATGGTTTATTTAAGATTGAGTAACGTTGAAGTAATTAAAAAAAAAGTAAATATTATCCACTATGACCTTTTTGACCTTCTAATCAATTTTGAAGGTCATCTGAAGGTTAAGGCGATTTTTTTAAAAACGAAATTGCTAGTTTTTATGTCGGATTTAGAAACAGCACAAAATTTCACGTTAAAAATGATATTTTCAATATTTTTATGTGACCTTGGAAAGGTCAAATAAAGGTCAAGTGATTAAAAACTTGATCACAATATTTACTAAAACCAATGTCATTTCAACAATTTTATTAGGAGGTTTATTACAAAAATAATTCTAAAAAAAGTTTTTTCAAAATAATTTGAAATACAATTTAAGATTTCGTTTAGCTGAAATTAATGAGAGATTAAAAAAAGATTGAGTCAAATAAAATAAGCCTATCACAACAGAAAAAAATCATTCATCTTCTGTGCGATATAAACTCATTATTACTGAAATTTCTTCCCTATGATAAAATCCGTAAGACATAAGTAAAACATTATGAATTTTTCATCCCTGTTTTGAAAAATTTTTACTCATGACATGAGCAAAAACAAAAGCAACCGTAATGAGCTCAATCAAATCTTTTAAAGGCTATAGCCGGATAAGCATGTTAAAATTGCCCCCAACGTAATCGACAAACTAACTTTACTGGTCGATAGAATATGTAAAAAGAACTTCTGCGCTAAATTTTTAGACCATAATATCTTTCCCATGACTAATAAACACCAAAAACGTGTTTTTTCGATTTTATTTTTTTCCTAGCGTCAGTTAACTTTTAAAAATCTGAAAAAATTCAGAGAGATGTATATATAGGTCCCAAATAACCATGAATTTTTTCAGATTATGCTAATTTAAATTGTGCTCTAAAAAAATTCCTAAAGATTTGTATTGATTTTTTAAATTGGTTCCCTATCAATGGCTAACTTCCAATACCATTATTTTTTTGTATTTTTTTTCGCTCTTTCGATTTCCATTATAAAAACTGTGATAAAATGGGGTGGAACACCATCAAAAATCAAATAAACCGTTTTTTTCTTCATTTTTGGCATGTTTTTTTATCCAAGCGTCAAAAATAACCCCAAGAATCGAATCAGCACATAAAAAAATCCTCTAGAATAAAGTAAAAATATAAAAATCGTCATAACCAACTTAATACCAACGAAAAAAACTCTATATTAATCGTGTAAAACCATGTAAACAACGATTTAGCCTAAGAAATAACTCCATAAATCAATTTAGTGCATCAAAAAATCTCCTAAAATACAGAAAAAAATATAAAACTTCTTAAAACTTCTTACACCAACGAAGAAAATCTGTATTAATCGTATGAAGCGATGATAAGCGTGATTTAGCCTAAAAGTAAGTCCATAAATCGATTCAGCGCATATAGAAAGTTCTACAATACTGTTAATACTCGTATATAAAAAACCGTTAGTACTCCCTGTATATGTAGCTAATAAGAAATTGAGTGTAACAGACAGAATTGGTAATTTTATAGTCAACAAGTGATACGCAAAGTATATAGATTACGAAATATGTGCAAAATTGACTCGCATGTCGGCGCCCGAGCGAAGCGATGGTGAAAAGTCGTACGAGCCAATAATCACTTACACACTAGTTTTATATAGTATTTTACAGCAAGCGGGCCTAAAATTGGCATTATAGTTGCCATATTTTGAGGTTAGAGTGCTATAAATATACTTAATTAGAATCAAAATTACATTAAGTATGTCTGTATCTATATGCAAACGCGCACATTCGATATTTATGTTTATAGAATATTTATTCAGCACTTCCACAGTTTACGCTCACATGAGTGTACGAGTAATTCATATCAGCTGGCAATTAATAATTTAATTTATTAATTTACTAATTCAATTTATTAATATAATTTAATTATTTTAAATATTTTTAATTTTTGTAATTTGATTCTCACTTATTTATCAATTTAATAATTAATTATTTAGTTGTAACTATAAGTATATTTGCATTGTCAGATGATAGATTTTTCTGTCTCTACTATATTATACTTAATATACACGTGTACACGTGTAATATACACGTGTATACACTAACACTATAAATATAATAACTTTATCTGTTGACGGTGCAAGTAACTAAAAAATTAATTAAAAAGGAGCAAAAATAAATGTATAAATTGAATTATAAAATCACTTACCGATTGAGAAAAATAATATAAAAATAATATTTGAACTCGAGAAACATCACATTTAGCAACCCAAGTGGTTTTTTTGGCCGTTTTTTTAGGTAACCTTTTAATGTTGTGTATAAAATATGTAAACATTTTTAATAAATGAATTATTTTGTTTTCCAATATGAAAAGGAAAAAATATATCATTAAATTAAATTGTCTCAATTACATTTTTAAATAGAAGAATTTTTAATAAAATATATAATGAGGACTTCGATGGTTTCATATAAATAGTTGTTATTCATTGGTTGTTCTTTTATTCACAACATTTATTTCTAAGAAATGCAATTAATTTAAAAAAAATATTGTTTCGGCTTTTAAGTATGAAGAAAGGCATACATTTTTTATAAATCAATCACAAATGTACAAAAACATGGTGTATTGGATCAGTATTGGATCAGTATTGGTACAATACTAGATTTTTTTTACATTTAGATAAATGTTGCTGAAAAATAATTCTTAATTAATTGAACAACATTGAACTTTTAATATTTCTTTTACCGAATAGTTTTAATATAGAGCAAATTCGGGAAAAATAAAAATGAAATAGTTCTTGCAATTAGTGTGATATTGCCCAATTCTATTGTTTTCCAAATATATGACATTACATATAATACATATCTTCAATTCTTGAGATAATTTCTAACGTAGCATATGAATCTAATATTAATTTTAATGTGATTTTTAATATAAAATTACAATATTATATTCTAATATTTCTGATTAGAAATAATAATATTATTGTAGTTTTTTTAATATTCATGTATGTTTAAATAAACCAAATAATTATTTATTCAATCAATTGAATTTTTTTGTTTTATGTTAAGAAGGCGACGACAGGAACCTCGATTGATAGAACGTGACGTTCTGTTTGAAATTCTAACCTCAAAAATTAAAGTTTGATACCTCTCTATTATAAATGCAAAATGTAATGATTTTGAATATAATATGTCCAAAACTATATCGGCGCGAAGCGCAGCTCGATCGCTAGTTATTTAAATTACAACTATTGTTCTTACTTGTCGTATAGTGTTCTATTATAAAACATCTTTTTAAGTATATGCTTAATAATTATAGCTCATTTGTTTCTATCTTTTTTATCTACTGCTCACTAATTCCTATATCCAGATGTTATCCCACTTTTAGCTGACATTTGAATTAGAATTTATCCACTTAAGGAGTAAAGTATCATTTTTTTGCGGAGTCCAGTTGTGCACAACATTAATAGTTATTGTTGAGATTATATAATAGCATCTATCTCTTTACACAAATAAGATAAAGATTTCTCATTGCAAATAGCTGGTTTATCATAATTTTTATATTTTAACTACGAGTATATTCTAAGAGATTTTTTTATGAACTGAATTGATTTATGGAGTTACTTTTAGGCTAAACCACGCTTATTATCGTTTCATACGACTAATATAGAGTTTCTTCAGTGGTGTAAGGTAAGTTATAAGAAGTTTTATATTTTTTCTGTATTTTACGAGATATTTGATGCACCAAATCGATTTATGAAGTTATTTTTTAAGCTAAATCGTTATTTACACGGTTTTACACGATTAATATAGATTTTTTTTCGTTGGTATTAGGTTGGTTATGACAATTTTTATATTTTTACTTTATTCTAGAGGATTTTCTTATGCGTTGATTCGATTTTTGGGGTTATTTTTGACGCTTGGATAAAAGAACATGCCAAAAATTAAGAAAAAAACGGTTTTTTTGATTTTTGATGGTGTACCACCCCATTTTATCACAGTTTTTATAATGGAAATCGAAAGAGCGAAAAAAAAAAAAAAAATAATGGTATTGGAAGTTAGCCATTGATAGGGAACCAATTTAAAAAATCAATAATCTTTAGGAATTTTTTTAGAGCACAATTTAAATTAGCATAATCTGAAAAAATTCATGGTTATTTGGGACCTACATATACATCTCTCTGAATTTTTTCAGATTTTTAAAAGTTAACTGACACTCGGAAAAAAATAAAATCGAAAAAACACGTTTTTGGTGTTTATTAGTCATGGAAAAGGTATTATGGTCTAAAAATTTAGCGCAGAAGTTCTTTTTACATGTTCTATCGACCAGTAAAGTTAGTTTGTCGATTACGTTGGGGGCAATTTTAACATGCTTATCCGGCTATAGCCTTTAGTTGCAACACAATTAAAAGTTGAATTTCTTAATTTTAAATCTGACAAGCGCAAAGAAGAAATTTCACAAATTACCATTTTGTAGGTTTAGTCGATTTTTTGTTTTACTTATTATTTTTGTTCTCTGACGTAGAAACGTCGAACATCAGCAGGTTTTTTAGTAAGTATTGTGATCAAGTTTTATTTTTTAGTATCTCATTAATTTGAGTAAAATAAAATCTTGATGATTTAAATGAAAATATTTTTAAAAGAATTTCTCCAGGGTGGCGGATTATTCTCCTAATGAAATCGTTGATATGATATTGGTTTTAGAAGAATGTCATAACAATTACGTCGCTGCATCAAGACTTTATGCTGAACGCTTTCCTCAAAGAAGACATTCTACGAATGTAACCATTCTAAGTTTGACTAAGCGAGCTCGCAATGGACATCTTGTTCGCCAACGCCAACATCGTGAATACGAAAATGATGCGCGGGCTTTGACTATTTTAGCAGCTGTTCATGTTGATCGACATATCAGTACTCGTGAGATCGAAAGGGAAATTGGCATACCACAAAGCACAGTATCGAGAATTTTGAGAGCTTTAAATTATCATGACTATCACATCACTTTGATGCAAGCTTTAAGACCACATCATATTTTAGCTCGTGTAAACTTTTGCCAATGGGCTTTACAAGTGCTACGGAATGATCCTCATTTTTTTAGATATGTACTTTTTTCTGATGAAGCCAAATTTTACAGCGACGGACAGCTGAATAGACACAACTGTCATTATTGGTCGAACGAAAATCCCCACTGGTACAGAGAAGTAGACCATCAAAATCGATGGAGTCTCATGGTATGATGCGGAATAGTCAACGGTTACCTCATTGGACCTTACTTTTTCGATCGGGACGTCGACAGAGACAGCTACTTGGAATTGCTAAGAGACCACTTGTTGATTTAGCTACAAGGTTGCGAATGTGCATTCAACAAGACGGCGCAGCGCCACATTATGCTAATGTTGTACGTGAGTTCTTAAATGAACACCATGCTGGCAGGTAGATCGGACGAAGAGATCCGGTTGAATGGCCTCCTAACTCGCCGGGTATGATCAGCGGATTTTTTTCTGTGGGGATACGTAAAAAATGTCGTATTTATCCAAACGCCTACGTCTAGAGAGGGCATGATGGACAGAATTCGAAGAGCTTGCGCGGCTATTCGCAGAGAAACCTTGCTAGGAAATGTAGACAATTTCGAAAGACGCATACATTTATGTCTTCAAGCAAACGGAGTCAACTTCGAACAGTTACTTCGTCGTTCATTAGTAGCGTCACCAAGGTAATGGTGAGAGGCAAGAGGACTCACGGTAATCAAGCACCCCAGACGTGAGAGGCGAGGGGACTCCCGGTAATCAAGCACCCCAAATGTGAGCGGCAAGGGGACTCACGGTAATCAAGCACCCCAAAGGAAACAGTTCTTTCTACGTCCACGTCATTGTTTCTGGGTAACGCCAAAAGTAAGAAGAATATCTCATTTTAATGGGCGTGTAAAAAAGCAATTTTTATCTTATGTAGTGGATTTCTTCGCGATGAAAATCGCAAAGACTTTACTAACGTCAATTTCTGGCTTTTTCAAATGCAACGTTAAAACTAGCGATTTCATTATTAAAAAAATCGCCTTGACCTTCAGATGACCTTCAAAGTTGATTTGAAGGTCAAGAAGGACATAGTGGATCACATTTACTTTTTTTAAAATTATTCCAACGGTAGACAATCTTAAAAAACCATAATCACTCAGAAAAACAGTTCTACAGCCATTTGTAGATATTTAACCTTCATTTGACCTTTCCAAGGTCATGCAAAAAATTTTAAAAACATCATTTTGAACGTAAAATTTCCCGCTCTTTTCAAATCCGAGGTCAAAAATAGGGGTTCCCATTTAAAAAAAATGACCTTGACCTTCAAATAACCCTGAAAGATCATGTCAAGTTCAAGTTCATTAGCACAGCTTTGTGACCCCTTCTGCCCTGAACATTTTTTATCTGAACTATTTACCCGTAGAATGGATAGTTTAAGAGATATTCGGGATTAAGATTAAAATGGGTCACCCTGCATATTAGAAAACTGTTAAGGCTACATCTTCTGTTAATAGATAACTTTAACTTATTGTGCTTAAAGTTAGATTGTTATAATGTAATAAGATGTTGAACATATAAGTAGTACATATGAATTCGTTACAAATTTTTCTTGGTGGATGGTGTGAATCAAATTATTATGCATTAAGGCTACCAAAGGATTATGTTCAAGTCTGTAAACTACACACAAACTTCTGTAGTAGAGACAAAGAGAAATACTGTTGCAGACATTCCTTTAAAGATAAGCTAGCGACTCTACCAAAGAAAGTTGGCTCAGGATCTGTGAGTTTAATTATGAAGGTGGTTTTATCAATCTGTCGAATATTGAAGTACAAGAATCTTAATAAAATATAACAATGTAATACTATCCCAGACCCTCCCAGGCAGAAATAAATTATACACACAATAGTTAATAACTAAATCTAATTTTTATTTGCAGTTATGTGCTATAAATATTAGCAGTCGATAAATGCATGATTTGAGACGCTAATAATACTTAATAATAGTTTTTAAGAATTAGGTGCTGTTAGTAACAGTTCTTTACAGTTATTTGTAGTTATTTGCATTTATTTGTCCCTTTTTATTCACCACATGAAAGTTATGATAAAAAATGCTAACAACAGTTATTTGCATTTTTATGGAAAAAAAAATTTGTAACAGATATGAATGATTATTATTTATAATTAAATATTAATATTGTTGTATATTTTATCTTCAAAATTGATCTATCACCACATCTTTTAAAAAATCCTTTGATGAATTATTTTACAAAATGTGAACAATATTTTAAAAACTTTTGCAAGCAACGACAAATTATTTTCCGAAATCTTTATAATTCTTTTACAAGAACTTTTGAAAATCGTAAGAATTTCTTTCCAAAACCATTGAAATTATTTTCCGAAACCTATACAATCCCTGAAAATTATTTAAGTTTTATTTTATGAAAAGAGATTCTACGAATAAATAATAAGCTTTTGGTGTTTTTAATTCAATTTCTTTCACGCGGATACTGAAAGTCAAATAAAAAAAGTAGTAAAATCACTCAAAGTAAAGTTTTATTTTAAATGTACTTTCACTCTTAAATAGTTGTGAAATCTCTATAAAAGAACTTCTTTATAAAAGTAAAAACTTACGCAAGTATATACAATCCTTGAACACATACAGTATTGTTAATAAAACTTTCTACGAAAATATAAAATAATGCAAGTATTTTAGTTTTTTTCTGTGTAATCTATAAAATAATAGTACATTGTGCAACTATAGGAGAAAATGAGTTATCTCAAGCGAGGGTGAGAAATTCAGCACGAGCTGTAGTAGAGGGTGCCGTAGGCGCCCGAGACGGAGACGAGTGTTGAAAACACCTCAGTCGAATCTGAAATAGCTCTTCTTCCAGTGTTACACATCGTATTTT
Source organism: Torymus aiolomorphi (assembly GCA_036365515.1). Classification (NCBI taxonomy): domain Eukaryota; kingdom Metazoa; phylum Arthropoda; class Insecta; order Hymenoptera; family Torymidae; genus Torymus; species Torymus aiolomorphi. The sequence goes on along the minus strand of CM070874.1, from coordinate 235,665,847 downwards.
TTTTCAACGAGTGCATGAGAGGAACTTTTTATATGCATGAAAGTTGTATAGGGCATCGTGCATTTCGAGTCGTGCACAACCCAGTTTAAAAGTTATTTTATATTATTCTAAACAGGTCAAAAAGCCATATAATATATAAATTTGACAGTAAGAGAACAATCTCACAAAAATTCGTTGTAGCGGGGAAGAAAAAATTGTCCCCTGTCGGAGCGGGGAAAAAAATTTTTCCCCGCTAAGCTGTGAAAAAAGGGATTTTTCGATACTGGTGCGCAAAGCTCGATTTTGCACACGCTTGGCAAAAAACGTGTACTCAAAATCTAGCTTTTCACACGTCGTATCAAAAAATACTGTACGCTACATGTTCGGGAAAGAGATTCTCGTCTCGTGTGCCTTTCCACCCTCGCTTCGCTCGGGTGTAAACGTTACCCGAGACGAAAATATGCTTTCCCGCACTGGTAGCGCAATGTACTATTTCGTTCGAGCGGGGAAAAAAAATTTTTTTCCCGCTAAAATGTGAAAAAATGGATTTTTTTCATTCTTTCCTAAATCACGCTCGAAATGTACGATTTTCTACACGGCTTTCAGGCATGAGAAAAGGCCCATTTCATGCACGTGTTGAAAAAAAATATTTATGATTTTTTTAAATAAATCAAATAAATACTAGTGAAATAGTCTTTTACTTCTTTGAGTCATTGTATGCTCAACAAATTTTATGTAAATATATTCTCCCATCTTTCTCCCACTACTTTCTCTCATCTTTCTGGAAATTTACGGATTCCATCTCGGAAGTACTGCTCGTCTTTTGAAGCTATTCAAGAATCGACCCATTTTTTGGCATCTTCATAAGAATGGAAGTGCTGCTCAGCCAAGCCATGAGCCATCGACCGGAAAAAGTAGTAGTCGGAAGCAGCAATGTCTAGCCTATACGGCGGATGAGGTAGAACATCCTATTGAAGCGTCTCCAAAGTTTCTTTGACAACTTTTGCAACATGTGGCCGAGCATTGTCATATAACAAAATCACCTTGTCGTGTCTCTGCTCGTACAGCGGCCGTTTTTCCTTTAGGGCTCGGCTCAAACACATCAATTGCAGTCGATAGCAATCACTCGTGATAGTTTCGTTCGATTCCAGCAGTTCATAATAAATTACGCTCTGCTGATCCCACCAAATGCAGATGAGAAGCTTCGAACCATAGATATTTGGCTTTGCGGACGATGTTGATGCATGGCCGAGCTTACATTGAGAGAAATGTCATAGGAAAATTTGTTAAATATATAACAAAAAATGCTATTTTATATAGTAACGGAAGGATATACTCGACTTGTGACGTAGTTTATTATATATATAGAAATAATTATTATATTATAAAATAATTTTTCCAATACACTTGAGCAAAAATTATTATATTATATTGTAAAAATTTAGATATAGTAAAGTTTGTAATCTTTTTTAATAATATTTATTATATATGTATACCAAATTTTGACTAATGTATAAGTTCCAAAATTTTAGACTCAAGATTGTCCGTGGGTAAGTGGTCAGCGCGCTCGACTGGCGTGCCGAGGGTCGAGGGTTCGAATACAGCCGTCGTAAGATTTTTTTTTTAAATTCAGCTTATTACCATAAATTGCTATATATATAGTAAAAATTATTAGATGTCGAGTATATTCTTCCGTTCCTATATAATATAGCAATTTTTGTTACATATTTAACAAATTTTCCTATGACATTTCTCTCAGTGTACTCCACGATTTTTTACGCTTAGGATTATCGTACTGTATCCGCTTTTCATCGCCAGTCACGATACGATGCAAAAAACCTTTCCTTTTCTGCCGTTGAAGCACTTAACATGTGAGAAAACGCCGTTCAACGTCTCTCGGCTTCAACTCATACGGCACCCAATGTCCTTGCTTCTGGATCATTTCTAACGTTTCCAAACGTTTCGAAACTGTTCACTCATCTACTCGTAATGATTTTGCAAGTTCAGCTAGCGTCTGACATGAGTCTTCATTTAGTAATTCCTCCAATTCTTCGTCTTCAAACTTTTTTGGTGCACCAGCACGTTCTTTATCTCCAAGATCATAATCGTTATTTTTGAAGCGTCGAAACCAGTCTCTAAATGTCCTTCCAGACAGAGCATGGTCACTGTAAATTTCAACAAGAATCCTGTGCGCTTCAGCTGCAGATCTTTTTTAATAAAATAGTGCAATAAAATTTTCCGCAAATACTCTTTGCTTGGCACAAAACTTGACATTTTTAGTAGTAAGAATAAAAAACGCTGTTTATGCAATAGCGAACCAACATACAGTTAAGTTCAAGCTTACCGACAGTACTTTCTTATAGATGCGTTAGCACCTGAAATTACATACACCTAGTCCTAGTAACGCCATCTGTTAGGAAACAGCGAGAACTCATTCTTAACTTTGATTATGGAGAATAGTGTTAAAAAGAAATTGACGTAGTATATAAGACTTTCTTTATTCAGTGTTTGAGAAAGCGGAAAACAGTGTAGATATCTATGCTCTGTACTGCGGCTACACGCGAGCTCCTTGCTCGACGCGCTCTCGAGGCATACTAACTATACCACGCACGCACGCGGGGCGGAAACTATCGGTACGCAACTATACATACTTTCTTCTCTCTCTCTCTCTCTCTCTCTCTCTCTCTCTCTCTCTCTCTCTCTCTCTCTCTCTCTCTCTCTCTCTTACTCACACTAGTACACTGGTACATAGTACCGAGAATAATGTGTATATATATGCAGGAACTTATTTAACGCTTCCACCGTCTTTGCATATTTACAAGTTTATAGTTACTTTTCTGACGTATATATATTTAGACTGTCGCATAGTCTCAGAAACCTGTCTCTAGTCCAGGCTTTGGTGCATATATCGGCCAGCTGGTATTCGGTAGCTATATATTTTACATCAATTTCGCCAGCTTCGCATTTCTCTCTGAGGAAGTGATATCGGATATCTATATGTTTGGTTCTTTTGTGGTACTGGGGATTTTTTGTTAATTTGATTGCACTTTGTTTGTCAATTAGCAAAAGAGTGCCAAGACCATCACATTGATAGCGGATATCACTGAGTAGTTTCTTCAGTTAACAGATTTCTTTTGCAGCAGAGGCTACGGCTACATATTCGGACTCTGTTGTGCTGAGAGTTACTAACTTTTGTCGCTGGAAATTCCAAGTGACTGGTCCGGATGACATGCAAAATACAAACCCGTAGTGGATCTTCGAGTATCCAAGTCATTCGCAAAGTCAGTATCGGAATAGCCTACGACCTCAAGCCCACTCTCACACATTCTGTACAATATTCCTACATTCATCGTACCTTTCAGATACGCAAATACGCATTTCTCGGCTCTCCAGTGACTTAAATCATGGTTGCTTAAATACTTACTTAGTTTATTTACAATGAACGAAATGTCTGGTCTACTAACAGTAGCCAGGTACAACAATGAGCCGATCGCTTCTCTGTAGAGTACGTTACATTTCGGTTCACTTTCTTGATCTGGCTCATGCAGATTGACATTCGGATCGGCTGGCATAGTCAATGCATTCGCTTCACTCATACCAAATCGGTTTACAATCTGATTAGTATACATACTCTGACTTATAAACAAAAATTTGTCACTTCGGTTTCTGGTAATTTGAAGCCCCACAAAATAACTGGTATCACCTGTGGCGATTGAGAATTCGTTACTTAACTCGACTAGAATTTCGTTAATAATATCAGATGACTTACAGGCCAACAGGCCATCATCTACAGCGAGAGCCAGGTATATTTTGTAACCTTCAAACTTATCTACAAAAATGCACTTGTCTGCGTTACACTCTCTAAGATTCAATTTACACAGAAACTTTTTGAACCTGACGTTCCAGAACCGAGGTGCTTGTTTGAGCCCATATAAGGACTTTCGCAATATACATACAGCACTGTTTTCTTTTACTTCGTGGATCTTCACACCTTCAAGAATTTCCATGTGAATGACTTCTTCCAATTAGCCATACAAGAACGCTATACGGACATCGAAGGTGGCTATCTTCAGGTCTTCTTGTGTGATATGTGCTAGGAGCACATGCAATGAATCATATCTCACTGCGGGAGTGAACGTTTCATGGTAGTCGCGGCCTTCAAGCTACATGATACCTTTTGCACAAAGTCGGGCCTTAAATCGTGTCCCTTCGCCCTACTGGTCGATTATCTTAAACACCCATTTGGATTTTAGCGCCCTGACATCAGCTGTTCGAGGTACATATTCCCAGGTGCCATTTTTCATGTGAGCGTCGAGCTCTTCTTCGATGGCTGCTTGCCATTTTTTTGCATCTGGTCCAGTGACAGTCTCGCTGTAATCATTGGGAATTTCGTAAGAAGCTATGCTTACCTCATACCTAGCCGATGCTTTCAACGTGGTTCTGTCTCGCAATGACCTGTTGGGGGTGATAGATGGTTCTGGATGAGACCCAGCTTGTGTTGGTTGTTGAACGACTGCCTGAGCTGCTCTTACGTTGACCTCTTCGTGACTACCAGCTTCTGCGTCACCACCCTGCGTCGCAAGCCTGCGTTGAAATCCTCCTCGACTTCTGGGACAGCTGGCTCAGTATGATGGAACAGGGGTGCATCATCCTGTGTGGGAGCTCTGAGAGCATCCACGTCTCCGTTGTGCTCGTTGAATCTTACGTGCCTGGAGATGACAACTTGCCTCTTCGTTGGACAGTACAGCCTGTAGTTAGTTGTATCTTCCTCATAGCCTACCAGCTTCATTGGTTTGGTAGTCTTCTCAAACTTGGTTGATTTTGGCAGAAGTTGGTATGCGTCTGCTCCAATGATCTTCATGTGATCTAGGTTTGGCCTCTTGCCCATCCATAGTTCGTATGAGGTTTTTCTTCTGTCCCTGCATAATTTGTTGATTCCGCCCACAGCGAATCAGGTAAGTTGGTTGAATTCAGTAGAGTCCTCGCGCACTCTACTATAGTACAGTTCTCTCTTTCTGCTTTCCCGTTCTGTTCAAGCGTATACGGTGCAGTTCGTTGATGAGTTATGCCTAGGAACTGCATGTATGTAGACATCCTCCCATTTACAAACTCCTTGCCGTCGTCGGTTCTGGGAGTTTTCATACATCTTCCGAACTGGTTTCTGATCTTCTTTTCAAAAACTACGAATCAGTCAAATACATCACTTTTGTGTTTTATGTAGTTCACGTGCCTGTACCCTGTGGCATCGTCTATAAAAGAGACGTAGAATCTCGCTCCTCCTAGCGATGTCTCTTGCATTGGCCTGCATACGTTGCTGTGAATCATCTCTTCTGGAGCTATAGTCCGCACTGATTCTTTTTTGAATGGCAGCTTGTGGGACTTGCCTATTTGCCAGCCTTCGCAGAAGAAACCGTTCTTGGCTCCTTTTACCTTGACTCCGCTGACTAGGTCCTTCGCGATCAAGTTCTTCATTGCTTGGGAGTTTAGGTGACCTAACATCTCGTGCCATGTTTCGAAGTTCGCTTCTGCGACTGTCACCTCTAGTTGGTTGGCTCAGCGCACTCGGAAAAACAGCCGGTATATGAGGTTACCTTACTTGAGACCTGCAGCGATGATCTCATCTCCGCTCAGAAAATATACAGGCTCTCCTTTGAATCGTATCTCTAAGCCTCGTGCCGTAGCTTGACCAACCGAATACAGATTTTTGCCGATTTCAGGTACATATAAAACCTTCTCTATATGTGCAGACGTTCATACATCGTGTATCAGACGTTCGATGTGTATTGCATCTTTGCCTCTTGCTCGGCAGTCTCTGCCGTCGACGAGTGTGATGTTGCTGCCATCATCTTTGGATCGATACTCCACGAACCAATCCTTCTTGAACGAGATGTGTGCCGACGCACCGCTGTCGGTATCTCTTCTTGTCTTGTGTTAAGCAGCGCTCTCTTTTGCTCTGACGTTGGCTCCCAGAACCGTTCTTTCTCCGAATCTCCTTGCTCGCGATTTTTGGCTTTACACGTCGCAACTAGCGCGCAACCGTTCGAATGATTCGAGCCACTACCGTTGTCATTTGCTCGGTTGTGTTTGCTTTTCGGGTACTTACGGGCGTAGTGACCTTACTCGTCACACACAAAACATTTAACGTTTTTCCTTGACTTACGAAAGTTTTTCCTTTCTTCTTCTTTGCATTGATCGTGCCTTCTGTTGTGACCTTTTTCGAGGTCGCCGCCAAAGCCGATGTCTCTCGATCGTCTGCGTTTAGGTACTCTTCCTCCTCGATTAAGCGAGCTTGAAGAAATTCGATCTTCTGCCGTCTTCCTTCTATTCTGTTCCACGTCGTACAAAAATTTCGGTATTTCGAAGACAAACTTGCAAGTATTTTCGGCATTACTTGCGAGTCGGAAATATTTTCCCCGATGTCCAACAATTGCCTCGCGAGATATTGCACTTTCGAAATATGCACCACAACGGATTCGTTCGTATCCATTCGATGTTCGTGGAATCGTTGACTCAGTAGGAGTTTGTGATCCCACATTTTCCTCACTGTCACGCAGATGAGCAAGTTGTTTATTTCCTCTTCTTCTGTTGCGGCGGATATGAGGAATGTGGCTTTGGCGTTTCCCTTGACCCACGCTTTCCCTGCGTAGCCGATTAGATCGTGAGCAATTAATACGTTTGAGATCTGAAATTTCCAGTGTTGGAAATTGTTACCGTTGAACTTCAACAAGTTTCGCGCCGAGATTTTAGCCGCTATTTTCTTAGAGAACACTTTTCAGTTTTGCTATTTCACTCGCACTATCTTTCACAGGTCGGTAGCTGGGCCCATAACCTGTTAACTTTGATTATGGAGGGTAGTTTTAAAAAGAAATTGACGTAGTATATAAGAGGTTTCTTTATTCATCGTTTGAGAAAGCGGAAAACAGTGTAGGTCTCTATGCTCTGTACTGCGGCTACACGCGAGCTCTTTGCTCGACTCGCTGTCGAGGCATACTATACCGCGCACGCACGCGGGGCGGAAACTATCGGTACGTAACTATACATACTTTCTTCTCTCTCTCTCTCTCTCTCTCTCTCTCTCTTTGGTACAAGTAGCTGTAGTGCATGTGCAATCACTACAGTGCATCACATACCGGCTTTCTACGGACTTCTACTATTTGAAATTTTCGGCTGCCAACGGTAAACATTATCGCAACAGCTTCTGCTAAGTGTAGTGATGGTAAAGATGACAGCTGACTATCATCTTTACCGTCACTTAACAGCCTACCGCACACTAGAACCGACTTTCTCATCAGCAGAAGAGCCGAATTGTGTACATCATGCGAGTATGTTCACGTATTCTTTTTATGGTAGCCGACGTGTTATATTAAACGTACGTAAAGTCATAAACTAAATGAGTCAGGGTTTTTGAATTGTAATATGGTTTAACAGAATCAGCAATTTATACTGTTGTTGTACGGCTTGATTTACACTATTTATAATATTTATTTATTCTAATCTAGTCAATCTCGATTTTAAAACAAATTAAAGAAAGTACACACATCTGCCATCGATAAGGATCTGCTACAGTCACTTGGTGTCCCGTCATCACTAGCTCTGGGGCTCATCAACGTCAATGAGTTTCTTCCAACTCATGTCTACAAGTTGCATAAATAGGTTCGATCAAAAGCCAAAGATAAAGAAAATGGATTTCTTACATTTGTTCGCGGAAGAAAAATCTATGCAAGACCAAAGACGAGTGATAAGCCTATTCTTATAAATTCTGAAATCGATCTCTTTAATTTTTTAGAAACTCTAGAGAAATAGCGCAACTTGTAAAGTCATCTACATTGCATCATCACCCTCATCGAGCAGCATCGTCACTCTCATCTACAATAATCTCTTCTTCATCTCACACTCCAAACCTAACTTCAGTAAATCATTCTCTGTCTCATACTCATAGTGCATCCTCCCCTCTCTCGTCACCAAATTGTCTAGTAGCCACCACGAAGTGCTCTGAGGATGGACTAAAGGTATGTTTTTTCAATGCTAATTCTATCTTGTGTCACATTGAGACAATAAGACTCTTTCTAGCCTCTCGCCCCTACTATCGCTTAATAGCAGTAATTGAGACCAAGCTCACTGAAAAGTAGGAGGACCATCTCTTATCTCTGGGAGACTGTTTTGTTTCGTAAAGACCGTAACAGTAATGGTGGAGATGTGGCACTCTACATACACAACTCTCTCACATCTAAATGTCTTTGCACATCAACATAAGAATGGACATGCCGAACCGGCACGCCAGAATACATATTCTGTGAGGTCAAAGCCAAAGGTATGCCATTTTTCTGGTATTGGTCCGGCTTCAAGCGAATTTTCAACATATCAAAGTGATTCATCTCGCAAATGGAAGGTATTGAACTACAGAATTTAAAGCCACCCCACACAAGGGTGGGAACGACCCCTAGAACTTGTTTAGCAACCCCTAACTATTCAACAAAAACAACAATATTTACGAGGAAGTTTCTACATAGCAAAAATATTAAATATGCCCACTTACATACACTGACTCATACTTACACACACCCACACGTGCACACACTAACACGTACACAACCACTCACACACACATAGACATGCACATACACTTACACGCTTACACACCACACACACTCTTGCATGCACACACAACTGCATACACATGCACATTGCACACACACGCACCACACATACACACACACAGATACACACACGCACATGCTACCATACCTCATAAAAATAAAATAGTTTATATAAAAGTTGTATATGGAACATTTTTTACAATTATATACTTGTATATATATTACTGATTCCGCCGTGATTTGCCCATTTCGTGTCCGAGCTTCTGGAGCCTTTATATATTTGAAAAAACAATCTACAATAATTTTTTTCTGGTGTATAACATCACTAACTAAAATGCGCAACAGTCATAAACGAATACCCTTGCTTTAATTTAAAACCAATCGACAAAATGCACCCCAAATGTCAGTTCCGTAACATGTCCCAAACTCAAATTCGGGCATGAAAGCGCGCTGCGCACAAAAGTAAAATTCATGAAAAGTATTCCTGTACGTTGATCGCGAAATATTGACCCAACACAACACATTTCTTATAGTTTTACTATTAAAGAATGCTATTTATAATTATTACGAGAGTCTTACTTTCTGTCCAACAAAATGTTGAATGCTACATTATCGATGTTCAAAAGTATGCTAGATCACTATAGAGCGTCACTTATCCATAGATTTTCAAATTGTACGCTATACCATTCAAATGCACGTGGGGGGCGCGCCGGAAATTTGAAATTTTTGCAAATGCGAGCTGATGTTTAATTCCGAAATTAAAAAAAAGCACAATATGTCAGTTCCGGAACAATACTTAATTGCTTAATTACAATATTGTAATGCTGCATATCAACAAGTTATACATATTTTTTTCAAGTTAAGTTTTTCAAGTTAATGTTACTTTGAAGTCTATACGCAGGAAAATTATTTATATTACTTGGTTAAGCTAAACGAGCCAATAATTGCTAAAATGTCAGTCCCGTAACCGTCTGTAATGGTCAGTTCCATAACACAAAATAAGTTAATTTATAGATTAAAATACAATATGAATTTTCGTACAAGTACCGAATTCTGGTTTGGCTTTGCAAAGTTCATTTATATGTTATAATAGTGTGAAAAAATCTTCTCGCACTTAGATTAAAGCGATTTAAGCATTAAACATTTTTAAGCCGGTTTTGGGCAAGTTACGGCGGAATTACACATATACGTTTCATTAGATATATGCACATTTCCGTAATTATGTTATTTAGTCCGAAAAATTTCTATATTTCTACCATATACATACATTTTGTTTAAATTTTCGCTATATAAGATTTTTAATTTACGATTTTGTCGCAAATGTATTAGCATGTAAGTGTGTGCGTGTTCGTGTAAGTGTGTGTGAGTGTGTGTATGTGGGCATATTTAATATTTTTGCCATGTAGAAACTTCGTAAATCTTGTTGTTTTCGTTGAATAGTTAGGGATTGCTAAACAAGTTCTAGGTGGCTTTAAATTCTATAATCCAATACCTTTCATTTACGACCTGAATCACTTTGATATGTTGAAAATTCGCTTAAAGCCGGACCAATACCAGAAAAGTGGTATTTGGTCCCACTGTGCAGTGGTCGTCTATAGGTCACCTCATGCCCCTTTCCTGGAAAATAGTAATTTCATGGAGGATCTCACTGCCAACATGCACAACTATAGCACCAAAATAATAATGGGTGATTTTAATGCCTACCAATTGTGCGACTCTTTTGATGCAGTCTTCATTCGCAATCTCCTTTATGAAAATTCACTTAAACTTGTTCCCCACGGGGCTACATATCATAAGGATACAGGTACCTGGTTTGACCTCTGTATTATAGACCAACAAGATATGTTACTGGACTACTGGAAGTCTGAGACACTTTTTATTGACAATCACAGCATTATAACGGCCACTATTGACGTTTCTCTACCCAAATTTGTTACTAAGCCTTTCTCATACTTAGATTTCAAGTCTTTCAATAAAGGCGTTTTAGATATCTTCCTCCGTAGCTGTGATTGGACAGTTAGAATGATTCACCGGAGTCTAGATTATCAGTGCGCTGCGGTAACCTTATATCAGCCATTGATCGATTGATCCCACTCAAAACTATCAAGCCCAACAAATATAATCATCCTTGGTTCATCTCACTCCCCAAAAACCTCATCTCTGAAAGGTGCAGACTCTACAGACGATGCCGACGCACGAGACAGCCATACGATCTCCTTCTATACCGTCAAGCTAGAGATCATGCTCACAAAATCATCCAATCATCCAGACTTGAGTACTACTACACACGCTTATCATCCATCACAGATCCGCCGTCTCTCTGGAAAGAAATGAGGCATCTGGGTGTCGTTCCTCCTAAAGTAGAGTGCCCTCATGATTTCACGTCTGATCCGCTGAATGAGTACTTTTGCTCGGTATCGTTCGATTCCAAGACTCCATCTATGGATGAGTACCTAACTGAACTGCAGTCCAAAGATCTTTCTGAATTTTTCTTCCTCAAAGAAATAGATACATTGGATGTAACTGCAGCAGTTAATCACTTCAGTACTCAGTTCAGGGGACCGGACGGTATTCCTCAATGCTTCGTTCTGGTGGCCCTTCCTTCAATAGTCACCCACCTCCGTGATCTCTTCAATGCATCAATTAAATATTCTATCTTTTCCTCTGAATGGAAGAGGTCACTGGTGCTTGCTTTGAATAAGGTAAAGATACCCGGTAGCCCCAGCGATTTCTGTCCCCTATCACTTCTCAAGTTTTTCTTTAAGGCTCTTGAATACATAGTTCACCAACAAATCAACGATCATATTGAAACATATCACATTCTAGACTGCATGCAGACCGTCTTCAAGAAAAACAATAGTACACAAACAGCCCTCATTAACCTTTAGACTGCTGGAAAGCCTATATATAGGCTTTAGAGGAAAATCAATATTTTTTTGTGAAAAATAGTACTCCGGGGGTTTTTGGGGTAGCTGATCATGAATCTGGGGTCAAATTTGACAAATTTACTTCATAGGGCCCAAAATACCCCCCCCCCCCACCCCACCCCACCCCCAAATGCCCCAATTTTTATATATTTCTAAAACTTGGTGAAATTGCCAATCTGGATTGCCCCAAAAACCCCCGGAGTAACATTTTCACCGAGTTTCAAAAATAGGGGAATTTGGGAGGGGGGGAGGGTTGGGGGCTCCCTGACAAGAATTTATCAAATCTGACTTCAGATTCGTGATCAGCGACCCCGAAAACCTAAATAATATGATACTTTCATCGAGTTTTAAGCGTAAAAAAAATTCTATAATAGAAAATTTTTTTCTTTACCGTATCCTGCCGGAAAGCCTATATATAGGTTCGATCTCTGACATGAACTTTGTATATAGTTGATACGTGATACAAGACACTAATTTGGCCACTTCTAAAGGGCCGTTTAAAGGTTCAAATCCCGGCAATCTAAAGGTTAAACTTACAGATGATATCCGAGTTGGAATCAACCGAAAGCATGTTACTCTCCTCCTCCTCTTTGATTTTAGCAAGGCCTTCGATTCTGCCACGTATCTCTTCTCCGCAAACTGGAGGACTATGGTTTCTCTAAGCCTGCTTTGAGATGGGTCGCATCTTATCTGTCAGGTCGTGAGCAGGCTATTAAAGGAAAGAACGGATCCACCTCATCTTTCCCTCCTCTCAAAACGGGAGTGCCACAAGGCTCTGTCTTAGGGCCACTACATTTCTCGCTGCATGTTAATGACATCAGCTGCTGCCTAGATCCTGGAATATGCTGCATACTTTATGCTGACGATCATCAGATATATGCTCAGTGCCATCTGAATGACCTTGCTTCTCTGATTGAAAAGATGAGCGATAATGCCAGTCGCATAGCTACTTGGGCTAAAGCGCAAATCAGCTGAAACTAAATGTTGGCAAAACAAAAGCCATGGTTTTTGGTAACCCCTACTACATTAACCAACTTCCATCTGTGGCATCTGACATCGCAATTGGTAACTCTAAGATACAATTTTCTTCATCTGTCCGCAATCTGGGCTTGGTGCTCGACAATAGACTATGTTGGAAGGAACATGTAAATGAGGTCTGCAAACTGGCCAATACTCTAATGTATCGACTTTATCGTCTGAGAGATAGCATCACCCCTTGAACTGAGGAAACACTTAATACTAGCGCTTCTGTAACATCTCGGTTGAACAGGACAATAGACTCCAAGTGATATTGAATACGGGAATCCGCTACATTTTTGGTGCTAGAAGGGATGAGCACATCACTCCTTACAGACGTCAGCTTTCCTGGATCACTAATGTTGATCGGAGACTCTACTTTGCTGCCACTATGTTTTATAAATTAAATCAGTGTAGTCAGCCTCCCTATTTTGCAAATTTCTTTCTCCGCAGAGTCAGCGACAGACCCTCCAGGAGTGGTGTGAAGCCGCTAGTTATTCCCAAGCATGAACGCGAAGCACTTGGCAACTCATTTCACATCACAACCATCTACATATGGAACTCGCTACCATTAACCAAACGAGACCTTCCTACATTAGCATCATTCAAAATCTCACTCTATAATTTCATTTTCAACCTTGAAGCCACATCCTCATTCTATAAACACGTTTTTAAATTCCGATAAGCATTCTAAACCTAGAACAATCATTAGTACTCATCTCATCTTATATCTATGCTCTTCACTCACACATCGACTCACTTTCACCCCTCATCATGTTTCATCTCTCATTCACATATATTCATCTTCTTTTTTATATCTTACTGTTTTTTGCTGCGATATACTTTATTGTTTACTTCCTTATTTCTTGCCGTTACCTATTTTCTAACTATTAATTTTATCATTTGTAAAATTTCTACAACATAAATTCTATGTATAGTTTTGAACAACATAATGTACATCATTAAATATTTAATCAATCAATCAATCAATCAATCTCTCTCTCTCTCTCTTTCTCTCTCTCTCTCTCTCTCTCTCTCTCCCTCTCTCTCTCTTACTCGCACATACACACATACTTGCACACGCGCATATTTGCTAATGTACACAGACATAGTACCGAGAATAATGTATATACACGATGACCCATTTTAATCGCCGCATCTCGGAACCTAAGCCAGATAGAGAAAAATGGTTCAGACAAAAGTTATAGGGGACAAAGGGGCCACATAATGGCGCTAACGCATTTGACCTTGAACTTGACCTTTGAGGTATTATTTCAAGGTCAAAGTGGTTTTTTCATATGGAAATACCTAGTTTTGACCCCGGATTCGGAAAGAGCGGGAAATTTTACGTTCAAAATGATATTGAGAAATTTTTTCCAAGGTCATTTCAAAGTCAAATCTAGGTCAAACTCAGAAAAGTCCGTTTAAAATCGTTTTTCTTCCATGAACCACAGGTTAAACTGGTTCAAATTGATCGTAAGCTTAATAGAGGAACCCAAAACTTAGACATCCTAGTAAACAAAACTCATACTCGCACATCCTAACCCCATACACTTCATATCCTCACATGCTGAACTATTGCACCCCGGTCCCACAACCATACCCTACACCCCCCAGTCCCACATATCCCTACCCCACGCATGCTAATCCCATACACCCCAAACCCACATATCCTGAACCCTGAAAAATTTTTCTCAAGGGCAAAATGATTTTTTAACGGAAACTTTAAGATCGTTGAAGCTTCTGTTATAAATGTATTAACCTTACTTTTTGCGCTACCCAGAAACAACGACGTGGACGTAGTAAGGATTGTTTCCTTTGGGGTGCTTAATTAAAGTGAGTCCCCTTGCCTCTCACTGGTCGGGGTGCTTAATTATAGTGAGTCCCCTTGCCTCTCACTGTTCAGGGTGCTTGATTACAGTGAGTCTCCTAGCCTCTCACTAATGTAAATAAATGTTTATTTAACCTCGAAGCAAGTGTTCGAAATGACGACCATTTGCTTCAAGGCACATAGTCAAACACCTTTGAAAATGGCGAACTGTGTTCTGCAAAGTTTGTCTCGGAATGGCAGCGCATGCTCGACGAATCCTATCCTGCATATCTGCTCTTGTAGTGGGTTGTTGCTCAAAAAGATCAGTTTTTAAATACCCCCATAAATAGAAATCTGGTGATATAAGATCGGGTGAGCAAGCAAGCCAGTTAACCGGACCTCCTTGACCAATCCATCTGTTACCATAGTGCTCATTCAAAAAAGCCTTTACAATTCGAGCGAAATGTGGTGCTGCGCCGTCCTGCTGGAGCCACATTCTTCGTCGCGTTTCTGAATCAACATCTTCCATCAATGTTGATTTACATTTGCTTCAAAAAAATAAGGGCCAATCAAATATCCATTGATAATCCCGCACCATACCATAATACTCCAACGTCTTTGATGGCTTACAGTTCTGACCCAATGAGGATTCACATCAGACCAATAATGGCAATTATGCCTATTCAATTCCCCATCACTTTGAAATTGTGCCTCATCAGAAAAAAGAACAAAGTTAAAAAAGTCTGGATCATTTTCTATCATTTGTAAAGCCCATTGGCAAAATACAATAAGCTGTTGGAAATGCTGAAACTGTAGCTCTTGAACCAAAGTAATATGATACGCGTGATGTTGAAGTACCTTCATAAGTATTTTTTGGAATACCAATTTCCCTTTCGACTCGACCAGTGCTAATGTGTGGGTCAAGATGAATTATTGCAAGGATAGTTACAACTCGATTATCATTTTCATCATACTCATGGCGCCTACATTGGCGAACCATATGTCCACCACGAGCTCTTTGAGTTAAACGTCTGATAGCTCTATCGTCAGGATGTCGTCTGTCAGGATAGCGTTCAGCATAAAGTCTTGCCGCACCACGATAATTATTTTGGCATGCTCCTAAAACCAAAATCATATCAACGATCTCGTTGGGCGGATAGTCAGCCATTTCAAAGCCAGCTATTAATTAGTATTAAATTTAAATAGTAAAATGGTATCAAAAATATTAATAATTATAAGGCTCGCCCGTATACGGTCGCGCCTAAAAAGGAAAACCGTTGGAAAATTACGGTAACTTTAATTAGCTAACTATAATTGCCATAAATACTTTGTTTGTCACACTTTTTTAATTTTAAATTTTAAAATAAAATAATCGTTAAAACATTAAAGGTATTCAATTCAATAAAGCATTATTTCTTATTTTAATTGCTAATAAAACTAAAACTTCCTTTTATTTTTTTGTTTTATGTAAATAATGTGAATTAGTAGCGTTCGAATTTCAGAAATACTAATTTTGATAATGTTATCATTAAAAACACATCTACGAAGAAAATAGGTTCCATCAATGGTTCTTTTAAATTTATTTTTTAAGTTCTAGCAGAATAGTGGAGCACCACATTTCACGCTCATAATAACAGCATTTTTTAATAAATACTTTAGTATTAGATGGATTGGTTGAGGAGGTCCTGTGAAATGGCTTGCTTCTTGATCCCATACTTCACCATCAGACTTCTGTTTATGGGGGTATTTGAAAAATGCTATTTTTGAGCAACAACCCACTACAAGAGCAGATATGCAGGATAGGATTCGTCGAGCATGCGCAACAAACTTTGCAGAACATAGCCCGCCATTTTCAAAGGCGTTTGACTATGTGCCTTGAAGCAAATGGTCGTAATTTCGAACACTTACTTCGAGGTTAAATAAAAATTTATTTACATTAGTGAGAGGTGAGGGGACTCACTATAATCAAGCACTCCGAACAGTGAGAGGCAAGGGGACTCACTATAATCAAGCAACCCGAACAGTAAGAGGCAAGGGGACTCACTTTAATCAAGCATCCCGTACAGTGAGAGGCAAGGGGACTCGCTTTAATTAAGCACCCCAAAGGAAACAATCCTTACTACATCCACGTCGTTGTTTCTGGGTAGCGCAAAAAGTAAGGTTAATACATTTATAACAGAAGCTTCAACGATCTTAATTTTTCAGGGTTCAGGATGTGTGGGTTTGGGGATTAGCATGCGTGGGGTAGGGATGTGTGGGACTGGGGGTGTGGGGTATGGTTGTGAGACCGGGGTGTAACAGTTCAGCATGTGAGGACATGAAGTGTATGGGGTTGGGATGTGCGAGTTTGAGTTTGTTTACTAGGATGTGTAAGTTTTGGGTGTGTGGGTTCCTCTATTAAGTCTACGATCAATTTGAACCAGCTTAGCCTGTGGTTCATGGAAAAAAACGATTTTAAACGGACTTTTCTGAGTTTGACCTAGATTTGACCTTGAAATGACCTTGGAAAAAATTTCTCAATATGATTTTGAACGTAGAATTTCCCGCTCTTTCCGAATCCGGGGTCAAAACTAGATGTTTCCATATGAAAAAACCACTTTGACCATGAAATAACCTCAAAGGTCAAGTTCAAGGTCAAAGACGTTAGCACCATTAGGTGGCTCCCTTTGTTCCCTATAACTTTTGTCTGAACTATTTTTCTCTATCTGGCTTAGGTTCCGAGAAATCCGGGTGCGGCGATTAAAATGGGTCACCGTGTATATGTAGGAACTTATTTAACATACCCTATTGCAAAATCTAGGCTGTGATTTTTAAGTAGGGTATAAGTAACAATAAATTTGCAATATTTTGTACATAAGATTATATAAAAAGTGAATGAGTTTAAAATGGTACGGGATACGAAAATTGTATTTTATTAACAATAACGACAGTTAGAAGAATAAATTTTCAAGATTAAATATAATTATTCTTTAGAATACAAAAATAAATATACTTACCGTATTGTATACTTATAATATATCAAGCATTTTGAAATGAATATATAAATAAAAATGATACTGTAATATCTAATTTTACTTTTACCAATGTTAAATCTAAGAGGTTCTTTTATCAATTGTCTGATTCTTTGTAGTAAGAAACATGTATTAAATTTATAAATTTTTAAAGTATTTGTATTAATTAAGTTTTCTTAGTGATACACAGACTTGACTTTTTTCATTATACAAACTGTTTATACAAATCCTATATTTATTATTAAATATCAAGAGACACCAATAATGAAAATTTGAGTATTTGACAAATTTAATATTCGCACATCTAACATATGCCATGGACCTTGTCACTGAATTTCGTTGAAGCATGGAAAATAGATTAAACTTCAATATTCAACAGCTTTATGATAGCACTTATATGTCTAACATTTCAATGGAAGCTGCTCGCACTGCTAATGCACTCTATTCGTATATTTTATAAGCTACTAAAAATTTAATTTCATAATTAATCTATTATTATGTGGACACAACCGAATGAATTAATTACTACGAAGGGGTTAAAATCAAAGTTATGACAGACAGTTTAGCAATGTGTATTCCATTATACAGGCAAAAACTTATTACTAGAATCATTTTTAAATAAAATATGGTATGTAAGTATAAGTGTTATCATATAACTGTTGAATATTGATGATTAATCTATTTTTCATGCTTTGACAAAGTTCAGTAACAAGGTCCACAACTGGTTCTCGAAATACAAATCATTTGTGGCTCTTGATATTTAAAAATAAATATAATTATTTTCAAGAGGGTTCGAAAAATGATTCAGATAAAAATTTGTCGAACCCAAAATATTCTGACCCTATTTTTGTTTTGCTTAGATTAAAGTATATGCACTAAAAAGCAGCCAATCAGAGACTTACAAAATAAGTCACAAAATAAGCACTGCTACATTATATGTATAAAATTCAAACTTTATCGTAAGCACTGATGAACACAATGAAAATTGAACTACTGTTCACTTACTTTATGAAATGACATAAACTACTTTATTTATGTTATTACAACTATTTTGTGTTTATTTTAAGGGGGCTAAGACACCTTTTTTCTCTGAAATAAGAAGTCACATTTTAATACATAAATGTAAACTAATTATTTCATACTTTTTACATATAAAAGTGGGTATATTTACCTTACCTTAACACTTTCTCCGATGGGCCTTTTATATGGTCCAGAACCATAGTCATCGATGAAACAAGTTTTTCCACTATCCGTAAGCTTTGAAATTTTCCTGTGGATGGATTGACTTCAGATTTGAACTAAATTACTCCTGAATAGTATAATTCTCATATGAGTGTAGGGATTTTTGATCTAATGAGAAAAAAAAAATTGTGCTGTTTTTCAAGAGTTTTTTTTTATTTTTTTAATTTTTTTATATTTTTTCATAATTTTTCTGATGTAAAAATTTTTTCCGACATTTAATCCTAAATCCCTACACTCATATGAGAATTATACTATTCAGGAGTAATTTAGTTCAAATCTGGAGTCAATCTATCCACAGGAAAATTTCAAAGCTTACGGATAGTGAAAAAACTTGTTTCATCGATGACTATGGTTCTGGACCATATAAAAGGCCCATCGGAGAAAGTTTTAAGGTAAGGTAAATATACCCACTTTGATATGTAAAAAGTACGAAATAATTAGTTTACATTTGTGTATTAAAATGTGACTTCTTATTTCAGAGAAAAAAGGTATCTAGCCCCCTTAAATTGAGGTAAATGTAATAATAACTTTTTATTCAAGAACAATTAAAATATCGTCAAAACATAATATTGAAAATATCTTGTGCTAATGGTATTGTATGCTTTCATAGTGCTACGGTATAAAGATTTATTTTCAATGTTCTCAGAATCCTCACATATTGAAATTGACAGCTCACCATGGTGGAAGTTTAAATCATGTGTTCTATTTTGAAAAATATAACCTGAATTTTCAGTTTTAAACATACACCTAATTTGTTCATTTTCATATCAAACACGTCCAAACATTGTAAAAACTCTAACAAACTGTTCGGATTGTATTTTTCAAAATACAACACATAACTTATACTTTCACCATGTTGAACTATCAATTTTAATATGTGAGAATTGTGAAGATATTAAAAATAAATCTTTATACCATAGCACTATGAAAGCATACAACACCTATCACAAAATATTTTCAATATCATGTTTTGGCGATATTTTAATTGTTCTTCAATTAAAAGTTATTATTATTATATTTACACACAATCACCACAATTACTCAACTAAAATACACTTATAGTTTAAGTAGAACCATCCACAATAATCACCACAATATCATTTACGAACAGATTAATATGAATATTAAAGTTGACACCCGTTAACTTGTACAGTTGCATGTATATAATACTGTACATTGATCTTTTTTTACTTATTTTTATATTTCACCATTTATCAATAATATTCTATTTTTTTACTTATTTTAAACTTTAACTGAGCTACTCTTTTGCCTTTTTTACGTTTCAAGTTTTCATTGTGTTTATCAGTTCTTATGCAGGAGCTCCGAGGGCCTATGGCATCCAATGGGAGGGCACGAGTATATTTTTTTGAGGTACTAAGTGGCTCTTTTTGATCCCAGGAAACAATGCGATTGAAGATGAAAGAAATAATCCATAAATTCTTGAAGGCGCTGTAAAAATAAAGGTTATTACAAAATAACTGTACTTAAACTTTATTTGTACTTTTTTTATATAAAATTTGTGTACTTAACTAAATCAAATCTTGATGAAATAATGTTGGAATATAGGTACAGTAACACCTTATTATACTGCGAATTCTAGTAGTAGAGGGGAGGGGCGCGGAGCGCTGAAGTGAGCGCCGAGCGAGCGCTCCGTCAGTCGGCCTTAGTCCATTGCGCAAGCCAGTCGTGTAAGAGTGTGAGCGTGGGTGATTACTGTATAAACCTCCTTTGTTGTAATAAGTAATTCCTTGTTTTATTTCTACGATTGCTTTCCTACCATCAAAAACCCAACAGGTTATAGGCCGGTAAGAAACGCTTCCAATACGCAAAGCTCAGGAAGTGATAAGTGGTGTGAGAAAGGAGGGAGACTCAAAAACTGGAGAGAGTTCTCCCTGTTCGCATCACACAGCACAGGAGATGCTTGCGAGTGTTAGTGAAGTGAGATGGCAGCAAGGACTCAGAAGCAGGAGAAAGTTTCTCCCTGCTTGTATCTCACTCCACTAAGCGGCCCCAGGAAGTAACGACTGATCTGCGCGACTGCAGGAGACAGCATCAGGTAGTCAGTCAAGGCGAGAATAGCTGCCGGAGAATCAGGCGAGGGGGCCGATAAAGGTACGTAATTGAAATTTACATTGTGCGCGTGAAAAGTGAAGTGCGAAAGTGAATCGGCTTAAATAAAAGAGACGCGAAAAAAAGAGAGACGCGCGGAAAGTGAGATGTGAAAGGCGCGAGTCGAAACGTGTAAAATTTCGAGGAAACGCGAGAGGGAATTTGACGGATTCCCGGAATCGGCATATGCGCGCAACAGGTTCGCGCGGAAATGAGCACGTGTTGGTGCGCGGGCAGCGAGCCAAGATGGCCGCTCCACGTTATCGCCTTGCGGCTTCCGTCTTCTCGCTGAGCCGAGCGCCGTGTTATGGAAAGAGAGAGAGAGTAGGGCAGGCGCGAGCGGTGGGAGGGGAGGAAGCGCTTACGTGAGAGGCGACGGCGTGGTGTCGTCGGGGCTCGCGCGTAGCGGCGACACGTATATGCACGAACAGAGAGAATCGCTGGTCGCGCAAAGGAGGTGCGCGCGACAACATAGAGAGAGAGAGAGAGAGAGGGAGAGAGAGGGAGAGAGAGAGATTAGATAATGTTTATTTCTGTACATTGTGTTGTACAATTGAAAAGTAGATAATACAAATGGTAAGTTATTACAATAATAGAACAAATAGAAAAATAAAATAGAATATAACAGCAAGAAAGATGTAGTTTTGACATAGAGTGAAACAAAAGTAAAGAACGCAAAAATAATTAAAACAATTAAAACGCATGAATAGAACGTAAAAAGTGTGACAATGTATGGAACGTAGTTTTAGTCATTTGCATCGCAGTTGAAAAGATGTTGATGAAGACATGATTTGAAATGAGGAACAGAAGTGGTATTACGGATGTGTGACGGTAATGAATTCTAGATATATGCAGAACTGATATGGAATGATTTTTTCTGATGAGAACAGGACATTTGCTGGTATACCAGCCATTCAAGCGCTTTAGAAAGAAAACATAGTAGAGATATTGGACGAAAATCACTGAAGCTATTTGGGGTACTCACCTTTTTCAAAGCAATTACGGAGGATTTCTTCCACAATTGCGGAAAACATGCTTCGCGTAGAGATTGATTAAAGATGTTACAGATGATAGGTGCAAGAAAAGGTAGTGCGAGTTGTATGACACGCTGTGGAATACCATCAGGTCCTCTAGCTTGCGTACTGAAGTGATTTACTGCCTCACAAATATCTGAGATTTGTATCTCCTTGAAAGTAAAATACTCCGCGTTGTTCGATGAGGTCAGAGTACTGAGAAAGTCAGAAGCAGACGGAGTAGCCGGGTCGTAAGAAACGCTTCTAAAGTGTGCATTGAGCTTATCGATGGAGAACGACAATGACGTTGATTTTTTGGACCCTGTAATGCCTAAATGCTCGAGCTCACGCCAGATATACTTGGGATCGGTCAGCGTTGTTAATCGGAGATGATAGTAGTTGTTTCTGGCTTCCTCAATAGAGCGATGTGCTAAATCGCGAGCTACACGATATAGCAGCAGATCATATCCTGTACGAGACCTACGAAAACGTTTGTACAGACGATCTCTCTCCCGGATTAAGACTTGATATTCTGACGTAAACCATGGATGCCTATTCTTTCCAGGAGTAATTGTTTTGATCGGCGCGAGAGCATTGATAGCAGAGGTTACGTGGGATTGCAAGATAGAGACACATTCATCAAGGGAACTCGACTCAGCCACAGACCAGTCCAAGCCTCTCAGATAATCAGTAAGAGACTCTGCGCTAATTGCATTATAATCACGAAAGGTGAATGATTCTAGTGAAGGCTCGGCGGTTTCAAGTGCAAGTGTCGTAGTAATTAGATCATGACCGTTGATAAAAGGTGACTCAGTCTTCCAAAAATCTAGTATGCGATCTTGTTCATCTACCAAGCAAAGATCAAGCCAGGAGTCGGAGGTAGGTTTGTGGTGAGTGGCACCATACGGAATATTGTGAAGTCCATTCTCTACAATGAACTTACGAACAAAAATTGCATCATCAGAGAAGCCGAGCTGATCCGCATTAAAATCGCCAAGAATAATTTTAGTGCTATAGTCATGCATATGGGTAGTAATTTTATCTAAAAAATCAGTATCTTTAAGAAAAGGGGCATGTGGTGGGCGATAGACTACAGCGACGAAAAAAGGTGGATGACCTTTGACCCTTGCTTCCCAGAAGAGATATTCTGGCTTGCCCGGTTTACCAGTCCAGATACCATCTGATGAGCAGAGGACAGTGGCAGAAACAGACTTGTGGATGAAGAGCGCAACGCCACCACCGTTCTTGTTACGATCGCGACGAAAGAGGACATAGTCATTTAAATATACAATATTTCTATAATCAGATTCAGGATCAAGCCAGGTCTCAGTAACTGCTATTACGTGGAAAAAGGTGTGTAAGGACAGCAAGTGATTGATTATTCCCATGTGCCCTCGCATGGAATTTGCATTAAAATGACATACTCTTAGGCCGTGGTTCCGAGACCCAGAGGATCTTGATGTGTATGTAGATGGAGGGTGAGTAGGGATGAGATGAACGCAGTTGAAAGAATAATGATGATGAGATGTGTCTAAGCTAAAAAATTATTGAGCTCTTCAGTAGTTGTGATTACAGTTGCCTGATCTTCTTTCTTCTTTTTGATAAAGAGACGTCCACTACGCACATAAGTAGTAAAGCCTTTCTTTTTCGCCTCAATTCGTGCCTGCGAACGCAGTCGATGAAGTTCTGGAGGAAGAAACTCATTTATGTTGATAAGAGAGGGCGGTAAGGGAGTCGTTCCTTTAGCTAACTCAAGCAGTTCGGCACTGACCTGTGACGAGTGCATTTTTCCCATTTTTATTTTAGCGCTTATGGGTGACATAGCTAGTGTATGCGAAGATAGTGTAACAATTAGCGGTGCAATCCTGGGTCTAGTCTCTAGAGAGAGAGAGAGAGAGAGAGAGAGAGAGAGAGAGAGAGAGAGAGAGAGAGAGAGAGAGAGAGAGAGAGAGAGAGAGAGAGATGACAGATAGCCCCGTACAGCAGAAATTGTCGAGAGGCGTTCGAAGACGGGACGCCCGGCGCGGCACACGGAGATGCGCCTAGAGAGTTGGCGCGGTGCTGTATGTCGTGCTAGCACACTATAGGTAGTGTAGTGTGAGTGAGACGATAGATAGCGCCTCTGAATCATACGACTCGTGCTTGCTAGCGGCATCGTGTCAATGTGGAAGGAGGTTGCTAAACAACACGGTTTCGAACTAGAGAGAGGGAGATGAGAGTGTGCACACACCTAGACGAGTTTATTTAAGTCGCGCAATTAAAGACGAGGACGTCACATGTAGTTCGAAGAGAGATTGTAAGTGGCCATAAAAGAAATGTGATGACGAGATAAACTGTATAGTAGGTGAGTAGTTTGAGAGCAAAAGCCGTGTTGTTGGTGAAGGTGCAGACGTAGAGATGAGGAAATGAGAAAAGTGATTCAGTATTCGAATCGATAAAGAGATGAGAAAGAGATGTGCATATAGAGCTATATGAAAAATAAGAGATGAGAAAGAGATAAGAAAACAGTAAGTTAAGCCGTGCGCAAAAGTAAGATAGATGAGAAATAGACGAGACCTATATATATATATGTGTATATATAGATGTATATAAACATATATATGTATATAATTAATTGAATAGAATTTGTATATGCAAATTGAAAAGTGTGTTTGAAAAGAGATAGAGAATTCGAAGTTAAGGTAAAGTCGAGAGTTTGTGTAATTTTGAGATGTGAATCAAAGCATAGAAAGATAAAAAAGTGTGGGAAGAACGCATGCACTTACTGATTTAATAATACTATAAAACTAATTGAATTGTGTTGTTTGAAGAGTGGATTGACGAGGTCCCATAGGGTGTTTGGAGGAGTCAAGGTGAAAGACAGACTTCATCTGCAGCACCAGGGAGAAAATGTGCTTAGAGTCATGAAGATCAAACAGAGAAGATCTGTTATTCAGTTCAGATGAGTTGGATCAGGCTCAGGATATGAATAAAAATTCAATTTCCAGAAGTCGATGACAGATCACATACCAAATGTATAAATATTCAGGCTGCAAGGTCTCTCAAGTCGTTAGTATCAATACCAGAAGAAGGTGAGCTGGTATAGTACGAGAGCGAGGATTGAGATGCGACAGAAGTAGAAAGACGAGACTGGTGAGAACCACACCGATGGCGAGTAAATCAAATAAGATTATAAAAATTAATATTTATAAAGGAGATAAGGTCAATGAGATGAGAAAAATAGATGTAAAAGCGTTGATAGATCAGAAAGTTTAAGAGAGAGTAGATAGTAGTTTGAAAGAACAGAGTAAAGTAAATGAGAGCACAAATTTAGTTGTAAATTTGACAGACAAAATACAAGTAGAAGTGTTGAGAAATTCTCAGGTACAAATCGAGTATACAAATTGATTACCTGTAGTAGGTTTGATATGTTTGATACTTATTTGAGCGAAGAATTGAGAACGGAAAAACTCGATTAGATACTAAACATAGATGTTATATCAAATTTATAATGTATCTGAAAGTAAGTTAGCAGAAGACAAACATTAAATGAGAGACGTAATAATTTATCACATTGATGAGAAGTATTATGCAAAGATTGTTGATGTGAAAGAGCTTGGGGAGATTCTAATTAAATTGAAAGAATATATATACAATATAAGATTAGAGACGAGAATTACTAGCGTGTCTGCTAGAAAAGATTTATGAGATGAGATTTAATCCAAAAGGGAAAAATCTGCAGAGTTTTGGGATGAATTCGAAGAGAAAATTCGTACGTATGAGAACTTATTTGATGCTGGCAAAATGTCAGAAAAAGAGAAAAGAGACATTGTTGTGCCTGCGGAAGTCGATTCAGTGCCAGGCATTAGTCTTGACAGACAAAACAACAGAGCAAGACGTGTTATACTCAGGACTAAAGGATTATTTGTTACAGGTAGAATCAGCAGCTGAGAGTAGAGATGTAGCCACAACAGCCATGCTAGAGGTGGTTTCCATGGTGATAGTGGCCATGCCAGAGGCATAGAGAGAGATGACCGAAGTCAGAGTGTCGGATTGGACACGAGGTGTTATTCTTGTGGCTGACCTGGGCATATGTCTCTTAGCTATCCTACTCCCGGGGAACGTGTATACTATATCTGCTTCAAGACAGGTCACGAGGCCAGAGTACCGAAACAGGAAGAGAGAGGGAGAGAGTCGGCAGGAAGTCTCTCCTAAACGTCCATCTGCGAGAGCCAGAGCCGGCGGACATGGACGCGGCACCAGAGGTGGCGGCGGCGATGCCTCGCCTAACTGGTCGCTCATGGCAATCCGAGATGAGTACGGAGAAAGAGAGGATAAGAACGAAGGTAATGCGATTGACTATTATGTTATCGATAATGAAGACAGATCAAGCAGCACGTGATAGAAAGATAGCAAGCAGTAACGTGATAGAAAAATTTATAGCTAATTTTGGAGCTTCAGAGCATGTTAGTAAAACGGAGTTATTTTTGAAGAGTTAGATAGATAAACTAATGATACAATGAGATGTGCTGTAACGGGATGGCTAGGGGGGGGGGGATCCCAACAAGCCACAGGCCAGCGATGCCCTAGAACACGGTGCCGCGGGTGTCAGACTAAAATGACTTGCCCGGGGATCTGCTCCTGGAATCCCGAAAACAACGCGAAGATCGCACGCGAACTTCGCTTTCCAACTAATTGGACCGCTGAGTGAAAAGCGCGCGCTCGAAGAGTAAAGCGCGCGGCCGCTACGCTCAAATATGAAAACGACCGGCTGAGTCGTTTTCCCGCGGAGGCGGCGGTATCCGGGAGAAGGACAGGTTGTAATGAACAACGCGACGAGTAACTAGATATCACAGTATATTAAAATCACTGATAAATACCATCACAACGTACGTGCTGAATAAAACAATAAGTTAGTTCGCGCGCGACAGTTAAGATTTAAACGCGCGAACGATACGGCGCGCGACGAAGCTGCTACTCTTGCGCGCGGTTTTAAAGTACGGCGGGCTGACACACAACCGCGCGTACACGGTACAGAAAGTTTGCACGGTGGCCTTATTCAGTAACTTCTAACGCACGCGCTACATGCGTTAAATCGAAAAAAAATGATTACTGCGCATGCGCAGTACAAATTAACGAAAATTTTTAACGTATATCGACAGCGTTATGATGTTTAACGCAAGCGTAAAGCGTAAAAGCCCATTTATCGCAGCGTTAAAGACGATATAACGCAAAACTATGAAGACGCGTTAGAATTGTCTTTAAGATTGTACGAAAAACGCGTTAGAATCATGACACTGCGCGCATTCTTTTGTTTTTCGTTATTTTAACATTGCAATTTAGAGATTCAAATATTTTTAGAAAATTCATTCAACGTATTTCCAACTTATTTCACAAAATTCATCCACTTAAAAATAATTGTAGTAAATAAAATTTAATATAGGCATGAATAAATTAAGTTGAAGGAATGTACATGCTAATGAATAGGTAACAGATTTTTCCAATGAAATAATACTTTTATGTTCAGAATATTTTTATATTTTTAATCGATTACTATAATTATCGATTCCTATAATGTTCGTTAATTAACCGTTGCCTTTCATTTACACCGGCTATGTCTATGTCTATGTCTATGTGTTGAAGCGGGCGAGCGGCTCTTTTCCGAGACATGCTGCCCAGCACTCAGGCTTGCGCCCATTGTGCTGTACCTCTTGGCTTTAACTTTTTCTAATTTCCGCTGCTCTGAAGCCTTCTGTCCATCCGCTCTGTAACTTGGCAGATGGACTGAAGGCTCTGTTCTCTTAAAGTTTCAGGCCGAAGGAAGCATTCCCCCCACATCCCCCGCCTAGTACCCTCGAATGCCGGGCACCGGCAGAGGAGATGGAAGGTTGACTCCTCCGGCCCTCCACACCATCTGCAGTTTCCCTCGTTTAAAATTGTGCGTTTATAGAGATAGTATCTGACCCACCAGTGGCCCGTGAGCCAGCCCACAACCCTTCTTAGCCTAGGCTTACTCAGCCTGCCTATGTCTTGAAGCCATTGTTCTGGCGGGGAGTCACTTAAGATTCTTTTGGCTTGCCTTAAACCTGGCGACTCCCGCCATTTCTTGAGTATTTCCTCCCTCATTAAGAGTGAGGTTCTTTTCTTAATTTCACTCGGTGGAACGCCTACTGAGCACTGAGTCGCTCTGACCCGGCGAGCGCCTCTTCCCGCCAGGCGATCCGCCTTCTCGTTGCCACGTATCCCCACATGCCCCGGCACCCAAATCAGGGTGACCGCGTTATTGCGGGCCAAGGCCGTGAGGATCTCTATGCAATGTAATACTTCCTCGGAGTAAATGTTGGTGCAGCTGAGGGCCATCAGTGCAGCTTTGCTGTCTGAGCAGATGGTGATGGGGCAACCTCAGTTGTCCCTAGTTAGTTGCACTGCAGCACACTCCGCTATGGCTCTTACTTCTGCCTGGAACACCGATGCGTGAGAGTCAAGTGTGTACACCAGCTCCTTAGAGCTGCCTCGCTCCCAGGCCCCCGGTCCCACGCCATTCTCATTTTTGGAGCCATCTGTGAACCACACTATGCCCGATTGGGTGTAGGGGTGGGTACCGTTGGCCCATTTTTCTCTGTCGGAAATGTGAACTTTGTAGGGTTTCCGGAATATAATCCTTCGCCCTTTTTGTCACACCCCGATGCTTCGATATCAGGGGGTAGGACCTGACCAAGTTCTTGGTCAAGCCCTCCCCCTGTCCCAATGACATCTCTAATGGTAGCTTTCTCGCATATATACTTTATGTGTTTTCCCCAATTAAGTTTGGAATCTAACGTTACTCCCAGATACTTAGCTTCATTTACCAGTTTCAGGGGTTTGCCACCCAGATGCACTCCCCCGATAGGTTTGAACTTGTATCTGGTAGTGAACAATATTATGTTAACTTTATCTGGATTCTCTGACAGCCTGACGGACTCACACCAAGCTTGCACTATGCCGAACGCATGTTGCATTAGCCCTGCAAGTACGTGTTCGTCGTCGGCTTTCACTAGTATAAGGATGTCGTCCGCATAGGCTTGGGCAAAGAAGCCTGCCTCATTCAGTAGTCTGATGAGTTCATCAATCACCAAGCACCACATTGTAGGAGACAGCACTCCTCCTTGCGGACAGCCCTTTCCAACTTTTCTTTCTTCTGAGTGCGAGCCCCAGTGGGCCTTCACTCTTCTGCAGCTAAGCATGCGCCAAAGCCATCTGCTAACCGTGTTGGGTACCAGATGGTCCTCGGCGCCCTTCACAATGCTTTCCTTCGTGGTATGGTTAAAGGCACCATCCACGTCAAGTAGACTAGCCAAAACCAATCCTGTGTTCATCATCCCCTTTTTCACGAAAGTCACTGCCTCAGCCAGAGCGGTATCCACCGATTTACCTGTCTGATATGCGTGCTATCTATCGTGCAGAGGATGAACTGCTAGTGGTTCTTCTCTAATGTATCTGTCCACCAGTCTCTCCATTGTCTTGAGGACAAAGGATGTCAGACTGATAGGTCTATAGTCTTTCAGCTTTGAGTGCTGTGCGATACTAGGTTTTGGCATGAATACTACTTTGGCCACTTGCCAACATTCTGATATGTACCCAAACGCTAGGCAAGCTCGAAAAAGTTTTACTAAGATGGGGGCGAGTAGATCGAGCCCTTTCTGTAGCAGCGCCGGGAAGATACCATCTATTCCCGGTGCCTTGAAGGGGTCGAAAGTACTCACCGCCCATCTTATTCAGTCCTTGGCGCAGATTCGTCGCGCTAGCTCCCAATCTGCAGCGCTGACCCTTAGCTCATGCTGTTCCATCGCAACTGTATCATGCTGGGGAAAGTGCGTGTTCAAGAGGCAGTCAAGTGCGGACCTCTCATCTTCCGCCCATTCCCCCGTGCCAAGTCTTATTGGATTTGGCCCTTGCGTTTTCGGTTGTCTTAGTAGTTTGAACAATCTTGCTGTATCAGAGACACTGCTCATGTTCTCGCAAAAATTCTTCCAGCCGTTGCTTTTGGCTCTTTCGATTTCCTTTTTGTACTTTCTTTGAGCGTCCCTAAAAGCTTCTCTATCGGCTGAATTGTTCGTTTTCTTAGACCTATTATAAAGTCTTCAAGTCTTTTTCTTCAACGTCTCCAGTGTGGGATTCCACCAAGGTGCTCCCTTTTGCACTGGCTTCGTACTAATCTGCAGTTGTTTTCGAAAGCACTAACGATGATGTTCTTTAGAACCTCACCGCAGTGATCAAGTTCCATCTGATTGTTATATCTACCCGGGAACGACTTGAGCTTTGCCCCCAGTTCTTCAACGTAGGTGGCCCAGTCTGTCTTCCTCGGGTTTCTGTAGAGTCTAGATTCTGTGCTGCGACCTTTGATTTCGAAAACTATGGTTGTGATCCGACATAGAGATCTCGTCCGAGACCCTCCAGCCCGTAATCGCATTCCCCATATTCCTCGAAGCCAAGGTGATGTCAATGACCTCCTCCCTATTATGATTTTGAAAAGTAGGCTTACAGCCTCTGCTCAGGAAGTCAAGGTTGGTGGTGGAGAGGAACTGCAGGAGCTTCTCTCCCCTGTTGTCCGTGTCCGAGCTGCCCCTCGCCAGATGTTGTGCGTTAGCATCGCACCCCAGCAACAGATCCCACCCCTTATCCTCACAGAATTTAATTAGTTCTATGACCTCCGCCGTAGGGCAGAGGTTTGATTCGTAGGGAAAGTAGGCTGATGCGACAACCACTTCCCGCATGCCGTCTTTATCGTCTTTGTACCAAAACTTAGCCGTCGGTAGGTCGCGTAAGCAGTACTTGGGTGTGGCTTCCACTCTTAGCCCCTTAAACAAGAGGCAGGCTCTAGAGTTGTCCACCCTCCCGCATATCAGCTGACCGCACCCTCTCAGGCCAGTAATCTTTGTTTTATATAACCAAGGCTCTTGGACGAGCGATATGCATGTGTGCATCCTTGCCATGCATCTGGCTAGTACCGCCGAAGCGCTTTTGCAGTGATGCAAGTTTATTTGCGTGAAGATTACCTTAGGAGCTGCCATCTTGTCACAGATCCATTAGGTTATCCTCCTTGGGGGTAGTGGGTCTTTCTCTGTTATCGGAAGGCCCGCCGTCCCTGTCCTGCCTTTCTTCCTTGTTGAAGGCAGGGGTATCCACTTCCAAGTTGTCGGTGGTACCACCGTCCTTTACCTCTTCTTTATCTTTCCATACCAGGCAGTACGCTCTGAAGCCACCACGGTATGGTAGGAAGTCGATGCGTTTTAGCGCCTCGACTTTCGTTGATTCCATGGTGGCGCGCACCGCCGTTTCTACTCCTAAGTCCCTTTTCTTTGCGGGGACCTCCCTGGAGCCCTTGACCTGCCAGGTATCCACCTTCAGGCCTGGGTTCTGCCGGGACAGCGTTTTCGTTTTCAGGACCGTCCCTGCATCGTGCTTACGAGGGACATATATTGTGACCCTGGACAGCTTTGGGAGGTCCCCCATCTCTACCGCTATAAGACTAGCACCCACCCAGGGTACACAGCCTCCTACTTTATCCTTCAGCCACTTCACGTCCTCCTGCGTTCTGCAGTGGAACACACGTGCTCCCCTCCAGAACCAGTTGTTTAAGAAGGACGGGAAGTAGCTGTCCTCTGGTGCCTCGTCCATGGTATTTTCCACGGACGCTAGCACCAGCTTGCCTTGCTCTTCGCTGAGGCGGTCCTCCGTATAGGATTGCGGAATAACCGCCATCCTAAGGGGAGTGGCGACCGATTCACTATATGTCGGGCGCCCCGCCTCAGTTGATCTTTTCTTGATCTCTCTTGGGGTGGAGCTATCCGAGTCGCGGTTCCTTTTGACAGGGGTCAGCTTGACACCGTCCCCCGACCCACCAAACCCGCCGATCCCGATCAGCCCCTTTCCAGAGAGACTTTTTTCACTTGGGACGGATCCACTGAGAGCCGATGAGCCATCGGCAGGGATCAGCGATCCGCTATCTCCTTTCCGTTGGCCAACAGCCTCCTCTGTCTCTCCGCCCCGCAGGGTTTCTTTCCTTTATTCTTTTTCTTTTTCTTGGTCACAGTCCCCTCAGTATCGCGGACCTTTTGGCCCACGTCTTGCGGGGTGCTGTTCCCACTTTTACCTGTGCTAACAGTGTCGCGGTTCGTAGGAACCACGTCCTGCTGTAAATTCACTAAGAAGGAGCTAGGGAGCTCAACATTTGTAGGCGCTTTTGAAACTACTTTCTCTATTTTTTCCATTTTCATGTGGTTTTTAAGAGCGGATGTATTTGTGTTAGCGGTCGAGTAGTACTTTGACTCTCAGATTACCCTTATCCGAAGACGAAGGCGCAGTCCCCCCCCCCCCCCCCCCCCCAACCGGTGACCTCGATAGAGCCCCCCTCCCTGGATAGCATGAGCCTATCAGGTCACCAACAGGCACTACTACCCAGAAAGAGATTATGCGCCAGCTGGTGGGGCAGTCAGAAGTTGGGCGGTTACTCCTTCCCGGGCCCCTGTACTATCTGGCTGCCTGGGAGTGCCGAACAACCCAGTTTTTAAATTGTACCCTCCAATAAGAGGAGAGATGTCCCTTGCCAGACGACTCAGATCGGGGAAATGAGAGCCTCCATAATCTATCCCGCATTTTGTATGTGTGGTGTTTAGGTGAGTCACTAGTGTCTATTGCATGTGGGTGTGTGGAGTGTTTCATGACGGGCACTGCCGCATTCGCCACGTCAGGGGATTGCTCTTCGTTACTGCTCTAGCCGTACAGACTTTATCGTTCCCCACTCCTCTGTGCGAGGGCTGGGGTCCGAGACGTGCCCGGCCCGGGAGTCCAGCGCCGGACGTTCCTTGCGGAGAGCGGCGCTTTCCTCCTCCCATACTTCACTTCCATACTCAAAACCAAGGTAGAGCCCTTTTTACGGGGAACCCACATAATAATAATAATAATAAAAAAGAAATAGTACAGAGGTAAGAACAACAGTTGATTCGAGAGCTGAGCTTCAAGTCACGCTAGTATCATATACCGAGAAAATGATAACAATACAAACATAGTCGCTAATCAAGATAGAATTACAATTAAAAAATACAGATATCACAGATTTTTACACTTAAAATGCTAAATTGATCATTTGAGTTAATTACAATAAAAATATGTAATGATCTATAATACCTGTAGGTATCATGTGTCAACGCTATATACATATAGACTATAATAGTCAGTCAAGAATTTAGTTCAGTCAAGAATTTATCGAATGATATAAAAAGATATCACAGTCATTTAAAATAATGTCAATCAAGTTCGAACAAATGCTCATGGAGAGCGTGTTTAAAGCGACTAAGACTAGGTAGATATTTTATGCACTCGGGGAGGGAATTCCACAGTTGCACACCTCGGGCCCTGAAAGATAGTAAGCCAAATTCGGTTTGCACCTTTGGAATCTTAATGTCCCTTGTGGCTCCCCTAGCGGGTCGGCCTAACTGGCGCTTCTCAAACATATCAAATAAATAAGACGGAGAACGTAAATTTATAATTTTATACAATAGAACAGCAGTGAAATACTGCCGTCTCGTATCCGTCCGCAACCAGCCCAGCTTGTACCGAAGAGGAGTCACATGATCAGTCCGTTTCACTCCGAAGATGTACCTGATACATGCATTTTGCAGTCTTTGTAGTCGAGATTTCTGTACGTCCGTAGCGTCGAGTGTTATCTCGGAACAGTAATCGAGAAGAGGGAAGATTAATGCCCGTACCATATGCTGACAAGTGCGGTGGTCGTGCTATGGTGTCGTCGGAAGCCGGATTGAAGAGGGTCAAGAATACCCTTTTTGGTTATATAATCTAACAGTTGATCATGAGCAAGCTTTTCCAAGACCTTGGAAAGAAAGCAGAGCAGTGCAATCGGTCGAAAGTCCGAGGGAGATGAAGGAGAAGATTTCTTTTCTAATGGTATCAGCTGTGCTTTTTTCCAAGTTCCTGGAAAAACATTATAGCTAAGCGACGAATTAAATAGTGTGACTAGAAGTGGTCCGATGGTAGGAAGGACTTTTGCAATAACACTCTGCGGAATGCCGTCCTCTCCCTTGGCCTGTGAGGTAAAGTGAGCTACCGCAAGTATAACATCATGTAGCGTCACATGTTGGAAGAAAAAACCCTCTTCAGGTACAGAATTAATTGCTCTGATCGCTTCATCATGCGATTTCAAGGGAGAATGCGACACAGACGCAAAGTGTTCGTTGAGATCGTTAAGCGAGAAGCCATGCAGTCCATCGGCCGACTTAGGGAGAAGACCGAGGCTACGCAATTCCTTCCAAAAGTTACCTTTATCGTCCAGTGTCCTTTTCAGTCGGTTACGTATGTATTTGGTCCTTGCTTGTTTAGTCGCGTCCGTCGTTTCTCTACGTAATCTAATAAACTCCTCTAGCAGTTTGCGATCGCCTGTCCGCTTATGTCGCCGCAAGGCGGCGTCACGATTGCGGTATAGGACACGCAACTCATCATCCACCCATGGAGGCTGCCGTTTTTTGGGAATGACGGTCCTCAGAGGAGCCAGCAAGTCAACCGCAAGAGTCAAGTTGTCTGTTAGTTTCAGTATCATGTCCGTCAGATCCGGCGAGGGAGAATCGAACGACGACCAATCGTAACCTCTCAGTACAGTGTTAAGTTCGTCTGGATCTATTTTGTCAAACGGCCTGTAAGTAAAGTACTCATGGGGTACTGATGGCGTAGGTCCGTCCAGTGTTACGGAAATGAGGTTGTGGGTGTTGTTATATGGCGCCGGACGATTTTCGATGTCTATTATTGAATCATTGCTGTCAACGAAGATAGCATCAATCCATGTCCCAGGTAGGGTTTTGAAGTTCGTAGCACCATGCTCGACTACCTTCAAGGCTAACTCGCTAGTGATGTCGCGTAAGTACGTCTCGTCTACAGATATTGTGAGAAGGTTAGCGTTAAAGTCCCCCATAAGTATTCTCGTACTGTAGTCACCTCCAGAGTAGAGTTTGAGGTTATCAGTGAAATACTTATTGTTAGTTAAAGAGACATCAGGGGGTCGGTATACTACAGAGATAAAAACGGGATCACCCGTGCCAACATTCAGGGACCCCATGATGTACTCTACAGCGTGTCCAAAAAGTCTGGAAACACCCAAATAATTTCTCAGCTGAATTACTATTGGAAAATGTTAAGGTCGCCTTTGTAGTAATTTTTTACGAGGAATCCAATGGTGACCTTGGATTCGACCTTGGACCTCATTTTCGAGGTTATTTCAAGGTCAACCTCATTTTTTTAAATGGTAACCCCTATTTTTTATAGCGGAATCTGAAAGAGCGGAAAATTTTACGTCCGGATATGTATTAAGGTATGAGGTTGAGGTTGCCCCCAGAGGTCAAATTGAGGTCAAAGTATGATTTCTTAAAAATTTCGCGAGTTCAGTGGTAAAACAAAACAAACAAAGGTAAGGTTTGGTAAGTTCGAACGAAGACTTGAAGGTGACCTCTGATTCGACCTTGAACCTCATTTTGAGCCTCATTTTTGAGGTTATTTCGAGGTCAACCTCATTTTTTAAATGGTAATCACTATTTTTTAGCGGAATCGGAAAGAGTGTGAAACTTTACGTCCAAACATGTACTCAGAACATAGTTCAAGAAGGACCTTGACGTTCATTTGAAGGTCATTTAAACTTAATGACGGTCTGATCTTGTGTAAACTTTTTAATTTTTTTAAACAGTCTAACATCTTATTTCAAGTGCTCGAATTATTTTCCATCCACTTTTTGATAGTAACCTAATCGATGATCGAAAACACCAACAGTATTTTTGATCATTTCAGTAGGAATGAGAGCTGATTCATTGTAAAATTTTTTGAAGCGTTTAAATATTGAACATTGTTACTTGTTATTTTTCGTATGGTTAGAGTGACAATAAACTATTATTCATTCCATAACCACCACAGAAAAGGGTTGGTCATCTTTCAAACATATTTTTTGAAAATTAAAAGTTCTTTTTATTTTCAACTCAAAAAGTATTTTTGGATAAGGTCTACTACGAAGAGTAATAAAAATGAACAAACTCACTGATAGAGAAAGAATAACGATTCTCATGATGAGAGGTTGGGGACACATGCAGCGATCTTATAGGGCCGTAAGAGATATTTTTAATGCTTCATTTAGGGTTGGTGGAACTCCACTATCATTTTTAACAGTTCAAAAAACTGTTAGAAGGTTTGAAAATACCGGCACTATCAACGATTTACCTCGATCAGGCAGACCAATGTCAGCAGGTAACGAAGAGAAATCTTTAGATGTTGTGTTAACATTCACCGAAGATCCGCATACTTCCGTTCGTAGAGCTGCTCAAGTGCACGAAATAAGTAAATCATCTATTCATAACATACTAAAGAGAGAGAAGTTCCATCCATTTAAAGTAACGCTAATACACAAGTTAAATGAAGATGATTTCGATCGTCGCGTTGAATTCTGTGATGATATGATGGCACGCATCGTACAAAATCCAAATTTTCCATCAAATATAGTCTTCTCAGATGAAGCTACATTTCAACTTGACTCAAGCGTAAATAGGCATAACTGTAGATATTGGGCAGTTGAAAACCCTCATTGGGCAAGAGAAGCCAAGTCACAATATCCACAAAAATTAAATGTCTGGGCTGGAATATTAAATAATAGGATTATAGGACCATTTTTTATTGATGGCAATTTAAATGAAGAAAAGTATGAAACTATGTTGCGGAATCAAATTGTTCCTGCTATAAGAGAAATAGCTGGAGAGGACTTTAATAACACATGGTATCAACAGGACGGTGCAGCAGCTCATTATGCACGAAACGTTCGCACATACTTAGATACAGTATTCATTAATCGATGGATAGGACGAAGAGGTGCAATTGAATGGCCAGCTAGGTCCCCCGATTTAACGCCTCTAGATTATTTCTATTGGGGTTATCTGAAGGATCGTGTATTCAAAACAAAACCCTTAAACTTAGATGAATTACGTGAAAGGATCATTGATGAATCAGCTCTCATTCCTACTGAAATGATTGAAAATGCTGTTGGTGCTTTCTATCATCGATTACGTTACTGTCAAGAAATGAATGGAGAACAGTTCGAGCACTTGAAATAAGATGTTATACTGTTTAAAAAAATCAAATGTGAGAGGCAAGGGGACTCACGTAAATCAAGCGCCCCATCGTGAGAGGCAAGGGGACTCACGTAAATCAAGCACCCCATCGTGAGAGGCAAGGGGACTCACGTAAATCAAGCGCCCCATCGTGAGAGGCAAGGGGACTCACGTAAATCAAGCACCCCATCGTGAGAGGCAAGGGGACTCACGTAAATCAAGCACCCCATCGTGAGAGGCAAGGGGACTCACGTAAGTCAAGCACCCCAAAGGGAACAGATTTTACTACGTCCACGTCGTTGTTCCTGGGTAACGCTAAATGTAAAAAAATTGAACTTGACATGACTTTTAAGGACAATGTCAAGGTCACCATTAGATTTCTCGTTGAAAACTACTAAAGAATTAACCTCGCTCAGTGTGATAAAAAGTTTACACAAGATCAGACCGTCATTAAGTTTAAATGACCTTCAAATGAACGTCAAGGTCCTTCTTGAACTATGTTCTGAGTACATGTTTGGACGTAAAGTTTCACACTCTTTCCGATTCCGCTAAAAAATAGGGGTTACCATTTAAAAAATGAGGTTGACCTCGAAATAACCTCAAAAATGAGGCTCAAAATGAGGTTCAAGGTCGAATCAGAGGTCACCTTCAAGTCTTCGTTCGAACTTACCAAACCTTACCTTTGTTTGTTTTGTTTTACCACTGAACTCGCGAAATTTTTAAGAAATCATACTTTGACCTCAATTTGACCTCTGGGGGTAACCTCAACCTCATACCTTAATACATATCCGGACGTAAAATTTTCCGCTCTTTCAGATTCCGCTATAAAAAATAGGGGTTACCATTTAAAAAAATGAGGTTGACCTTGAAATAACCTCAAAAATGAGGTCCAAGGTCGAATCCAAGGTCACCATTGGATTCCTCGTAAAAAATTACTACAAAGGCGACCTTAACATTTTCCAATAGTAATTCAGCTGAGAAATTATTTGGGTGTTTCCAGACTTTTTGGACACGCTGTATAAGTCCAGGTTTACCGGAACCAGTGGTGTCCGAGGTTGCGAGCTCAGTAAATTTGAAAATATTCCGAAAGTACAGAGCCACGCCACCTCCTTGTGTATTTCGGTCTTGTCTCACAAGCGAGTAGCCATTGATCATTACCGTCGAATCGTCAAGCATAGGATGAAAACGAGTCTCCGCCACCGCTACTACGTCGTAATCCGGATTGTCGCGAAGGTACTGCCGGACTTCCTCAATATGAGCTTTGAGAGAGCAGGCATTGAGGAAGGCTGCCCTTAGCCTCTTCCCCGAGTGCATTCGCGCGCTCCCGGACCTCTAAGGTAGTCGCGCAGTCCCATTTGAGACACATAATGTCTACCCTATTGGTTGCGAAGCATACTGAGAGCCCTTTTTAGGAGGGTCCCATTCACGCTGCATGCATACCCATCCGAGGGAGAGCCCTTTTTACGGGAAACCCTTTACCTGCTTGTGGAGAGCCCGTTTTACGGGGATCCGTCAATCATAATCCATTCACGCCTTAGGACGGACACGCATCGTTCGCACTCTTGCCGTAAGGCCCCCCACCGGCCCAGGTCAGATAACTAACCGGGCACACGGCAAGGTGGCAATCCTTCGAGGGGGTTTACACCGGCTACATAATTAACACTTAGAGGATCTATTTCTTCGTCATTGTGATGATGCACTTCATTGAGAATCATATTTTCCTCCTCAATCGGTGCCCTATAAAAAAATACATTTACATATTAAATTTTATTTTATAAGTTAAAGTAAAGGCAATGTCGGAGCCGATTACAGATTACAGATTCCTAGACCGTATTTTACGTTATTTGAATTTATTATGAGGTTTTTCGAAATATGATCGGAATTATCTAGTGTTCGGAATGGCTTCAGAAACACCAGATGACTGGAATTTTTTAAAAAAGGTGAAAATTCAAAAAGAATACAAAATATAGACTCCGAACGCTCCCTTAATATAAATCCTTCTTCTTCAATTACCCATTTAATAAACAGAAATTATGCAAAATCGTACAAGCTGTAACTATTTTGGCCACCTTTTCAGGGTCGTAATATAATTTGCGGGCTCGCTTTATCGCCATCCATACATTGCTTAACAGGCCAAATGTCTGTTCCACTTTGCAGCGAGTGGAAACATGCTCTCTCGTAGACAGAGCTTCCGGAGTACCGTCTGGAGCATAAAGTATGGGCGTCAGTAAAATCGGAGATGGATTATATCCACTATCTCCTACAAAAATTTAATTCTTTATTATTTGGATTTTTTATTTTATGAAACATTACACTGAGAAAAAATATACTACTTTACAATACGTGCCATATCGTCACAACGTTATTTTATAATAAAAGTTACAATAATATAGTTATATTTACGGTAATAATGATTGACATTACTATAATACAATATACTTTACTAAAAAACATAAAATCTTTAACTACATTTTGAATTGAAAATAAAAAGCAATATCTATTAAGACAACTAAACGATATATAGTGGGAAGACACGGAAAAAAGTAAATCTTGCTGTTTTGCACAAGTTAAATCAACTAGATAAGGAAAAAGTAGAAACTGCTTTTAAAAAAAGTAGAATTCACTTTTTTTGATTTTTAAAGTAAAAACTACTTTTTATTTGAAATGCATATCAAAGCATAATGCCAATCTTAGTTTACTAAAAAGTGAATTCTACTTTTTTTGAAAGCAGTTTCTACTGATTCTTATGAAAGTAAAATAAACTTGCTTTTATAAGTTAAATCAACTGTGTAAAAAGTAGAATTTATTTTTTTTTCCGTGCATCTATCTACATTTTTCTTAGTTTATTATATATAGAATTTTTTACCAAGCAGATAATAATTGCCTTCTGTGGCTACAATAGCTGGATTATTCCACAATGACTCGCAATAGCCTTTCATTTCGCTGAAATTCCAGACGAACTTATCGGTGTTGCTGCCAGGACACATTCGTAAAGATCGAATGATATAATTATTATCTGTTATCTTGATACAAAAAATCAGAAATATATTTTATTAATATTATAACACTTAAGAGGGTCAGACACCTTTAAAGTGACGAAAAATCTATTTTCTTTTTATTACATATTTCACTAAAAAAATACTTGTAGAATATGTCCCAAATGGTTTTAAAGCATTATCTATTTTTGTTTTGAGAATATATACAAAACACTGATAAAGCTTTTAATTTCTCTTTGTGTATATATTTAAAATTTTAAATGGGAGATCGGGTATATCGAGTCGTCATATTATAGTGGGAGACTAAGAACTTTTCCTCCTGCTGCAGCGGGAGGAATTAGTTTCGGTCCTAGGCCATGATTATTTATTTAACGGACCAAGTGAGAATGGTGCGACCGAGGGCCAGCACAGCCGCCGTAAAATTTTTCGACCTTGGGGTGAACATTACTTTTTGTCATAAGTGTTGTATTGCATCTACTCGACGACCTATTTGAGTCAGTAAGTATTCAATAAGTGTTCAATAAGTATTCAATAAGTATTCAATAAGTAAAAA
Source organism: Torymus aiolomorphi (assembly GCA_036365515.1). Lineage (NCBI taxonomy): Eukaryota > Metazoa > Arthropoda > Insecta > Hymenoptera > Torymidae > Torymus > Torymus aiolomorphi. The sequence goes on along the minus strand of CM070874.1, from coordinate 235,625,483 downwards.
AAATACGGCGTGTATCACGGGAAAATAAGTATTTCAGACTCGGGTGAGGCATTGTCAGTACTCGCTTAAAATACCTCATTTTTTGTTCCTTGTTGCACAATATACTATTAAAATTTCATGGATAGGTTGTTTACTAAATTTAAAAATCTTACCACTTGTACATTTAATGAAGATCCTGCTTTATAATTATAAAATACCTCCTCGTTTTCCTTTGGTCTTACACAAGCCTCTAAGAGGCAATCTATTAAGGGGGCTAGACACCTTTTTTCTCTGAAATAAGAAGTCACATTTTAATACATAAATGTAAACTAATTATTTCATACTTTTTACATATAAAAGTGGGTATATTTACCTTACCTTAAAACTTTCTCCGATGGGCCTTTTATATGGTCCAGAACCATAGTCATCGATGAAACAAGTTTTTTCACTAACCGTAAGCTTTGAAATTTTCCTGTGGATGGATTGACTCCAGATTTGAACTAAATTACTCCTGAATAGTATAATTCTCATATGAGTGTAGGGATTTTTGATTTAATGAGAAAAAAAAATTGTGCTGTTTTTCAAGAGTTTTTTTTTAATTTTTTTAAATTTTTTATATTTTTTCATAATTTTTCTGATGTAAAAATTTTTTCCGACATTTAATCCTAAATCCCTACACTCATGTGAGAATTATACTATTCAGGAGTAATTTAGTTCAAATCTGGAGTCAATCCATCCACAGGAAAATTTCAAAGCTTACGGTTAGTGAAAAAACTTGTTTCATCAATGACTATGGTTCTGGACCATATAAAAGGCCCATCGGAGAAAGTTTTAAAGTAAGGTAAATATACCCACTTTTATATGTAAAAAGTATGAAATAATTAGTTTACATTTATGTATTGAAATGTGACTTCTTATTTCAGAGAAAAAAGGTGTCTAGCCCCCTTAATCCAATTATTTTTGGTATCTGGATAGTTCCTCTAAAACTTAAAACCATTCAATCTTTTTTTATTTTTTACGTAATTCAATAATGTGTGACGAAACAAGTGAAATAAATTGATACAGTTCTGTATGTGTATTTTTACCAATTTTTACCAAAGAAATGTTCGCTTCCTTTCGTAATGAATAATTTATAAAATAATCTTTGATTTTAATTTTCTAAGAAAACGAGAGCCTTATTGAATTTTTTTTATTTTTAGTAAGGCAAAAGTACCAATACTTGACCATAAAAAATCCAGTACCAAAAAGTGGCCGCATGCACTGAATAGTATGTTTTTGAAGTTAAATTAATAAAAATACATTATTTTCTTGTTGAAAGCTAATCTAGACATATAGCTTCTCGTAACTAACAACGCGTTGCGTTATCTGATTTATATTTTATGAAGATAAATTACAATTTGTTATGACATCTGTGCTTTGGCGGTCATCTACTGGTCGCATAAGATTCAAGATAATTCCAGCCCAAATAGTGGCCACACCAAGTATGTATTGAATTAATATATAAGTTTTGGCATATTTTAAGTAACATTGTTGCATTGCATGTTTAAATAGACAGTACAGAGAACAGTTTAAGTAAGTTGACAATTAAAAATTTATCACATATTTTCTATTAACAAAGATTATGTACTGTATTGTAGTAAGGAGGCCAAGTATTGGAGCAAAAGTTTTTTACATTAGTAACAGCTTTTTCCTATAGTGGCCAACGACTGGTGCATTGATACTCGTTATTATTGCATAAATTTATTGCGATACAATTATTAAATATGCTTTTTAAAGGTTTTCTTCTGACGATATGAAAATCGATTTACCACTATATAGTCGTTATTTTAGATTTACTAGTGTTCTTATACCTCTAATTCTTGTACTATCTATCTTTAGGCTCTTAAGATGGCCAATGATTGATACATTTACCTTAATGTGTATTATCGCATTGGTAAACTCAATATTATTCTATATAAAATTTAATATTGGAATAGCAGTTATTCATTACGAGGACCCACACCAACAGAAATAAAGGTAAATACGATCCAAAATATATCTAACCATCAAATATAAGAATAAATTCCTTGAATTCCAAGACTTAACACTAGTTATAAATTTTTAAGTAAACAGTTTTTTGAAAAATATAATTGGGTCATAAAAAATCCATTATATCCACCTTTTAGAATATTGATAATGAATAGACACGTATTTTTTCTTTTTTCATATGGATAGAATTAACCAAGTTAGAGACATTTGAAATTTTTTGATTTTTTATATCTTCCAATGTTATATAGTTGTAAGGGCAAAAACGGGTACCTACCCCCGCCATCCCCCTCCACTTCCTCCGCCCCCGCCACCCCCTCCACTCCCATCCGCCCCCCTCCACCATCCTCTACCTCCCCTCCACCACCCCTCCACTTTTTACCGTTAAATTCTTTCAAATTTTACCTTATTTTGAAGGGCGTCAGCCCCTCCTCCCCTCCGCCCCCACCACTCCCCTCCACTCTCCTACACGCCCCTCCACTCCCCACCACCCGCATCCACGCCCCCTCCACACCCCCTCCACCTACCCCTCCAGGCCAAATTTTCAAATATCACTGGATTTCGCTGAAAATTGTATATAGGGAACCCATCTGGATTCGCTGATTACGAATCTGAACTCATATTTTGCCAATTCAAAATGGCTGCCAAATATTGAAATAATTTTACAATTGCATATGGGAAATTCCTGGATTCGCATGATGATGAATCAGAATTCAGATTATGAAACTTCAAAATGGCATAACCAAGATGGCGACCGAAAATTGAACTTTTCTGTTTTGCTAAAAATTGAATATACTGAATTTCTGGATTCGCTGATTACGAATATGAACTCAGATTTCAAAAATTCAAAATGGCAGTAAAATATTGAAATAATATTGGATTTTGCAAAAAAATTGTACGTATGGGGTTTCCGAATTAGCTGATTACGAATCTGAACTGAGATATTGAAAATTCAAAATGTCGGAACGAAAATGTCTGCCACGAATTGAAATAATACTGAATTTTGCTGAAAATTGTATATACACGCAAAGAAGCATTCAGAGCTATAGGCCGTGAGTTATAACAGAGTAAGCGGATACCTTCTCTGCCACCGTGTGACGGCGCGACATTCAGGCATGTCAATGATGGTCTCTAGGCAACGCTATACGCGGTGACTGCCGCAGTCGTCAGACGTGCCACTCACGCTTGCCGCCGTGCGCGTTAGAGCTTGAACTCAGTGATAGTCACGGCCTACAGCCGTGTCACGCGAGCACCGTTCATCGAAATAACCACAGTCACAGTCACAGTCATAGACGCATATGTCACGCAATCCGGCGATGCTATATGGCACGCTATTTTTTTCTCGCGCGTCACGGGCTACAGCTGTGAATTCTTCTTTCCGTATACGGGATTTCTGGATTCGATTATGACGGATCTGAACTCAGATTTTAAAGATTCAAAATGGCGCCAAAATATTTAAATTATACTGGCTTTTGCTAAAAATTGTATATAGGAGGTTTATACATTCGCTGATTACGAATCTGAACTCAGATTTTCAGAATTCAAAATGGCGGATCGAAGATGGAGGTCAAATATTCAAACATTGGTGGATTTTGCTGAAAATTGTATGTACGGGATTTCTAGATTGGATGATTACGAATCTGAACTCAGATTTTCAGAATTCCAAATTGCCAATCGATAATGGCTGTTACATATTGAAATATTACTGGATTTTGCTGAAAATTGTATATACGGGATTTCTGGATTCGATTATTACGAATCTGAACTCAGATTTTAAAAATTGAAAATGGCTGCAAAATATTTAAATAATACTGGATTTTGCTAATAATTTTATGCAGGGGATTTCTAGATTACGAATCTCAACTCAGATTTTCAGAATTCAAAATGGCGGATCTAAGATGTCGGACACATATTGAAATATTATTGGATTTTGCTGAAAATTCTAATTCAAACTGGTGGACCTAAGATGACTAACAAAAATTGAAATTTTACTAGACTTCGTTAAAAATTGTATATAGTGAGTTTCCGGATTCGCTGATTAGGAATCTGAACTCAGATATTGTAAATATAAAATGTCGGCCAAAAATTGAAATATTACTGGATTTTATAATCAATAAGTTACAAATAAAATCAGAGTTGACGTAATGCACTACATATATATTATGTATTATTTTGTTAAATATAATATACTTAGTATTTTAAAAATTAATAAATGTTAAGAATAATGTTTTTAAAAAACATTACAGAAATTTTAAATGAAAAAATAAGTGTTTCATGATATTATGTAATAGAAGATTATCCTTATTCATTATTATTAATATTTATCTTTAATAATGGGGGTTGGCGAGCGGAGTGAGCAGGGGGCGAAGCCCCCCTAGTATATATATATATATATATATATAGATATACTGCAACGGGTAATATATCACAGTCATATATGAATGTGATTTCATGGGAAAAATTGAACGAGCTTTAGTACTTTCAATTTACAACTAATACAAAGTAGAAAAAAACATATCCATTATTTTTGGCCATTCTATATGACGTATTTAATAAAATATAAATTTATTTTTTATGCGAGGACCCAAAAGAATATTTTATGTATAAAGTAATTGAAAATGCAAAGCAATATGTATTAATAAAATTATCCCCTTTGATTAATATTTTTTATCAAAAGCACATAATACAAAAGCTTTTCAGTATTTCGACTAAATAAATGTACCAAGTACAACAAGAGTAAATATAAAATTTACATACACATACTTTGATTCAAGTCATTAAAAAATGTATTTCCTACCTTTTTTTAAAAATTCAGTTTGAAATTTGAATATGGAAACATATGATTTTATAAAGTTAAATAATCTTTATTGAGATGACTTTTGTCTAAGAAATGTATTATATATATCATAAAAAATACATTACTTCTTGTTAGAATTGCGGGTCCTCTTAAGCCGCTGCCGCACTCGCCATCTCATATCTACTCTAGCGCCCCCTTTAGATACTGAGCACGGCTCTGTGCGGAGGGCCAGTCAGTGCTCTACGAGAGCTGAAGCGAGTGACATCGCGTCCGAGTCAGATTATACTTTTACTTATACTTATATTTATATCTGTGTTTTATTGATTAGCAAGTGTCGAGTGATCTGTAGTTCTAATAAATTACTTATTATACTTTAATACTCCCTGTGTGCGTGTATACTCATTTGTGTCCTGGATTCCTGTTTCCACCATCCATATATACTTATCAGGTTATGGGCCCAGTCGGAAAGAAGGACGACATGAGCACGTACGAGGAGGAAACTGCGACGGAGGAAACTGCGACGGAGGAGACAGCGACGGAATGGACAGCGACTGATATATAGAAGCGACGGAAGAAACTTACAGAGGTAAGTGAGACTGTGAAAATCCTGATTCGAGACAGTGCGCGACCGTTGAAATCATTAGGTTTATTTATGGCGACGAGAGAAAAACGCGTAATACCGGCAATAAGAGTTTATTTGCGTTGCGTATCGTGTGGCTGTGCAAATTGCGAGTGAGAAAAAGTGTGAACGAAATCGTCCAATTTCCTCGAAACGCGAGGGAAGGACGCGTTCCGGTGTCGCGGCGCGCATACCCGCAACAACAGGTTTGAATGCGCACGTGGGCTCCCAACGAGCAAAAATGGCGGCGCGCCGGGAGCTTCTCTATGCCCGCGCTGAGAGAGAGAGCGAGCGAACCTCGAATAGCGTGATGGCAGCGCGCGGCATATTCATGTGTACCTGCGCGTGTGTGAGAGAGAGAGCGAACGAACCTCGAACAAGCGTAATGGCAGCGCGCGGCATGTGCATGTGTGCCTGACCTAGAGAGAGAGGGAGAAGGAGACGAGGCGCGAGTTTGTCAGCGGTGCCTCGTGTACCGTGTGTGCGCGCTGGGAAGGAGAGCGGCATCAGTTCGTCTCCCGCATCAAGGTGCGTGAGGGGAGGTAGCGATCGAGCTCCCGCATGCAGCCGAGAGAGGGGAAGGAGAGTCGAAGGCGCGCTCGCGATGCTACGGAAAAGAAGCGGAGGCAGCAACGAAAAAGTCACTGCGCGCAGTGAGCGCGCTATAGTGAGACAAGCGAGTGGGAGAGGTAGCGCGAGTTCTCTATTTTGGGGAAGCACGCGCGGCGACTTTGCGTGTATAGAGGAGATTGAGTGTATGGCGCCATACGACGAAAGAGAGACAGAAAGCGGAACGTAAATTTTTTGGAAACAGATTGCACAGCGGCCGATTATGCTTCGCGAATTACGTCTTATTTTTAAAAATTAACATATGCATATGAATGGTTAAAAACGATATTCTGTATACAGATAAAATAAATCTCGAGTAAGCCCCGCGAATGCAGGAGCAATAGAAATTTAGTACGTCTATAAAATTAAAAACTTGGTACGGCAGAAGGAAAATACCTGCAATAAAATTGATAATTTTAAGGAAAAATGTACACTTAGTTATCTTAAAATTCTTGTTGTCAAATCTTGTGTGAACTCGTAGTGCTTGCGTTCGGCACAGTTTGTTCACTAAAAGATTTTTGTAACAACAATGACGTTGGGCGAACAGCGCATTTTGAAAGATGCAATCGAAAAAGCAGAGTTAGAGGGCCGGTCGATGCTGATACCGTGTTGCCACAAAGGAAAGAATGCCTCTCAACATAGCGAGTGAGAATGAGACGGAGAAAAGCGAGTCAGCTAGTGAGAATGATGCGAACAGGTCGAGCCCGGTACTGGAAAGCGAGTGAAGGCGAGAATAATCGATAGCAATATGCGATCGATAGTGACGGTAGCAAGTGACAGAGCGAAGGCGACGGTGCCACAGCGACCTGAGAAAACAATGAAATTTTGAGGGGTAAACCGTAAACCAACTATATAAAACGTACAAAAAATAAATCCAATTGGTACATATAGAAAAATTATATGTGAATAAAAACGATATCAAATTATAATTCTACAAAGGAAAATCTAGCTAGTAAAACTACTAATGATAATTTGTACTGCAGTAATGCATGAACAACTCCAAATCATTTCCACGCAAATGGCGGAGTTTAGTCGAAAAATGAGCGAACTGGCGAGTGACGATAGAGCGAGGGATGAGCAACTGCATCTGATGGAACAGCAAGTAAGAGCGACTGAAACTCAGTGCTGAAAATGAAATTGATATCATATTTAAATATGACAAAAACAAGAATTATTGATTGTCTTGCGACACACGATAAGAATCTTGAACTTTGTCAGCTCCAATAGTAAATATGAGTAATAGGTTAAATGGAATTGCGCATGATTAACCTTGAAATATTGTTCTGTTTAAAATATTCAATGAACTCGAAGTGTTTGTATTCGGCACGGTTTGTTTATTGAAAAATTTTAATTACAGGCATGGCATTAATGATGCTGGATGAAAAATATTTTTCTGTTTAAATTCTTAAATAAACACGAAGTGTTTAGGCATGGTTTGTTTATTGTAAGATTTTAATTACAGGCATGGTATTAATGATGCTGGGTGAAAAGTGCGTCTTAAAAGGTGCGTTTGAGCAGGCAGAAGTAGAAGGGCAACTGCTGCTAATGTTTAATTGCCGGAAGGGCATGGAAAGTACCTCTCGAAGTAACGGCGAAATAGAGACGGGCGAACGCGACAGACTATCCCGAAATAAGCGCGACAGTGGTGACAAATTCGGTACAGAAAGTGAGTGATAGCGGTAGCCGGCGAAAAAGTATAGTGAACAAGAGCGACAGATACAAAGAGCGACAGAAACGTATGTTAATACGATAGAAAATAAATTGACGGATGACCCACATATATTTGATAATTGGAGTTTCGTAATTTCATGTAAGTGAAAATTAATATAAATAAAATCAAATATAAATAAAACATTTTATATGAGACAGAAAATCAAAATTAAATTTTGAATGAGAGTGAATGTTAGTGTGATAAAAATGTTTATAAAGTGATATTTTCGGAATCTTCTTAGATCTGAACTTACAAATGAGCGACTTATTGGATGACTGGTTTGATTGTAAAAGCGAGTGTTATCTAAATAAAACTTTTTCAATGTGCTTGATGAATGTAAGTCTGGAATTCGAGACCACTGTTAATATCGGGGCGACAGAGCGTAGACAGTTTTATGGCACGCCGTATAGGAACTGTTGAAAGAAAAAGCGAGAGTCTTCGTGGAAGGTGTTGAGGACTTAATAATGACTTATAATATTTTGGTTGAAGTTTTACTTCAGATCGAGAAAAGATATGGTTTTTATTTATACTGAAAGCATGATTTGTAAACAATTGCTATATATAGTGGCGAATTTGGAGACTGTCTATGCGAGCTCGAGATAAGCAAAAAGAGTTCTATTTTTAGTGTAATAATAAGCGATCGAGCGACTATGTCGTCAATCGCGATGGCAGTAAAAGACCTGAATTTGATTAACAAGTTTATGGTAAATTGATGCGACTGAAGGAGTTTAAAGAAAAAGTGAGTATCTTCATCGACAGATTCGAGGACGTGGTTAGATCATATAATAATCTTACTGAAGTCAATGATTTACTCCAAATTGAGAAAACGGATGTATTTTACAGTGCTGTCGTAAGCGCAGTGATGCAAATGATAAATATCGATTTCATGACAAAAAGCATGGTGACAGTTCAAGGTACTGGAATATACAACATAAACCGTATAATCGCGAAGGTGGATGTGGCCGAGGCCGAAGTCGTTATAGCGGGGGTAAGCGTACGGTCGATAAAACGGCGAAACGAGAGAGATTGAGAAAAAGGCAGTGAGAAACCTGTAAAAGTTAGTACTAGAAATAAAGCGAGTGATCGCGGAGCAAACAAGCTTGTAAAACGACAGACATGGTCGAATATGAACGAACGAAAGATACAAGCACACAATGCTAAACTTGTTTCCGCCTCGACTGTAAATAACAATATTCTTTAATCTAGATTTATCACCTAGACTTTTGATAGATACTGAAGCGACAGAACAGTTCGATAAATTAGAGTTTGAGTTTTAAATGGTCTTAACATGTAACAAGATGAAAATTAATATACAAATAAAAGCGACAGTGCGAACTTAAAATCGGAGGGAGTCGGTACAGTTGAAGTATTTGCGGGTGATAATAAATTACTGAAACTTGATAATGTGATTTACGCTGAAAATCTGTCAGAGAACCTATTGTCATTGCGAAACTTTACTTATTTAGGACTATGCTTTTATTTTGATAATATACAGATTGATATCTATGATTATATATCCAAAGAATGTTGTCTGTTGGATATTTATTAGAAACGGCATTGGATGGCAGAATTTGAAATAAATAAAGCGAATGTTGACTGTAACGTGAATAGAAACAGAGAAATAGCCCATGTAACTACGAAAGAAATATGACTAAACGAAAAGCGACTGAAACAGTGGAAGCACGTGCAGTGAAAATAGAGACAGAGAAAGAAACGATGAGATTTGTTCGGGCTTCGAAAAGATAAGAGACAGAAAATTAAGCAATGTAAATGAAGTAACTGAAAATGAGAAACCACAGTGCGATAGAGAGCGACAGAATCCTCTACAGATCATACATGCTAATGTTTATGGGTATGATAAGTCCTATTACGTAACCAAAAAGATACAAATATATTTCTGTCTTCGTGGATGATTTTTCTCGTTTAGCCATGGTCTATACGATGAAAAGAAAAGATGAGACAGGGTACTGTTTTTAATCTTTGAAAGAAGTGCCCGAATTTTTGCTAGGAAAAGATGCGAAGGTTTGCTATTTGCGAAGCGATCAGAGAACAGAATTCACGAGTGAATATGCGACTGAGTGAATACGTTCTGAGAAAGTTAAATATAAAATTACAGCTGGCGTGTCCTGATAAGCCGCGCCGTGATGGTGCCGATGAAATGTTTGATAAGATTATTCAGAGATAAATGCGAGTGTTAATACAAAATTCTGTGTTTTAAATACTGTAGTTCATGCATGCAACAGACGCATCACATGTTCAAATAATGTGGATTCCCCTATTAAAACTGTCAATCCACATTGTAATATGGCTACTATGCAACTAAATCGTTTTATAGATGCATTGCGAATTTAAGTGTAATGACCAAGAGCCCAGAAGTTAATCCAAACATCTGATTCGTTGAATTTGATGTGAAAATTAGAGACCGGAGGGAGAAATTAAGAGAGCCTGAAGTCTTTTCTTATTGGCTAGAGAAAAATGATGAATCTGCAATTCGTTGAGATATCATGAAGGCGACAGATATATTAAACTTGACAAAGGCAGACATAAGCGACTGGGAGATTGTAAACTCTGAAATTGATACAAACACCTGGTTTGATGAATTTGAGACTGAAACAACCGAAACGGAGGGAGAGACAAAAAGAGGTCGTGGTCTTTCGCGAAAGGTGAGAGATATCAAATCTCAAGAGACGGAATCAATTAAAGAGACAACTCACGCTCTACTAGCTGAGATAAATGGAGACTCCGTGAATTATCAAAAGGCGATGAAAGCGACTGATAGACTCAAATGGATGTTAAGAAAGCATTTTTGAGCAGCCACTTAGATGTACCAGTTTACATAAAAATTCCAAACGGAATCGAATGTGCGACAGAACTTAAGCGAAAGAAAATATGCAAACTGAAAAAGGCCTTGTATGATTTGAAAGTGAGCCCAAAATGCCGGAATGAGAAATTTACTGGAATTGTAACGAAATTTGGATTGAGACCACATAATAACGAGCATTGTCTGTTTACCTGGCGTGAAGGTAATAAATTTCTGATTCTGATTCTGTATGTCGATGACATATTACTGGCATGTAACGACAGAGAGAGAATGCGTAAGACGAAACAGAGTCTTAGTAGAAATTTTGAAATGACTGATATACGAGAGCTTAAATATTTTCTTGGTCTGGAAATCGAAAGAGACAGAGAAGCGAGGGTAATGAAAATCGACGCAGAAAAGTATATCATAAAAATGAAAACTAAATTTGGCTTTCAGGACATGCACCCATAACGAACGCCCATGATTACGAATCGAACACGAAAAGAGCGAAAAGAGACTGAAAACATTGCTGTACTTATAACGACAGAAAATAACGATAATATACCCTATTGCGAAGGTACAGGTACATTTTGTACTGAGCAAATGCATGCAAGCCCGACATAGCTTATGCGGTTAACGTATTAAGCAGGCACCAAATCATCCTACCGACAGCGACTGGCGAGGAGTGATACGAAAGTTCAGATACCTTAAGGGTACTAAAGCTGTAGGCTTGAATTATCTTGGCAAAAGCGACATTCTCGAAAGTTATTCGGATGCGAGTTTTGGCGACCGTGAAAGTTCTCTGACAACGAGCGGCTATATCATTAAACTTCTTGGAGATGCCATTGCTTGAGGGACACGTAATGTGTCTAGCGGAATATGTATTAATGAGTGACTGTAGTAAAGAATTGATCTCCATACATAATTCCCTAAAATGTGCTAGCCAGAGAGTTTACGTTGATTATTTTATGGTGCGATAATCGATCAGCTAAATCAAACGTTAAAACGGGCGACGGAAATGAATTGCGAAATGTGACCGATGTAATAGAGCATCATGTGAGAGAATGCGTTAAGCGACGGCTTGTACATGTAATTTGAATTGCATAAAATTAGCTAGACTAATTTTAATTTTAGAATTATCATTTCATTTTGTTTATAGTGTTTTTCTACGTTACAGACAACAAATAAGGATTTGAAGGACAGCGTGGCTTAAGGTACCCGGGAGGGAGTGTAAGAATTGCGGGTCCTCTTAAGCCGCTGCCGCACTCGCCATCTCATATCTACTCTAGCGCTCCCTTTAGATACTGAGCACGGCTCTGTGCGGAGGGCTAGTCAGTGCTCTACGAGAGCTGAAGCGAGTGACATCGCGTCCGAGTCAGATTATACTTTTACTTATACTTATATTTATATCTGTGTTTTATTGATTAGCAAGTGTCGAGTGATCTGTAGTTCTAATAAATTACTTATACTTTAATACTCCCTGTGTGCGTGTATACTCATTCGTGTCCTGGATTCCTGCTTCCACCATTCACATATACTTATCACTTCTTAATCCCTTTTTTGTTGTAAACTTTAGTCTGTCCAGAAGCAGATGATCTCTATATCAATCTTGAAACTTGCAGCGTCTGGTCTGCTTGTATTTATATTTGCTCCGCGTCGTCATCGCGCAGCCGGAGTATCGCGCTGCGCTTAGCTATAGGTTTGTTTGACTATGATTTCTTTCTTTTAAACCACTTGGCTGATTGGTCAATGTTTTCAAACCGACCAACAAGCGACCAACAACATCTCAATCATAGCCGTTACAGGGGAGCGACGCGCGATTCCGGATCAATTTCCGTTTTGTTTTGAGTTAGTTTTTTCGCTGTGCACCGCAGCAGCGTGCTTTTCCCTATCTAAGCTGAACGACTCGCGCTGCCGAGCATCGGGGCAGCAATTATATACCTAGTGGCAATAGTGGCAATAGCGAACAAGTTTAGAAGAAACAAATCGTAGTTGAGCGCAGCGCAGAGCACGCGGTCCCGGTCATACGCCACATGTCGCCATGTTGGATATAATCAGACAGGCCAAACGGTGCCGGTTTTTGTAATTTGATCAACCAGCATCAACAGCAATCATCTGCTTCTGGAAAGACTACAACGTCTACAACAAGCTGCCGACCACAAAAAAAGGATTGAGAAGTAATGTATTTGTTATGATATATAATATATTTCTTAGTCAAAAGTCATATCTCAATAAAAAGTATTTAACCTCTTTCTCTCTAATCCAACTGTCAATAAAAATTTCAAACTGCAATTTTTAAAAAATGTAGGAAGTACATTTTCAATGACTTCAATCAAAGTATGTGTACGTTAATTTTATATTTACTCTTGTTGTACTTGGTACATTAATTTAGTCCAGATTCTGAAAAGCTTTTGTATTATGTGCTTATAAAAAATATATGAGATATTATATTCGGATAATCTATTAATGAAAGGGGATAATTTCATTAATACATATTACTTTTTATTTCAATTACTTTATACATAAAATATTCATTTGGGTTCTTGTATAAAAAGTAAATTTATATTTTATTAAATATTTCATATAGATGGCCAAAAATAATCGACATTTATTTTTTCTATTTTTGATTAGTTGTAAATTGAAAGTGTTTAAGCTCGTTGAATTTTTCCCATGACATCACATTTATATATGACTGTAATATCATAACCATTGCAGTATATATATATATATCAAAAATCAAAAAATTTCAAATGTCTAACTTGGTTAATTTTATCCACATTAAAAAAGAAAAAATACGTGTCTATTCATTATCAATATTCTAAAAGGTGGATATAAAGAATGTTTTTATGACCCAATTATATTTTTCAAAAGACTGTTTTCTTAAAAATTTGTAACTAGTTCAGTTTTCAAATGTCTATGGTATTCTTGATTAAATTTTATATAGAATAATTTTGAGTTTACCAATGCGATAATACACATTATGATGTGTGTATAGGCATAGATGCAATTCATAAATTATTAATAATTTTTGTAATTACAGCAACAAGAAGGACAAGAGCAGCAAAGAAATCAACAACAAAGGAATCACGCACAAGAAATTGCCATGTAGACTTGCGACTTCCATTAATTCCAATTCATCAAGCGAATCTGCACTATAAGTTGAGGTAATATTAAATTGTTATTTAATTAATTTGTAAAAAAATATGTCATATTTAACATATGTTATAAAAACATCACTCAGCTCTTTAATTATTTGTATTAGCTTGCCTAACTATAATTTCATAATAAAATATTTACTGTAGGGATTCCTAAGAATAAGACAGTTTACTATTTACAATGTCGAGCGCAGCTTGGTATTGACCTGTGAAAATACAGTCTGATATTAGTGTATTTATAGTTATACAGTTTAATATTTGCAATGTCGAGCGCAGCTTGGTATTGACCTAAGAAAATACAGTCTGATATTAGTGTATTTATAGTTATACACTAATATCAGACTGTATTTTCATAGGTCAATACCAAGCTGCGCTCGACATTGTAAATAGTAAACTGTCTTATCGTTAAAAATCTCTACGGTAAATATTTTATTATGAAATAAATGCAAAATTTGCAAGCTACTCAGGTTCTAGCTGTAATAATTACATGTATTAATGGTTATAATTTCATTTATTATCTTTCAGAATCAAAACACAAATTACTGAGATTCTTTTGCTTATTAAATTATTGAAATTTAATATCCAGAACGTGTGAAGAATCTATTGGTGCTTTTGTATTTTTTAATTGGAAGTTTTCTGTATCCTAAATGCTGTAATGCATTTGCCTTTGTAAGTATGAAAAATATTTTTATCATATACAAAATAAAAATAAATTAATGTTAAAATTAAAAATGAACACTTACTTATTAGAGACTTCTTCTCTTTCAGCTCTTGTTTTCGGGAAGTGCACGTAATTATCTTTAAGTTGATTTAGTGCATTCACAACTCTGTCGATGCACCGACTTAGGGAGGCCTGGCTCATAGGGTGATTAAAGTCACTAGTCGCACCCTTTTGAAAAGCCCCCTCAGCCAGGAAATGTAAAACTGCTAATATTTGCAAATGCACTGGTATAGCTGAGATCCGCTGTACAGTTATCTGATCACTTAGAATATTAATCAACTCCAGTGCCAAATGAGATGTTAGTCTATACAAAGTTATAAATTTAGTAAATAAAGAAGTCAATAAAAAGGTAATTTTTCAAGCATTTTGGAAATATCATTTTTTTTTGTCCAATCGCGATAAAAAATAGTACATTACGCAACTAGTACGGAAAGTAAGCATATTTTGCACGGATACAGTTTGTGCGAAGTGAGAGGGTAAAGTACCCGGATTTTTTTCACGAGTGAATTAAAAAAGTGTTTTCTGAAATATTCGTCGTCCTGGGTAAACAGTTTGATGCATCTCGCAATGCTCTTTTTAGCCCTGCCACATTTCTTCTAGCCTCAAGTCGATCTTCTTCATTAATGAGGAATCCAATGGCTGCAGCAACATTCATTTTTCTCGTATTTGAATTGCCAGTTTTAAAAATACGAGATTATATAGCGTAGCACAGGACTAACTCCGATACGTGTTTCGAGCGAAAGACAACAAAGAAGTCGGAAAATAAGGGTATGCGTTTTAAAGAGTTCGTGCTGCTTGGGTCACTTGTATACTTCTGTTCAAGCGAGAGTATTTCAGATTTGTACATTATGGCTTCAAATGAAGATGTAACGTAAGTTAATTTTAGAAAAAAATTTAAATATTTTTATGCAAACGACAACGAGTGAATAATATACGTTTTATATAGTTTTATAAGTTTATATAAAATTATTTAAAATAAATGAATAAAAACGTTTGTTCTAAATGAAGATTATAAAGGTTCCATTTTAAATAATATTTTCATAATTAATTTTGTTATATGATCTCTGTCTAGATTATCTAAACCACCTTCGAAATTTCAAGTCGAAACCATGATCGCATTCATGGAAACGCATACGCTATTTGCAAGGGATCAAATCACTAAATTAGGACGTAGAGGTAAAGAGAAATATGATAAAATGTGGAACAAATTGGCGGATATTTTAAATAACTGTGAAGGAGTCACGAAAAATGTAAAAGATTGGAAAAAGTACGTTATAAAACAGAGTTTTTGTGATGAATATAATATTTTTAAAATATCTTTTCTTACGTAGACTTGGACCAATATGCGTTGTAATAGTAAAAAAATAAAAGCGCAGTACTTAAAGGCTTTTAAAGCCACCGGCAATGTTGAGCCTGAGACGCCGCTAAGCGAAACAGCTGAGAGAATCTCAACCATTTTTGGGACTTACGGTAGCGGCCAGAACATTTTCGATGAAATCGGAGTACCGAAAGTTAATGTATCTACAGAATTAATAAAGTAAGTAATATAATCAATTAGACTTTTTGTTGTACTGTGAAAATTGTTATTTTTATTATGTAACGAGGCTTTGACAACACGTTAAGTTATATCTTTTAATATTATTTAAAAAAAATAAACACAAACATAATACTGTTTTTGAACAAAAAGTAAATAAATGCAGTTAAAGATTTGTAATAAAAGTTTTCTTAGAAACCTTAGCCTTTATTTTGCTCGTTACAATTCTTGGAAGCGTCTGTTTACGTTCGGTTGATCCACACATTCTCTAATGTTATGTGTGCGAGAACACGTGCTGCCAGTTTAGTATCGGTTTGACTATCGTGAGACAGGTCTAATAATTATTGCATCGCCATCATGTCTCAGTCAAATTCGTGAGTTAATGCGTTTATACATTATACATAAATAATTCAAGTAACATTGTGATAAATTGTCAAACCTATCTTTTTTTAAAATATTTAGTTTTATATCTTATTTTTGTTTTAATTTTTTTTATCCATTTCTTAAAATATACAATAAAAATGTATTTTACTTTACTTATTTACAGCTCAACGAGAAACATTCCAACACCAAACCAAAAAGAGCATTTGTATCGTTTCATGGAAAACAATGTTGCTTTTGCCATCGGAAGCTATGCTAATGTCACAATGCACTCCATTTGGATTCAATTAGCTGCAGAGTTGAATGCGATCCCTAATGGACCATACAGATCAGTGTCGGAATGGAAAAAGGTACATTTCAATTTTGTATAAATGAAATAAAAGAATGACTGCGTATTTATGCGTTGTTGAAAGAGTGTGTACATGAGAGAGGGAGAGAGAGAGAGAGCGGAAGCGAGAGAGGTGGGCGCAGGAGTGAGAGTGAGCGCGCGGGAGCGAGAGAGAGAGCGGGTGCGAGAGAAGGGGGAGAGAGAGAGAGAGAGAGAGAGAGAGAGACAGAGAGAGAGAGAGAGAGGAGAGAGACTTACGAAATTATTACAAGTTGCAAATCCTAATTATTATTTATTTAAGAGCTGGAGTGAAATAAAAACACGTGTCTTGAAAGCGAGCGAGACAAAGGTTACATTGAAACCAAATAAAAAACGTGTTTTGGCAATTCTAATGAAGGAGAAGAATAAATGTTCGATGGCTGGAACCGCTTCTACTTTATCAAATCACCAACCATCTACCTCAAGAGCCGTAATGTATGGGGAAGCTTCTACTTCATTAAACCACCAACCATCTACCTCGAGTGCAGTAATGTATCCGGAAGCTTCTTGTCCATCAAACCACCAAACATCTACCTCAAGTGCAATTATGTATGGGAAAGTATCAACTTCATAAAAATAATGCCGTCATCTTATGAAAATAGTGAAGTCTCTTCAAGTGAACCGTCGATAGACCCGCTAGCATTTACTGAAATTCCCAAGAAAAAAGACGAGCAATGTAATGCGCAGCGAGGATTTGCATTTCTTCTTGGTAATACAGCAGAAAAGGTTAAACGAAAAGTGTCACCAGGAATACCTGTGATAAATGTTGATTTGATAGATGATGATGATGATGATGTTCACGAAAATTCTCCACCTAAAAAACGGCAAAAACAAGGTATGGCGAAAAATGCATATGGATAACTCCCAAAAACTTCTAATTATTGTTAATACTTTTAAATAATATATTTAATACATAATTTATAATATTTTCAGGTGTAAGTACCAATATGGACTTTCTTCTAAATTATATAGAAAGAAGTAGTGCGTCATTTGAAAAATGTCTATGAAACATTGTTCAGGAATTAAAAGGCATAAAAGAAGCGCTTACTCAATTGAGAAACTTGACATCTCTGACGGATGTAGTAAATTGTATCATCGAACCGCCAAAAACGAGCCATCTTTCGATTCCATTATGAGTTCTGCTTTAAGTGATTTGTTAAATGACAATGCAACACAAGAGTAAATATGTTTAGTATATATGTATTTATCTTATTACGTTTATCTTATGACGTTTATCTTTTACGTTTATCGTATGATGTTTTTGTAAGTTTCTTCGTCTATTCGATATTTTTTTTTTTACAATTAGTAACAATTGAAATAGTAGTGTGAACCCTATTTCATAGATATATGCTATTGGGGTCAGCCTTCCTTGCGTGGTAAGCGTGACTAGGAGAAGAGAGAGAATGATATAGTTTCAATAGTTATCTCTCTCGAGTAGACAACTAGATCTTCAACTCTCGAGTAGAAACTATGTCTTTCTCTTTTTTCTAGTCACGCTTCCCACGCACTACATGCTGCCTCCAGTTGTACATGCTCTAAGTCTCTGAGGGAGCTAGTCAATTGTACCACCGAACCGCTAAGAGACGACCAAACTTATGATTAAATTATGAGTTCTGCTTTAAGTAACTTAAATCAATTGTTAAGTGACAATTGTTAAAGGACAATACAACACCAAAGTAAATGTAAAATTAGTATATATGTATTATCTTTTGACGTATTTGTAAGTTTCTTCGTTTCTTCGATGTTTTTTTTTACAATTAGTAACAATTGAAATCGTAGTGTGAATCCTATTTCATAGACATATACCACTGGAGGCGGCATTCCGTGCGTGGTAAGCGTGGCTAGGAGAAGAGAGAGAATGATATAGTTTCAGTAGTTATCTCTCTCGAGTAGACAACTAGATCTTATACTCTCGAGTAAAACTATATCTTTCTCTCTTTTCTAGTCACGCTTCCCGCGCACTAGATGCTGCATGCAGTAGTACATTCTCTAAGTTTACCCTCCGCCTCTTCTCTGGCTCGCCCGGCTTCTTCCATGCGCTCCTGCGCACGAGCCAGACGAGCCTCCTCCCCCTTAAGCAAGGCGGCGCGGCGCAGCTTGGCGGCCCTGGCCTCTGCGGCGGCCGCGAGCTCTTCTCGCCGGCCTTGGGCCCTTACAACCCATTTGCCGGCTTGCCGCTCCGGCCTTACCCTGGCACTGGAGAAAATCCTCCAGTGCGGCCAGGGCAGCGTCCTTTGCAGCGCGCGAGGACTTACTGAGGCGCCGCGCCTCCTCAAGGGCCTGCTCCACCGGGACCCAGGCTGCACCGACTTCATCGGTCGTGGCTCCTTTTGGGGCCTGGGTCGGAGCACCTTCTCCTTCTCCTTTTGCGGCCCGAGCCGCATCGGCGTCAACTTCCGGCGCATAATGATGGGCTCGGGCCGTTTCCTCGTCGGGGACTCGGCCAGCACCAGTCGACTCGGCTGGTGCCACTTCTTGAGGGGTTCCACTCTCCTCCCGTGATTCCTTCGGGGGATGAGGTCGCCGGAGCGGGGACGGACCAGCGCCTGTGCCGGTCGGCCTCAAAGGTCACCTTCTTGGCTCCGGTGCCTCTATCTCCTCAATCATGAGGGTGGATGGTTCTTCCACTGGTGGAGGTTTCAGCGTCACCGCATCAATCCTCTCCACCACCTGCTCCAAGAAGTCGATGACGGCAGGGTCAGGTTGACACTGGATTAATCCAGCGATCACCCGCTTCGCCGTCTCCGCTACCTCTGGAGTCAGGCCTGGCATGTCCTGCAACAGGCAAGTCCCCGAAAGAGGTGAGTATGAGGATCGGAAAACAAGGACGGACGGCACAATTCCTGGACGGCAGAGTTAGCGCTTTTTGGACGCTCGGGTTCGACGGGGGCTAATTGGCCCGACAGCAGTAGGTGCAGGATACTTCTTCGAGCCCTTTGGCCTCCCTGGGCCTCGCTTAAACTCTGTTGGACCGACCACACGCGTAGGTCGTCCATCGCTCGCACGCTTTCCTGGCCTCACTAATAGCGCGGTTTTACGAGGTAGACCGCGCCTCTTAGCCGTCGCCCGAGGCTGTACATTCCCCTGGCTACCTCTATCGTCCGCTGGTGCGCCACGTTCGACTGAAGAGTCCCTCGGTGGTAGCGATTGGGCTACATCTGGACTACTTTTGTCGAAGTAGTCCTTGGGCTCATCTGCGGAGATGTATCGCTTGAGTTGCTGCGCATGGTCGAGTCTTATCATTCGATCATCCTCATCTTGGATCCCATAGGTGTTTTCGCCTAGAATATTCACAATCGTGTATGGCCCCGCGTACTTCGGGGCTAATTTGGCAGAAATTCCTTCAGCTACAGAGGATACACCTAGAGAGAATGCTGGAGCTCGACGATAAGTGTCATAATATTTGGCTTGTCTCGCCTGCTCCGCTTGCGCGTCGGCCGCCGCCAGAACGTGCAATTCGCGGAGCTTGTCCATGCGCGCCACCCAATTATTTAACGCCTCTTGCTGCCCTTGCTCTTCGGCTACCCTGTCTTCCTCCCGCCTTAGTGTCTTCGGTGGGTCAGGCTGTCCGCCGTAAATGAGCATGGCAGGACTTATCTTGGTAGAGCTGTGTTCGGCCGTATTATACGCGAACGACAGCTCGTTCAGATGCTCATCCCAGGACCGGTGATTCTTCTCAGCGTAAGACATGATCATGGTTTTCACCGTTCGGTTCACACGCTCTCCTTTAAGAATGCCTCCAGGGGTGCATTCTTAAATTCAGTCCCATTATCGGAGAGAAACACCTCGGGGACTCCGAACCGCAGACATACTCGTCCGTTGAGCCCTTTTATCACCCATTTGCCATCTGCCCTTTTTATCCGAATTACTTCGATCCAGCGTGTGAACAGGTCCTGGAAGATGAGAATGTATTCGTGGCCGTGCTTGGTTTTAGGGAGGGGTCCCATAATGTCGCTGGCAACGATTTGCCATGGACGCTGTGTTATACGACGTCCCATGAATCCTGCTGGAGCGCACTGTTCGACTTGGCACTGCTGGCAAATTTGGCACTGGTTCACGTATCTGGCCACATCTCGAGACATGTGTGGCCAATAATACTTCCGCCTTACTCTCTCTAGAGTTTTCCCGCGGCCCAAGTGCCTAGCCGTTGGAAAGTCATGGCATTCTTTCAGTACTTCGCGTCGCTTTTCGTGAGGGACTGCTAACTTCCATGCATCGTCGTCGCCGAGAGATTCGTCTATGACTTCATTAAAATTGTACTTGTACAGTCTCCCCCCCCACCAGCTTGAACTTGGGGAAGTCTCGTGGCTACTGTTGAACCTCTTTCACGATCTTGAGGTACCAGTGGTCGTTTGTATCGCGCTCGAGCTCTAACGCGGCGACCGCTGGCTCTTCTTCCTCGGACATCCGTGAAAGGGCATCTGGGACATTTTTCAACGAGCCCTTTCGATGTTCGACCGTGAAACTGTCGTCCTGCAGCTCCAAAGCCCACCTATCTAACCTGCCGGTCGAGGTCACGGAGCCACTTCAAGCTACTATGGTCCGTAATAACCTTGAAGTCGTAGGCCGCTATATACGGACGGAACTTTTTAATTGCCCAGAGAATTGCTAGACATTCTCGTTCCGTCACGCTATAATTCCTCTCGGCTGCGCTCAGAGTTCGACTCGCGAACTCTAGGACTCTTTCATCGCCGTCAAATAGTTGGTATAGCACCGCTCCCAAACCTGTATCGCTCGCGTCAGTTTGCACCACGAACTGCGCGTTAGATACCGGTCTGTGTAGAATCGGTGCAGAAGCTACTAGCGCTTTTAGCTTTTGGAAGGCCTCTGCTTGTGCTGTTCACCACTCATATTTCCGATCCTTTTCGTTAATTCGGTCAGAGGTTCAGCAATTGTGGCGAAGTTCGATAAAAGCTTCCTATACCACGAGGCCATTCCTAAGAAGCGTCTCAGCTGACGGTGGTTTTTCGGTACCGGATATTCCATAATGGGCTTTATTTTCTCGGGGTCTGGCTTAAAACCATCTGTATTTACTGTGACTCCGAGATATTGGACCTCATCGCGACAGAAGACGCTCTTCTCGCGATTTATTGTGAGACCCGCGTCGTGTATCCTGTCCAGAACTCTTTTTAGAACCTCTTTATGCTCCTCGAATGTCTCTGTGACTATTATTATATTGTCGAGATTCGAGTAAGCAAAAGGTTCGAGTTCGGGGCCGATAACTTTGTCAATCAGCCGCTGGAAGGACGTTCCGGCATACGAAAGACCGTAGGGCATTCTCGTAAATTGGAAAAGCCCTTTGCCTGGCACGGTGAAGGCCGTAGTCTCTTTGGACTCCGGACTAAGTGGTATCTGGTGGTACGCACTGCTTAAATCCAACATGGAGATGTATCGCGCTTTCTGCAGTTTGCGCAAGATACTTTCCATGTATGGTAACGGGTATGCGTCTGGCCTTGACGCTGCGTTCACTTTTCTGAAGTCCACGCAGAAACGGAACCTCCCGTTTGACTTGCGTACCATTACCACTGGACTTGACCAGCCACTTGTCGAGGGTTCTATTATTCCCGCGACTAGCATTTCCTCCACCTGTTTGTGCATCTCTTTCTCGAGTTTCTGAGATACAGGGTAGTACTTCTGTTTAATGGGTCTTGTAGATCCGACGTCTATGGCATGCTCGATCCACGAAGTACACCCTAGTGGTGCCAGGCTTTTACCGATCAGCTGAGCTACTAGAGCTTCTACCTCTTTGCGCTGTTCTTCTGTTGGGTCCGCCAACCCTATAGCTGATACGGACACGGTGTTATTTGCGGTTATGGCGGCTACTTCTAACTTTACGCTTGCATCGTCATCCTTGAGATGCAGCGTGTTATCTGTGGGATCTAAGACAGCGCTAAACTTCTTAATGAAGTTTAACCCCAAGTAGCACTCCGTATCTAGATCTGGCATTATTGCGACGCGCACTTCTTTGCACACGCCAGCCATGACCACGGGCAGATACACATAGCCAACCACTACTATGCTTTGCCCGTTTGCCACCCGGTTAGGCCGCTGGCTGGTATTAACTCTTTTCCACAGGCCGTAGCGAGCTGTAGGCCTATGGAATTCATCCCAGTCCAGGAAGCTCCTGTATCGAAGAGTGCTCGTAGCCTGTAACCGGCTACACCTACTTGAAGCCACCATCGCGAGCAAGTTTCTTGGTTGACTTCATTCGGTTGAATCACGGGCACTTCTTCGCTCTCCACTCCAGACGATTGGACCGAGTTACCCTCGGTATGTGGTCGTATTTACCTGCCCCCCTGGCCGTTTCACCGTTGGTTTCCGGCAGCATTGGGCTTGTTGCCTTCCTTTTGCTCATATCCGGGGTCCCATCGGTACTCTTGCCTTTGTGGAAGTCCGTCATTTCTTGGACTTTGCGGCCTAGCCTGGTGGGTGGAGCTACTACCCCCACTAGGCTGGTTTGTAATTTGCCCGCCCTCCCGCCGCCTATTTTCCCAGTTACCCTTCTTCTTAGGTTATCTGGTTGGCGGCGGGCTAGGCTTTTGCCCCTTGTTCTCGTCGGTGCTTTTCTTTGTCAAAGCCGATAAGCATTCGGCCATGACCCGACGGAAGATAGCCTCGAGGCTCTCTCGAGGCTCGTGCTATT
The DNA here is from genome assembly GCA_036365515.1 of Torymus aiolomorphi. Taxonomy (NCBI): domain Eukaryota; kingdom Metazoa; phylum Arthropoda; class Insecta; order Hymenoptera; family Torymidae; genus Torymus; species Torymus aiolomorphi. Next base: position 235,602,142 of record CM070874.1, on the reverse strand, counting down.
GGTGCCCCATCGCCGCCACGCATGGATTCTGCTTTTTCCGCTGATCCGTGGGCGGCTCAGTTGGCACGTAGGCAAATTCTGGCATGTACGTGCGCCCGGGCGGTGTACAGTGGCCAATCTGAGCCCAAAAGTGATCAAAATTAATGTTTTAAGAGAATTTTTGAGATAGGGATTTTTTCTTTGCGGGGTTCGATAGGTGCAGTAATTACCTATGATTATCCGTTTCCGTTTAAACGATATACCTAAGTCCTTTTTTCTACAGGCTTGAGATCACTATGCAGCAATTTCATCTCAAATATCCTTTATCGTGTTAAAAAATGATGTCCCTTCTATTGACTGTCACATTGCAAGTATTTAAGATACGACAAAGAGGTAAAAAAATTATAAAAGTTGACAGTAAAAGCTAAAATTGAAGCTCTCATTTGTTAAAAAAAAAATTGATTTTTCAGGAAATTGTAAGCAATCAAACATAGCGTAAGAAAACCATTAAAAATACAATCCATTCGATCGCTTGAATTGACGACAAATTTTTAATTCCTTGTCGTTGAATATACATGTCTATATGTGTGTGTGCGTATGTGTACGTGAGCTTGTATGTATATTATGTGTTATTCTCTAATAAATTTAAGATCAAAAATTTTTTTTTGCTCAAAAATTTTTTTTATGTTTTTCTCAATGATTTTAACCCTTCCAAATTTTTTACTTTTTTTTTACGTAAAGTTTCAGAGCTGGAAATTATCAAATTAGCAGTTCACCTCATTTTTCTCCCACTTTTCACATAAGCTCATAGAGCCAGCTTATACATTTACCAATGTTTCACGAAAATTGAATTTTTTTATAAATACGAGATACTACGATGACAAAATTGAGACATTGCATTGTACAGTCAAATCGGCTTAGAGGCATCAAGATATGAATTTTAGGAAATATTGTAACAATATTGTAATAATAACATTTTAATATTTTAGTAATAGAATATTATTTATCGTATATTATAATTTGTATTAATAAATGCTATCTATATCTAATTAATTGATATTAATATTTATATTATTTCAACGTTATGACCAAGACTAGAGATATCTCTAATCTCACGTAATATTACAGAAAACCATTTTTTTTAAATACTTATATATATTTTAGTTACATTTATATATTTTTTATATTTTTATATTTATATATTTAGCTATATTTTAGTTTTTCTTGCATGAATATTTAATATTGATATATTATTGTATTGATTTAAATAATATGATAATACAACTTTATTTGGTTTTACTTATATAATCATAAGAGAATATAAAATTATACATAGAATTTATTATTATGTATCATACATTATATTAAATAATACATACATACTTATATGTACAATGTCTATCACATAGGTATACATAATATTCTCTTAGATAGTGTAGAAAATACTTGTGCAGCTTAAATGTGTCCAAAATAATATGACTCATGGTTGCTTACCATATATGTTATTGTTTAAATGCTTTTGATGTTTCCCAAAAATTCTCGTACTAACCTTTTACTGAAATACTATGAGAGCACGTAAACAATTCGAAGCGCGAGGCAAGGGCAAGGTTCTCTCAGAATATACTATTGAATGTTAGTTTTGAAAGAGTTCTCGATGAAGTTACTTCAGTCACTTACTGTTCTAAGTGTTGAATATCTATTATCGAAATGGTGCAATTTAAAATTAAAAACCGTGAAATTATTTTCGTATATAAAAATATACTTCCACACTCTCATGGTAATTTAATTGATTCAAAAATAATTAACCTTGTTGCTAATCAATTAATAGATATATTCGATTTAAATGCAAATGATGAAAACGTGAAAAATGCTTTGAAAAGAGGATTAACTACCAGTTTTTTTAACAATTATAAGCAAAAAGTGAAGGCCTTAAACAAAAATGATAGAAATTTAGATGGTTTTGTGAAACATTACAAAAATAGTTAGTTGGAAGGTGAATTTAATTTTATTTACGATAAAAAAATTGCACTTGATGAACATGTACGAGTTCCAAAAACAGGTAAAGTATACATTTTGATTATAAATTATTACTTTATTTTTATATAGTTAGTTAATACATTTGTGATAATTATAGTTGGGCGACCTAAGATATCTTACGAAATGAGCTCAAAAGTGAGTAAAAGAAGGAAAAATGCTGAACTGAATGAAAGTGTGAATGAAGAACAATGTATGAGTGTACTGAAAAAAAAATTGAAGCTGCAAAATAATATAAATGGTTCAAAACTGATCGATGCTGTATTTGATAAAAATTCTGCAGATCAGATAGCGAAGAAAATTGAAGTAACTGATACCACAATTATGTCAGATGAAAAAGCTTTAGCGCTATTCGTAGACTGTATTTTGAAAAAAGCTACATACAAGTTAATAAGAGAAACTGCTTTGAAAACAAATACTAACATATATCCTCCATATTACAAGGTATACACAAATTTAACTCCTATATTATGTTAAAATTAAATTTCAAGCCTCTTTTGAGTTTGAAAAATATAATAGAATTTATATGAGCAGATAGAAGAAGCTAAAAAAGAGGCATATCCAGAGGGTATAATTATAACAGAAGCAGAATGTTCAGTGCCACTGCAGAATTTCATTTGTCATACGATTACTCGGTTGCTTGAGTACTTAAATCTAAATTTTGAAAAATATCCTGGTACAGAATTGGAGTTAATATGTGAATATAGGTTCGATGGTACAAATGCTCCAGTATATAAGCAAAAAATAATGCATGTAAGAGCATATTGTGAGAGTATTTTTGCAGTTTCGCTTGTGCCTTTGATGTTGGAAAATAAAACCACGAAGGAAATGTTATGGCTCAATAACAGACCATCATCAACTCGAATGACCCGAACTGTGGAGATATTATTTGCAAAAGAAACTAAACAATTATGTGAAGAAAAAAAAGCAGAATATGAAAATCAAATTAAACAATTTGAAGAAATTAATATTGCTGGATGTCGAGTCAAGTTAAAAATGTTCTTCACTATGTTAGATGGCAAGATAGGTGACTGTAATCTAACATTCACACTTTAAACTTGAAAAGTATTTTTTCGATGATTATATAAATTTATTAATAAATCACAGATAGCCAGTTACCTAAGTGATACATCTAGCCAACAATGTTTTTTATGCAAAGCGACAATTTCTAAACTAAATAACATCGAAAATCTTCTGAAATTAGAAATTAATTCAGATCATCTGCAGTTTAGTTTTCCAATATTACATGCTTTAATAAGATTCATGGAATGTGTTTTACATGTTGGATACCGTTTGGATTTTAAAAAATGGCAAGTGAGTCTAAAAAAATTATGAATTATAATAAAATGAATTTATCGCGCTATTATACGAGGGTCATTTGACAAGTACCTAGCTTCACCGCCAGATGGTGCCACTATCGCACCAGAAATACACTACAGTGCAGTATCTTCCTGTAAACGGTTACAGACGAAATTTCAGCCGGATCGGAGTTGTAGTTTATTTTTGAGAGCGTGTGAAAGCAAATGTGTCCATTGATTTTTGAAAAAATGGAGAAAGAACAATATCGGTCGGTGATTCGATTCTTGTTTTTGGAAGGGAAATAGCGTAGTGAAATTAAAGAACGCTTGGATGCAGTGTATGGGGATGCTTCTCCTTCGATGGCGACCGTTACATTTTGGTATAACGAGTTTCAACGTGGCCGTACGTCGGTTTTTGATGATCCACGCCCAGGTGCTCCGAAAACAGCCACTACGGAGGAGAACGTGACAAAAATACACGATATCGTTTTGTCAGACCGCCGATTAAAGGTGCACGAGATAGCTGCGCTAGTAGGCATCTCAGAAGAACGCGTGTGGCATATCCTACATGAGATTTTAGGCATGAGGAAGCTGTCAGCAAGGTGGGTGCCGCGTTTGCTGACTGCAGACAACAAGCGCATCCGTATGACCAGTTCAGAGCAGTGTTTGGAGCTGTTTAATCGCAATCCAAAAGAGTTTTTGCGTCGTTACGTGACCGTCGACGAAACATGGATTCACTACTACACTCCAGAGACCAAGGAGCAGTCAAAACAGTGGACCTTACCCGGTGAACCTGCTCCGAAGAAGGCGAAGACGGTCCTGTCGGCCGGAAAGGTGATGGCCACTGTTTTCTGGGATTCTCAAGGTGTGATTTTTATTGACTATCTGGAGAAGGGCAAAACGGTCACAGGACAGTACTACGCCGAACTATTGAGCCGATTTGACGCCGTGTTAGAAGAAAAACGGCCCCCTTTGTCTAAAAAGAAAGTGCTTTTCCACCACGATAATGCACCGGCTCACACTTCTGCACTCGCCACGGCTAAATTGGTCAAATTACGCTACGAACTGCTGCCCCATCCACCGTATTCTCCAGATTTAGCTCCGTGCGACTTTTTTTTGTTTCCGAACCTAAAAAATTCGCTCGCCGGGAAGAGATTCCACTCCAATAACGAAATAATCGCCGCCACGGAGGCCTATTTTGCAAACCAAGAGAAAACATTTTTTTCAACGGGGTTAAAAAAATTGGAACACCGCTGGACCAAGTGTATTCAACTAAAAGGAGACTACATTGAAAAATAAATTTTATTTTTTGTAAAATTTTGGTGTTTTCATTTGTAGGCTAGGTACTTATCAAATGACCCTCGTAGTATGAAATAACTGCATCATCTTGCACAAAAATTTTCACTGTATATGCGTTCATATATATATATATATATATATATATATATATATATATATATATATATATATATATATATATATATATATATATATATATATATATATATATATATATATATATATATATATATATATATATATATATATTTATATTCACATCTGGAACGCATTTTGAGGATTATATAGGTCATATATACCGAATTTTGAGGATTTTGTAGGCATTTTGAGGAGTCTCCTCAAAAGTCCAAAGCAATCGAGAGGCATTTTGAGGATTTTTCAGCGGTTTCCACAATAGTGTGTTAATACATCGATTTCGGAAATTCCGTGATATTTTTCCGTAAAAGCGGGCGCCGCAGGCGTCGTGGTGTTAGTCAATAACCTTAGGGTCATTATTTCTTGAGTCACGCGCTTGTTTATTGGTTGTTTATAACAATGTTTATATTTGTGTCACCACTATTGTACAAATTCTTTATGAAATCCTCAAAATACCGTACAATGATATTTATATATATATATATATATATATATATATGTATATTTATCTCAAAGGTAACTTATGTGGACGCATCCTTAATGGGAACGGTACTTATGCGGACTTTCATCGACTTGTGCAGACATTTTTTAGTGTCTACATAGAGAGAGAATTATTTCTTTAGTCAAGCGTAACTTCTGCAGACACGGGTCTAATGGAAACGATACTTATGCGGACAACTTACGTAAACGGATCGGGATTTATGCGGACGAGTCTACATATGTACCTAAACATCTGTTTATATATATATATATATATATATATATATATATATATATATATATATATATATATATATATATGTATATATATAGGTATATGTGTTGGTACTTTTGGGGTATATATACACCATAGATTGCTACTTTTGGGAACTTTTGTCCTTTTTGGGGACCGGCTTTAAAAATACGATGCATCTATCGCTACTTTTGAGGTCCATAAGGCTTCGTCTACAATACATGTTAGGTTCTTTCCCGGGCTTTTGTTCCGGAATTTCGGTACTAAAAGCGGGCGCCGCAGGCCCCCTGCGAATCACGGTACCCTTAGGGTCATTATTTCTTTAGTCAAGTGTATTTGTTCCGGTATTCCAATGTAAACTCTCAGAGTAAGAAACTCTAGGACCGCCATAGTACCGATGTATGTATATATATATATATATATATATATATATATATATATATATATATATATATATATATATATATATATAAACTTGTATAACGTTAGTTCCCAGGACCCCATGTTACTGTATACCTATACGTTACTAAAGAAATAATGTCTCTTATGGGGGCCGATGTCCTCAAAACTGACGTTAAACATATGTAGATTCAGGGACTGTCCCCAAAACTAACAAATGTCTCCGAAACCAACGTTAAACATCTGGAATGTCCTGGAAACTAACATAAAACATATATATATATATATATATATATATATATATATATATATATATATATATATATATATATATATATACTAAACTGCAGATGATCTGAATTAATTTCTAATTTCAGAAGATTTTCGATGTTATTTAGTTAGTGTGTGTGTGTATATATATGTATGGGTTATTCTCTAATAAATTTAAGATAAAAAATTTTTTTTGCTCAAAATTTTTTTCATGTTTTTCTGAATATTTTTAACCCTTCCAAATTTTTTACGGTTTTCAACATAATGTTTCAGAGCTGGAAATTATCAAAATAGCAGTTCTTATGAATTTTTGTAGTTTTTGTAAATTTTTTACCTCATTTTTCTCCTAAACTATTCATTTTACAGAACAAATAATAAATACACTTTTTTTTAGCAAATAAGCTATATTTTCAGAAAAAGATATATATTATTTATTATTTTATATCATATATTATATTAAATTATACATACATACATACTTATATGTATAACATTTATTATAACGGTATTAATGCAAAATAAATGCACAGCTTAAACGTGTCAAAAATTATGACCACGTTTGTTTAGCATATATTTTATTATTTTCATTGTCTAATAGTATGTACTAAACATTTTAATCTTCAGAAACATCACCGCCAGAATCACGTAAATCACGAAGCAAATAATTTAAATCACTATCGTCTGACTCAATTTCTTCCTTTTCCAAGCTACAATTTTCGATGAGGTAATCTATATTTTGGTCACTGTCAATAAATTTCTCCATATCTTTCGTATACAGACGTTTTTTACTTTTAGTAATTTTTCTATTTAAAGAAATTTTTGGGTCTGAGCAAAGTAATAATCGATTGAACAAATCTGTATTCGTCCTCATTCTAAAATAGCGTTTGTCACTTATGATAAAATATAATACGTCTAATATTAGTTAGTAAACAAAATTTTACCTAGAGATTTTTGTTGTAAACTTTTCATTAAATCTTTTGATGTTTTTATGATTAGCGTCTTGTGCCTCCTCTGAGAAAATCCCAAGTGGTAATGGAAAATGTTGCATTATTTCATGACCGTGCATCAATACAATATGCATGGGTGGAGGCATATAATACCACGGGTATAACTGAACATATTTTTTGGCAGTTTCTAGACAGTAAGCTTTAAAATCGTTTATTTTAATTTTCTCGTTACAAGAAATAAGCCCGAGAATTGTTTTGAATCGGTAAAGAAGATCCTTATCGAATCCTAGAGTTTAAAAAAATTTAGTTAAATTAGGAATTAGAATTATGAATAATTCATCTCTTATAACGATCAATATTGGAAAAATAAAAAGAACAACATTATAAAAGAAAATTGACATACTATTTAGTGTATATTAAACTACGGAAATATTTAGAACCATGTGAAAGTTACCGGTAACTTCAGCAACAATTTCATAATTATCAAAAAATGTTCTCGCTGTATTCCCGTCATTCGTGTTGCCGGAACCTGCTTTAGGGTGGTCAACCAAAATTCCTAGCTTTTCCCTCAGTGTCTTCTTGATAAATTGTTTTTTTTTATTGGCTAGATCATCAAACGGTTTTTTAATCTTAAAAATAGAAGAATAAATTATTTTTATGAAAAAATTTTGTAACAGATGATGCATTGAGTTACGGATGGATGAGTGATCGAAGAAACCAAGCCGTATCAAATCAAGTACTGTTACCGAGCTTAAGGTAGTTATCACCTAAAACGATTTAATTTGATTTCTTTTTGAAACTTTTAGCAAAATTAATTTAGATAGCAATGAGTATAACCTTCAAATTTGGGAGCGATATATATATATATATATATATATATATATATATATATATATATATATATATATATATATATATATATATATATATATATATATATATATATATATATATATATATATATATATATATATATATTGTAACGGGATGGCTAGTGGGGGAAAATTCCAACAAGCCACAGGCCAGCGATGCCCTAGAACACGGTGCCGCGGGTGTCAGACTAAAATGACTTGCCCGGGGATCTGCTCCTGGAATCCCGAAAACAACGCGAAGATCGCACACGAACTTCGCTTTCCAACTAATTGGATCGCTGAGTGAAAAGCGCGCGCTCGAGGAGTAAAGCGCGCGGCCGCTATGCTCAGATATGAAAACGACCGGCGGAGTCGTTTTCCCGCGGAGGCGGCGGTATCCGGGAGAAGGACAGGTTGTAATGAACAACGCGACGAGTAACTAGATATCACAGTATATTTAAAATCACTAATCTCTACAAGCACAACGCACGTGCTGATTAGAACAATGAGTTAGTTCGCGCGCGACCGTTAATATTCAAACGCGCGAACTATACGGCGCGCGGCGAAGCTGCTATTCTCGCGCGCGGTGTTAAAGTACGGCAGGCTGACACACACCCGCACGTACACGGCACAGAAAGCTTGCACGGGGCGATTTCCGTGCGAGCCTTTACAATAAACCCGCGAGAGGAGAGTAGAAAACTTACGTTAGGAAGGAGCAGCCGGTGCACTCGACTCTCTCTCTCGCTCCCTGTCGTTCGCACAGCAGTTGCGCTCTCTCTCTCTCTCTCTCTCTTGCTCGCTGTATTGGGTCGGCAGGCGGGCTGGCTGCCGGCTCCTCGCTCGCAGTCTAGTTCTGCTCGTGGCACACGCTACGCGGTATCGCTCTCTCTGTCTCTCTTGTGTGCGCCTCCACTATTTGCGGCGCCTCCACTACACTCGCGAGGTCTCACAAAACGATAGGACGGCGCGGACAAGTAAACTCACGAAGACACGAAGGAGATCCTACTTGCGCGACGGCAGACACGAAGATGGCTCCCTTTTCTCGCGGGAACCAGTTAGCAGCTTCGCGACGGATGACGGGCATTTTACGCGTCGCGAGACCGATTCGCTACGCGCGGCGCGCCTCGATTCGGCTGCCCAGGAGTTGCGCGCGCGCGCTCACTACCTTCGCGCGGTAGATTAGAATCGCGGCTAGACACGCGTTACAATAAATATATATATATATATATATATATATATATTCACATCTGGGACGCATTTTGAGGATTATATAGGTCATATATACCGAATTTTGAGGATTTTGTAGGCATTTTGAGGAGTCTCCTCAAAAGTTCAAAGCACTCGAGAGGCATTTTGAGGATTTTTCAGCGGTTTCCACAATAGTGTGTTAATACATCGATTTCGGAAATTCCGTGATATTTTTCCGTAAAAGCGGGCGCCGCAGGCATCGTGGTGTTAGTCAATAACCTTAGGGTCATTATTTCTTTAGTCACGCGCTTGTTTATTGGTTGTTTATAACAATGTTTATATTTGTGTCACCACTATTGTACAAATTCTTTATGAAATCCTCAAAATACCGTCCAATGATATTTATATATATATATTCGCATGTGGGACGCATTTTGAGGATTATATAAGTCATATATACCGAATTTTGAGGATTTTGTAGGCATTTTGAGGAGTCTCCTCAAAAGTCCAAAGCACTCGAGAGGCATTTTGAGGATTTTTCAGCGGTTTCCACAATAGTGTGTTAATACATCGATTTCGGAAACTCCGTGATATTTTTCCGTAAAAGCGGGCGCCGCAGGCGTCGTGGTGTTAGTCAATAACCTTAGGGTCATTATTTCTTTAGTCACGCGCTTGTTTATTGGTTGTTTATAACAATGTTTATATTTGTGTCACCACTATTGTACAAATTCTTTATGAAATCCTCAAAATACCGTATAATGATATATATATATATATATATATATATATATATATATATATATATATATATATATATATATATATATATATATATATATATATATATATATATATATATATATATATATATATATATATATATATATATATATATATATATATATATCGCTCCAACGGAGCTCTGACAACGACGAAAGCACCTCATCGTGTGTCAGATTAGCTAGAGTTCTGCATTCCTCTGCTCTTGTGAGGAATAATTCGACGCTCTGCTCCTTTGAGGACCCTGAGAACCTGATGTGCCATTTTCGGACTATCTGGCCCACATCACGGTTAGTCTGTTGAGGCAAACACGTATGTCTCTCAGGCGGATCCTGGGTCGCATCATTCCTAGTCTGGCGCTGGGAAGAATTTCTGGTATTATTCCTCCCAGCCTCTGTTCGGGACTGGAGACTCGGGCTGCTGCTGTTAAACTCCGCATACGTGAACGTGTCTTGGAAGTTCACATGCGGTGATCCTCGTCTACGGCCCGTGGTTGGGGGTTGAACTCCCTCCAATTGCGTACTTGAGGTTGGATTTCGAGCTCCTTGAAGTATTCGTACGTTCTCTTTAAGCTCTTCAACCTCCTCGACGAGTGTTTTGATCACCGCCAGTAGCTGCTCCGATAATATGCTGTCTCCAACTGCTATCCCGGCGGTTCGCGACTCACGCTGTCGCGGCCACTCCAGGTTTTGGTACTGCGGCGGGTTTCGCAATTGCTGCCAGAAACCTTGCTGCCCATTTCGTGCTAACAACGACTCTTTTTCGTAGTTGCGCTGGTATTGTCGTTACCTGCGCTGCTCTTCCAGGAGTACTTGCTGCCGCTGCTGCTGCTCCTGCTGTTGTTGCTGTTGCTGCCGTCGCTGCTGCTTCAACTACTGTTGCTGCATTTGCTGCTGCTGCATTTGTTGCTGTTGGGGCTGTTGCTGTTGAAGCTGTCCCTCGGCTTCGGCTGAAGATGTCCCGGTGGGTGCTGCAGAGCTCAATATCTCTGTCCCGGAACCCTCCTGGCCGTTTGCCTCTTCCACTGGCTCGACCACTGCATTATGTGCTTGTTCTGGAGCGTTCATCCTCCGAGACTCCGTGAGTTTCTGCATCACTATCGGGTCATCAAGGAGCGTTATGAACGGGTGCGGATGGTCTGGGTCAGTATTGGGATCCACAATAGTCGACCCAGACTTGTTCATCAACGTTAAGTCGATGAACGCCCTTCGGGACTGCTTGCGTTTAGCAAACGCTTGCTGCTCCGGCAGCTCCGGCACTTGCACGAAATCGGCGGCACTATAATCGCCCATAAGCCACTTGATCGCTGTCAGCATATTTACTGACTGCAGATCTGACTGCTGTAGACCAAGGGCTTGCATGACCTCGTTTATTTCCTCTTCGGGCTGTGTATAGGCCCAATTGAGTATCGCAGATTCCGCAAATTGCGATTATCGGGACATGGTGTCAATTGGCTGTGCGCTTCCCCACGAACTTATTTTACTAGCGCGAGTAGTATCTGTATTGATGGCAGAGAGAGTTTGCCTATTCAACCCTTGAGCTAGCTTTTTCAACGCGAACCCGGGTTATTTTCTAAGAGCTACGGCGGTTGCCCTTAACCTCGATAACACATAAGGGTTTCCCGTATGCCGCTCTAAAAAACAGAAGCTGTTTTTGTAATTAATTACTATTTGTAATTAATTACGCTCAACTACTCGCACTTGTAATTTTAAAATAAATATATGTGAAAAAAAAAAATATATATATATGTGTGTGTGTGTGTGTGTGTGTGTGTCAAAACGGACAATATCACAAAAAAACACAAAAAAATAAATACAATTTTCACCTAAAAAAAATAAAAAATAATTTTAAAGTTCAAGGGGATTTTTGCGCTCGAGTTTTTACTCGGGCGCACAGTCAACTTTTTGTTCCGAGAGTGCCTGCCGGCTTTCTCTCGATTTTCTACTAACAGCACGAGAAAAGAAAAAAAAATTTTATTTTTCGTCCACTAAAAAATAATTCGTATCGGAAATACGAGAGGAGAAAAAAAAAATTTTCGAGTCGAGAAAAAAATTAATTAAAAAAAAATTAATTATCGCTTAAAAAAAAATTTTTGTTGTTAAAAATAATTAATTGTTATTACAAAATTTTAATTGTTAAAAACAATTACCTAACGCACAAAAATTTCGCGATCAAGATCTCTCTTTGTCGGCACTCTAGGTCGAGGGTTATTGGCTATTGCTCGCCTAACCTCTCGACCGCACTCTCGCAACAGCACGGCTGTGTCATGCACACGCACACACGAGCCTACGAGCTGCGGTACGAAGAGCCTTTCTTTGCACCTTACGCTCAGCTACGCTGCTGAGCTTCTTCGCGCCAAGCTTCGCCGCGTCTCACGTACGCGCCGCGGGTCCTTCTCTACCCCCAAAACGTTGTGGCGCCAGTTGTAACGGGATGGCTAGTGGGGGAAAATCCCAACAAGCCACAGGCCAGCGATGCCCTAGAACACGGTGCCGCGGGTGTCAGACTAAAATGACTTGCCCGGAGATCTGCTTCTGAAATCCCGAAAACAACGCGAAGATCGCACACGAACTTCGCTTTCCAACTAATTGGATCGCTGAGTGAAAAGCGCGCGCTCGAAGAGTAAAGCGCGCGGCCGCTAACTCAGGTATGAAAACGACCGGCGGAGTCGCTTTCCCACGAAGGCGGCGGTATCTGGGAGAAGGACAGGTTGTAATGAACAACGCGACGAGTAACTAGATATCACAGTATATTAAAATCACTAATAACTACAAGCACAACGCACGTGCTGATTAGAACAAATGAGTTAGTTTGCGCGCGACCGTTAAGATTCAAACGCGCGCGGCGAAGCTGCTAGTTTCGCGCGCGGTGTTAAAGTACGGCGGGCTGACACACACCCGCACGTATACGGCACAGAAAGCTTGCACGGGGCGATTTCCGTGCGAGCCTTTACAATAAACCCGCGAGAGGAGAGTAGAAAACTTACGTTAGGATGGAGCAGCCGGTGCACTCGACTCTCTCTCGCTCCCTGTCGCTCGCACAGCAGTTGCGCTCTCTTTCTCTCTGTCTCTCTTGTTCGCTGTATTGGGTCGGCAGGCGGGCTGACTGCCGGCTCCTCGCTCGCAGTCTCGTTCTGCTCGTGGCACACGCGACGCGGTATCGCTCTTCCTCTCTCTCTCTCTCTTTCTTTCGCTCGCTCGCTAGTCGGCGCCTCCACTCTACACGCTGTAAAGCTATATATAATACTATACGACGCGAACTCAATAACTTTTAGAGAGACATGCTGGAGAGATGCTTACGGCGCGATGGCAGACACGAAGATGTCTGCCATGACTCGCATAAAGCCGTAGCAGCTTCGCGGGTACGCGACGGGCATTTCCGCGAGACCGTTCTAATCCGGTCAGGATGCTCGCGCGCTCGCGCCCCCAGTGAGTATGCTTGTTCGGCGCGGGTAATTCGAATCTCGTATTACCTAAGTCGCGCACGCGTTACAGCATTGATACAAACAATGAATGTTTTGATAATTATTCTCTCATGAATTTTGCGAATATTTTGATAATTATTCTGTATTGAATTTTGTATAATTATACAGAAAATGTATTTTATATAAAATATATTTAACTTCTTATGGAACTTTTTATATTGTTACATTTTAGTAATAATCGCACTGAAAACTATGGTTATTTTAGAAGGTATGATTATCTTTTCGCAGATTTATCTAGTGTGAATATTGTATTAATTTATAACCTTATATAAATTTATAATTAAATAGTCAAATATTTTTTTATTACAGAATATGATAATACTTTCAACTTTTTATACAAATTTACAATCTATAATATAATTCTGTTATTTCAGATCATTTTAATTTTGAAGATCATTATCTAAATTATTATGTAAATATGTATTATAACTATTTTTGTGAAAGATATATTGTGGAAAAGGAAAATAATGAAGTAATGGACCAAATTGAGAAAAGGAAAAATAGAAAATATCAAAGAGACAACCAAAAAATATTTTTCTATATTTTTTTAACCGACTTAATATTATCCAATCAAGTGAAAAAAATATGGATAGCTAGGTAATTTCAAGACCTTTAAGAAAATATCATTACTTGCGACCGATATCTAAACCGATCGCCGTAAAAAAATATTTTCGATTTTTCGATATTTTTCTATATTTTTTTTAACCTACTTAATATTACCTGATCGGTCCGACAAAAATATAGATTGATAGGTAATTTCAATTGCTTTAAGAAAATGAGGTTACATCCGTCCGATATCCAAACCCGGCAACGAAAAAAAAAAATTCGATTTTTCAATATTCTTATTTTTTATTTTTTTTATATTTATTATTATCCAATCAACTATATAATTGAACTTGCACAACTTCAAAATGAACTTTAGATATCTGCCAAAGATAAACTTGATACCTCTGTCCATTTTCGAGTTATGCCGCGGACAAATTCATTACACACACACACACACGCACGCACGCACGCACGCACGCATACACACACACACAGACATTTTCTAGAAAACGCATATTTCGACTCAGGGGCTCAGAAATATCGAAAATCATTAAAATCTCGGGGTCGAAAAATTTCACCGTTACCAAGCTTTCTCTTTGAGAAAGCAAAACTAATGAACTAACCCAATGGTTAAACAAAATAGATTTCACTACCAATGGTACAAAATTACAACCCGTCCTATAAAAATTTAGTATTTCAAAAGCTTATGGCTTGATAAAAATTCATAAAGCTAATTTTCCGTTACGACCTATTATTTCGACCATCAATTCACCTACTTATGACATCTCAAAATTCTTTGCCAAGTTTCTACAAAAAACATAAAAACATCTATATCGCTCATAGACAACAGTTTAAAGTTAAAAGAAAGAATTGATAACCTTGATATCCTCTTTGATTACGAAATTATTAGTTTCGTCGTCGTGAGTTTGTTTACAAACGTACTGGAATACCTAGCTCTAAAACCAATAGGAAAAAGGTGGCATCAGCTGTATAACAAAATTAACATGAACCTCTCTGAATTTTGCAAAGTTATAAAGCTTATATTAAACAATAATTTTTTTCAATTTAACGCAAAATTTTATAGACAAACTTTTGGATCTTCTATGGGCAATCCTATAAGCCCCATTCTATCAGACATGGTTATGGAGGATATCGAATCACAATGTATCCATCAGTTACAATCTAAACCGCTATTTAATTTCAGATATGTGGATGACATTGTGTTATGTTTACATAAAAAATATATAGATGAAACGCTACACATATTCAACTCATACGATAAAAATCTCCAATTCACCCTTGAACGTTCATATATCGATGGTATTAGCTGTTTAGATTTAAAGATTATTGTTAACAAACACAAACACATAAAAACTAATTGGTATAGAAAACCAACCTTCTCAGACAGATACTTAAATTTCAATTCACATCACCCATTAAACAACAAAACAGCTATAATCTACTTTCTCGTTGACCGTGCAATTAAACTTTCACATGATTCTTTCCACAAAAATAATATTCGTTTGATTAAAAAAGTATTAAAAGATAACGATTTCCCTCACGACCTTATTGAAATCCATATAAAAAAAGGCAAAAAAAGATAAATGCCACAGCTGATACCCCTAAAAATTCTACCAAAGAAAATAAGATGCGTATTTGCTTGCCATATGTAAAAGAAATTGAAGGCTTTGGAAAAAATTTTTTTAAAAGAATTAATACCAACGTTATTTTTAGTACACAGAATAAGTTAAACAACATTATAGTTCTAGGCAAAGACAAAAACTCAAAATTCGATAACTCCAATGTTGTTTATAAAATAAATTGTAATAATTGTAACGCGTTCTATATTGGGCAAACGTGCAGACGTTTAGGTGTACGAACTAAAGAGCACCATAAAAAATACTTCGAAGAAGATAAAAATTCGTCATTACACTTACATCGAATAGATAACAATCATACCATTAATTTTAATACTGTAGACATATTGGATAGGGAAAAAAATAAAGCAAAAGACTATTTACAAAAGCTTTATATATACTGTCACGGCCTGCCATACCGACATCGCGTATAAGCCGTAGTTGAAGTACCTCATGCGCGCGAACGCGAGATGGCGCGTCGATGCAGAATCTGAGCTGTATCGACGTGATGACTAGCAGACCTCGGCGAGCCGCGACGGCCATCTTATAGTTCGCTGGAAGAGAAGAAGCACGCGCCCGAGTACGCTCCGCTTTTATTTCATGATTAAAAACGAAAGTATTAGTTTCTCTGCCCGAAAAGCTCGCTAGTGATAGTGCCGTGTACGCTGAAGCTTTCACGCTAACTGCAGTATTTAGGCGACGAGTACTTGCGCCGCTGGACGTGGAGACGTCAATCAATCGTGCGACAGGCGAGATCAACCTGCCGCACAATCCTCCTAGTCGCGAAACACCGGCTCTGAGACAGCTAAGCACGCAGACAGAAGTGAAGGACGGTCGTCACGAGTCCAGTTAGACTGCGCTGTAGCTTGCGATAGTAAAGGTAAGCGTGCACGCATCTACTGCGCTGCGAATTAGCTCCGCGTAACTGCTTGTTCAGGCTCGTCGTACCTGGACATCGGCTTCGAGTAGGCGTTCTCGTGCGGTGAGAGCAAGTGCGAGGAGAGAGTGTAGGCATCGGGTTCGCATTTCATCAAGGTTAAACGCGAGGTCAAACCACCGGCTTTTTCAAAGCCGGTAAGTGCGCACAACAGGTGCGCACACGTGTAAACGCGCCATCTACCCTCTCTCTCACACTTATACGTGTGTGCGTCGCGCGGCGATCGCGACTGCTCTCACACTTCGTCGCTTTACTCGGTGAGCGCGAGTTATATGAGTCACCACATAGGTACTTAGACGCATCGGCCAGCCAGCCTCCTTATCGCTCCGAATGGAATCTGCATGGACAAAGAGAAGCCAGAAGACAATGGAGATGCAATATATACTTTTCATATATACTTTATACATATGGGTAACTTCATGTCAAGTGTGACAGGTCAAAATTTTGAAATTGCTAAAAATTTTTTTACTAGTTCCAAATTAACCCCAAAACACAACCCTAGTTTTAGAGCAAAATATTCAATCGTTCAAAAGTTAGAATTAATTGAAAATTTGAAAATTTTGAATTTTTTCATAAATCGTCAATTTTGATGATTTTTTAACTCAAAAACTTGAAACTTATTGTATAGCACATTAAATGGAAAAAAGTTTCCAAATTGTAAGTAGAATTGCTCAGAATTTTTCCAGATTGATGCCAATTATATTGCTTACTTATACGTAAGAAAATACCATACAAAATATGCTTAAGGCGGTTGTGACGTGATTAATATCCCTCGACAGAAGCTAAAAATTTGATACAAAATGTTACTTTTAAAATGAGACCTCGATGAAAGTGGAACGCAAACTCAGAAATAAGTAACAGACAATTGAAACTGTGTGTGTGTGTGTGTGGGTGTGGGTGTGGGTGTGTGTGTGTGTGTGTGTGTGTGTGTGTGTGTGTGTGTGTGTGTGTGTGTGTGTGTGTGTGTGTGTATAAACTTGTATAACGTTAGTTCCCAGGACTCCAAGTTACTGTATACCTATACGTGACTAAAGAAATAATGTCTCTTATGGGGGCCGATGTCCTCAAAACTGACGTTAAACATATGTAGATTCAGGGACTGTCTCCAAAACTAACAAATGTCCCCGAAATCAACGTTAAACATCTGGAATGTCCTGGAAACTAACACAAAACATAAATATATATATATGAAACAGAACTTATGTTGACATCGCGTGTTAATACTTATGTAAAATTAACACGTAAAAATTATGACGTCCGCATAACTACCGCAAAGTCAGCATAAGTCTTGCACCAGTTCAGAAATTGTCTGCATAAGTCACGTTCCATACATATATATATATATATATATATATATATATATATATATATATATATATATATATATATATATATATATATATATATAGAACTTAGTACACCGCTACCTTCCAGGACACCTACAGGTTTTCTGCAATAGAAGTAAGTATAAAACGTTGTGACTGGCGCCGATATATGGTAAGTGGATCACGTACACTGCGTCGCGAGACTTGAATTTTGCGCGCTTGCACGTATCGTGATCGGCAGAGCGCCACGCGGAACAAGCGCCAAGTAGACGGAGAAGAAGACGAAGCCGCCGCGCCGCTGTGAGCGGGAATGAGCGGCCATGTTGTTGACCGCCGTGACACGCAAGAAGTCGCGTCGTAAGTGAGCTCCGTGAATCGGAGAGTTTGTGTGCGTGCCGCGCCTCCACGACTGCAGCCAATCGAGCGATCGCGCCGCCACCACTGGGAGGAGTGGAAGCGAGAGAGAAAGAGAGAGAACGCGAGCGCGAGGACGAGCACGAGAGGGAGAGAGAGGCAGCTCCATATAGATTGCGTGCGATGGCTGGCCAGCCACGAGTAAGTAGACTCCCGACTGGTATCAGCGTTTCTTGGTGACGGGAGCGCGAGATAATTCCCCCCGTCACCTGCGAATAAGCGGCTCCGCCGTAACTGCGAGCGTGCGTGCGGTAGTAAAGTCTCGGCCTGTCGGTTATTGTTTGTTAGTTTATTGTCCGGGTTCGCGCCCCTTAGCGCGATTATCTTTATTGAATAGAATTTTAATTTTATCTTAAATAGTCGAGTCACGAGTAATTATTGAGAGCGCTTTAACCTATGCATGATTTCCCGAATACCGCCCTCTACCCTTTTCAGCAGCTGCAGCTAGTCGCAGGCATCGCCTCCTAGAGGAACATCGGTAGCGGGAGTAAGTATCTCAATAGCCGCTCGAGAGGTTAGACCGAGCGGCATTGTACGCGGGAGAAGCCGGCTGCGCTGGTAACGCTAGGTCTTAGCGAGCAGCCGGTAGTTCGCGCGTAGAAGTTGGCAGCAGCGGCAGAGCGCAGCGCCGATTCTAGGGGAAGGCGGCCTAGGCTTTCTACAATAGAAGCCGGGTTCGCCTGTTCGGAACCTGTGCCGAGGCACTTCTGCCGGACTACAGGTGATTCTACAACGGTGAGTTGCCCGGGCGTAGAATACACCCGTATATTACCCCGCGAACCCCTGAGAGGGATTAATACCCTCTCCGCAACTGAACCCCGTTACAACGTTAAACAGTATATAAGTGACTAAAGAAATAATATCCCTCAGGGTGTTGACTAACACCACGGCGCCCCCTTTCAGTTCCGCAGTATTTTACGTTGATTTCGGAAAAATTTTACGGAAAAAAACGTTGTGAAAGAAACCCTAAATGTCCTGAATAATACAAAAATGTCCTGAATGGTAGCGGTAAACATATTCCTAATTCAGTGCAGTCCTGAAAACATGCAAATGTCCTGAAACATAGCGGTAAACCAATGAAAAGTCCTGAAACATAGCGGTGAACAGAAATATCCATATATATTCATATATATGTATATTTATATACATATATACAGTTTCAATTGTCTGTTACTTATTTCTGAGTTTGCACTCCACTTTCATCAAGATCTCGTTTTAAAAGTAACATTTTGTATCAAATTTTTAGCCTCCGTCGAGGGATATTAATCACGTCACAACCGCTTTAAACATATTTTGAATGGTATTTTCTTACATATAAATTAGAATATATGGCATCAATCTGGAAAAATTCTAAGCAATTTTACTTACAATTTGGAAACTTTTTCCCATTTAATGTGCTATACAAAAAGTTTCAAGTTTTTGAGTTAAAAAATCATGAAAATTGAAGATTTATGAAAAAATTCAAAATTTTCAAATTTTCAATTAATTTTAACTTTTGAACGATTGAATATTTTGTTCTAAAACTCTAGGGTTGTGTTTTGGGGCTAATTTGGAACTAGTAAAAAAAATTTGAGCAATTTCAAAATTTTGACCTGTCACACTTGACATGAGGTTACCCATATACTCTCTTACTGCAATTCGCATCGACGATCGCCCGTCTCTGTCGGGCATCCAACCTGTAAAGACGTTTTAATAAATCATTATTCTAATCAACACCCTTTGTTCGATTACTTACTTTGGCGAGTGTTACCTGTGTGTGTGTTACCTTTCCTTGGTGATCCTCTGGGGCCTGCCACATAACTGGCGCTGCGGAGACAGGACTGCGAAATCCGGATTCTCCCTCAAACTGATGACGGAGATCTTCAACGAAGAAGCAGTCGACGTTTCAACTTCCATCATCACGGAACCTATACTACGTAAAGATTGGAGTCCACCTGCAAGCAGAGATTCACCTGAAATCATTAAAGACAAACTAGTAAGTCTTTGAAATTTCCTATATCCTACCCAACCCTATCCTTTTAAGTGCAATTGATTTTTCGTGAAGCGTAATCAAAGATAAAGCAAAATGGCAAATAACGGAGATAATCAGCAAAATCTTACATTAGAACAATTTAAATTGTGACTTACGATATGGCGCGACGCCATCCCCATATATGAAGGAGGTAGAAGACTCCTTACGCACTTTATACAAACGTGCGACAAATCGGTCGAAAATGTGGCGACTGCAGATAATGCAATAAACGAGGCATTATTCGCATTAATCAAATCAAAGATTCGCGTCGAAGCACTAGACCGAATAGTGGCAAATAACCCGGCCACATATGCCGCATGTAAAACGCTCTTAGTTAATAGATTCAGTGACCCAAGTTCGGAGGAGTTACTATTTAACAGACTAAGTATATGTTATCAATTGACAAATCAGTCTTACGAAAAATACGCGGACGAAATCAAAAGCAGGCTAAATAAATTGAAGGAACACATACAGTTAAATAATCGAGACGCTAATATTATAAGTATTAAAAATTTAATAATTTTTAATAATTTTTAATTTAATAATTAAAAATTTAATAATTTAATAAGTATTAAAACATTTTATGAAAACGTAGCCAAAAGTACTTTTATAAATGGTATTAAAGAGCCTTACCATTCTTACTTGCTACATTTTGATTTAGACGACGTTGAGGCATGTATAATAAAATGCCGTAAATACGACAACCATGAACAACAAAGTACTTTCCTCAATTTCGCACGACAACGTGATAACAAACCTAAGCCCAACGTATTCGGTACAATCAATGCTAAAAGTACAAACCCATTTGCGACTAACAGTAATCGAAAAATTATACACCCTTCAAATAATTTACCAAGTACTTCAAGAAATGTAAATCCATTTTATTTGCAACCGACACCCGCATTTGCACAAACACAACCTGGATTTATCTCCACAAATTATCGTAATAACAATTTTGGTCAAAATAATAATAATCTGCCAAGACAACAAAATTACCAACCAACACCAATGTTAGTCAGTACAAGAAATACTAACAAACAAGGCGTTAATCCAACAAATAGACTAAACGAATTACTCGTAAAAGAAAGACAAAATAACAATTTTAAAAACGTCAAGCCCCACACTTATGCAGAAATTTTAACAAATACTAAACCCAAAGCTAAAAGAGTACCAAAACTAATTGTTAAAAAAACAAACAACAAAGACAATATAAACCTAGAAAACACTGTACTGCATTATCTTGCTAAAGACAAAACAATCCAAACAAAAAAAGTGACAAAAATAAATAATGATACTATATTAATAAACTGTATGAACGAAGAAAGTATAAATGCAATTGAAAAGACCTTATCTAAAAAATTATCAACTAATGCAAAAATCAAAAAAGAAGAAATAAAAAAACCTATAGTGAAAATTATTAACATTGAAAAAGTGTTTAATGATAAAGAACTAGAACAAGACATTAATCAAAGAAACTTTAACAATATTGATGGCAAGTGCAAAGTTCTACACATAAACTCAAGTGAAAAAGCTAAAACAATGAGTGCAATAGTTGAAGTAACGCCTACAATCTACAAACATATAAGAGACAATAAAAACAAGATATTTATAGGGTTTCAAAATTGCAGAGTATTTGACATAATAAACACAAATCCATGTACTAAATGCTCAAGAGTCGGCCACAGTGGCAAAAAATGCGATAATGAGGACAAGTGCTACAAATGTGCAGGAAATCACGCAGCTGCTGAGTGTAAATGTGATTCTCTTAAATGTGCAAACTGTGAATTTAACAACAACAAATACAAAACTAATTACAATATAAATCATAGTGCAATAGACAGTGATCAGTGTGAAGTGCTAAAACACAAAATAAAAAAATACATTGAAATGACAGACTATCCACTGCAGCCTACCTACCGTCGGTACTTTGGCAACCTAGAAATCGGCAAACAAAGCAATTCCCGCTCACAGCAATGGATAACTACTAGAAGAGTTAGATTAACGACCAACACATCTGCCGGTACATTATCTCCAGCAACCCCTACATCTACAGCTCAACCAAGATTTGATACGTTAGAAAATGAAAATGAAAATGAATCTTGATTCTCAAGAGGTAATATTTGACAACGAACATATCACAAATAATGTAACCGAATTAAATAGATGCCTAGCTACAGTCAAAGAATTAATTCTTTGCGTTAATATAAGAAGTTTAAATGCTAATTACAATAAACTATTAGTATTCTTAAACAGGCTTGTTACAAAGCCTTGTATTATAGTATGTACTGAAACATGGAAACTTGAACACCACGAATTTTTTAATATTCCAAAATATAGAATGTACTATAATGAAAGCAACATAAACCAATCGGATGGTGTAGTATTATATATAAGTGAAGACATCACAGAAACCACGGAAATTATACAAATAAATAAACTTAGAATAATGAACACGAAAATCACACTTGAAAATAACAAAAACATAACATTATCATCAATTTACCGATCACATGACATACATAAAACTGAATTCTTAATGAATATTAAAAATTTTCTAAAAATAAGCAAGAAACAAAAAAATAATATAATAATAGGAGACTTCAATTTTGATATATTAAGCCAAGATGTTTTAGATCAAGACTTTTTACAAATACTATTAGAAAATGGTTACTGCCCAGGATTTAAAAGTATAACTAGACCATCAGATATTAATAACAATAGCAATGGCACCTGTATAGATAACTTTTTCATTAAACTAGACAAAATTAAATATAAAACCTACTTACTAAAAACACCTTTTACCGACCATTTTCCCATAATGATGTCATTAAAAAATATTAAAAAACAATCCAGTACCAAATTAGGAAAAAGATTTAACTACAATAAATTGGAAAAAACAGCAGGAACTATAAAATGGGCAGATATCTCATTAATAACAGATCCCAACCAAGCCTTAAATAACCTTATACAAAAAATTCAAACATGCCTAAACAGGTCAATAATTAAGACGCATAGCAATAAACAAAACAACATGAAACCGAGGAAAAATTGGATAACAAAAGCAATAATAAATTCGTGTAAAAATAAAGAAAAACTATATAATATATGGAAGAAGGATCCTACTAACTCTGTAAAAAAGAAAATTAGAAAAACTACATTAAGATACTTAACCACATTATCAACCAAGCAAAAAAGGACCATGATAGAAAGCAAATACAATCAAACATGAACAATCAAAGGAATCTCTGGAGATTAATTAATAACAAAATTGGAAAAAATAGTAAAATAAATAACAACATTAATTTTATCATGGATAATAACAATAAAAAATAACCGACTCAAAAGAAATTTCTGAACATATCAACAACTTCTTCTGCAACGTTGGTAAACAACTGTGTGACAAAATTAAAACTCCACCAAACAAAAGAGTAAGGCTGCCTACTAAGAATAACAAGAGTATTTTTCTATATCCTACTAATCATCAAGAAATACAAAAAACAATATTAAACATGGAAAATAAAAATGGTGGGTGTGATGGTATTAACACACTCTCACTCAAAGTTATAATATCACACATCTCCGACCCACTGGTTCACATAACCAACTTATGCTTAGAGAAAGAAATTTGGCCTGATGCTTTAAAGATTGCGGATATTATACCAATACATAAAGCCAAAGAAAAGCATCTGCCAACAAACTACAGACCAATTTCCCTGATATCAAATGTTGCAAAAGTATTGGAAAAACTACTGCATAGTAGAATATCATCTTTCATAGATAAATGTAACTTGATCTCAAATAAACAATTTGGATTCAGGAAAAATAGAGGCACTAAAGATGCACTATATCAAATAACTAACACAATCTATAACCACATAGATGCAAGCGACCCAATAGCTATTACATTCCTCGATCTAGCGAAAGCATTCGATACAGTAGATCATCAAATTTTGCTTGATAAACTATATAACTACGGCATCAGAGGTAGCGCATATAACCTCATAAAAAGTTATCTAAGTAATAGGAAACAAAGGGTGAAAATAGGTAATGATTATAGCCAATACAAAACTGTCTATATGGGAGTACCGCAAGGTACAATACTTGGACCACTGCTGTTCATTATTTATATTAATGATATGTTATCTTCAATGCCTGAAGATACAATATTGTCATACGCTGACGACACTGCGATCATAACAATAGGTAAAACCTGGCAAGAAGTAGAAACTAAAATGAACGGCTACCTATAAGAAATAGCCGACTGGCTAGCACTAAATAAACTATCTCTCAACAAGGACAAAACAATATACATGGAATTCGGCATCAATTATAAAAGCACGCCTAAAAATATGAACATTTGCATACAAGGGAAAAACATCAAAAGAGTAGAAAACACCAAATACCTAGGAGTAACTTTCGATAGCAACATGAAATGGGATATACACACCAAAAATATATATAATAAGACCAAATACCTTACTTTCATTTTATACAAACTGTCTATTATAATGGACACAGACAATCTCCGTATGATTTACTATGCGTTGTTCCACAGTATCACCTCCTACGGTATTATAGCCTGGGGAGGCGCTTACGCAGGTAGAACCAAAAGCTTACAAAGCCTGCAAAACAGACTGCTTAAACTTATAAATAAAAACAATTTTATTTATGACAGAAATCCACTAAATATAGAGCAAATTTTTACCTTTGAGTCACTAATATTTCATTACAAAGAATTACAAGACAAATATATAGAATCCGACAAAGTAACGAGGAATAAAAGTATACCAATACCTAAACGTTGTAAACGCATCAGCATCAAAAACAGCTACATTAGAGCACTAACTACCTACAACAAACTGCCTAATGACCTTAAAACAATAACGAATAAAAAAAGTCTGAAATATAAAATCAAGATCTGGATAAAAGCAAACATCTAGCATAATAAAACACCTATGAATAATACTAATAATATTAACTGTAAACAGATAAAGCAACTATATTAGTCACTAATAAAGATATCGGACACAGACCTCCCACATTGGAAGTCCATGGGGAGTTTAGAGTCCGATAAACTGTTAGTGGATATAAGAACATATATATGCGCACACGGGTTATGCACACTACATTATAAACGTTCTCATCGTCGATTATCTAATTACAACTGGAACAAAATCCGAAAACTCAATATTAATCAACAAATTATCATAGAAATTGCAAATATGATTGCTAACAGGTGGACGCTCTCAGAGAGCAACAAAAATACAACTTTAAGCAATAAGTGTTGTGACTATCGTATTACTAACGGAAATAATGAAATAAAACATATACACTTTGTCAAAGAAAAATCCAAAGATATTGAAATAAAAAAGGAACACAACAACGAAAAATATAATCCCATAGAAACTGTATTTAGTACGATAGATAAAATGGCTGAGGATAACAATACAAAAACCATGTCAATGGAAGCAAGTGGCGCACCGGGAAAGCCTATACTGCAAGATAACACCTACCGCATGTCTTACGGAGATCTCAACTATCTAGGCTGTAATAAAGCACTACTGTATTTCGACAGAGGCATTCGAGGTAAACAAACATTTACAAACTCAATGTATACTCTAGAACAACACCCGAAATACAACGATCTCATAGTAGTAGACGACATTGTTTTTACATCAACATGTAAATGTGATTCAGCCAACCAACACAGATTGATGTCCCACACTACAGAGTTACCTGTGCAGTGGGACTCACCTGCCCAACAAGACTAAACAGCTACGAAAGAATCATCTTTGCAAGAGACAGAAACGCATCCACGGAATCATTTACAACAGCAAGACAAATGTTGGTTAGATATTGGTGATAGAAGAAAAGTCATGAATAATGTGTGGTTGTCGACTTGACTCCGTAGCTGCTAGCTACGGGGATACAAGATCGACAAACAATCAGGGACAATATTTCAATTTAGTTTTAAGTTAGTTTAAGTCACCAGACCAGCATACAGGAAATACTTCCTCTGCTGGGTTACGCATGTAATGTAATAATGTATATTGATATTATTGTAATACCTATGTACTTACTCTGGTTTAATAAATAAATAAATAAATAATAAAATATAGATCGAATAATTCACCAGCACAAAATAACTTTAAGCCAAGAACGAACTTCTTTAGAAGCACAGGACCAGCAAACTTTATCGCTGAAGAGTTGCATCATCAACAAGAACAAGGAGAAGAAGAAATAGTCGATTATCAAAATGACTCACCTAT
Organism: Torymus aiolomorphi; assembly: GCA_036365515.1. Classification (NCBI taxonomy): domain Eukaryota; kingdom Metazoa; phylum Arthropoda; class Insecta; order Hymenoptera; family Torymidae; genus Torymus; species Torymus aiolomorphi. The sequence goes on along the minus strand of CM070874.1, from coordinate 235,575,606 downwards.
GCAAGACCATGAAGAATTTAATCAAGAAAACGACGAGAGTGATAATTGCCAAAATTTTCAACAAGCTCCCGAATACAACAGAAATAACGTGATAAATTTAGATTCGATTAGCAATTCACCCGAATTACCACACTTAATAACGACAAATCCACCTCTTAAAATTCTCATCGATTCTGGAGCCTCATCATCCATTATCAATCCAGAAATTGCATATAAACTATTTTCAAAATTCATATTTCCTTACGAATTCGAAATTAAATCGGTGCACAAAACGACGAAAGGTACACATGCGCTTACCTCTCCTATATTACGTGAATACGGTGACGACACACCTATAACTTTCTTAATAGCAAAATGGCACTGTATGTACGATGTTTAATCGGACATAAGGATTTGCAGAATTTGGAAGCGAATATTAATTACAAAATTCAAATTTTTAGCACATCTAAATTTGAAATAAATTACTTTAAAAATATACCGGACGATCATACAAATGTTAAAGTGAATCATCATCAAGGAGTAGAATTACCGATAAGAACTGATCACATGAACGAAGAAGAAAGATATAAAATTACATCACTATGCCAGAAGTACAAAGACTGTTTCTACAATGAAAATAAAAAATTATCAGCGACTTCTGCGGTTTCACACAATATAAGAACAAAGGACGATCACCCTATCTATGTAAAGAGTTTTAGATACCCATACCATCTAAAAGAAGAAATTCGAACTCAAATCAGAAAACTGTTAGACGAAGAAATTATTCAACCAAGCAACTCGCCCTACTCATCCCCCGTATGGATAGTTCCGAAGAAAGAAGATGCAAGTGGAAGAAAAAATGGAGAATGGTAATAGATTATCGTAAATTAAACGACAACACAAATCGAAGACAAATATCCATTACCTAGAATGGACGACATTCTAGAAAATCTGGGCAAATGTTATTACTTTAGTACATTAGATTTAGGACAAGGTTTCCACCAAATACCCGTCAACAAAGATTCAATTGAAAAGACAGCGTTTAACGTAGAAAACGAACACTATGAATATGTCAGAATGCCTTTTGGTTTAAAAAACGCTCCGGCTACTTTTCAACGTCTGATGGATAGAATTTTAATGAAATATCTACATAAATTCTACTTCGTTTAAATGGATGATATAGTAATATTTTCTAAATCACTCCAAGAACATTTACAACATCTGAAGCTAATATTCGAAGAACTAGAGCAATATGGTTTAAAAATTCAATTAGATAAGAGTGAATTTCTAAGGAAAGAAGTTCCATTTTTAGGCCATATAATAATAGCAGACGGAATCAAACCAAATCACAATAAAATCAAAGCAATTCTAAAATATCCGATACCTAAAACCCAAAAAAAAGTTAGAATATTTTTAGGACTAACTGGCTTTTACAGAAAGATCATAAAAAACTACGCAAAAATAGCGAAACCGATGACAAAAGCACTCAAGAAAAAAGAAAAAATAGATCCCGAAGATAAAGACTATAAAGAAGCGTTCAAGAAACTCAAAGAATTGATCACTCACGCACCAGTGCTCATCTACCCAGACTATCACAACCGACGCCTCAAACTTAGCAATAGGTGCAGTTTTATCCCAAGAACAACATCTTATCTCGTGTTATTCACGAACATTAAAATCAGCAGAACAAAGCTATTCGGCGATAGAGAAAGAATTACTGGCAATAGTGGAAGCATGTAGACAATTTAGACCATATATCTATGGTAAGAAATTTACGATTGAAACAGATCATAAGCCATTAACCTGGCTCTATTCTTTAAAAACGCCTAGCGCTAGACTGATTAGATGGAGACTAAGATTAGAAGAATATGATTACATAATAAAATACAAAAAGGGTTCTGAAAAGTATGTCGCCGACGCACTGAGTCGAATTGAAATTAATGCTAATAAAACAATAGAAGAAGACTCACTCTCAATGGTGCCTCAAACACCTGACGATGCACCTGTCACACCCGAAGAAATGGACGAAATATTTGACGACGACATGGCAACAGTCCACACAGCTGACGAAAATCCGATCTTTTCACTACCTATAACAGACAAAAATGTTCACGCTTTTAATTACAGCATTATCATAAAAGCAGGAAATGATTACAACTTAAAAGTAAACAAAGATAAACTTGAAGTACAATGCACGGTGAAAATTAATAAATCAAACGCAGAAACACAATTACTTAAGTTTTTCAAGGAAAATATTAAACCCAATAAACAATATGGTATCTACTTTACGACCGAAGAATTGGAGAAAATTACGTATAGAATATTGAAGGATCATTTCAATGAAAAATTAAAACTAATCAAAACAACCACGTATACACCTACGATTGATAAAAATAATTTCATAAAAAAACTCGAGACATATCATAATCAAAATCATAACGGTATTCGAGAGACCTTATTACACTTTAAGAGAAAACTCTATACACTTAATATGGATCGACTTATTCAAAATTTTATAAATCAATGTGAGATATGCCTAGATCATAAGTATGAGAGAAAACAATATGAAACAGAAACATACGGCCCTATTATAGCTAGAAGACCTCTCGAACATATACACATGGACGTATTTCATTTCAACAAGGATAAATTTTTAACAATTATAGATATTTTTTCCAAATATGCTCAAGCCTATTATCTACCAGGTGGAAATGCCACGACCATGATAAACAAATTGAGACACTTTGCCTCACACCATAACTTTCCGGATAAAATTACGACAGACAACGGAAGTGAATTTAACTTAACAGTATTTAAGGAGTTTTGCCGCATACATAAAATTCAATATCATCAGACAACGACATCGAATGGATACATAGAAAGACTGCATTCAACCCTAAAGGAAAAATGAAGTATTTTATCCAATCAAAATCCAAAAGAAACAGTGAAAAATCTTATGATCACCGCTCTCCTAATACAATCAGAGTATACACTCTACAACTAACTATACGCCTTTTACACGGTTATATGGACCTTATGACAAACTACAGAAACACATTATCGAGCCCGATGCCGATACCATAGAAAGATATAATGAAATCAGAAAAAATGAAATTTTACCTTTTTATGACACGCTATATAGAAACCAAAAAGAGCAACAAAAATTACCTAATAGTCCTGACGAATCGTTAGAAAATAAAGAAATTTACATGAAAACCCATCAACAACAACGCGACAAAACCGCACCACGATATCAAAAATTACTTGTAGAGACACAACTAGGCCCCTCGTTAGGTTGCTATATTCATGGTCAAGAACGCCGATACAATTTAAGAAGTGCCAAACTAATAAGAAAAACTTCTTCTTTACAAGACAATGAAGACGGCACTAATCTAGATGCTCATAGCTCTGCTCGCGGAGAGTAGCGAAATCAACCAAAATAAGACGCATTACGATTACCAACAAGGAACTGGGAGAATAGTTGGAAGTTATCATTACCTACATTTCAACATCGATGATACTACGCTTTTGAAAACTTTTAAACATATAACAGCTAGCTATACAATATTATCTAATGGCGAATTAAGAGAATCAAGTTTATTAAAGCAAGCCGAAATTCTATGTAATGAAATACACCAGAATCTACAGATCATAATGCCATCAAACATGAGAACGAAAAGACGGTTAATAAACGGATTAGGCACACCAATAAAATAAATTTTTGGGAACCCAGATGCAAGCGATTTAGAAAAGATAAACAACTACTTAAATTCTCTACAAAATCAACAACAGGAAAATATATTTACTTTAAATAGGTCAATAAGCATAATAAATACGATAAGTAAACAAATAAATAACAACACGAATATAATTAATAAAAATTTAAAAGACATGTGGAAAACTGTAAATGACCAAACTTTGCAATCAAATCTATTTGAAGCGATCATGACCCTCATAACCCAGGAGCAACATTTTCTCGGATTACTTAATAAAATTAAAAGATCATTTATTTTCAATGAACAAATATTCGACTTAGAATTGTTAACATATGACCAAATATCGGATATACGTGTACATTTATTAGCAATCTACTCTCAGAAAGAGTTAATATTACACTACCATAATTTGCTAGATTTTCGCTTTGCTCAGGGATCAATTGCATTCACACAAAATCTTATTGTATACACCATCAAAATCCCAATCACTAATCCTATAGAATTTTCCCTTCATAAAAGACTTGCTATAATCAATTACAACAATCAGACAGAAGTTATCACCACGCCATGGAGTTTGACCGGGTCATCTATAAAACTATTTGCTAATAAGTGCCGACAGATGTATGAAAAGAATTTTTTATGTCAACAAATTATAACGGAAAAAGTCAAACCGATTATCATTTCAATTAGTCCACCTTTAATATTGACATACAAATTATCTGGAAATTTAACGCTAGTATCGAGTAATTATCCGATCAAGGTTAAACATGATAATGACCAATTGATGATCCGAGAAACATATGAAATACAAGGAAATGATGTACAAGTACAGGCATACCGACTTGACGAAAATCTTGGTGAAATGGAACAATACAGCCTAATTTCACCTTTAGCTATCAAAGACTCCCAATTGAATTTCGAACCTCTAAAAACTTTGACATCACCTACACTAACAATGCCAGTCTCTAATCAAATTAGAACCGAATTCGTCATGTCTACAAGTTCAATTATATTAGTATTGCTGTTCATAACGATTACATCGGTTTACTTAATATACAAAATAAAGGTCAAGAAACAACGGGCGCAACTTACCAAAAAGTCCAAAGATAAGAACATCAAAGACGAGAACGTCATTGAGCTTGGCCATGGAGGAATTATATGAGTCACCACATAGGTACTTAGACGCATCGGCCAGCCAGCCTCCTTATCGCTCCGAGTGGAATCAGCATGGACAAAGAGAAGCCAGAAGACAATGAAGATATATACTTTTCATATATACTTTATACATATACTCTCTTTATACTCTTTTACTGCACTTCGCATCGACGATCGCCAGTCTCTGTCGGGCATCCAACCTGTAACGACATTTTAATAAATCATTATTCTAATCAACACCCTTTGTTCAATTATTTACTTACTTTGGCGAGTGTTACCTGTGTGTATGTTACCTTTCCTTGGTGATCCACCGGGGCCTGCCACATAACTCGCGCGCGTAGAGTACCGCACACGTGAGGCGTATTATACCTCACGTGCGCGGCGTAAATTACCGCGAGCGTGACGTCAGCCTCCGAGACAGCTGACGTCTGAGATAACGTGCTGGCGCACCGTTAGGTAGGGGAATTAACCTATTTCAACGCGACACTTCCACTGTCTAAATTATTAATTATTCATTCAACTCATTTTACCTTTTATTCAATAAATCATAGTCTTTTGTTATTAACTTTAACTACTCGAGTTATCTTTTTGCGACCTTAGTCATTCCCCGTTCCCCGACGCCTCTGCGGTCGTTACGTAAGAGAATACGTTTCGTTATATCTGAGCAGCCGGCACACGAACCAGTGACCAGGAGAGAAGTTCGAGTCACTGGTGAGAAATAAAGCGCGAGTCTTCGACTTGCGTGTTGCACGGTAAGTAACCAGATTAGGTTAACATTGCACGACGTTGTAGCGTCTGTTACCTAATCTGGCTATTATATTTCCGGGAGTTGAACCGAGAGATATGGAATTGAATTAGTGAGACACATAGTTGAAACGTGTCTTAGTTCCAATAACCACCCCGTGACAATACACACCCAAAGTAAATTAATGAATACACAATTCGAGATCAATAAATTACCTAAAGATAATATGCTATAATATGCTGATTACTAATTTTGAATTCTTATATTCTTCACAGTATAAAATTTATGTATAATAGCCAAGTTAGTAGCAGGAGAATATGCGCTGTATATCTGTCCCCGTTCCCAAAAATTGTAAAGGTGGGTTGCGCCCCACCTATTCACTCGTACTATTTGCTTTTTTTGCCTAGCGGGCCGAAAGTACCACTTTCGCGCCCGGTCGCGAAGGTTGTATTTTCGGCCTCGCTAGGCAAAAAAATAGTATACGCTCCACGGAAGTAAAATTGGCCAGCCGAAGGCTCGCGTGGCAATTTACACGAGCTGTGGACTGTCCAAGTTTTTTCCTCCCTTGGTGCGTAATATAGTATTCTCGGCTAAGCGTCGCCCACCAACACAACTATTGTCACAGATTGTAATACGCACACACACAATTGCATATAGTTCTGTTATATATATATATATATATATATATATATATAGCGGCAATTCGCGCAGTTTTTCTCACTGACGAGCGGATAGTTTCCCGCTATCCTTTCACATTGTATTAAATACATTATTGTAAGTCGTCGTTTTATTTACTAAGCTAAACTTATGTATTGAATCGTCTCATTGTTTATTAATAATTTAAAAACTGTTTACTGGATTCCTGAAGAAGGACATAAAATAAAGTTGTCCGAAACGTTGAAAATCAATTAACGAGTGTTGTTCATTCCAATCCTTTTACATCTCTACATTCTGGTAGTAACTAGGCCATTAGCTGCACTATTACAAATTTATACTTAAACTATCATTAGCTGCTATCATCAACAGTCTTGCTCATTTATTTTGTGCTTCATTTTGCGAGTGTAAGATGTAAATTTTGCGACTGAATGTGTAAAATTTATTTTTCGCTCATGTATGCGTAATATTGGAATTGACACCCGCATTATGAAGCATGAAATGGACATTTTACGCCTAGTTCATTACAAGGTTATTTATCACCATGGTAGGAATGCGCGACTAGTGCCTCTAACGGCAAACTGTGCAGTTACCATAAACTCACATGGTAAAACAATTTTATCTCCTAAAATCGACTGTGGCACCGCCTTAAAGAAACATCTAATGATAAAGTACATTGTTTACAGCAAAGAACGCTGATCGTTTGCTTACTGAAGTAAAAATAACGAAACAGAAAAACAAAGGTAGTTATAAAAATAATAAATCTAACAGGAAAAATTAAAGAATAAAATATATTTAGCGTATAACGTACAAATGCAAATGTGTCATACAAGTAGGTGCGTGTATACATGCACAAGTTTTGTACATACTGTGTGCTTATGTGTACCTGTGTATTACTTACGTATGCACAAAGATAAAAAAGGTTTATATTACTGCTATATCATTGACTATATATAAGCGTTAAGCGTGAAATATTTGTTTGTGTTTAATCTCAGTAGTGATCGCTTTCCCAGCTGAAAACCCGTGAATCTCACATATACGTCTAGATAGGTATTTACGCCATCTATCACGAAAACAAATTGAGCAAAACAAAAATGTTGTTTTAGAGAAAAAGGCATTTTCTAAAAAGTGCATAACTCGTGCATTTTTTTTATTTTTAGTTTTTTTAAATAACATAAAGGACATGAAAGAGGGCTCAAAACTGTGGGAAATTATGTATTACACGCTTAAAAGCTTAAAAAAACTGGTGAAACCGTAACAGTTTGAAAATGACATTGAAAAATTTTTTGTCTGAGTAAGGATTTTCTCGGAATTTTTTAGCATTGATGAATGCACAAAATTTTGATACAACAAAAAATAAAATAGGTCTCATATCATTTTTGAAGAACACCATAAATATTTCAATTCCTTAATGATCGATGACATAGGCATACACGGACCACCTGATTTAAAATGGATTCGGTCCTCTATACTCAACAAGAACGAACGTTAAAGTTGGAGGTACCTGCGATCCCATTTTGTCCGTTAATGGGTGAATATGCACGGAATCTAATTAATTTCCATAACCTTACGTCTATTTTCTCTTGCAGGTATCTCAATGGGCTCATTTTTATATTATAGTATTGCCAATACTTCATACACTATCATGTTTAGTATTAACACAATGATGATATTGATAGCTATTATATATTCTCTCTACAATTTGGAATGGCAGACAACTGAAAACCAAATTCCTATCTCTTGGAGTAATATTTTTTTTGATTTTTTTGATAGATGCCACATTTTAGAAACTATACATACCATTTCGAAAAAACGTATGTATCATCGAAGAGAATATTTATGGATAGTGGTCACATGTATGATGTTGTATGCATTTCAACGAGACGAAAAACTCATTAGTTACTTATATACCCAATTAAAATTTAATTGGAACATAAGTGAATTCAGTAACTTCCGAACATTTTATTCAGCTTTGTTCGTCTCAGGTGAGTTTACCTATAAGATTACCTATTAAATATTATACTACCAATATTGTATTTATCAGTCAATAATGCTTAAAAAAATATTACATGGGTATATTACAAGTTTTCTGTTCTACCACATATTATATTATACATAATATATTCTATATTACGTTTCTGTTATGTTAGCATACGTTTGCGTATGTCTGCATACGTCTGCGTCAGTTTGCGTATGTTTCATAATTGAATAAAATTTCATAATTGAATGTACGTCAATGTATGGATACATACGAAAACATACGCGAACATACGCAATCGTATACAAACGAACGAAAACCTGCAGTATTCTGTAAAAAGCTATGGGAACGTACTTTTGTGTACGTTTCTACCGAAGGATGTGCAATATGTCTAAATCGTAACCAAAATGTGTGCAAACGTACGCAAAGACACGCGAATGTACGTGAACGTATGGAAACCTGCCGAAAGATACAGTACTTTCTGTTATAGTACTGTGGATTTTTTCGAATCCGGAAGGGTGTAAAAAAGGCTATTGTTTCCCGCGAGAACTTGCTTCATGAGCGAAGCGAGAACAGCGACTCACGGGCGTCAATGGCCATCATTGCTCCTGAGTGCAATATACAGCTTTTTCGCAACCCCTGCAAAAAGTTATTTGTTTTTAATCCCAGTTTTCTGGGTCGAAAACTTTAAATAACCTGAGTTCTAGGAACTGCGATACTTATGCTGGTTTCTCTACTTTTTTCCTGACGAGTGCCATCTGCAAGTGATCCGCAGCTCCAGCGAATCGAGAGTCACTGAATGATACAATACTTTACGCCAGGATATACGAAAAAATAATATTTAATATTAAATATTTATCATCAATAGTTAAGGTGTATCGCTCATTACGATTAGTCGAATTAACAACTTTTGTAAATTGGGGAACTAACTTATTTAGACAAATCGTAGCTCTCGAATAGAAATGCTTTATCTGGAAATTCGTTTGAAAAAGGGGTTATCTCGGACTCTGACTGAAAAAGGCTTTCTCTTGGAATTCGCCTAAAAAAGACATTTTCTCAAGCACTAAATTAGTTGGTCCTAATTTAAGTGGGTAGTACGCCAGAATATTTTGAGATTCAATTTAAAAAAACAAATTATATTGTAATACTAACGAAAAATGAAGCACGGACGACAAGTACTAGGCATTTTACGTCTTTTACATAATAAAATGATGTTCGCAAATCAACCGCAATTTTGCATCCTCGTATAGCTACGACATTCACGACCTCGGGTTGCAAAAAGCAATTTTACGCTTTTTTTAAAATAACCACTATTCTGGGGTCTCCAATCGGTCACTCATACACATATGCGCATTCGTATGCATTGTAACAATGAATTTACTTTGGTGGAGAAGTGTGTGGGGGAGGGATAGAGGGAAAGGCGATTTTGGAAGGAGCGCAAATTAATGTGCGCAAACACTTATGATTTTAGATATATAAATAACACTTCTTTATTTCATTAAAATTTCACAGTTGAGCGCCAGCCGCACAAACGCGGCACGATTTTCTAACGTATATGCGCGCCAGTTAATTCGGTGAACACGACGCGAGGCTCGACAACACACACTGACACATTAATCACTCGCGGATCACTAAACTACTTACTTCGCACACAGGAGTATCGCAAAACGAAGTTAGTTGGAGATCGCTTTTACTCCCTTTTTCGCGAACTTTACAACTGACTTTTTATTTTTACGAGAGCGTACAAAAAAACTCAAAAGGTAGTGGTGACTATCAAGGCCCAGTATAGAGTGAGCGAGCGCGTCCCTCGAGCCCGCGCTGCCGCTCTCGGCCGTCGCTGTCGCAGCGCTCTCGCCGGTGCCCCCTCTCACCCCCTTGATCCCCGCTTGCTCGTTCTCTCTCTCATCTCTCCACGTGCGCGCTAGCTATCCGCATCGCATCGACCGGCGCTCACATGCGCACGCGCTTCGGCACACGATGACATGGATACAACGTGCTTCGAAGTGTTAGTGGTGCTCTACTGCTGGGGAAGACTGTCCGCTGCTGTCCTCGTTGTCATCCTCGTGGTTGGTGACGCACTCCTCATCCCGACTGCTCGCACAGGACCTTCATCACTCTTCGAGGTTATGTTGCTTTGTTGTGGCTGTAGGTAAGGTTTGTGTGTCGCCTACCCACACAATCTGCCTGTTTTTAATTATTAATTCTTTTCAGTGGTGCCCGATGATTGCTGTGGCTGCAGGAGATACAGCTGTAGATGCTGCTGTAGATGCTGCCCCTACTTATTCCATGAGCGAGACATAAAGAGCTGAATATATGCAGCCCTGTACTTCAAGTTATGGCAGTGTCTTCAGCAGGTTAGCATCATTTCTATGTTGTTGTAGTCTTGCTCTTATTTAAACTAGTGTTCTTCTTGCAGGTGAGACTTTCCACCCAAGGCGGTGATTTCCTGTTCGAGCGACCCCATCTTCATATACGTTTAACGGGTGATTATAAGAGAAAAGGCCATCGTTCCAAGAGCTTAGCACAATTAACTTTCACCAATTCATACAGTGAGTAATTTATAGCCTATGGTAATTGTTTCTTATGTGTTTTTCAGGTGCGATATGGTCCAAGAATGAGGAAGATATACCATAAGCATGGTATGGAGAGGCGACAGGGGGACAGTTGAGAGGCTACAACTGCTAAGCCTTCTACAATACAGTCTATCGCTGTTCTACAAGATCTTCTTTTCTATCCTAACATAGAGTTCATATACTCTCTTCTACAAGGTACATCTATGTAGGGTAGGGCAATATATATGTAAGTACTGTGTTAGAGGGATGTTTATAGGCTACCTAGGGCCTGCTCGTCAATCTGGGTTTTTTTCTAGTTATAGGTTTTTTTCTGCTCGACTACAGTACGCTGGTTGTAGGTCGAATATCTACATTGAATTATTGTAACATCAAAGTTGATGTTATAAACTCTCCCTCTCTTATTTCAGGAGCGCTTGCGCGAGTCATGATTCTAGTACCATGTTCTTTACGTTCGAGCTATCTATCTGCCCTAGTTAGTATATACACACAATTTCTATCATTAGATTAAAAGTGCCCCAAATAAGAGAAGGAAGTTTCCCTAGCAAGTTATACCTATCTATTCGGCAAGTGAGTTATCTAACCCTCACTAAATACGAGTCGTAATATCATCCTTACTCTAATATGACAATCTTACCTTAATAATATTCTAACCAAGAGAATCAGTGCGAGTATCTGAGCCAAATTCGAATACGTTTTTATTTAGGACGCGTACAATATCATTTATTCGAGAGATACGACGACAAAAGTTTAGTACGAAATTTTCAAGATTATTTCCAAGCTAAATCGGGGAAGTCTTCCACTCGATTGAGAAAATTTGTGTAGGAGGTCGTTCCGACTCTCTTCGCCTATAAACGCTTACATAAGTATTGTAACAAAGTTTGTACGCGGTACATAATAAGGCGACGTAGTACATCGGGAAGTAAGTAAGCCTTGTGTGCTGTCATCTTGGCGGCTTTATTGCTCGCCGTCGGATGAACTTTAGCTACTGAAAAGATTTATACCTATAGATAGCCTTGGTCACTTAGGTGTTACCTCTATTACGCGCGAGAATACAAATTACAATACTATGTACCTTTTACAATCAGCAATTTTCTTATGCAAACATTTCCTCGAACAGGGTTTTTCCTTCCCTCCTGTACTCCAGGGTTTACGGGGTAATATACATATCGTATGGTTTGGAGGAAATGGCTGCAGATGCGGGTTACATACAACACGTCATAAGCCAAGTCATCAAGAGTGAGAGGTGAGTTCGCCTGGTGAGTAGGCGTGATCTAGGCTATAGGCAATAGTGTGTAGGCAATTGGATGGACTATAAGTATTTTATGGTGTAGCTGTGGTGCCAACAGCAAGCAGGTTGGGGTGGGCACAAGGGTAAACAGTAGGCAGTTTAGTGTATAACCGGTAATGTATACGGTAGGCATGGTATGTTTAAACGATAGGGTAAACGGTAGGTAGTTTGTTGTGTACGCGGTAGAGTAAACGGTAGGTATTTGTTGTGTAAGCGGTAGAGTAAACGGTAGGTATTTTGTTGTGCATCCGATATGGTAAACGGTAGGTAAATTTGTTGTGTAAACGATAGGATAAACGGTATGTAGTTTGTTGTGTAAGCGATAGGGTAAACGGTGTGTAGTTTGTTGTGTAAGCGGTAGAGTAAACGGTAGGTATTTTGTTGTGTATGCGGTAAACGGGAGGTAAATTTGTTGTGTAAACGATAGGGTAAACGGCAGGTAATTTGTTGTGTATACGATAGGGTAAATGGTAGGTATTTTGTTGTGTAAGCGATAGGATGAACAGTATACAAGTTTTTGGGTGTAAACGATAGGGTGAACGGTAGGAGAATTTCTGGTGTAAACGGTAGAGTAAACGGTAGGTGTGTCTGTGTAGACTGTAGGATGGACGGTAGGCTAAATGTGTGTGTAACGGTAGAGTAAACGGTAGGCAAGTTTTGTGTGTAATCGATAGGGCGAACGGTAGGCAGTTTTGTGTGAAATCGATAGGCTGAACGGTAGGCAGTCTTGTGTGTCATCGATAGGGTGAACTGTCTTCTGGGGAGACCAAAGACGTTTCCCCCACGTCTTTTCTCTCCTTCTCTTAGGGGAAAAGAGCCGTGGTGGCCTTGCCTTTGCCTCCGACGCCTCTAGAAGGAGCCTAGCCTTTTCTATCTCGACCTCTGAGATGGTATGGGTGTCGATGGCTCTGCTTGTCTCCTTCCTCGGGCGTGCTTGGCCGGGCGTCTGGTGGTTGGGCTTCTTGCCTGTTCCTGCCATCTGCATGGTTGGTTAGATTTGGATCTGTGGGAGGGAGGACGTGTAAGTTCGTATAGGATTTTACGTCCACTATATGGACTTTCGACGTTTTAATCCCATCAACATCTCTCACCACATATATGACTGGGGATAATACTTGTTCAATCCGACAGGGGCCGACAAATTTCGGTGCCTGGTTTGGCTGCGAAATGGTCTGCCGCTGATGATAATGCGTGATTTTTACGAAATACCAAATCTCCGATTTTAAGAGTAATGCTTCTTCGATTACGATTAAAATATCGAGCTTGTCTTTCATTCGCTCTTTTCAAATTAGTCTGTACCAAGTCATATATTGCTGGAAGACGTTGCATTCTATCCGCCCATGCCACGCTATCTAGCAGTTCAAATGTTTGGGATTTTTCTCGTGCTTGTTTGAGGGTTCGAGCTTGTCGAGGATTTCTGCCAAAATTAAGAAATGCTGGGGTTAACTGTGTTGATGCTTGTACCGAGGTATTTATTGCGAAAGCAAACTCATTTAAATGTATATCCCATGTTCTTTGATCTTTATCGAGAAAGGTTGCAATCATGGGTTTTAAGGTTCTATTTGTTCTCTCTACTGGGTTTGCTTGTGCGTGGTAAGGTGCAATGGTAGTCTGGGTAATTCCTAATTCTTTCAATTTTGCGTTCATTAAGTTATTTGAAAATTCTGTTCCGTTGTCGGTAACTAAAACTTTTGGGCAGCCCCAGCGAAAAACAATTAAATCGTCTAACGCCTTAATAATGTCTTTCGCTTTGGCATTACGAAGGGGTTTTATTTCTACATACTTAGTAAACAAATCTTGAAAGACTAACACATAACGAAACTGACTTCTACTAGAGGGAAAGGGACCCATTATATCTGCATTATAGGCTGCAACTATAGACCATGGCCCTTCTACATTTCTCTGACCCATTAATCCCATAGGGGCCTGTTGTGAAACCTTGTGAAGTTGGCACTCCATACACTGTTTTACATAGCGGACTACATCTCTTTTCATTTGCGGCCAGAAGTACGACTGGAGTAACCTGTGATATGTTTTATCCACACCTAGATGCCCTGCATCAGGAGTGTTATGACATTCGAACACAGCTCTTTCCTGATCTAGTTTTGGTAGTACTAGTTTCCATCTGTCTAGATCGGGTACGAAAGGATCGATCATTGGATCGGGCCTATGTTTATAAAGGAGGTTATTTTCGACTTTCCAATTCGGAAATGCTTGTGGATCCTTTGAAACTTTGGAGATTTGGTTATTATACCATTTATCTGGTTCGATTAGACCCGTGACTGCGAGTTGACACTCTTCCTCGAAGGCCCGAGAGAGAGCGTCAGGAACTTTATGTAAAACTCCTTTACGATGAACAATAGTCATATTGTAGGCTTGCAAGGCCATGGCTTAACGCGCTAAGCGGCCCGTCGGGTCCTTTAGGTTATGCAACCACAATAGACTCGAGTGATCAGTAATTACTACGAATTCTTCTCCTAGAAGATAACCTCTATATTTCTGAACAGCCCATAAAACTGCCAGACATTCTTTTTCTGTTACAGTGTAGTTCTGTTCAGCTTTGGTTAGAGTTCGGCTTGCGTACGCGATCGCGTGTTCTTCCCGTTCGAAGTTCTGAGTTAGAACTGCCCCCAAAAGCATAACTGCTTGCATCCGTTTGGACACAAAAGGGTTTGCTAAAATCGGGGCGAGCTAACACAGGAGCTTGTGTTAACATTAAGAGTAACATCTCAAATGCTCTCTGCTGCTCTTCACCCCACCCATATGGTACGTTCTTTTGTAGTAATTTCGTTAAAGGAAGCTTTATTTCCGCTAACGATTCGATAAATCGAGCGTACCAACCTATCATACCTAAGAAACTTCGAAGTTGCTTGATATTTCGAGGAGCCGGGAAGTTCAAGATCGGCTCGATCTTATCAGGGTCTCCCTTTAACCCTTGGCGGTTAAGTACATACCCTAAATATTTTACTTCCGTACATCCAAACTGTGATTTTTCGAGATTTACAGCGAGGTTGGCCTCCTTTAATTCATTGAGAACTTTGTCGAACCAAAATCTATGTTCTTCCAAGCTATTCGTGGCAACTATTATGTCATCCATGTATACAAAGACATGCGGATGATAAGCTGGCCCCAATATACGATCCATGCCCCGCTGGAAAGTTGCGGGTGCATTGGTTAAGCCATAAGGCATACGAGTAAATTGGTAAAGACCTTTACCTGGCATTGCGAATGCGGTATATTCTTAACACTTTTCTTCCAAAGGTATTTGGTGATATGCTGCGCTTAAATCCAATTTTGATAGGAAGCCAGTGTTTTGAAGTTTATCCAAGACTGAATCGATATGTGGTAATGGATAAGCGTCTTTTTTAGTCGCTTTATTTAGTGGACGATAATTTATGCACATCCTGCTTGTTCCATTAGGTTTAGTAATCAAGACAGGACAGCTACTCCATGGGCTTTCTGAAGGTTCGGTTATACCTTCTGCTAACAACCTATCTACTTCTTCATATGCTTGTTTGAGAAGTTTTGGAGAAGTACGACGAAGGGCTTGTTTAATCGGTGGATGTCCCTGCACATCTATGTTATGCGGAGTTATTCGGGCGGTACCTAATTTTCCTCCTCTAGCTACTACGTATTTATCAGTTAAATCATTAATGGCCTTTTGCTGACTAAGTGTTAGTTCTGAAACTCCTCCTATGCACGCGGTGGCAACTATTACCCCCGGATATTTTAGCTTAGGAAAGAAAGATCTGACTATTTTTTTATCTGTATACCATGATCTTTTTTCTAAATCTACTCTAATCTTTAATTTGGGTAATACATCCATGCCTAAAATAATGTCATAATCCAAACGATTTACCACTCTAATAGGAATAGTAATAGATTCCCCATCTATGTGAAAAGTTATATCCACTAGGCCTTTAATTTTTTCTAATTGTCCATTCGCTAGCGTCATATATGATTCAGTAGGGGTAATTTTCTGAGTCATATGTTCGACTACTTTAGACCCTATAAACGACGCCACAGCTCCTGTATCTATCAAAGCAAAGTAACATTTTCCTGCTATCTCTATGCTAAGATATAGCCTATTATCTGTATCCGCGATTGGAGCTGTGTCAAATTTCGCAAGTGATGAAAAACCACTATGAACTAATCCTGATTCTGGGTCGCTGTGTGGAGGTGTAGGTAGTGTTTCAGTAGGAGGTTTGTGTTTTGGGTGGTGAGGGGGGTTGTGTTGTTGGTTCGGTAGTGTTTCGGTAGAAGGTTTGTGCGACTCTGGAGCTAGGGGTTGGTGTAGTGTTGGTTCTAAGTTTATCCTTGGATTAGAGGACCCTATACCCTGAGTGTTTGTCGAAGCTATGCTACCTAGGGACGATTCTACCAAGAGTGAGCTAGATTTCGACGATGATTTCCTATCTTTGAGGTTACTTTCTATTCTCTTTACTTCAACTTTCGAATCTACTTTATTGTTATTCGACGATATTTTCGAGGGTTTATCTACCGCTCCTTGCGGTTGTTGTGCCGATAGGGCCTGATTTTTGTTGGAGGTTGTCTCGGCCCTTACTGAGTTCCCTCTTTGGCGTTTCCCGAATTTGTTTTATAGTTCGGGCACGTTCTCATGGTCTCGTCTTTTCTGCCGCACTTAAAACAAAATTTTCCAGTTCTATGTGGGCAGTGGTAAGCCCAATGTCCTAAGTCGTTGCACAACCAACACGAAAAAGTTCGCTCTTGTTGGTTTGCCTTTTCCGAGGCAGACGTGGTTGGTGTGGCTGCAACGTTGGAGTTATGTGTAGTTTTAGACACTGGTGGGTTGGTCCGATTTTTCGGAATCTCCTTAGGCGAGACTTCTTTGTTCTGCGACTCGTTTGACTCTCGTTTCGGTGGTTTGTGTGGCGCGAACTTCACATTATTGAGGGCAGCTGTTTCATTCCGTTCTCCCTCCAATTTACTCACTGCTACCTTATTTCCTTCTTGGTTCCTCAGCTTACGTCTTATTTGTAAGTCTTCTAGTGGGCAGAAGGCGACATTAGGAAACACGGAGGCGTCCGCTGAGGGTGGGGGCTTATAGTTCCTCTCCCGTTCCTTTCGTACTTCCTCCTGTTGTCCTAGTTGTAACAGCTCTTGAAAGGTATTAAATTGAACTCGACGAATTACCTTTGAGTAACTTGGGTGGAGATTTCGAAAAGTTTTGTCCAATTGAACCTCTAAGCAAATTTACGGCACAGTTTTATCGAGTAGCAGTCTTAACGTTGCTACGAATGAAGCCATAGTTTCTCCTGGCCCCTGCGTTCTATTCCTTATCTCATCTTCTAACCTAAGTTGGAAATTAGTCTTCCCATACTGTAGTTGAAGAGCTGCTTTGAAGTCGTCAAATGTCATCCAGTCTCTAGCTAGAGGTTGCGACCAGCGTTCTGCTCTATCTTGAAGAATCACAGGTAGTAGACGTAGAAGAGTCTGATCGGAGGTGTTATAACTTCTGGCGAACGCCGAAAGTCGCCGCAGAAAATCATCAGCATCCCCTTGCGGTTTTCCAGTAAAAGAAATTTTCCAATCTCGCAATAGAGGAATCAAACGAGAATCGTCGTGAGCTACTGTGGCGCTAGTATTGTGAGTGGAATTGTGGGGAAATAGCTAATTCGATTGAGAAATATACGAAGGATCATCGAACCTCTGGGTCCAAAAAGTGTTATTAAACGATTGTTGTTGGGGAATGAAACTTCGGGCCCCTTGGGGTGGTATGTGTTCCCGCGGCAAAGTGGTCGAACCAAAAGGTAATGCTAAATGCGGCTGATAGTCTTGTGGGTGAAAATTCATAGAATACCTTAAATAATTATACGGATGCATGCCAGCCCCATGAACGGGGGGTAATAAGGGGGCATCATCTGCGCTCCGTTCATCATATACGGTTGTTGATTTTGATAGGGTGATTGAGCGTTATGCTGCTGTGACAGCATTTGTGGTAGGGTAAAATTCGTTTGTGCACCAGTAACATCTGCGGTCAACGTAGGGTGGGGATGCGATAATGACTCTACCAGGACCGAGTTTGTGTGATGGTTACTGGTCGAGAATCTTAATTGCCTGTTATTTGCAAGGGTTGATTGTGTGTATATGGATCGCTAATTGCCATTTGCTAGAGTTATTTATTACGGGGGGTATTCTACTTCTTCCCTCATTTTGGGGAGGGAAATTCAAATTCGAAAAGTCTAACCGAACATTTGGGTTGCTCGGCTTCCTATTCCATATTTGCGAGTTGTCGATGCCATCCGACCCGGAAGGTGTGGTAGTAGTTACTACCTGTGTATCTCCGGTGTTATGGAAAGTTTGCGGCTGTTCATTGATAGGCGTTAACCCCTTTGCGACTCGTGGGGTTTTCGCGATCGCACCCGTCGATTGTTCTGACATTTTCCTATGGGGTTCTACCGTGGTCGAGTGAAATATATTACTCGCGGTATGAGGGGGGGGGGGGGGGGGTAGAGTTTGGGTTTGGTCTGAGGTTCTTTCTGCTAATCGATTATCGCCAGCACCATCTACCTCTCTCTCGCTCCACGATTGATCGAAGGTTATGTTCGTATCGGAGAGTAATAGGTCATTGGCGTCCACTGACGTACGATCCGAACTGCGCGAGGGATCATTGTCCCTTTCACCGTCCCATTCCGCAGCGGCTGGACCAAACAACCTCCTCAAGTCGAAGCGAATTAATCTGTCTATCAGAATTTCTCTTTCTCCATCTCTCCTTATTCTTGACCTTCGTGCATGAGTTTTCAATTCCTCATCGGAGCATTTAGAGAATTCCTCCAGCAGAACTACCCGCTCCGCCTCGACAGCGGTTGCAAAGCCTTTACTTATGTAGTCCACCATTTTCTGAGTAAATATACTCGACGGGGGTTCAAGTTTATTGTTCAGGGTTGCTTTGTTAGCTCACTTTTGCTTGCCTTCTCAAAAAAAAATCTTTTAATAAATTAAATAAATTTAAATTAACGCAAAGTTTTCTTTATTCGCAAAATTTTAATCCAGTTAAATATACTACTTCAAAACAACAAACAAAAATACATCAAATCCAAATCTACGTTAACCTGCATTCACAGCCGATTAAATTAAATCTAATGACAGCTAATCCCAAAACTGAAAGCAGTTAAAGCCTTTGAAAGCTCCAATTGAGTGGCAAGCAAAGTGAGGGGAAAAAATCAAAGCACTTACGACAGGCAAGTTATAAGCAGGAAAAAAAATCAAGGCCAGGTAGTTACAAGTGCTAACGCCAATAATTAAATTCCAGCTATTGTAATTACTGTAACTCGGTTGTTATAGTTGATAAGGTTCATAAATAGCAACGATAAGTCAAGCGGTGGTATTTGTCTTTGAAATGCCTTTCGGGTATATTGCAATGCCAAAATAGTAAATTCAAATACACGATAATTACTATTCTCAAAAGAATTTTGTTTATCCTAATAAAATTTTTAAATGTCTTTTGAAAATTCTTGTTTATTCCAATTGTGAAAAGAAAATTCTAAATGTCAAAACTTTTTTTTTTCGTTCCGTATACCAAAAATATATGTTAAAATAATTTCTCCCAATATTAAATAATTTCAAAAAAATTCTTATGAATTCTTATAATATTATTTAACTAATTCGAGTTTTAAGCAAATGGCCCAATGTGTAAAAATATATTACACCCAAATAAATATTAGCAAGCTTACAAATATAGTAACTAATTACTACCACAAAAAAATGTTTTATATTACTCAGAGTAATTATATTTGTAATCCAAACAAAATTTTAACATCTATTAGCATTTCGAATGTTTCCCCATACTACAAGCAAGAACTAATATTCAATCCCAATTCTATACCGATTAGCTTAAATTATTCTAAATCATACATACAATATGTAATTACCGGAAAAAAATCTAGTTCCCGAGCATGGATTATGATCTCTTTCAGTCCTTATCCCATTTTTAATAACTGGCTCTGCATACTTGTACCTCGGGGCAGAATGATCGTTTCCTCACTAATGTGCTGGGTTATTGATCGATCGCACACTATGGTATTATCCAGAATTTCTTAAATATTGAGTACGCTTCCGGCATATATTTTGGGCTTCAATTCCAGGAACATTTCTGAGGTTGTGCTCAAGCGGATAGATTCGGAGCGCGCTGTGCAGCCTGCTGATCTCTCCAGTAGGCCGACTCCTTGTATTGGAATGGACTGATCGGCTGTCCTACTACAGCTGATTAGTATTTTGTCCTTCTGATATGTGTAAAATAACCATGTATTGGAGGAGTTTGTTTTCGCTCAGAATGTGTCTTCGAGTCGTATAATTTTTATTTTACAAGCCGGCCAGTCAGATATTATTTGATTAACCGCCAATCGCACTTCATTGTCTCCTGTATTTGGCGTGGGTTTATGAATCGTAGGTGAATCGCCCCTTGGGATGCGAATAATATCGAGTCAGTGAGTGTTTGTACATCGATTTCGTATAGGGGCATCTGTTCCTCGAGCATGTGAACCGCATTGCTACTGCTTTTTTGCTTATTTCTTTTGTCTGCTGACTTTCAAGAGCTAATATTGATTTTTGCATCTCCAAGGATTTTTTGTTCATCACCCCGAATTCCTCGTAGGCGATTTCCATTTGGTTAACTAGTAATTTGGCCAACCTTGACGTTCTTGTTTCCGTGTGATCAAACCCTTGATATCTTATTTATCGGCCTCATCTAGAGTGCCGAACAAGAACCTATTCGCTTTTCCAATCGCGGACACCCAGGCTCGGCGTTGGCGTTGTCTTTGTTGTGGTTCCTCGTGGCCTCTTAATAATTCTAGCGTTCTTTCCATGTTCTGTATGTCATTTAAGATTTGTTTATAAATAACCTTGAGTTGCTGCTCCGCTGCTTGTTTTACAGTAACGGGTTATTGTTCGCCAGTTAGCTAGCAATCTCTCTCCCTGGTCTGTAAAAGGTTCCAGATCAATTTTCTGCATAATTTTCCAAGATATACTTGACGTGGCTAGAGGTCCATGTTCTTCAAGCAATACTCCTGGGCTATTTCCGATAGGATGTAAGTATGCGCTATGGTCGCCATAGCTGCTTATGCACCTGCAACCAACATCCCTTCGATTATTTATCTGGTTCATGTTTTCAAGATTCCATGGGAAACATCCTATATATGTCCGTTTTGTAACTATCTTCTTAAATATTCCTAAGATCATCTCCCGACTTATATATTCCTCACTAGCTATTGTTAGCATCTTGACCCTCCTTAGATTATCGATCTTATCATAGAATCATTGTAACGAGCTATCGACAGTACTGCATACGCAACTCCTTTATCGGTCCCTTCATGTAGACTATCACGTTGAACGCGTGCTCATGCTGTGAGAGCGCCAGAAAGAATGCTGCCCGGCGTTACTCTACCTGCGCAACGAGGTGGCTGACTTCATCGCGCCGATTTGCCTGCGTAAACATAGCTGTCGCTGTATTTCTCGCAGTAGTTTTGTTGAGTATTACCCGTTCGATGAACTCCCTTACTTCGCATTATGTTTCGTTCTGGATAACCGAATATCAATTCATTATCTTTATTTCTTTTGAGAAAAAAGTTATTTAAAAAAAAACTTACGTTTTTATTAAAAAATGTTTGGCATCGATAACGGAAACCACCACAATGCTAGCAGCGATCGATACATTTTTTATTCATGAATTGTGAAATTTGTCTATATACAAACCTCAAATATCTTTTTTCGTAATGGACCGATTTTTTTTGTCAACTAACTCGATCTGAAGCTGTATAAAAGCTACATCTGTGCAAAATTGCAGGAAGATTGAATAATTTTTACTCTTGTTATCGTGCGAAAACGAAAACGCAAATTTTTTCTAAAATAATTATTTTCTAAAAAACAAATGAAGATAATCTCCTGAAATTTTAACCAAATATAGTCTTTAATGAGAATAATAAGTGGTTAAAATTTGAAGTCGATAAATGACATATTTTTTTCGAAATTAATTTATGAAGTATAAAAACGTTTTCTTTAATAACGAATGATAGAGTGAAGATAATTTAAATATTAAAAAAAGAAAATATAGGTAATTTAAATACCTTTCAAGATAAGTTCATTGTATTATGTAATAATGGCTGTAAGATATAACAAAATCATAAAAACTAAAAATTGAAAATCGTTTTTTGGTTATAAAAGAACAAAATCAATAAAAACTCAAATCCATCAGGCTACCGGGTTTTTTTCGCGAGACGAAGAGAATAGTCTTTGTCCGACGAAAATCGGTCGATTCGTTTCGGAGATATAAAGAGTTTACATACGCACGCACGCAGCCACGCACGCACGCACGCACACACACACATACATCCACGAAAAAAAATTTTCGCAAAATCAACGAATATCGACATATATTGCTTTAAAACATCTTTTTGAACACTTTTTATCTCGAAAATTTTTTTCACCGTTACGAAGCTTCCTCTACATTCTAAATCTAAAAGAGTAAAAATTGACGTGAAAAAGTAGAAACATAGTAGTTTACTCTTTTGTAAAAGAGTAAAATCATATTATTACTCTTTGTAAAGAGTAATTAATGATTTTTACTCTTTTGCAAAGGAGAAACTTCTAACTTTATTCTTTTAAAAAGCAAAAAACGTAATTTACTCATTAGAAAAGAGTAAATATATAACTTTACTATTTCGGAAAGAGTAATCGTGAAGATTTCTACTTTATAAAAGTCGAAAATGTGATCCCAACAGTAGAAATGAGTAAAAATATAACTTTACTTTTTTATAGAAGAGTAATCTTGAGTATTTTTACTTTATAAAAGTAGAAAATGTGTTCCCAACCTATGAAAAGAGTAAATCTCTAATCGTATTCTTTTCTAAAAGAGTAATCTTTATGATTTCTACTTTATAAAAGTATTAAATGTGACTCCAACATATGAAAAAAGTAAATAACAAATTTTACTCTTTTCTAACAAAGTACTCTTTATGATTTCTACTTCTCAAAAGTGGAAGATATATACCCACAATCGAAGGAAGATAAAAAGAAAACTTTACTCTTATTGCGATTCGTAAAATTAACTTATTATAATTAAAAATTACGATTATACAATGCTTCACCGCTTACGGTGATAATTTTTCCTAAGAGATATTATTGACAATTATAAATTGTTGTATTTATTCTTAAAAAAATTATTATTAAAAAATTATTATTTATTATAATATTGTTGCGTCTTGGCTATTGAGAAATATACTCTTATATTTTAGATGGATAATTTGTGATTATTAATTACCTTTTTCTCGATGTCGGTTCTCGAAATGAAATAACCACGATTTGGAACACTTCTAAATTGTTTATTGATAAAAGATTTATTCCGTAGATTAACCGAGGCTCGTATTGGCCTGTAGAAAAAGAGCTTCTTCTATTGTCGTCCGGAGTGTTACGGAGTTCGCGGACTGGCGCGAGATACTGACTTGTGCGAATTGAAAAACGCTGAATATGAAGAAAATTACGACGCGAGTATACTTTCGCGAAGTTCGTGGCTCGCTACGTCACGCGGTTGCGTTGTCCAAATGCTGCGTCGGTTAAATTTGCAATCACATAATTTTGTGGGTCAGGAAATTACTGATTGATATATGAATATTTAATTTTAAGAATACGTCACGGACGTAACACCTCCCGCCTTAGACTGTTGAATGTCTTAGAGATTGAACAATTATAGGAATTGTTGAACCATCAGTAATTTTCTGTTACAAAGGTTCAATAATACTAACAATTCAAATAATAAAAACAAGAATAAAAAATTCATATAATAAGAACAATAATAAATATTCAATAAATTTAAACAAAATTTCTTATCGTCTATACATTTCTGTAAAATAAATCAATTATTTTTGTTCCTAATACTAGACTACACTTAAGCTACAGTTTTACTTTGTATCGCCTGTTAAATGCCGATTTTTCCTAGCGTTCAAATGGCTGTGCGGATCACTATGGAATAAACGAGTAGTCTTACTTCGCTCGTACATAAATTAAATTTTATATAACAATTGATTAATGAAACGTTACGTAATAAATATAGCATACGTTATGCATTAGAATTTGCATAGGGATACATATCTTGATTGTATATAGCATTTCGACAATTAAATTATTTTATTATTATCGCTAATATATAATAATTTTGTTGTTTTGTTGTTGTTTTGAGTCATTGATTAAGTTTAGAAAAATGTGCGTATTAAATAATTTTGTAGTGAATAATAGGCGCGGAGAAATATAAAGGGAATGATTCAAGTAATCATTCACTTCCCTCCCTACTGAGATATTTCGCAAAAGATATATCATTTTTTCCTCTTTGTTTAAGTAGAATAACATTAAAGGGTTTTTGATATTATACTTATAAAAATATTTTTCAACCGTATACTGAGAAAAATTATAATTATTTCCAAAAGAAAAACTTCATAATGTGCAGGTATTTTTGATAACAAGAAAGGTTAATAGGTTGGAGTAATTTTGGTGGGTTTTGACTTGTTATTGCTCTTATGCATTGTGACGTGGTGTTTTCTCGTCATCGCGAAATGAGCCGCGTCGCACACACGTGTTTCTTCCCCGCTTCCTAACGCCCTACCACTCTGCCCATAGCCCATACCCCGATAAAGCTGCGGGCAGTAGTAGCTGATACGTGGACTTAGTCCGCACGCCGGGCATCGCCATCGCTGCGCGAGGTTCCCGCTGCCGCCTACGGAGGAGCCTGCGCGAGGTTGCCAGCGCCGCTACTACGCGAGACTTCCTGCAAACAGCGATCTCCTATCTAGCCGTCGGCGAGAGCAACCAAGCGCCGACGAACGTGCCGACGTTACTAATGCGCTTGCCGGTCGACTGCCGGCTGGCACTTGGCTCGCCACGTGCGTGCCAGCAGCAGCTTTCTCTCGAGCACCAGGAGTGCCGTCATTGTCAGCAAGTGTGTACCGGGCCGTTTCTCCCCTGCTGCATCCGACCGTCTCCTGCCCGCCGCTGACGGAGGGAACGTATCAGAGTGTCGTGGGGTTTCAGCTTCAGCCGGACGAGAGAAAGAGAGAGAGGGAGAGAGAGAGAGAGAGAGAGAGAGAGAGAGAGAGAGAGAGAGAGAGAGAGAGAGAGAGAGAGAGAGAGAGAGACAGAGAGAGAGAGAGAGAGAGAGAGAGACAGAAAGAGAGAGAGATGTTTATTCGTAAAAATTATACAAAATAATTTTCAAAACAACACAAAATTGCGCTTAAATTAACATTAAAAAGAAATTAAAAAAGAAGGAAAAATATTGCACCTCATATCACAGTCAAACTTAAAAACTAGGTAATACTATATATCACAGTAAGTCAAGTCACGCAGAGTGATATTACAGATGAGAATACTGAAAAATAATACGAATAATATCATACATAAAATACTTGTAACATCTATCAAAGACAGTTTAAAAATACAAGAAAACGCACATAATACAATAAACGATTAAAACATGACACCGTAATACATAGTCTCTGAACGCACAGGCACTCTCTCCCATTCACCCCTTAAATACATTCATACGTTAAAATCATGTATATGGGACGGAACAGGACACATATAAATAAAAGACGCTTAATCTAGGTCAGATAGGTGCCTCTTCACTGCCGTCTTGAACCTACTGAGAGACGGAAAATTCCGAATCTCAGAGGGTAGGGAGTTCCATAAATGCGCTCCCTGTTCTTTGAAAGACCTAACCCCGTACATTTTGCGCATCAGGGGGAACGCAAGTTCTTTTATCACCCCCCCTAACAGCACCTCTGGGTACATGTCTAGTAAAGAGACCTAGTAGACAGTCCGTGACATTCATACGCACGATTTTGTACATTAGTACAGACATGGAGTAGTATCTCCTCGAATCTATGCGTAGCCAACCCAAAGAGGTTCTGTGAAGCATGATGTGATCGTCCCTCCTAAGACCCACCACATATCACAAACAGGAATTCTGCAGGACCTGCAGGCGGTTACGTAACTCCTAAGATGCGTCCAACATCATAACTGAACAATAGTCTAGATGAGGGAAAAGCAGTGCCTCGGCTAGCCGTTTCCGGAGAGACTTGGAGGTGTAATTCCTGAAGAATTTAAGATGGTACAACGTTCTATTGAATTTTTTAGTTAGGATGTCTACGTGATTCTTCCAATTCATTTTAGAATCAAGAACCACTCCGAAACTCTCGACAAATCGGAGAAGGGCACCCTTACACCATCACCCAAAACAGTGCAAAGCGAGGAATCATCCTTTAAACTATTGACAAAACTATTACTACCGAAAACAATCGCTTTCGTCTTACCTGTATTGAGTTTGAGCGCGGCGCCGGTTGCCCATTCTGAGACTACTTTTGCAGCTTGTTGTGTCAATTCCACCCCCTCACCGAACCTGTCACGCGATACCTGATAATAAACTTGCAGATCATCTGCATGTAATATATGTTGGACATCCAAAGGGTCGAGAACCTCAGGTCATTGATATATAGAGGTCCCAGAACTGATCCACATGGGACTCCTAAATTTGTACCGAGCCACGATGACTCGGCATATAGGTTAGAGTATACCTCTTGCATCCTTCCATCGAAGTAGGAGTTGATCCACGAGAGGGCATCCCTAGAAAACCCCAGCAATCCTAGATTTTCGAGAAGTCGAGAAGGTAGGATAGTGTCGAATGCCTTACTAACATCAAATAGCAGAAGAATGGTCACAAGTTTTTTGTCAATGCCAGATCTGATGTCATCTGTCAGTCTAATAAGTGCTGTTTGTGTGGAATTAAAACGTCGAAACCTGTCTGATTTGGGGCAAGAATTTTCATGGTCTCCAGATGCTCCATCAGTTGCGCGTGTGCAATTTTCTCAAGCACATTCGATAAAAAGCAAAGCAAGGCAATCAGTCGAAATTCTGAGGGAGAGGTAGGTGCCTTTGTTTTCTTTAGAGGAATGATGTTTGCTTTCTTTCAGAGGGATGGGAAAATATTAGTCGTCAGGGAGGAGTTAAAGAGTTTAACCAGTAGATTGCCGATGACAGGTAATGCTTTGACAATGACACATTGAGGAATCCCGTCCACTCCACGTGCCTGCGATGAAAAATGAGATATCGCGATAACAACATCATTAAAAGTTATCGGTTTAAAGGAGAATCCTTCATCACTAATCTCCAATATAATTCTGCGACGTTTCTCATTGTCATCCCGTGGAGGGACGGACACTCCAGCAAAGTGACGGTTAAGCTCATCTGGAGTAAACCCATTTAAGTCCTCGGTCTGTTTAGGTAAGAGTCCCAGGCCACGTAACTCTTTCCAGATACTGCCATCTGTCAGAGCATCCGCTAGTCTGGCATCTAGATAAGACGTCTCCGCTAGGTCAGTCTTCTCGTCGATTTGTTTACATAGCGTGACAAATTCTACGTAAAGGTCTTGCTGTCCAGTACGTTTGTAGCATTTATAGAGGGTGTCACGTCTGCGGAATAGCTAGGCTAGCTCGGCATCGATCCACGGCAGTCTGTCATTTTTTGGGACAAAAGTTTTTTGCGGTGCCAAGGAATCTGTGGCTGCCGATAGATTGGTGCAGAGACAGTCCAGAGCTTGCTCTGTATCAAGGACGTCAGCATCGAAGGGTGTCCAATCACAGCAGGCCAATAGCGCTACAAGATCTTCGGCATTGATATTTCTATAATCTCTGTACAGATAAGTTTGTGTTCTTGGCACCTCAGAGTTGAAACCGATGGTAACGTCAATAATGTTGTGGCTGCTGTGAAAATTAGCTAGGATGTTTCGATCGTTGATAATATTATCATTTTCGTCAACGAGAACCACGTCAATCCAGGTGCGAGATGCAGGCTTTATGTGGATGGGGCCGTGTTGAACCAGCTGCAGCGACAGTTCAGCTGCAAGGTTACGAACAAACGTGGTGTCAGCGGCTGTTTTGGCACCTGCATTTGGTGATTTATTAAAACTATCGAGACCAGTAGAATTAAGCTTAGCGAAATTACTCTTATCTTTCCGAATTGAAAGAGGTGTTGAAGAATCTTTAGGCTTGTTAAGTTTATTGCCAATAGATCCTGTGCATTTATCACACACGAATTGTTGACTAGTTAAATGATTTTTTATGGTTGCACATTTTTCGGGAAATAGATTTTTACAGCGCGTGCATTGAAATAATTGTTTGCGCCCTCTTGTTGTTAAATTACATACACTACACACTTGAGCGTCACTCGTTTTGGAATATTAACTCTAGTAAAATTAATAATAATTTTTTATGTTAAAGAGGTGCGCTTAACCTATGAATAAAACTATATAAATAGTTGCGGGCAACACAGGGAGTTACAATCGGTGATTTCAATTCTGCGGGTTGGAGAGAGAGAGAGAGAGAGAGAGAGAGAGAGAGAGAGAGAGAGAGAGAGAGAGAGAGAGAGAGAGAGAGAGAGAGAATTCAACGAGTAACTCTCCTGGCCGCAGCAAAGAGTAAGTCGCCCTGTGTTTTTTTCCCGTCGTAATACCCGCGTGTGTATGCGCTCGCGCCCGCGAAATACGTCAACAAACCCCCTCCCCCCCGCGCATTTACGTGTAACTGAAGCTACAGTAGATGTTCTTGTGCGGTTAGTGTGTCGCGCGTGAGAATTGAGTGAAGCTTTAGTTACAAATTTTGTACGTATCCCGTCGCGGAGCGAACGTGCTCTACCATCGGGCTAGCGTTTTATGAGTTCAAATTGGTACAGAAGCATACGTACTTGGCACCCTAGTTTTTGTAGTACAGTATATTGTATAACCTTAGCAGCAATAAATGTACTTCATCATATTGTTTAACATACATTTCCCGAGTGATCATTTATTGCGTGAATGCGGGTGTCTGTGTAAATCGGAGTATAGCGAAATCTCCTTGTGACTTGGTGGAAACTCTACTGCCGAGTAGGAGTTTTCCATTCGCGGTTGCCCTGATCCCCAGCAATCGTGATAGCATCATTGTATTACCTTTCTTTGAAAATTTTCAGCCATTTAAAAAGTTTGATTTAGAAATCAGGACATAATCCTGGCATGGGTAGCATTCACGTATTTGCTTTAGAGGGTATGCAGTGCGTTAGATTATAAAAATGTATTAAGTATTCAATACAGTGCAGAAAAGTTATAGGATGATCATATTAGTACATGACTAAACTTATCACTTCCAATACATATATTTCATTTAATCCTAGCAATGTGAACATAGCTACCTGTATTATTTCTTTCATTTCAAGTGCGAACAATTTTTCTGTAGGCAAATACAGTTTGATTTTGCATAAAATTACAATCAAATTATTTTTATCATAAGTTTGTTAGGGTTGTAAGGTTTGGGAATGTTTTTATTTTTTTTTGCTTCCTCATAGAGGAAGCTTTGTAATAGTAAAATATTAATTTTCTTTAAATTGCTCTAGAAACATGAATAAAGGTGTTAGAAGTTTGTGTCACATGATTTTAGAAAATGTCTGTATGGATGTGTGTGTGTGTGTGGATGCGTGCGTGCGTGCGTGCGTGCGTGCGTGCGTGTGTGTGTGTGTGTGTGCGTGCGTGCGTGTGTGCGCGCGTGTGTGTATGTGTGTATGTGTGTGTGTGTGTGTGTGTGTGTGCCACTTTATTTTCGGATCTATGCGGTCGATTTTAACCTGACTGGTCTCATTTTTTGTTTTTTGATTCCGAATTCGGGAAAAAAATAATTTTGTACGACTAACTGATTCGTTTTTGTTTAATGTCGAATTTTTCATTTTCGAAAAATTAATTTTTGATTTTTTTTAATGATTGGATTTAAATTTTATAATTGGATGGGTAGCGTTTGAAAGAACATAAAAAGCCTATATTTAAAAAAAAAATTCTCTAGCTATCACGGTTATTTTGTTATTAACAATAACGTGTTTTTTTTTAAATGCTTATAACTTCCAAACTAAATGGTCAATTTTTTTGAGAAAAATCATGATAATGGAGATTATAAATAGCTATAATCTGTATAAAATTGAATCCATTCTGTTGGTTAGTTTTTGAGAAAAAAATTAAAAAATTTAAAAAACGTGTTTTAGGTGGCAACAATTTACGGGAGTAAAATTATGTTAATCGCTTCAAAATTTCTTGTAAAGGTAGATTTTTGGTTGCCACCTGCACCTTTCTTTGGGATAGATGATTGGTTCATAAATTTCAGAGATTTTTGAGGTTAAAATTTTTGTAACCTATTTTTCGAATCGTAATTTCTCGAGAACGGCTGTATCAGAATGGGATAGGTAGCATTTAAAAGAGAATTAAAATACCTATATTTTCTAAGAAAAAAAAAGTTTCTAGCTATCACGTTTCTTTGGTTATTAACAAAAACGTAAAACATGAAAAATGAAAAAAATGAGTTTTGTATGTCCAACGATTCCGGAGGGAAAATTGTCGTTGTTTGGGAATTCAGCTAATTTGAATTCCCGCGGTTAATCTCAGCTCGGCTCAAGTCACTGTGCAGCCACGGAGCGGCAGCTGAGACGCTACACTGACTAATGAGGTATATGCGCGATATCTCGGTCTTTCTCGCTCTCTCACATGCAAATGTGAGATAGGTGTTAATTTGAGTCGCGAAGTGACAAACTCAAAACCGAGAAAAAGGAAGTCGTTCATGAACTCTCTCTCTGCTATCGGATCGGCACGAGGCGAGGAAGAAGACGGAAGTGCTCATTCATTCATTCTGTCTTAGTCAGGACGGCGTGATCGCCACGAAAACGCTCACACGGAATCTCTCAGGCAGCAGTGTTTCTCACACGGAACTTCTCACACGGCGGTGACACCCATGCGGCATCTCCTCGTGTAACAGTGCTGCTCGCCCGGCGTCTCATCACATGGCATTTCTCACCGGCTCGCTGCATCTAGTTGGCCATGAGGCGGCCGCGGCACCTCTCAATAACCACTACGCAACACTCAACTGCTGCTTTCTCAACTATGGTTTTCATCTGGCTGCCCTCCTCGGCTGCTCGCATCCTCGCACTCATCTCAACTGCTTCCTCATGTGATCATCTCAGCTTACGGCTTTACTCACCTGTACATCATAGATGCGGAGTCACCATCATAGGACCAACTCATAAGCGTAGGCGATTAATATAATCACTACGTGCGAGAAGTGACTCTCAACAGGTATACTCTCCGTAATTTAGAGCTACTCAAACAGCATCTTCTCACCGGCGCTCGATGCCTCGAGTGCACCACGAGGCAACTCTCACGCGGCTTCTGCTGCATTTTGGCGGCGGTTCTCAGTAAGGAAACTTCACTGGCTCTCCTCTAATGGATCTGCTTACTGGCCAGGTAATCTCTCACATACGCACAGCCATTTTGATACACGCAAGCAGTGATACAATGTGAATGTACTCTGCACATGCAATGTTCGGTAACTCTCAGATCAAGTTAATCAATAATATTAACTGTGATCATCTTTGCAAACAGTGCCTTCACTGGACGGGGATTTCTCAGCATAACTTAACTTTACTGCAAAAGTCAAACACTCAAATTGTACTACTCACATACACTTACACAGAATTATGAAACAGGCATACACTCAACCAATTTATTGTAACAGTTACACACACATTTTGTTCAATTTTTATACCTTTTATCGAAATTTGTAATAGTAATTTATATTTTATAGTTATTGTGAATATATTATAGTTTTAATTTACCAAATTGTTTTGGCTCAATTTATTTTGTAAACACCCACAGCATGTCCTCATTATAAATTATGGCATTCTCAAACAGTCGTAATTTCTTCAAAATTCCTTGTGGAGGATAGCTCTTGGTCGAGTTCTTTGGGCAAAATAATTGGTCCATAAATTTCAGAGATATTTGAGGATAAAATTAAAAAAAATTTTTTAATCGTAATTTCTCGAGAACGGTTGTATGAATCAGCTACAGATTTCTAGACAATTTTGTATGTGATATATATATTATGTATGTGAATTTTCATCAAGATCGTACGATTACTTTTTGATATTCAAAATTTTCCTATTTTACAAAGTTATTTTATTTGTCGCCTGATAACTAGAGAAAACTTGTTTTAATTTTTTTTTAATTTGGCGGAGATGTAGAATGTATATTATTTATTATATGCGTTTTTAGAGTAAAAGAATTCGTTTATGAATTTCAGAGATATTCGAGGTTAAAACTGATTTAGCCTTCTTTTCAAATCGTAATTTTTTGGATATATCTATACTAGAAAATGGAAATAACACGTGCTATGCGTGCGTGTTGTTCACTTGCTTTTGTTTTTTATTGAGGGTAATTTACACCGCGATCAAGTTTTAACCACTTATTATACTCATTGAAGAATATATTAGGTTGAAATTTCAAAAGATTATCTTTATATTTTACTCAAAATATCGAAATTTTTTGTATAGAATATTGATTGGGAAAAAGTTTGCATTTTACTTGCAGAATATGCCAATATTTTTGTTGTAACCTTTTTGGAAAGTCTCTTGACTGATTGACTTGATTGGTGACTTTATAATAAACATTCATATGTGTAATAAACGAATATATGTAATACAGAGTTTGGTAATTTGTTCGAATTTATTTTTAAGTTTTCAAAATATTATGGATTTAAAATATTACCCAAAGTTGAAGGTGCACCATAAAAAATAATTCTGCTACTTTTTTTTGTGAAAATCATCAGATGATTTGGAAACATGATGTAGAGACATGTCAATATAATCGGAGCGCTTGTATGTACGAAAGCATCGGAAATTTTTGTGTGACTGCATACTAAAAATTAACATGAAAATTGTACATATAAATATGCATTTTTATAGATATTTAATT
Organism: Torymus aiolomorphi; assembly: GCA_036365515.1. Taxonomy (NCBI): domain Eukaryota; kingdom Metazoa; phylum Arthropoda; class Insecta; order Hymenoptera; family Torymidae; genus Torymus; species Torymus aiolomorphi. The sequence continues at coordinate 235,542,706 of CM070874.1, read as the reverse complement.
TATTAGCATTTTCCACGCTACCATTGAGGTATTGCTATTAGCGCGTTGGACTTTTTTTAATTCATTCTCATGAAATACATGAAAATATTTCTTTTACTAGTTCAGAATTCTATGACATGATAAAATTATTGAATTAGAAAAGCTAACGCAATATACGTAAATGCGCATTGAATTTTTCGTACACCCATTTCAATGTATATGTAGCACGGATCGCTCCTTTAGGCTTCTTCTATACTTGCCTTCGGAGCGCTCCCGCGCTCCTTGATAAAGAACTTGCACATATTAATCAAATTTTAATTATTGAAGATATGTCATGTAAAAATTTTGGATTACCTGAAACAAATGAAAACAATATAAAAAATATAGATGAATACGACTTAATATTTTTAACTTTTTGTAAACAAGAGTATGTAACTATGTATGTTAAATTAAACAAGGACCAAAAATTTATTTTCAATAAAATAATACGTGATGATAATATTAAAATACATTTTATAGATGGTCCTGGTGGATCTGGTAAAACATTTTTATATAAAACATTAATATATTATTTTATTTCATTAAAAAAATTTTTATCTATGCCCTGTTAAAAAAAATCAGCTAAAAAAATAGCTAAAAAACAGCTAAAAAATATAGCTATATCGACCTGAAATACAGATGTATTTCGTTGGATATTTAGTTGTATTTTTTATCTGAAAATATAGTTAAATTTTTAGCTGTAAATCTAAGTAAACGATTACGACCTATTAACACCTGGAAATTTAGCTAAAATTTTTAGCTGTAAATCCACCTGTTAACAACTGGAAATTTAGCTAAAATCCACCTATGAATAACTGGAAATCCAGTTATATATTTAGTGGCATGGAAATTTCCAGCTACTAATAGGTAAAAATTTAGTTAATTTTTCACTTGTAAATACACCTACAAATTTATTATTAAATGGAAATATACACGGATAGAATTTTTCTAGAAAATTTACCGTGAAATTCGTGTCAATCGAGGTGCAAGCGATTTTTCTGGAAATTATTACGCGTATTTTCTATAATTATTGCTACAGTTTTAGAAAAATTTAACATTCGTACGTTAAATTTTACCGAACACTCGGTAAATTTTGCGTGTAGTAAATTTTCCATCGAAAGTATTAAAAAATTTATAGGGATTTATGGAATTTTTTGCCGGACTGTCACGGTCATTGTTACTGTCCTTTTGTACAAATTTTACCCTGACATGAAGGGAATATCGAAACACACACGTCGGTGGCGCTGCTCGCGCCGCCGTCGACTGGCACGTGCTACACACATCACCTATAAATATTTAGATCATTGAATTTCAAATAGATTCATTATTATATGTTTTTTGCAAATACAAAATAAAATATTGTTTAAAACTAAAACTATAAATAACATTCGGAGACAATTGAATTAAAAAGCATAAAATAATGTAATTAAATAGTTTAGTACTAATTTCTTGAAAACCGAAATTTTTAACGTGACATCACGGCAAATTTTCTTGTGTGCATCATAAAAAGTTCCGAAACGTTCGGGTGTTTCGCAGTTACAATGCTCACGGTAATTTTTACCGTGAATTTTATGGTAGTTTTTACAGAAAAATTCTATCCGTGTAGGTAGATTGAAAGATGAAAATATAGCTATATTTTTTAGCTACAAATAGAGCTATATTTTATTCTCGATTTGGCCAAATTTTTTAGCTGTAAATCAATGTATTAATATGGATTGGATTGTTAATTTCATTTTATGCTAATAGTAACCAAATTTACAGATCATATCTGTTTAACATAGGTATATTGAAAAAGATATATTTATATACATAATATTACTATTTAAAACTAAAAAGAACTTTTCTACTTCAAATATATTCAAATATATATTTGAGCCGTTATTTACATGGTTTAAATACTATTGGCGTACCCTAGATCACCCATACACACTATAAATACACTAGCGTGTTGACATGAACGACGCCTGAGTTGAAATTATTCAAACTGTCCTTTTCATGATTTGATATGTATGGTTTGCAAGTAATATCAACAAGTGATACTTAATTATTATCACATTCCATTGAATTAGGAAAAAATCCACACAGAGAAAAATTTATTTGTAAACATCACTGTGTTTATAAGAATATTTATTATTTTATAGCGGTGGGACACACTCGACATGAGGGATTTTTACTATTTGAAACAGTAATTTTTATGATTTTCGTAGCAAATTTTTCTTGTTAAATAATAATTTTTATTATTTTTCTAGCAAATTTTACTATTTGAAATAGTAAAAATCTCATATGTCGAGTGTGTCCCAGCGCTATTACAAAAAAAGCCCCTGCTAATTTATTGGCACGTAGCTTCCTCAAAATAATTTTTTGATTCCTTTTATTAAATTAAAATTCGAAAACTAAATTTTTCACGAAAAAAATTGGAAAAATTTTATGGAAAATATTAACTTGTGATTTTAATTCTTATATGAATGGAAAACAATCTTCTTCAAGTTCTATTCTTCATCAAATTTTTCTTCTTCAAGTACACTGTCAACAGCTTCTCGTCGTACATTGGTTTGAAATAAAAAAAATATTCTAAAGTTGTTCTTTGATTGTGTTTACAAGAAAAATTATTGTATGGGAGATATAACGCACATGCGGCACTGAGTATGAAATTGGTAGATGTCGGACAACAAATTTCTTTTCGTGTTACGTTGAACATTGAACGTGTTATATTGAATGCGTTATGTGGAAAGGCTCTTATAATGTGAGGGGATGTATTTTAAAAAATTTGATAAAGACAGATCTTTTTTTTCATTTTTCAATTTTTCAAGTTCTACATTTTTGTTAATAATAAAAAACCGTGATAACTAAAAAATTTTTCTTTTTAGAAAATATAAATATTTTAATTCTCTTTCAAATGCTACCCATCCCATTCAGATACACAGAAGCATCCTCAAGAAATACATTTTAAAAATGTCTAGAAAAATTTTATCCTCAAATATCTCTGAAATTTATGAACTAATCATTTTTCCAAAAGAACTCATCCGAGAACTATCAATAATATACCTCTACAATGAATCTTGAAGCGAATAAGACAATTTTACTCTTGTAATAGTTAAACATATAAAACTCATTTTTTTCATTTTTCAATTTTTACGTTTTTGTTAATAACAAAAGAGCCGTGATAGCTAGAGAATTAATTTTTTTTAGAAAATATAGGTAATTTTTTTCTCTTTCGAATGCCACCCACCCCATTTAGATACATAGAGCCGTTCTCGAGAAATTACGATTTAAAACAAAAAAATTTTAACCTCAAATATCACCTCATATCTCCGAAATTTATGGATCAATCCTTTTGCCCAAAGAACTCACTCGATTGGTATACAAAATCTACCCCTACAAAGAATTTCAAAGTGATTAAGCCAGTTTTACTATAGTTATTGAACGACAAAAAAAATCACTTTTTTTTATAAATTTTTTTTTTCTCAAAAAATAATGAATAAAAAAACCTAAAAATTTAGTAAGTTATAGAACTTAATATCCTTTATAACCAAAAAAATATTCATGTTAATATCTTTTTTTAATTTCGAAATATAACCTATTTACAAAAAATTAAGTTTTCATCAATAACTTATGACGAAATATAACTACGGACTTTTTTTTTTTTTTAAATTGTAGATAATTTTATCCTACATACAGAGAATTCATGATATATAAACAATATTTGTTCTAAATATTAAAAAAATCGAAAATAAAAATTTTGAAAATTAAAAAATGGCTATAAAAAAAAATTAAATTTTACAAAAATAGAATATTGACCCCAATTGTGGAAACAGAATCTAAAAAAAATGATCACTCTCCCGTTAAAATCGGTCGAGTATATCATGAGATATCAGCGTATACGGACATAAATACACACACACACACACACACACCCATACGGACATTTTCTAAAAATAGCGTATTTCAATTCCAAATTTGCTAAATAACATTTCTAACACATTATCTCATAAATTTTTTTTTTACTATCACAAAGCTTCCTCTAGCAGGAAGCAATAATATATTTTTCTCCATGTCTGTAATAAATATTATATTGTTTTAAATTTACTGCTAAGTTTCCTCCTTCACTGTAAGTTATATAACAATAGGTTGTACTTGTACTCTGGTATGAAGGAACACTGACATTTCATAACTTTACACCTCTGCCAATGTAGAGAAACGAGAAACGATGGTCAACGAGTCTCGTGCTCGCGCTACTCGATGCCGACTCGCGATAGCAAAATGACACGAGGCCGGCGCCGAGCGCGCCCACGTGTACTCGATATTACCAGCTGTCAAGAACAGTCATGATATCAACGGCGACAACGCGACGAGGCGACGTCTTGGCGCTGATGCCCCTGTTGACAGAAATCAGCTAAAATTTTACGCTAAGTCTCATATAATAAAATAAAGTAAAAAGTATCTTACAAAATTTGAGTCCTCACTAGTCTTGGTGAATTCATGTATACTTATAAAAGCACTTTACATATGAAAGAGTGTTTAAATGTGAATGGCTTTACTAGTTTATTAATTGTAATCGATTTTTAAATAAATTGTTTGTACCTTCATTTTTATTTATTATAATTGAATTTTTTCTCCGCCAGTCACTGTTGTACTGTGAGGTATATTTAAAAATTTTTTTAATATATGTATTAATTTTGTTATTTAGTAAATATTGTATACTTATAGGTACAGTCTTTAGGCTGTAATTATAGGCACATCTCCTTTGAGATCCATAATTTAGTTGCTCGTTGATAGATTTAAGACTTGGGTGGCCTTAGCGCAGAAAATATATTTGGCCCCAATGAACTAAATAATATTGTAGATAACTTATACGAGAGGACCAAAATCAACCTTGATTGTGTGTAAATTGTAGCTAAAGATACTAAGTACCTACAAGCATACAAAATTTTCTAATTACATAGAATATTTTGTATACTCATAGTTAGTACCTTTAGTTACAAATTTTATTACTCGATAAGTCACTTATCGGCTGGGTGACTTTATCGCAGGAAATATTAGGCCGTATGGACAAAATGACTTGATTCATATTTGACTATAAGAGTTATGGCTTGTATGTATTGCTTTTTTCAAATAAAATTTATATTTAACATGATATTTTTACCAAATCATACATTTTCTATTAATGTAAAGCAATGTTTTCAAAAACATACTTATCCATTACGGTCACAAAGAATCATGTCAAATATGATGCCATTTGGTCCATTGAGTTCAAATATGTCCAGCGGTAAAGTCATCCAGCCTATATAAATGTGGATTTTTTATAATGAATTATGGTATTAATTTATTTATATTATGACAAGTTCTATTTATAAATTAATAATGTGAAAGAGTTAAAATTATATGATTAATCTATTAAAGAGGATTGACATGTGCGTAGCTGGGGCTGTAATTTTCTTAATGTTATATTTATGCTTTGCAAGTATTTTATATTTAACACTATACAAATTATTGTTAAAAAATTTACAATGAAGGAAGAAACCCATGCATTATTGTTAAATGCTACTTGATCATTAAAATGTAGCTTACAGCTTGTTTGCTAAATGCAGTAGTAAATTTAGAACAATTATATTATATTTATAACATAACCTTTAACAAACTGTAAGCTATACTGTAAGCAATACTGTATGAGACAGGACAGAAGCAAAAATACATAAAAGTGTACGGGCTTACCTAGATATAAACCTGGGGAACATAACCTCAGCGATGACAGCATGAGTACGGACAGCAGCACCCTACTGAAAAATCTCACGTGAGATCTCAGGTGAGAACTCACATGAGATCTCACGTGAGATTTCACGCCAAAATCTCATCTGAAATTCTGGTCGCGAGCTGCTAAAATTCCTTCAATGATAAAAAATCAGTTTCTGGGAATTAGGAACCGCCTATTAGGTTACGCCAACCTCCAGATAAGTTCAGAAATCTACATTTTGAAGTGTTTTAGTCATTTTTTACATTTTTAGAAATTTTACACATGAGAGCTCACATGAGATCTCACGTGAGATCTCATGTGGAATCTCATGTTTCAAATTTCTCACGTGAAATCTCACGTGAGATCTCACGTGAGATCTCATGTCTAAAATTTCTAAAAATGTAAAAGAAGACTAAATCGCTTCAAAACATAGATTTTTGAACTTAACTGGGGGTGGCGTAACCTAATAGGCGACTCGTAATTTCCAGAAACTGATTTATCATTAAAGGGATTTTAGCAGCTCGCGGACCAGAATTTCAGATGAGATTTTGGTGTGAGATCTCATATGAGTTCTCACCTGAGATCTCACGTGAGATTTTTCAGTAGGGCAGGTCTTTCTAAACGTAGAAACCACAATGACCACTCCCTCACGTTCGAACTTTCGTCGTCGTTAGTCGTAACTCCTAATACATGAAGCGCGAATGCGCCGGTTGCCACACGTTGTTCCTTGTTCGATGACTACCACGCACACGTATAATTAGTCACTAGAGAGGGTGGAAGAGAGAGGGGCGCCTTCGGAAGTGCAGGTGTGTAGCAGTCAGCGAGAGTTCGAACGTAAGTGAGTGGTCATTGTGGCTTCAACGTTAAGAAATACCTGCTGCTGTCCGTGCTCGTGCTGTCATCCCAGAGCTTATGTTCCCCAGGTTTATATCTAGGTAAGCCCTGGCAGAAAATAGTTCTGATTTTCTTTGTTTTTTTTCTATTTTTTATAATTTTTTTTTTGTTTTTTTTCTGCTTTTTTCTGTTTCTTTCTGTTTACCGTTGTTCTTCTCTATTTATTTTTATTCCAAGTTGTGTTTTTTTTTGCTTTTTTCAGTACAAATTGGAACAATGGGAATAGAAAAAAAAACGAAAATAAACAGAAAAAAATTTTAATATATAGAAATAAACGAGAATTAATAATAAAAAATAGAAACTAACAGGAAAATATAACACATAATTTATGAAACAAATTTTTGTTAGTTAATTTTACTTCGAATAAATAAATTATATTTTTATATTTAAGGATTTTTTAGAAATAAATAAATCATTTTTTAAATAAACTAAGTATTTTATTCTTATAACGTTTTCATAATAATATTTACAAAGTCGTTTAATATGTTTATCAGTAGTATTTAATCAATCATAGTAATTTTTTACAATTATTAAATTATTCTTGAACTATTAAAGTTACTTGAATACGTTTAAATACATTAATAAATGGTTTTTAAGGCCATGTGATACTCCACAAAAATCATGTTGAGTTTAGTCGACAATGTAGGTGGAGCCAACTATTGTATATGGAACAGTAGATGGAACTTTTAGTTCCAAAAAATAGTCACAGAGGGCATGCATAATATAAGAGAAGTTGTAATTTAGTTTTTTGTACAAGATTTTTTTCTTGTAAACTTGATATTTTTTAAAATCCAGTTTCAAACTGGAAATTTGTTTCCAAACAACATTATACATTTCAAACTGTATAGAAACATTCTATCATGTACTGCAATTGCATACTAATAGTAATTCTTTGATACATAATAGTACTAAATAAGGCAACAATACATGCAGAACTGTTTTACAACATGCATTATGAATTTTCTTATTTATAATATATCATGCATTCTGAATTTTCTTATTTCTAATATCATGCATTCTGAATTTTCTTATTTCTTATAAATCATGCACTATTAATTTTCTTATTTCCTATAAATCATGCACAATTAATTTTGTTATTTCCTATAAATCAAACATTATTAATCTTTAATATCATGCTTTGCTAATAGTGGTAAGCAATTGATCATGTTAGCGGAGACCATTGAATCGAAATTAGATTTATTAGGAGATTACTAACTTATTCAGAGACAGGAATCTTGCAGAAAAATCTACTTCGTCTCTTTTGAATAATGAGTATATACAAAATAATTGTTTTTTTATAAAATTAATATTTTTTAAAATTCCCAAAACTGGAAATTTGGTTACGAACAAAACTTTACATTTCAAACTGTATAGAAACATTCTATAATGTAATGCAATACACATACTGATAGTAATGCTGCAGTATACATATACTGCAACTTTTTAAAACATGCAAAATCATAAAAACATTATTTCCATTGCATATTCATAAAGGAATCCATATTACTATGGTGATAAATAATAATATGCAAAATTATAATAATGGCATTTGATTGTAAGTCGATAAATACAAAAATACTTATATAAATAATGCGATATAATACATAAATAATATTATATTGCAGATCAGTAAAGAATTCATCAATTGCTGCAGATTAAATAATGTCATGCAAAAGTATGAATACAATCTACGATAGCAAATTGATAATGTAATTATCAATATTAAATAAAATCATGCAAATACAGTATTAAATAAAATTATGCCAATACAATATTAAATAAAATCAAGCAAATTTACAACTACGGCATTCGATTGCAAATTGATGAAGTTACCAATTACTATAGATTGGTATCAAATCAATCAAAGGTTTATAACATGGCACATGGCCATGTCCCAAAGAAAATAAATGCCAGCTGACTTTATCAGACTTACAGCGTGGCAGAAAAACCTTAGCTAGGCAAGTTTCGCTGGGAAGTCTGCGGAATACACAATAATGTATTATTATTCAACAGATCCCCTGAGGCGAGTTCCCATACCCTGGTGAAAACTAGAAATTACTAAAACGAACTAAGCGATCGGTTGAATCTACCTATCCGCATCACCTCTAAACACACACCCTACACCTTTTAAGTTTCCCCCTGCTTTCTCTACCTATCCCCTCATATTCTAAAACACTGACACTCGAAGATCATTGAGGAAGCTGCAGAAGTAGCCCAGTGGGGTTGGATGGTCTAGGCTGGCTCTACCTCATGGACACCAGCCTCCTCACTACGATGATCAATCTGCTAGCAGCCCTCCGTTAAACGATCAGCTACATCAACTAGGAGAAAAGACGGACAAAGATCTTCAAGTCACATCATTGCCTGGGACAGCCACAGCAGGGAAGTTGACATAGCCCAAACTGCAGAGCAGCTGATCATCTGGGAGCCACGTAGAGAGAGTAGAGCACCTAAAAACCACATATACACTGAAAAAAATTTGGCGCGCCACCTACTCTTCAGGTGTACGTGCAGCGCCAATTTTAGGGATTAGTGGCTATACTTTCCATCGGAGTAACTGCTACTCCTAAAAGAGTAGCTGGTACTCTTGTAAGAGTAGGAGCTACTCTTATTCGGTATAGCCACGGTGCCAACCTGTCGGCGCACCACCTAACCTCGCAGACAGCGTGTGGAAAGTACAACAGTTGCGCGTATTCGGCGCGCACACGACACTGAATAGCGGTACTGCTGCTACCCCGTTCGAAGGTTAGGAGGCGCGCTGAATTTTTTTCAGTGTAGGTAATAAATAATCGACACTAACAACATTGCCAACTGGAGAGTACAGCTGACAGCTGTGGTGGTTGTTCTCTCCTCTCGCTGCCCCAGCAACCTGCAAGAAAACATCAGTACCATCAGCATACCTATCAGAGGTTAAGAACCTCAAAGGTGCTTACCAGGTCTGCTCTCGTCGTTGACCCCGCTGCCGTGCTGTCCCCACCGAATCGCCACTAGCTAGCGGACACGAGGAGGAGAAATACACCTGCCGGAATACCGTATTTACTTCAATCGAAGCTGTCATCGCCGAGAAGGGCATAGAACGCAGTCAACACCGGAAATCGGACGACACATGTGTTTATGTATACGGCACACACGCACGGAAACTCCGAGTGTTGATAATACGGCGTTAGTACTCCACATGGCCGCGCAGATACGCGGCGCTAACGTCCAGGCGCGGCGGAAAGAAAGCAGCGCGAGCTGCGAAAGAACACTTAAACAAACATATGCAATGCTTTCGAAACCAACCAATCTCTTCTATAGAAATTTGCATAGATATGGAAAGAGTATACGGTCTTGTGTGGCGCAACTACTAATAAATCATAAAGTGACAGACAATATTTCCTGTTCAGTAGGAATTTCACAAACCGAACTACTGAATCGTGTGCCTTGGCGCAAGGCACATTATGTAGACACTCCTTAAAGAAAATAAGAAACGAACAAAATTCAAAATATGCCACTATTTAATATCTTAAAACATATGATTTTAAAAAAAATTTTCCCATTGTCTTTATGTATTTATTTTTGTTTTCCTTTATATGTTATTGTTTTTTTCTGTTTTTTTACTGTTTAATTTAATTATTTAATAAAATAGAGTTTGGTAATTTTCTCATTGTCTTTATCTATTTGTTTTTGTTTTTCTTTATATATTATTGTTTTTTCTGTTCATTTTTATTTGTTATTTTTTTGTCTTTTGCTGTTTATTTTCTATATCCAATGTTCCAATTCGTACAGAAGAAGACAAAATAAAATAGAAAAAAATTTTTAAAAAATCGAAACAAATAAGAATAAACAGAGAAGAACAGAAAAAAAAACAGAAAAAAATAGAACTATTTTCTGCCAGGGAGCCCATAAACTTTTATGTATTTTTTTTTCTGTCCTCTCTCATACAATATTGCTGACAGTATAGCTTACAGTTTGTTAAAGGTTATGTTATAAATATAATATAATTGTTCTAAATTTACTACTGCATTTAGCAAACAAGCTGTAAGCTACATTTTAATGATCAAGTAGCATTTAACAATAATGCATGGGTATCTTCCTTAATTGTAAATTTTTTAACAATAATTTATATAGTGTTATATATAAAATAATTGCAAAGCATAAATATAACATTAAGAAAATTACAGCCCCAGCTACGCACATGTAAATCCTCTTTAATAGATTAATAATATAATTTTAACTCTTTCACATTATTAATTTATAAATAGAACTGGTCATAATATAAATAAATAAATACCATAATTTATTATAAAAAATCCACATTTATATAGGCTAGGTGACTTTACCGCTGGACATATTTGAACTCAATGGACCAAATGGCATCATATTTGATATGATTCTTTGTGACCATAATGGTTAAGTATGTTTTTGAAAACATTGCTTTACATTAAAAGAAAATGTATGATTTGGTAAAAATATCATGTTAAATATAAATTTTATTTAAAAAAAGCAATACATACAAGCCATAACTATTATAGTCAAATATGAATCCAGTCAGTTTGTCCATACGGCCCAATATTTCCTGCGATAAAGTCACCCAGCCGATAAGTGACTTATGGAGTAATAAAAGTTGTAACTAAAGGTATTACCTATGAGTATACAAAATATTCTATGTAATTAGAAAATTGTGTATGCTTATAGGTACTTAGTATCTTTAGCTACAATTTACACACAATCAAGGTTGATTTTGGTCCTCTCGTATAAGTTATCTACAATATTATTTAGTTCATTGGGTCCAAATATATTTCCTGCGCTAAGGCAACCCAAGTCTTGAATCTATCAACGAGCAACTAAATTGTGGATCTCAAAGGAGATGTACCTATAATTATTAATTACAGTCTAAAGACTGTACCTATATGTATACAATATTTACTAAATAACAGAATTCAAAAATATATTTAAATAAAAAATTCACATTTACATAGGCTAGGTGACTTTACCGCTGGACATATTTGAACTCGATGGACCAAATGGGATCATATTTGATATGATTCTTTGTGACCGTAACGGTTAAGTATGTTTTCGAAAACATTGCTTTAAATTAAAAGAAAATGTATGATTTGGTAAAAATATCATGTTAAATATAAATTTTATTTGAAAAAAGCAATACGTACAAGCCATAACTATTATAGACAAATATGAAATAAGTCATTTTGTCCATACGGTCCCAATGTTTCCTGCGATAAAGTCAGCCAAGCCCAAAAGTGACTTATCGAGTAATAAAAGTTGTAACTAAAGGTACTATCTATGAGTATACAAATATTCTATGTAATTACAAAATTTTGTATGCTTATAGGTACTTAGTACCTTTAGCTACAATTTACACACAATCAAGGTTGATTTTCGTTCTTTCGTATAAGTTATCTACAATATTATTTAGATCATTGGGTCCAAATATATTTCCTATGCTAAGGCCACCCAAGTGTTAAATCTATCAACGAGCAACTAAATTGTGGATCGCAAAGGATATGTGCCTATAATTACAGCCTAAAGACTGTACCTATAAGTATACACTATTTACTAAATAACAAAATTAATAGATATGTTAAAAAAATTTTTAAATATACCTCACAGTACAACAGTGAGTGGTGGAGAAAAAACTTCAATTATAATAAATAATAATAAATGTACAAACAATTTATTTAAAAATCGATTATACTTAATAAATTAGTAAAGCCATCCACATTTAAATACTCTTTCATATGTAAAGTGCTTTTATAAGTATATATGTGAATTCACCAAGACTAGTGAGGACACAAATTTTGTAAGATACTTTTTACTTTATTATGTTATATGAGACTAGGCGTAAAATTTTAGCTGAGTTCTGTCAACGGGGACATCATCGCCAAGACGTTGCCTCCTCGAGCTGTCGCCGTCGCTATCATGACTGTTCTTGATAGCTGCTAATATTGAGTACACGTCGGCGCGCTCGGCGCCGGCCTCATGTGATTTTGCTATCGCGGGTCGGCATCGAGTAGCGCGAGCACGAGACTCGTTGTCCATCGTTTCTCCTTTCTCTACATTGGCAGAGGTGTAAAGTTATGAAATGTCAGTGTTCCTTCATACTAGAGTACAAGTACACGTTATTGTTATATAACTTACAGTGTAGGAGGAAACTTAACAGTAAATTTAAAACAATATAATATTTATTACAGACATGGAGAAAAATATTTATTTTTTATAATAGCATTGGGACACACTCGACATATAAGATTTTTACTATTTGAAATAGTACTTTTTATGACTGCTGAAAAATAATAAAAATTACTATTTTAAATAGTAAAATTTGCTACAAAAATAATAAAAATTATTTTTTAAAAGAAAAATTTGCTACGAAAATCATAAAAATTACTGTTTCAAACAGTAAAAATCCCACATGTCGAGTGTGTCCCAGCGCTATAAAATAATAAATTTTCTTATAAACATAGTGATGTTTACAAATAAATTTTTCTCTGCGTGGATTTTTTCCTAATTCAATGGTATGTGATAATAATTAAGTATCACTTGTTAATATCACTTGTAAACCATACATATCAAATCATGAAAAGGATAGTTTGGATAATTTCAACTCAGGCGTCGTTCATGTCAACACGCTAGTGTACTTATAGTGTGTATGGGTGATCTGGGGTACGCCAGTAGGATTTAAACCATGTAAATAATGGCTCAAATATATATTTGAATATATTTGAAGCAGAAAAGTTCTTTTTAGTTTTAAATAGTAATATTATGTATATACCCGTATGGAAAAAAAGAAATGTATGAAACCGTATAAAACCGTACAGAACTGTATAAAAACATATAAAACCGGATCGAAACATTGGTTTTTGGACAAATTTATACGTTTTCATACGTTTTGATACGTTTTAATACGGTTTCATATGGTTTTTAACATTTTAATACAGTTTTCTACGATTTGCAACGATTTTATACAATTTCATATGTTTTTTTACGTTTTATAGAATTTATAAATCGTAAAAAATGGAAAAACGTAATTATATTTTTATAAACATAAAAACATAATTTATTTAATTATTTTTCTATTGTTTTTCTCTTTATTTTGTATGAAAATGTATTAAACTGTATAATAATGTACAAAACCGTATAAAAATGTAATAAATTTGAAAAAATCTGCGGAAATATACAGAAATATACATTTTTATACGGTTTCCTCTGTTTTATTACATTAACCTTTTACAAACTTAACATGGAAGAATTTCTGAAATGTAAGAAAATGTCTGAAAATGTATTAAAATATATAAAAAGGTATAAAAATGTATAAAACTGTATAAAATATGTCCAAAAACCAATAGAAAGGTTCATTTTTATACGTTTTTATACGTTTTCCTTCGGTTTCATACATTTATTATTTTCATACGGGTAAATATATCTTTTTCAATATACCTATGTTAAACAGATATGATCTGTAAATTGTTATTATTAGCATAAAATGAAATTAACAATCCAATCCATATTAATACATTGATTTACAGCTAAAAAATATGGCCAAATCGAGAATAAAATATAGCTCTATTTGTAGCTAAAAAATATAGCTATATTTTCACCTTTCAATCTACCTAGATTTCCATTTAATAATAAATTTATAGGTGTATTTACAAGTGAAAAATTAACTAAATTTTTACCTATTAGTAGCTGGAAATTTCCATGCCATTAAATATATAACTGGATTCATAGGTGGATTTTAGCTAAATTTCCAGTTGTTAACAGGTGGATTTACAGCTAAAAATTTTAGCTAAATTTCCAGTTGTTAATAGGTCGTAATCGTTTACTTAGATTTACAGCTAAAAATTTAACTAAATTTTCAGATAAAAAATACAACTAAATATCCAACGAAATACAGCTGATTTCAGTTCGATATAGCTATACTTTTTAGCTGTTTTTTTACCTATTTTTTTAGCTGATTTTTTTTAACAGGATGTCTTGGACAGGAATAGCTTCAATTTTATTACCAAAAGGTATGACCAGTCATCGTACATTTAGATTACCTTTAGATTTAAGTAATATTGAAAGTACATTTGTAAAATTAGATTCTGATAAAAAAAATTGAGATAAGCAGTCATTATAATTTGGGGCGAAGTTTCAATGATTTGTGACAATGCGGTTTTTTATCCCCCGTTCGCACTGTCGCTGCTCGCCCTGAGGGCTTTACTGTCTCCTAATCTACGCGTTTACGAGAACTGAATCACTATTATCGCACAACGAACTCTCTCGGGCGTCACGGTGACCGAATTTGTTTGAAAAATGGGCGCCAGGCCACGACGACGACTTACTAGGCACCTCCGGCTGCTTGGCTGCTCTGAGACTCGCGGGCGTGGTTCAATGGCGAGACGACCTGGTGGACAGCCGAAACCTTCGGCGAACTGACTAAAAGCTTCGGCTATGTTAACGAACGTACGGACTCGATTTCACGCACAAAACATCACAAGGCACACCATTAATAAATCAGAAAAAAACTTAAAGATTGTATTCACTTTGCTTCAATTTCCCAGTTTATTCACTCCGACTTTCTCCTCACTCGGGCGGTAGCATTTACAACGACGGCCGGACCGCGCTCACAAAATGGCCGCTCGAGGGCCGCGGCGGACTCGCCTCCTATGATCCGCACGCGCGAGAGAGAGACCGATTTCCTCCACGCTTGGAGTTCCGCACGCACTTCACAATTATGATAGGTACAATGGAGGGTCGGGGGCGGAAGGTAGTTGCCACCCGACGACAGTAAACGTAGTTCTTACCGTCGCACTGGCGGTAAGGGAGAGAGAGAAATACTCTGCACGGTTTCGGTCGCTCGTCTCTCTCTCTCTCTCTCTCTCCTATTAATCTACACTCGTGGCGGTCGCTCCTTATTCCTTCCGCACCGATTTTACGCGTGCTCGCTACTCTCTTCGTACTTGGCCCTAGCTACGGTTACCTCTACTACTTCTACTACCTCTACTACCTCTTCTACTTCTACTATGGCTCACTATGGACTGCCCAGAAGACGGAAACGCTCTTGCTCGGGTTCCGTCTTCTTCACCGATTTTGACTCGCTACTTCTCTCTCACTCTCATGGCAAGATTCACGTTTGCGAAGTCACGTGATGCGCAGATCTAGGGGGAACCGGCTTCCCCTGCTGCCACCTGTTGCGCGCGCGTACTTCAAAACCCCAAGCCTAATTCTATCCTAGCGAACAGTGGCGGCGCACCTTTATTCATTCCCGCGCCTCCACGCTTCGCTTGGTCGGTTGTTCCTCGTTTTATCGGCAGCTCTTTATCCCCCCCCTCCCTACGCGCTCATTCACTCTGGCCCGGTATAGCACGCAGGCTATGGCCTTTTCTCTCTCACTCCAGCACGCTAGCGCCGCGGCGCCGTATTCATATAGGGACTCTCCCTCACACATTCTCTTACTGTATACAGCGCGCAGGCTCGTACAGTTCGCAATCTCTCTCTCTCTCTCTCTCTCTCTCTCTCTCTCTCTCTCTCTCTCTCTCTCTCTCTCTCTCTCTCTCTCTCTCTCTCTCTCTCTCTCTCTCTCTCTCTCTCTCTCTCTCTCTCTCTCTCTCTCTCTCTCTCTCTCTCTCTCTCTCTCTCTCTCTCTCTCTCTCTCTCTCTCTCCTCTCTCTCTCTCTCTCTCTCTCTCTCTCTCTCTCTCTCTCTCTCTCTCTCTCTCTCTCTCTCTCTCTCTCTCTCTCTCTCTCTCTCTCTCTCTCTCTCTCTCTCTCTCTCTCTCTCTCTCTCTGCTAGTCGCAATGGCCGGGGCGATAATGCAGCGCACAAGCTGCTGCTGGCCGGGCTTCTCTCTCTCTCTCCCACTCTAGCGCCGCTGCGCTCTCTCTCTCTCCCTCGCTCTCGCATGTATACGCTCGCGGCTCTTGGATTCGGCCGACATGCAGTGCGCCAGCTGCTACGCGCCGCGTCTCTCTCTCTCCCTCGCTCTCGCCGGTCTCCTTGCGTGGCTCTCATATGCGGCCAACATGCAGTGCGCCGGCTGCTACGCGCCGCGTCTCTCTCTCTCTCTCTCTCTCTCTCTCTCTCTCCCTCGCTCTCGTTCGCTGCTATGCGCAACACGGGTGCGCCTTGTCATTCTCTCGCACCGCTTCAATACGCGTACAGCTGCCGGCCTCATGGCCGTCGGACAGCCCCGCGCCGCTCCTGCAGAATCGTGTGTCGCGCGTGGACTTCATCGCTGCAGTGTCAGTGTCCGTGCTTGTAGTGTTGTGGGTGTGTGTGTGCGTGTATCGTCGACCGCTGTCCTCGCCTTCACGCCTGCCATCGTCGCCGTCGTCGCTATTTTGTGTCGCGTAGGCACCGCATGGTCGTCGAGAGCTCATGGGCACGCTCACACCCGGCGCACAGTTTTACTCGACCATGTGCGTCGTCTGCGAGCGCGCGAGCATGAGTCTCGGCCTTCGTCCTTTTATCTCTTCGCCGGTTCTCTCTCTCCCGGGGCAATGTCGTCGTCGACCAGGACTTCCGGGGCGGTAAGTGTGGCGTGCGCGTCGTCTGCTCGCCCGACATGTACCTCGACAGACAAGAACACCGAATGAGCTATGTGTGTGTGTGCATGCGCACATAGCTCGGTGTCGGTGAAAGGTCCGCCTCGCCCGAGTAGTTGTATTCACCGTTCAACGGGATGCGAGAAGCGCACCTCGTTACAGATTCCAAAAAAAGCGTTAGAAACTGTTGATAACACTTTAAGAGATGTTACTTAAAGGAGGAACGTTAATTGTTTTAGGTGGAGATTTTCGACAAATTTTACCAGTAGTTAAAAATGGGTTTAGAAATAATATTATAGAAGAAACTGTCAAAAATTCATACCATTGGCCATTATTTAATATTTCTAATTTAAAAGTAAATATTCGTACACAAATTGACGATTTTGCGTCATTTTCATTTGATATTGGAGAAGATATAATTAATCCATTTTTGATTCCTGATTAATGGATTACAAATGACGTTTGCCATGAAATTTATAAAAACATTAACAAAAATTATCGTTTTTCACAAAATGTAATTTTAAGTTCGCATAATGAAGAAGTTAATATACTAAACAATAAAATATTAAATTTAATTAATGGTCAAGCAATAACATATTATAGTATAGATCATGCAACACATAAAGGAGTAGATCAATCGGATGAAAATATACATTTAAATTATCCAATCGAAATGTTAAATAATATACGTGAAGGTTTACCTCCACATAAGATAATATTAAAAGTAAATGCTATTATTATGTTAATTCGTAATCTTAGTATAGTTGATGGTTTATGTAACGAAACACGTCTGAAAGTAACAAAATTATATAAATACAATATAGAAGCAGAAATTATTACTGTAGAAAATATAGGAAATAGAGTACTTATACCTCGTGTAACATTAAATACTTGTAAATCATCATCTTTGCCATTCATTTTATACAGAAAACAATTTCCTATTATTTTAGCTTTTACAATAATAATTAATAAATCTCAAGGTCAAAGTTTTGATAACGTAGGAATATATTTAAAAAAATCTTTATTTACATATGGACAATTGTATGTAGCTCTTTCTAGATCTAAAAATCCAAATAATATATATGTACAAAATGAATCTGAAAATAAAAAAGAAATAACAAACATTGTTTGGAAATAAATTTTAAATCATTAATTTTTAAATAAATTAACGATATAATAACAAAATAAATAATAATAATTAATTTTTATAATTAAATAAATATTAAATAAATTATTAATAATTACATTATTTTACTTTAAATAAAACATAATGAACATAAAATTAATTAATTTATAAATTTACTTCTTTATGGTAATATCTTAAAGAGATAATATCTTAAAGAAAAGAATTTTATCACTAATTTCTCGTTTTAATATAAAATATTTAAAATTTCCCGAAATCGATATTAAGATTAGTCACTTATATATTATTAAATAAATATTTCTTTTATGTATTCTACATAATGTTTATACAATTCTATATAAGCTAAATTCATATGGGTTATTCTGCCATAACTACCCCAGATGGCGTCCAAAGCTTACATAAAGATGTACGAATAAAAATAAATGTTTCGCAGGCTCTAATGTGTATATATAATAACGTTGACTTTTTTGGAAGATCTACAGAAAGCGCTTTTTAACTGCCTGTTAAAAAAATCAATAAAATATAGTCAAAATGTCAGTTCCGTCCCTTGTCCTAAACAAGATTTTCAATCTGAAACCTTGTGCCATGTGAAAATCAAGCCAAGGAGCCTAATTCCTACATACCCATTGTAGATTGCAGGGTTTTTAATATATGTTTCCATTATTTTCAAGGTGAAATTCAACAAACTACTATTAAATCACGATGAATACTTTTTGTCCAGCGATTTGCACGAAAATTTTGATAATAGCATTAATTGCTTTGAAAACAGCGCTACTTGGCTTCACAACGCCATCTAGCGGTCGATTCCTCCAGCGCAAGCACACTGACGAATGATGGTAGCGGCAAAGCCGTTAAAAAATAGAAAATCCGCGAACGCGAGCTACTTCTTTTTCTAATTTCACAGCGTACAAATATTTTAGTCAGTTCCGTCCCCCGTGTAATCCGCTATTTAAGTTATGTTTAATGGTAAGTAAAATACATTTTTTTATAATATTTGGTGGATATAAGAACTACCTACACGGAGAATAGGTAATATTAATTATACGCAACATGCGAGCTTTTTAAACTTAAAAATGTCAGTTCCTTCCCTATCAGTTCCGTCTCATAAAAGATTAAAATTTATAATTAAATGCTCAAAACTTTTTAAATTGAACTGAAATCTTTGGTGTTCGGACTTTTTTTATTTCTTATAATAAAACTAATATTCTATACGATTTCAAATCATAAAAAATATATAAGATTGAGTAAATTCATATTAATAATGAATGATTTACATAATTGTGAAATCTTTAAAATTTCTATTTATCTGCTTTCAGAAGATAAATTTTGAAAAATGGCTCCGACCATGAGAAACGCAAATATTCTGAAGAAAAAGCATCCAGTTAAACATAGAAAATCAGTAAAAGTAGAATTAAAAATGCTGAGAAAGCCGTTGATGTATGGACTCGCAATTCAGTGAATTTACACTTTGTCCCATGAAAATCCATTATGCGGTCACAGAGAAAAGTTATAACAAACTTTTTTCTTGAAAATGCTGTAACTGAGGATAAAATGAGTTTAAGGACCTCCGCCTAGGCTCATTTTATTCAAGATAAGTTATATTTATAATATATTTTCATTATTTTATTATAATAATATTTTTTATCATTTTATTTAGGTAATTTTCGCCAGAAGGGCCTATATATATAGGTGTAAGACCACATTAACAAATTATTAAATATTATATTTTATTAAGCTAATTTTAAATGTTAACAGGAAATATTAATTTTAATATTATTTTAACATTGTAAATAAAAATGTAAATCAAAACACTGTATGAAAAATAATTTGCCTACCTTACCATAAATTATTATTTTGGTTCCCTAGTGAAAATAATTTTCGTGCCTAATCGTGGATAACTGCATGTGCCCAACAGGTAGGTTTCGGATATTTTGCAGATTTATCACATATTGGCCTAGTTTGGAACAATGCGGCACACTTTTGCACAGTTTGTCATAAATCATTTTCAGCTGTTGAAAATAAATATAATTTGATTTTCGATACAGTTGTGCATAGTTTAGCACACTTTGGCATACTTTAGAACATTTTGACATAGTTTGGCACAAAGAATTTTCAGTTACTAAAAATAGAATTAGGTTTATTATTAGGCACAGTAATGCACAGTTTGTCACACTGTGGCACAATTTGGCACAGTTAAGCACACAAAATATTGTTCACTTATTAAAATAATATAAGTAAAAGTATAAATAATTTATTATTAAGAATAATTTTAAATATTTAAGTATAGGTAATCTCAATTAGAAATAAATGGACACACTTGACTATACCTAAACTTAATTGATTTTCAAAAATTAATAATTCTTGAGTCTAATGACTAAAACGGTTGAATAAAAGATTTGATATTGTTAATAATAAATGATGGTTGTTAATTTAAAAATTTAACAATAATTTATGTGAAGGCGTGCTAACGTTGTGCCAAACTGTGCTCAACTGTGCCGAAGTATGTCAAAGTGTGTTAAACTGCGCAAAACTGGGCTAAATAATCAAGCTAAATTTATTTTTAATGGCTAAAAACTTTTTGTGCTAAACTGTGCCAAAGTGTGCTAAAATGTGCAAAAGTGTGCCAATCTGTGCTAAACCTGTGTAAAATATCCGAAATATACCTGCTTGGGCACACTTTTGCACAGTTGCGCATAGTTTGACATACTTTGGTACATATTTGCACAGCTTCACACACTTTAGCACTCTACGGCACACAAATTTTTTCCACCAGGGTTACTCTTAATATTATTACGGGATTTGATATTATTAATTAATTTGGTTATATAAAATATTATTTTTCAAGCTCTTGCTCGAAATTGTTTTACCGAATTTTTTTATCGTATTACATATTTTAGAATTAATTTCGAGAATTTTTTACAATAATGGTCAGTTCCGTCCCCTACCAAGATTATAAAATGTTACGTAAACTATAGCCGGAATATTTTGTAGTGGATTCGTTCTGGGTACTTATTTTAAATGTTATAATGAGTAAATAAAACCTCAAAACGCCTGTAAAATGTTGGTTTTGAAAAAAAATAAGTTAGACCTAATTTGGGGAAGTTATGGGAGAATCACTCATATATCAAGAACAATAACCGTAAATAAGTTCCAAAATATGAAAAGCTTAAGAATAAAACATTAAAGAATATATTAAAGAAAAATTTTTATCAACTTATAAATAATATCATATAAATTCAATAAGTTCATAAGTTTTATATGTAGTATTAAACACATTACGTCCACTTTAAATATATTTACATGTATATGTGGGAGCGTCCGCCAGAAACGAGTCAGCGCGCACGCGCGGCGCCGCACAGTGGGCGGAAACGTCAAAAAAATGGTCAATATATCGGCTTCATGCGAATTTTGCATGAAAACTATTAATGACAACAGATTTGGACTGCTTTTATAGCACTTATTCAGAGGCCGTTTCCCCCAAATATCTGTATAATGATTATTAACATGAAATCGTTGCAGTTTTAGAGCATTATCACGAAAATTCGATTTACCTGTTCAGTTGACGTATATTAGAAAATCATCCATGAGGTTTTCATACATATACATATGGATTTATAAGTTTTGCTAACTACTCATCTAAAAAAATGGTATTACTTTTGTAAATTTAATATATTTAAATAATTTTTTTAACAAATTATGGCAAAATCTAACTTTTAAAGATAATGATCTCTGATTTAATTTTTTTTGTGAAAAATTACCAAAGTTATACGTTGTACGTCACTTAAATTATTATAAACAATCATTAAATGTTATAGTTGTCTTTATTAAAATGTTAATATTAACATATATTCTCCCTATATTCTACAGATGTTTCTTCTTACCAGCCAGGTATTGTGAAATTTTACTTAAAGAGTATAATTTGAATTATTTAAAAAATGTAATTGAAACATTTTATGACGTTATAAATTTACATCTTTATTGTGTCGTATATAATCTTTAACAAATGAAAATTATATATATATATATATATATATATATATATATATATATATATATATATATATATATATATATATATATATATATATATATATATATATATATATATATATATATATATATATATATATATATATATATATATATATATTCACATCTGGGACGCATTTTGAGGATTATATAGGTTATATATACCGAATTTTGAGGATTTTGTAGGCATTTTGAGGAGTCTCCTCAAAAGTTCAAAGCACTCGAGGCATTTTGAGGATTTTTCAGCAGTTTCCACAATAGTGTGTTAATACATCGATTTCGGAAATTCCGTGATATTTTTCCGTAAAAGCGGGCGCCGCAGGCGTCGTGGTATTAGTCAATAACCTTAGGGTCATTATTTCTTTAGTCACGCGCTTGTTTATTGGTTGTTTATAACAATGTTTATATTTGTGTCACCACTATTGTACAAATTCTTTATGAAATCCTCAAAATACCGTACAATGATATTTATATATATATATATATATATATATATATATATATATATATATATATATATATATATATATATATATATATATATATATTGCGGAAACCGGTACTTTTGAGGATCTATAGTTTTCTTCTCCAGAGTTCGTATATGCTTGACGAAAGAAATAACTCGCTCTGTGCGTTGAAGGTATTAATATAAATCTTCAAACGTACCGTTTCATACCGAAGGAATTTTGAGAATGTCCTCAAAAGTCCGAAAAATCCTCAATGTATCGAATCCGTGCTGACATAGATCCTCAAAAGCTGCATTTGATATATATATATATATATATATATAAATTCCTATATTATATAGTTGTAAGGGCAAAAATAGGTACCTACCCCTCCACTCCCCTCCACCCCCTCCAGTCACCTCCACCCCCCTCCACCTCCCCTCCACCTCCCCTCCTCCACCCCTTATAACGTATTTTGTTGAAAATTGTATATAATGAGTTTTTGGAGTCGCTTATTACAAATCTGAACTCAGATTAAGAACATTCAAAATGGCGGATTCAAAGATGGTGGCCAAATATTGAAATATTATTAGATTTTACTGAAATTTCTAGTACCTCAATACGGGATTTTAGCTTTCACTGATTGGGAATCTGAACATATATTGTGATAATTCAGACTGGTGGACGCAAGATCGCTAAGAAAAATTGAAATTTTACTCGATTTTGCTGAAAATTGTATATAAGGAATATGTGGATTCGCAGATTACGAATCCCAACTCAGATTTTCAGAATTCAAAACGACTGATCGAAGATGAAGGCGAAATATTCTAAAACTACTGGATTTTGCTGTAAATTGTATACAGCGTGTCCAAAAAGTCTGGAAACACCCAAATAATTTCTCAGCTGAATTACTATTGGAAAATGTTAAGGTCGCCTTTGTAGTAATTTTTTACGAGGAATCCAATGGTGACCTTGGATTCGACCTTGGACCTCATTTTTGAGGTTATTTCAAGGTCAACCTCATTTTTTTAAATGGTAACCCCTATTTTTTATAGCGGAATCTGAAAGAGCGGAAAATTTTACGTCCGGATATGTATTAAGGTATGAGGTTGAGGTTGCCCCCAGAGGTCAAATTGAGGTCAAAGTATGATTTCTTAAAAATTTCGCGAGTTCAGTGGTAAAACAAAACAAACAAAGGTAAGGTTTGGTAAGTTCGAACGAAGACTTGAAGGTGACCTCTGATTCGACCTTGAACCTCATTTTGAGCCTCGTTTTTGAGGTTATTTCGAGGTCAACCTCATTTTTTTAAATGGTAACCCCTATTTTTTTAGCGGAATCGGAAAGAGTGTGAAACTTTACGTCCAAACATGTACTCAGAACATAGTTCAAGAAGGACCTTGACGTTCATTTGAAGGTCATTTAAACTTAATGACGGTCTGATCTTGTGTAAACTTTTTAATTTTTTTAAACAGTCTAACATCTTATTTCAAGTGCTCGAATTATTTTCCATCCACTTTTTGATAGTAACCTAATCGATGATCGAAAACACCAACAGTATTTTTGATCATTTCAGTAGGAATGAGAGCTGATTCATTGTAAAATTTTTTGAAGCGTTTAAATATTGAACATTGTTACTTGTTATTTTTCGTATGGTTAGAGTGACGATAAACTATTATTCATTCCATAACCACCACAGAAAAGGGTTGGTCATCTTTCAAACATATTTTTTGAAAATTAAAAGTTCTTTTTATTTTCAATTGCAAAAGTATTTTTGGATAAGGTCTACTACGAAGAGTAATAAAAATGAACAAACTCACTGATAGAGAAAGAATAACGATTCTCATGATGAGAGGTTGGGGACACATGCAGCGATCTTATAGGGCCGTAAGAGATATTTTTAATGCTTCATTTAGGGTTGGTGGAACTCCACTATCATTTTCAACAGTTCAAAAACTGTTAGAAGGTTTGAAAATACCGGCACTATCAGCGATTTACCTCGATCAGGCAGACCAATGTCAGCAGGTAACGAAGAGAAATCTTTAGATGTTGTGTTAACATTCACCGAAGATCCGCATACTTCCGTTCGTAGAGCTTCTCAAGTGCACGAAATAAGTAAATCATCTATTCATAACATACTAAAGAGAGAGAAGTTCCATCCATTTAAAGTAACGCTAATACACAAGTTAAATGAAGATGATTTCGATCGTCGCGTTGAATTCTGTGATGATATGATGGCACGCATCGTACAAAATCCAAATTTTCCATCAAATATAGTCTTCTCAGATGAAGCTACATTTCAACTTGACTCAAGCGTAAATAGGCATAACTGTAGATATTGGGCAGTTGAAAACCCTCATTGGGCAAGAGAAGCCAAGTCACAATATCCACAAAAATTAAATGTCTGGGCTGGAATATTAAATAATAGGATTATAGGACCATTTTTTATTGATGGCAATTTAAATGCAGAAAAGTATGAAACTATGTTGCGGAATCAAATTGTTCCTGCTATAAGAGAAATAGCTGGAGAGGACTTTAATAACACATGGTATCAACAGGACGGTGCAGCAGCTCATTATGCACGAAACGTTCGCACATACTTAGATACAGTATTCATTAATCGATGGATAGGACGAAGAGGTGCAATTGAATGGCCAGCTAGGTCCCCCGATTTAACGCCTCTAGATTATTTCTATTGGGGTTATCTGAAGGATCGTGTATTCAAAACAAAACCCTTAAACTTAGATGAATTACGTGAAAGGATCATTGATGAATCAGCTCTCATTCCTACTGAAATGATTGAAAATGCTGTTGGTGCTTTCTATCATCGATTAGGTTACTGTCAAGAAATGAATGGAGAACAGTTCGAGCACTTGAAATAAGATGTTATACTGTTTAAAAAAATCAAATGTGAGAGGCAAGGGGACTCACGTAAATCAAGCGCGCCATCTTGAGAGGCAAGGGGACTCACGTAAATCAAGCACCCCATCGTGAGAGGCAAGGGGACTCACGTAAATCAAGCGCCCCATCGTGAGAGGCAAGGGGACTCACGTAAATCAAGCACCCCATCGTGAGAGGTAAGGGGACTCACGTAAATCAAGCACCCCAAAGGGAACAGATTTTACTACGTCCACGTCGTTGTTCCTGGGTAACGCTAAATGTAAAAAAATTGAACTTGACATGACTTTTAAGGACAATGTCAAGGTCACCATTAGATTTCTCGTTGAAAACTACTAAAGAATTAACCTCGCTCAGTGTGATAAAAAGTTTACACAAGATCAGACCGTCATTAAGTTTAAATGACCTTCAAATGAACGTCAAGGTCCTTCTTGAACTATGTTCTGAGTACATGTTTGGACGTAAAGTTTCACACTCTTTCCGATTCCGCTAAAAAATAGGGGTTACCATTTAAAAAAATGAGGTTGACCTCGAAATAACCTCAAAAATGAGGCTCAAAATGAGGTTCAAGGTCGAATCAGAGGTCACCTTCAAGTCTTCGTTCGAACTTACCAAACCTTACCTTTGTTTGTTTTGTTTTACCACTGAACTCGCGAAATTTTTAAGAAATCATACTTTGACCTCAATTTGACCTCTGGGGGTAACCTCAACCTCATACCTTAATACATATCCGGACGTAAAATTTTCCGCTCTTTCAGATTCCGCTTTAAAAAATAGGGGTTACCATTTAAAAAAATGAGGTTGACCTTGAAATAACCTCAAAAATGAGGTCCAAGGTCGAATCCAAGGTCACCATTGGATTCCTCGTAAAAAATTACTACAAAGGCGACCTTAACATTTTCCAATAGTAATTCAGCTGAGAAATTATTTGGGTGTTTCCAGACTTTTTGGACACGCTGTATAAGGGGTATCTGGATTCGCTGATTACGAATCCCAAATCAGATTTTCAGAAATCCAAATGGCTGATCGAAGATGGAGGCAAAATATTCAAAAACTACTGGAATTTGCTGAAAATTGTATATAAGGGGTATGTGGATTCGCTGATTACGAATCACAACTCAGATTTTCAGAATTCAAAATGGCTGATGGAAGATGGAGGCAAAATATTCAAAAACTACTGGAATTTGCTGGAAATTGTATATAAGGGGTATGTGGATTCGCTTATTACGAATCACAACTCAGATTTTCAGAATTCAAAATGGCTGATCGAAGATGGAGGCGAAATATTCAAATACTAGTGGATTTGCTAAAAATTGTATAAAAGGGATTTCTGGATTCGCTGATTACGAATCTGAACTCAGATTTTGAAAATTCAAAATGGCGGATTCGAAAATGGTGGTCAAATATTGAAATATTATTGGATTTTGCTGAATATTGTATATACGGAATTTTTGGTTTCGCTGATTACGAATCTGAACATATATTGTGAAAATTCAGACTGGTGGACCCAAGATCGCTAACAAAAATTTAAATTTTACTTGATTTTGCTAATAATTGTATAGAGTGGGTTTCTGGTTTCGCCAATTAGGAATCGTAACTCAGATTTTGAAAATTGAAAATAGAGGACACAAGATGGATGCCAAAAATTGAATTATTACTGGATTTTGCTGAAAATTGTTTATAACGGGTATCTGGATTCGCTGATTACGAATCGAAAATCAGATTTTCAGAATTCAAAATGGCTGAACGAAGATGAAGGCGAAATATTCAGAAACTACTGGAATTTGTTGAAAATTGTATATACGTGGTATGTGGATTTGCTTATTACGAATCACAACTCAGATTTTCAGAATTCAAAATGGCTGATCGAAGATGGAGGCGAAATATTCAAATACTAGTGGATTTGCTAAAAATTGTATAAAAGGGATTTCTGGATTTGCTGATTACGAATCTGAACTCAGATTTTCAGAATTCAAAATGGCGGATTCGAAGATGGTGGTCAAATATTGAAATATTATTGGATTTTGCTGAAAATTGTATATACCGGATTTTTGGTTTCACTGATTATGAATCTGAACATATGTTTTGAATATTCAATCTGGTGGACCCAAGATGACTAACAAAAATTGAAATTTTACTCGAGTTGGCTAAAAATTGTCTACAGTGGGTTTCGGGATTCGACAATTAGAAATCGTAACTCATATTCTGAAAATTCAAAATAGAGGACCCAAGATGGCTTCCAAAAATTGAAATACTACTAGATTTTGCTGAAAATTGTATATACGGGATTTCTGAATTCGATTATGACGGATCTGAACTAAGATTTTAAAAATTCAAAATGGCGGAAAAATATTTAAATTATACTGGCGTTTGCTAAATATTGTATATAGGAGGTTTCTATATTCGCTGATTATGAATCTGAACTCAGATTTTCAGAATTCAAAATGGCTGATCGAAGATGGAGGCCAAATATACAAATATTATTGGATTTTGCTGAAAATTGTATATAGGCGTATCTGGATCCGCTGATTATGAATTTGAACTCAGATTTTGAAAATTCAAAATAGAAGACCCAAGATGACGGCCAAACATTGAAATTTTACCGGAATTTCCTAAAAATTGTATATTATGGGTTTCCGGATTCGCTGATTAGGAATCTGAAATCAGATTTTGTAAATACAAAATGGCTGCCAAAAATTTAAATATTACTGGATTTTGCTGAAAATTGTATGTTGGGTATTTTGATTCACTGATTATTAATTCGAACTTAGATTTTCAGAATTCAAAATGGCGCATCGAAGATGGAGGCCAAATATTCAAATATCACTGGATTTCGCTGAAAATTGTATATAGGGAACCCATCTGGATCCGCTGATTACGAAATTGAACTCATATTTTGCCAATTCAAAATGGCGCCAAATATTGAAATATTGCTGAATTTTACAATTGCATATGGTAAATTTCTGGATTCGCATGATGATGAATCAGAATTCAGATTATGAAACTTCAAAATGGCATACCCAAGATGGCGGCCAAAAATTGAACTTTTCTGTTTTGCAAAAAATTGAATATACTGACTTTCTGGATTTGCTGATTACGAATATGAACTCAGCCTTTACAAATTCAAAATGGCAGTATAATATTGAAATATTATTGGATTTTGCAAAAAAATTGTATGTATGGGGTTTCTGAGTTAGCTGATTACGAATCTGAACTCAGATATTGAAAATTCAAAATGGCGAAACGAAAATGTCTGCCACGTATTGAAATATTACTGAATTTTGCTGAAAATTGTATATACACGGAAAGAAGCATTCAGAGCTATAGGCCGTGAGTTATAACAGAGTAAGCGGGTATCTTCTCTGCCACCGTGTGACGGCGCGACATTCAGGCATGTCAACGATGGTCTCTAGGCAACGCTATACGGGGTGACTGCCGCAGTCGTCAGACGTGCCACTCACGCTTGCCGTGCGCGTTAAAGTTTGAACTCAGTGATAGTCACGGCCTACAGATGTGTCACGCGAGAACCGTTCATCGAAATGACCACAGTCACAGTCATAGACGCATATGTCACGACATCCGGCGATGCTATATGGCACGCTGTTTTTTTCTCGCACGTCACGGGCTATAGCTGTGAATTCTTCTGTCCGTATACGGGATTTTTGGATTCGATTATGACGGATCTGAACTCAGATTTTAAAGATTCAAAATGGCGGCAAAATATTTAAATTATACTGGCTTTTGCAAAAATTGTATATAGGAGGTTTATATATTGGTTGATTACGAATCTGAACTCAGATTTTCAGAATTCAAAATGGCGGATCGAAGATGGAAGACAAATATTCAAACATTGATGGATTTTGCTGAAAATTGTACCTACGGGATTTCTAGATTGGATGATTACGAATCTGAACTCAGATTTCAGAATTCCAAATTGCCAATCGATAATGGCTGTTACATATTGAAATATTACTGGATTTTGCTGAAAATTGTATGTATGGGATTTCTGGATTCGATTATTACGAATCTGAACTCAGATTTTAAAAATTGAAAATGGCTGCAAAATATTTAAATAATACTGGATTTTGCTAATAATTTTATGTAGGAGATTTCTAGATTACGAATCTTAACTCAGATTTTCAGAATTCAAAATGGCGGATCTAAGATGTCGGACACATATTGAAATTTTACTCGACTTCGTTAAAAATTGTATATAGTGAGTTTCCGGATTCGTTAATTAGGAATCTGAACTCAGATTTTGTAAATATCAAATGGCGGCCAAAAATTGAAATATTACTGGATTTTATAATCAATAAGTTACAAATAAAATCAGAGTTCACGTAATGAACTACATATATATTCTGCATTATTTTGTTAAATATAATATACTTAGTATTTTAAAAATTAATAAATGTTAAGAATAATGTTTTTTAAAACATTACAGAAATTTTAAATGAAAAAATAAGTGTTTCATGATATTAGGTAATAGAAGATTATCCTCATTCATTACTATTAATATTTATCTCTAATAATGGGGGTTGGCGAGCGGAGCGAGCAGGGGTGAAGCCCCCCTAGTATACATTTCTGTTACCAGATTTATGGAGCCCTTTTATACACAAGAGCATATTTATGGAGCCCGTTTTCTTTTATGGAGCCCGGATCCCATAAAATATTCTTATACGGCGTTTATGGAGCCCGATCTAGAGTTTCTATACCCAGAGAGGGATTATTTCTTTAGTCACTTGTATACGGGAACTCTGGGCGTAGGTACTAATATACAGGGATGGGCTCCATAAAGGGGTTAAGTGATAATTATATATATATATATATATATATATATATATATATATATATATATATATTTTAATCTAAGGGCAGTATCTGGGACTCCAATGTTAAAACTTAGGGTGTGTTCTGCATTAAAAACGCGTAAGGGCGGCGCTTCGCGCCACCATTGTCTACAATCCAACATCCCTCTCAGTATTGACTAACACCACGAGCCTGCGGCGCCCACTTTCAGTTCCGCAGAATTTTAGGTTGATTTCGGAACAAATTTACCGAAAAAATCGTTGTGAAAGTGACCTATAGGATCCCAGAAACTACTATTAAATATAAATGGAACCTGAGACCTCCCAGGTTCCATGAAAGTCCCAGAAACTGCCATTATACATTAGAAAAGTCCCAAAAACTACCAATAATGGCATATATATATAAAATATTATTAATACCAATACTAAATTAATAAACATTTTAGATGAAA
The DNA here is from genome assembly GCA_036365515.1 of Torymus aiolomorphi. NCBI lineage: Eukaryota > Metazoa > Arthropoda > Insecta > Hymenoptera > Torymidae > Torymus > Torymus aiolomorphi. The sequence continues at coordinate 235,511,763 of CM070874.1, read as the reverse complement.
AGTGGTTACGTAGGGCTATTGGCGAGGGATACCACTTAGAAAAACAATCCAACGCGCCTAAACTATTAAAATCCATATTATTCTTCATATCTATGAAGTAAATTATATGGTAATTAAATAGTAGAACAGTGCTTCCAGGGTGGCATGGAAAACTGTTAATCATTTAAAACGATATAATTACTATTTTTCTACAAAGAAAATATATTTATTATAGAAAATAATTAATATATTTATCAATTCAGTCGCTGAACCAAAGTAATAAGTTTTAATGAAATTTACGGATACCAGACGAACTTTTGTAACAGCATTTATTTAACAATTGCCAACGTTTCGGAAGTTTTATTACTTCCCTCTTCAGGGCTATACGAAAGCACAATAAATATATTTATTTTCAAAATTTACAAAATTAATGCAAAATTACAATATTGTTACAGTATAAATTATTACCTTAAATATTATGCGTCACATTATGTTAGTCTTATGCGAAATACAATAACTTTATTGCTATTAGAGTCGAATAAATCGTACATACTATAAAGTAAACTCATTTTGGACGTTACATGTACAAGCACTGAAGAAAAAGGTTTGTAACACCCCTATTTATACTGCTAGTCGCAAATTATATAAAAAAAGGTTGAACATGGGTGAGGGGAGGGAGAACCGGAGAGGGAAAAATGCTGTGCGTAAGCTGTAAGAGCCTGCCAAGTATCCAGCAAACATATTCTTTGGAAGTGGCACAAAGGTGTCCGCTACCTCGCTGTGTGTTAGTAGCGCAGTGAACACCTACTCGGTAACTAATAATAATAGAATAATAATAGATTGAGGGGGAACACAATAAACATAAAAATCCATTAGAAAATTTTTAAATTATTAATTATTTCGTTATTTTGCTTCCTCATAGAGGAAGCTTTGTGATAGTAAAAAAAAAGGTTATGAGATAATGTGTTAGAAATGTTATATAGCAAATTTGGAATCGAAATACACTATTTTTAGAAAATGTCCGTATGGATGTGTGTGTGTGTGTGTGTGTGTGTGTGTGTGTAAGTGTGTGTGTGTGTGTGTGTGTGTGTGTGTGTGTGTGTGTGTGTGTGTGTGTGTGTGTCTGTCCGTATATGCTGATATCTCATGATCTACTCGACCGATTTTAACGGGAGAGTGATCATTTTTTTAGATTTTGCTTCCACAATTGGGGTCAATATTCTATTTTAGTAAAATTTAAAGTTTTTTTTTTATAGACATTTTCTAATTTTCAAATTTTTTTTTTATTTTTTTAATATTTAGAAAAAATATTGTTTATATATCATGAATTCTCTGTATGTAGGATAAAATTATCTACAACTTAAAAAAAAAAAGTCGGTAGCTATATTTCGTCATAAGTTATTGATGAAAACGTAATTTTTTGTAAATAGGTTATATTTCGAAATTAAAAAAAGATATTAACATGAATATTTTTTTGGTTATAAAGGATATTAAGTACTATAACTTACTAAATTTTTAGGTCTTTTTTATTCATTATTTATTGAGAAAAAAAATAATTTATAAAAAAAGTAATTTTTTTTGTCGTTCAATAACTGTAGTAAAATTGGCGTAGTCACTTTGAAATTCTTTGTAGGGGTAGATTTTGTATACCAATCCAGTGAGTTCTTTGGGCAAAAGGATTGATCCATAAATTTCGAAGATATTTGAGGTTAAAATTTTTTCAATTTTTCTTTAAATCGTAATTTCTCGAGAACGGCTCTATGTATCTAAATGGGGTGGGTGGTATTCGAAAGATAATTAAATTACCTATATTTTCTAAAAAAATTAATTCTCTAGCTAACACGGTTCTTTTGTTATTAACAAAAACGTAAAAATTGAAAAATGAAAAAAAAAGAGTTTTATATGTTCAACTATTACAAGAGTAAAATTGTCTTATTCGCTTCAAAATTCATTGTAGAGGTATATTATTGATAGTTCTCGGATGAGCTCTTTTGGCAAAGTGATTGGTTCATAAATTTCAGAGATATTTAAGGTTAAAATTTTTCTAGACATTTTTAAAATCTATTTCTTGAGGATGGCTCTGTGTATCTGAATGGGATGGGTAGCATTTGAAAGAGAATTAAAATATTTTTTTTTCTGAAAAGAAAAATTTTTTAGTTATGGCGGTTTTTTATTATTAACTAAAATGTAAAATTTGAAAAATTGAAAAATGAGAACAAAAATCTGTCTTTATCAAATTTTTTAAAATACATCCCCTCATATTATAACAGCCTTTTCACATAACGCATTCAATATAACACTTTCAATGTTCAACGTAACACGAAAATAAATTTGTTGTCCGACATCTACCAATTTCATACTCAGTGGTAGTGGTGCAGAATGGATACATTTCTACCACGAATATGAATTGGCCATGAAAAAATTACAAGTTAAGATTTTCCATAAAATTTTTCCAATTTTTTTCATGAAAAATTTATTTTTCGGATTTTAATTTTATATGAAAATGTATAATTTCATCTATCTCTTGCGAGATGAAAATTACGTAAAAAGTTGTGCATTAATGTGGAATGATCGTTTGACAAAATTTTCTAACTCTAAAGTAATTTTGACAATAACTTTATCGTCATTGATAGTCATAATTTACAATACATAAATATAAAAATTATCGACATTGCTTACATGACGGTCATTTTTACAACAATTTGACAATAACTAATAGATATAATTTACAATCCATGAATACAAAAATGACAGTCATTGAGCTTTGGTGATTGGTCAGAAATGATCATGATGATTGGTCAGAAGTGATCATGGTGATTGGTCAGAATCTATATAATCTATAAAAATTTGAATAAATTATGTTGGAGTTACATTATTTCTGTCTTTCTGAAGTATTAAATTTTAAATATTGGAATTAAAAATTAATTAAAGGAATCAGTAAATTAAGGTTAAGGAAGCTACGTGCCAATAAATTGGCAGCGGTTTTTTAATCTTGTCTATGGTTTTTTTGTACGAAATTTTTAAAAATTGTGTGTCTTCTATATAGTTAATCGTGTTGCTGTGATAGTGAATATTTATCATTTCTGAAAATGAACGTTTAAGTAATTTTTCTTCTCTATCTAGAATTTCAATGTTTTCGAAATTAATAGAATGTCCAGTCTGTTGCGAGTGTGTAGCCAAGGTAGAATTCTCTGATTTTAGTTTTACTGCTCTTTGGTGTTCATATGTACGTTTTCTTAATTTCCTCTTACTCATCCCTACGTAAGTGGCAGAGCAATCTTTGCAACCGATCTTATACACGATGCCCTTAGTATCAGGTGGTTGTAGGTGATCTTTTCCTAATTTAATTATGTGGCTAAATTTGCTTATTGTTTTATTAATCGGAATGAGATTGTGCGAATATAGAATGCGATTGATTTTCGGCGTGAGATTTTTTATAAAGGGGAGAATAATTTTCTTTTTAGTGTGTACATTATTTAGAATGTTATTTGTAACGGTCGTTGTGTTATTGTTATTGTTTTGAATCTGTAGAAGTTTAATGCCAATGTATTTTTGTATAAAATGTAACGGATAATCATTACACAATAGGAAATGCCTGGTTATTTTTAAATTGTTTTCATGGAACTGTGGATGTGAAAGTTTTATAGATTTGTCGACTAAATTATAAATTATGGCTATCTTTTGTGAAATTGGATGATGAGAATGGAAGTTTATGTAACGTCCAGAAGCTGTGCTTTTTCTATACCAATTAGAAATTATTTTATTATGATCTGTTCTAGTGAGAGTAATATCTAGAAAGTTTATGCTACCATGCGTTTCGTGCTCAATTGTGAAGTTTAAATGGTTGTTATAACTATTGAAAGTTTTGAATATATCTAAAGTACGATCTTTTTTGTGATGGGAATGCAATCATCCACATATCTTTTATAAAGTGTGTATTCTCTTTCATGTTTATTAAGGCACGAATTTTGCAATGGTTCAAGGACAATGTCCGCAAACCATGGACTTATGCAAAAACCCATAGGTGCACCAAGAATCTGTTTGTAAAATTTGTCGTTAAATTGAAAATAAGTGGAATCTAAGAGTATTTTAATGCCATCTATAAATTCTAATCTTGAGAGGTTGATTTTATTTTTTAGGTATTTCCATTTTTTTATCAAAGCGGCAACTATTAAGTTTTTTGGGATGTTTGTAAACAGTGACATAACATCAAAGGAAAAAAATTCATAATCTGTACTCATATCTATTGCATCTATGATTTCTTTAAGCTCGTTACTATTTTTGATAGTAGATTTTGGGCGAGGGAAATATTTTGAAAACAACATATACAAGCTTTTATCTAGTGCATAGGTTGGGCTGCCTATAGCTGAAACAATGATACGAATGGGATTATCCTTTTTATGAATTTTCTTACTAGCGCGTAAGCTCTAGCCAAGTTTGTGTCACTAATATTGGATTTTGAAATTGTTGCGAAACACGGATCTGTGGTCAAAGACACCTTTCCTCTCCCAATCTTTCACTAACGTATTTATATTATTTTGTTGTTTGCTGAGTGGCGATTTCTTAAAATTTTCATAATATTCAATGTCCGCCAATGCATTTTCTACTTTCGTAATGTAATCTGTTTCATTCAAGATAATATGTTTGCTGGATACTTGGCAGGCTCTTACAGCTTACGCACAGCATTTTTCCCTCTCCCGTTCTCCCTCCCCTCACCCATGTTCTATCATTTTTTATATAATTTGCGACCAGCAGTATAAATAGGGGTGTTACAAACCTTTTTCTTCAGTGCTTGTATCCGTAACGTTCAAAATGAGTTTACTTTATAGTATGTACGATTTATTCGACTCTAATAACAATAAAGTTATTGGATTTCGCATAAGACTAACATAATGTGACACATAATATTTAAGGTAATAATTTATATTTTAACAATATTGTAATTTTGAATTAAGTTTGTAAATTTGGAAAATAAATATATTTATTGTGCTTTAGTATAGCCCTGAAGACGGAAGTAATAAAACTTCCGAAACGTTGGCAATTGTTAAATAAATGCTGTTACAAAAGTTCGTCTGGTGTTCGTAAATTTCATTAAATCATATACTACGAACGTTATCAACTACAAGAAAATTACATTAGGCATTCGGACTACAAAATGCCAAAAGGTTCTATCTACTTTACGAAAGACAATCAGTGTGCCGCTCCACATCCTTCCGGCCAAAATTCACCGACAATGTCCGAACCGGATAGCTTCTTTATTGATGCTTTTGACAATAACCGTCACAATTTTGCTACAGTCATGAAAAATATCAGATGTTATTACAATTTGGATATAAAAACAGAGTCGTAAAGTTATCGAAGATGCAAAAGAAACCGACTAAGGTTGAATGCAATGTAAGATTTTTGACGCAATGCAGAAAAAGTGATATAATTCTACGACACATCACCGGCCTTTGTAAGTGTTCAAATTCCTTATCCTTTCACAGCAAGCATATAAAATCCAAATTAACTCGTTTCTCTAAACTTTGGGGAAAAAAAGATCTTAAATCTTGAAATCGCCGACTCATACGTACATATTAAAATTCTCAAAAAACAGATTGATGATGACATTTCTTCTCTAAAACTACACACCACGGAAAATTTCGTTAATAAATTGCTACAGTATTTGAATAATACATTAACCTTCCTATATAGTAAACACACAAAAATACTTAATAAGAAATTTAAAAATTTGCTGTCGGTTGATGATAATGTAACTGTAAATCTCAAACACAACAATAACACTTCTATTAATAACAACAATGATATACACGTTTACAAAAATAATGATACTAAATTGGCAGAAACAAAAAATAAATGGGTTGTGAATTTGACAAATGTAACCATTCCAGATTATGCTATTAATATTTTGAACTTAGGAGAAAAATTTAACTTCACTATGGTCCCTAATAGACGCACACTTTTTGAATATTTGAAATGCATAGAAAGTGGAATACGGAACATAGACAACAACCAGGAAATTAGAGATGACCTTTTGTCTGCTCTTGATAGCTATATTATAAACAATAGAACGTTACATGTCACAAACATCGATAGATCTATAAATAGCAATTTGAAAAAAACGAAGCAATTTATTAAACAGAATCCAGACATAATGGTTACAAAAGCAGACAAAGGGAATGTCACGGTTATCTTGAATGAAACAGATTACATTACGAAGGTAGAAAATGCATTGGCGGACATTGAATATTATGAAAATCTTAAGGGGGCTAGACACCTTTTTTCTCTGAAATAAGAAGTCACATTTTAATACATAAATGTAAACTAATTATTTCATACTTTTTACATATAAAAGTGGGTATATTTACCTTACCTTAAAACTTTCTCCGATGGGCCTTTTATATGGTCCAGAACCATAGTCATCGATGAAACAAGTTTGTTCACTAACCGTAAGCTTTGAAATTTTCCTGTGGATGGATTGACTTCAGATTTGAACTAAATTACTCTTGAATAGTATAATTCTCATATGAGTGTAGGGATTTTTGATCTAATGAGAAAAAAAAAAATTGTGCTGTTTTTCAAGAGTTTTTTTTTAAATTTTTAAAATATTTTATATTTTTTCATAATTTTTCTGATGTAAAAATTTTTTCCAACATTTAAACCTAAATCCCTACACTCATATGAGAATTATACTATTCAGAAGTAATTCAGTTCAAATCTGGAGTCAATCCATCCACAGGAATATTTCAAAGCTTACGGTTAGTGAACAAACTTGTTTCATCGATGACTATGGTTCTGGACCATAAAAAGGCCCATCGGAGAAAGTTTTAAGGTAAGGTAAATATACCCACTTTTATATGTAAAAAGTATGAAATAATAAGTTTACATTTATGTATTAAAATGTGACTTCTTATTTCAGAGAAAAAAGGTGTCTAGCCCCCTTAAGAAATCGCCACTCAGCAAACTACAAAATAATATAAATACGTTAGTGAAAGATTGGGAGAGGAAAGGTGTCTTTGACACAGATCCGTGTTTCGCAACAATTTCAAAATCCAATATTAGTGACACAAACTTGGCCAGAGCTTACGCGCTAATAAAAAAATTCATAAAAAGGATAATCCCATTCGTATCATTGTTTCAGCTATAGGCAGCCCAACCTATGTACTAGATAAAAGCTTGTCTATGTTGTTTTCAAAATATTTCCCTCGCCCAAAATCTACTATCACAAATAGTAACGAGCTTAAAGAAATCATAGATGCAATAGATATAAGTACAGATTATGAATTTGTTTCCTTTGATGTTGTGTCACTGTTTACAAACATCCCAAAAAACTTAATAGTTGTCGCTTTGATAAAAAAATGGAAATACCTAAAAAATAAAATCAAACTCTCAAGATCAGAATTTATAGATGGCATTAAAATACTCTTAGATTCCACTTATTTCCAATTTAACGATAAATTTTACAAACAGATTCTTGGTGCACCTATGGGTTTTTGCACAAGTCCATGGTTTGCGGACATTGTCCTTGAACTATTGGAAAATTCGTGCCTTAATAAACATGAAAGAGAATACACACTTTATAAAAGATATGTGGATGATTGCATTCTCATCATAAAAAAAGATCGTACTTTAGATATATTCAACACTTTCAATAGTTATAACAACCATTTTAAGTTCACAATAGAGCACGAAACGCATGGTAGCATAAACTTTCTAGATATTACTCTCACTAGAACAGATCATAATAAAATAATTTCTAATTGGTATAGAAAAAGCACAGCTTCTGGACGTTACATAAACTTCCATTCTCATCATCCAATTTCACAAAAGATAGCCATAATTTATAATTTAGTCGACAAATCTATAAAACTTTCACATCCACAGTTCCATGAAAACAATTTAAAAATAACCAGGCATTTCCTATTGTGTAATGATTATCCGTTACACTTTATACAAAAATACATTGGCATTAGACTTCTACAGATTCAAAACAATATAACAATAACACAACGACCGTTACAAATAACCGAACGAATGTGGTGTATAAATTTGATTGTCTTAATTGCTCTGCTATTTATATAGGAGAAACCAAAAGATAGTTATACACGCGCATTAATGAGCACAAAACAAACAAAAATAAAGAGTCTGTTGTCAGTACACATCGATTGGAAAATAGACACGAATTCGATTGGGAAAATACATCTGTTGTAGATTTTGAAAGCAATTACAAAAAAAGACGGATTTCCGAAATGATCTATATAAAAAACAATAAAAATAGTATTAACAAAAAGGAAGATATCCAAAGACTAAGCACAATGTATTTTCCCATTATTAACGAACTTGATACCATATAACTCTTTAAGTAAACATCGTCCGGTGTATATAAATACAGCATATGTGTTATTGTTTTCAGTCGATAATAACATCGGATCGACGTAATTTTGATTTTTGTATTCATGCGTCGTTGTTTAATTGTCTTTATATAGTTTAAAATAATTGTATATGTTAATTTATTTCTGTGTTTGAATAAAGGCCTGATGAGGTTGGCGTACTAAGTCAACGAAACGTTGCTAAAAAACACACAAGATCTTTTCACTTTTGCCTCCAAAGATCGTCTTCAAGTACTTAACATAAAAAATGGATGGCGTCATACCTTCAATATTGTTACAAATAACATTCTAAATAATGTACACACAAAAAAGAAAATTATTCTCCCCTTTATAAAAAATCTCACGCCGAAAATTAATCGCATTCTATATTCGCACAATCTCATTCCGATTAATAAAACAATAAGCAAATTTAGCCACATAATTAAATTAGGAAAAGATCACCTACAACCACCTGATACTAAGGGCATCATGTATAAGATCAATTGCAAAGATTGCTCTGCTACTTACGTAGGGATGAGTAAGAGGAAATTAAAAAAACGTACATATGAACACCAAAGAGCAGTAAAACTAAAATCAGAGAATTCTACCTTGGCTACACACTCGCAAAAGACTGGATATTCTATTAATTTCGAAAACATTGAAATTCTAGATAGAGAAGAAAATTTATTTAAACGTTCATTTTCAGAAATGATAAATATTCACTATCACAGCAACACGATTAACCATATAGAAGATTAACCATTTTTTAAAATGTCGTACAAAAAAACCATAGACGAGATTAAAAAAATAACGAAATAATTGATAATTAAAAAAATTTTCTAATGGATTTTTATGCTGATTGTGTTCCCCCTCAATCTATTATTATTCCATTCCTATCGCTAAGTCTCTATGAGGAGCGCACGTTACCGAGTAGGTGTTCGCTGCGCTAGTAACGCACAGCGAGGTAGCGGACACCTTTGTGCCACTTCCAAAGAATATGTTTGCTGGATACTTGGCAGGCTCTTACAGCTTACGCACAGCATTTTTCCTTCTCTTGTTCTCCCTCCCCTCACCCATGTTCTATCATTTTTTATATAATTTACGACCAGCAGTATAAATAGGGGTGTTACAAACCTTTTTCTTCAGTGCTTGTACATGTAACGTTCAAAATAAGTTTACTTTATAGTATTTACGATTAATTCGACTCTAATAACAATAAAGTTATTGTATTTCGCATAAGACTAACATAATGTGACGCATAATATTTAAGGTAATAATTTATATTGTAACAATATTGTAATTTTGCATTAAGTTTGTAAATTTGGAAAATAAATATATTTATTGTGCTTTCGTATAGCCCTGAAGAGGGAAGTAATAACACTTCCGAAACGTTGGCAATTGTTAAATAAATGCTGTTACAAAAGTTCGTCTGGTGTCCGTAAATTTCATTAAATCATATACTACGAACGTTATCAACTACAAGAAAAGTAAGCAGTATTAAATTAACCCTTATTCGACAATTTTAAATTTTTAAATATAAAAATCATCACTAGTATATATATATATATATATTCACATCTGGGACGCATTTTGAGGATTATATAAGTCATATATACCGAATTTTGAGGATTTTGTAGGCATTTTGAGGAGTCTCCTCAAAAGTCCAAAGCACTCGAGAGGCATTTTGAGGATTTTTCAGCGGTTTCCACAATAGTGTGTTAATACATCGATTTCGGAAATTCCGTGATATTTTTCCGTAAAAGCGGGCGCCGCAGGCGTCGTGGTGTTAGTCAATAACCTTAGGGTCATTATTTCTTTAGTCACGCGCTTGTTTATTGGTTGTTTATAACAATGTTTATATTTGTGTCACCACTATTGTACAAATTCTTTATGAAATCCTCAAAATACCGTACAATGATATTTATATATATATATATATATATATATATATATACATATATATAATAGTATATATATATATATATATACATTTCTTTTACCAGATTTATGGAGCCCTTTTATACACATGAGCATATTTATGGAGCCCGTTTTCTTTTATGGAGCCCGGGTCCCATAAAATATTCTTATACGGCGTTTATGGAGCCCGATCTAGAGTTTCTACACCCAGAGAGGGATTATTTCTTTAGTCACTTGTATACGGGAACTCTGGGCGTAGGTACTAATATATATATATATATATATATATATATATATATATATATATATATATATATATATATATATATATATATATATATATATATATATATATATATATATATATATATATATATATATATATATATATATATATATGAAACAGGACTTATGTTGATATCGCGTGTTAATACTTATGTAAAATTAACACGTAAAAATTATGCGGACGTATAAGTACCGCAAAGTCAGCATAAGTCTCGCACCAGTTCAGAAATTGTCTGCATAAGTCACGTTCCATACAAATATATATATATATATATATATATATATATATAAACAGATGTATAGGTACATATGTAGACTCGTTCGCATAAGTCCCCATCCGTTTACGTATGTTGTCCGCATAAGTATCGTTTCCATTAGACCCGTGTCTGCACAAGTCACGCTTGGCTAAAGAAATAACTCCCTCTCTATGTAGACACTCAAAAATGTCTGCGCAAGTAGATGAAAGTCCGCATAAGTACCGTTCCCATTAACGATGCGTCCGCATAAGTTACCTTTGATATAAATATACACACAGATATATATATATATATATATATATATATATATATATATATATATATATATATATATATATATATATATATATATAGGCTAGTAAGTTTGAGGAGCTCAACCCCGGTCGGTCAGAGTGGCTAAAGAAATAATAACCCTCAGGTTACCGACTCTAGACAAATAGACTCTAGAAAACCCCTCAAACTTCCGCTCGGATGCTGAATATATAGATTGGAAGTTTGAGGAGGCTCCTCAAACTTCCCATAACCCCTCAAACTTCCAAGCGGGTGCTGAATATAATCCTCAAACTTCCAGAATTTCATATTTATATATATATATATATATATATATATATATACATATAGATACTAGTGAGAGTTAGAGGGGAGTGGAGGGTGGTGAAGTGGGGTGGAGAGGTTAGGTATCCATTTTTAGCCTTACAACTAAATAATATAGGAAGATATATATACAACTTCCTATAATATATAGTTGTAAGTTTAAAAATGGGTACCTATCCTCTCCACCCCACTCCATCCCCCACACCCCTCAACTTCCCTCAACCCCCTCAACTCCCCTCCAACCCCTCCACTTCCCCACCGCTTTTTACCGTGAAATTCTTTCAAATTTTACGTTATTTTGAAGGGTATCAGCCCTTCCACCCCCTCCCCTCCCCACAACCCCCTTCCACCCCATCCCCTCCCCACAACCCCCTTCCACTCCCCTCCGCCCCCCTCCAGCGACCCGTCCACCTACTCCTCCACCTACCCCTCTACCTATCTCACCATACTTTATCCATTCCTCATATTATGCTAAAAATGTTATATAGTGTGTTTCCGGATTCGCTGATAATGAATTAGTAATTAGATTTTGAGAATTCAAAATAGCGGATTGATGATGGCGGCCAAATATTGAAATTTTACTGGATCTTGCTGAAAAATGTATGTATGGAATTTCTGGATTGGATGGTTATGAATCTGAACTCAGATTTTGAGAATTCAAAACGGCGGATCGAAGATGGACGCCAAATATTCAAATATTAATGGATTTTGCTGTAAATTGTATGTTATGGGTTTCCGGATTCTCTGATTAGGAATCTGAACGCAGATTTTGTAAATACAAAATGGCGGACAAAAATTCAAATATTACTGGATTATGCTGAAAAGTGTATATAAGCGTACCTGGATTCGCTGATTACGAATTTGAACTCAATTTTTGCCAAATCAAAATAGCGGCCAAATATTGAAACATTACTGAATTTTGTAATTGTATATGGGGGTTTTCTGGATTCGCGTGATGACGAATCTGAACTCAGATTTAGAAAACTAAAACTGACGGACCCAAGATGGCTACCAAAAATTGAAATTTTACTCGATTTTGCTAAAAATTATATATAGGGGGTTTCCGAATACGCTGGATAGGAATCTGTACTCAGATTTTGAGAATTAAAAATGGTGGATTTAAGATGGTAGCGATATATTCAAATATTACTGGAATTTTCTGAAAATTGTATATACGGAGTTTCTGGATTCACTGATTACGAATCTGAACTAATATTTTGCCAAATCAAAATAGCCGCCAAATATTGAAATATTACTGAATTTTGCAATTGTATATTGGGAATTTCAGGATTCGCATGATGACGAATCTGAATTCAGATTATGAAAATTCAATATGACGGATCGAAGATGCCTGCCAAATATTGAAATATTACTGGATTTTGCTGAAAAATGTATGTACGGAATTTCTGGATTCGCTGATTACGAATCTGAACTCAGATTTTGAAAATTCAAAATAGTGGACCCAAGATGGCGGACCCAATAGTGAACCCAAAATTTGAAATTTTACCAGAATTTGCTAAAAATTGTATATTGTGAGTTTCCGGATTCGTTGATTAGGAATCTGAACTCAGATTTTGTAAATACAAAATGGTGGCCAAAAATTGAAATATTACTGGATTTTGCTGAAAATTGTATATAGGGGGTATCTAGATTCGTTGATTACAAATCTGAACTAATATTTTGCCAATTCAAAATGGCGACCAAATATTGAAATATTACTGAATTTTGCGATTGTATGTGGGGGATTTCTGAATTTGCATATTAGGATTTCTGGATTCGATGATTACGAATCTGAGCTCAGATTTTAAAAATTCAAAATGGCGGAAAAATATTTCAATAATACTGCATTTTGCTAAAAATTGTATATAAGGGGTTTCTGGATTCGCAGATTACGAATCTGAACTCAGATTTTCAGAATTCAAAATGGCTGATCGAAAATAGAGGTCAAATATTCAAATATTACTGGATTTAGCTGAAAATTGAATATACGGAATTTCTAGATTCGCTGTATACGAATCTGAACTTAGATTGTGAAAAATCAAAATAATGGACCCAAAATGTTAGCCAAAAATTGAAATTTTACCGGTATTTAGTAAAAATTGTATATTGTGGGTTTCCGGATTTGCTGATTAGGAATCTGAACTCAGATTTTGTAAATACAAAATGGCGGCTAAAATTGAAATATTACCTGTTTTTGCCGAAAATTGTATATAGGAGGTTTCTGGATTCGCTGATTACGAATTTGACCTCAGATTTTGAAAATTTAAAATGGCGGACAAGAATTAAAATATTACTGGATTTTACTGAAAAATTAGTTTATAGTCAATAAATAACAAATAATATCAGAGCTGACGTAATGAACTACATATATATTATGCATTATTTTTTTAAATATAAATATACCTGATCTTTTAAAAATTAATAAATGTTAAGAATAATTTTTTTAAAAAACATTACAGAAAATTTAAAAGAAAAAATAAATGTTTCATGATATTGTTTAATAGGGGGTTATTCTTATTCATTATCATCAATATTTATCTTCATATGAAATATAATCCGCAACTACAATTATAAGATTAATTTTAAATCACATTATCATATTTTTTAAAATAATCAATTTTTATATAGAATTAAAACTTAAATAACTTTCCATATTTACTTGATCAAAATTTTTGTGATTATTCACTGAATGAATATTCGAGCATATATAGCAAATTTATAAGAAATCCATTTTTAAAAACAAAATTCAGTTTACACATATTAGAAAAGGATTTTCACTAGTATTAGATTTTGCTATAATACTTTTTTTTAACAATTCACACTAAAAATGGGGGTTAGCGAGCGGAGCGAGCAGGGGGCAAAGCCCCCTAGTATGATTATATATATACTAGGGGGGCTTCGCCCCCCTGCGCGCTTCGCGCGCCGACCCCCCCACTTTTACTTTATAGAATTTTAAAGAAACTTATCACTAAACCTAATTTCTTATACTTATATATCTATATCTTATCTTCAAAACTCATAATCCCCAATTAAACACTGATTATTAAAAAAGTTATATTATAAAAAAATAAAAATTATTTTATTTGAGAAGTCGCATTAGTGAAAAGTAAAATATTACTGTATATTACTTTAAAGAAACTTATTACTAAACTTTATTTCTTATTCTTATATATCTATATATAATTTTCAAAAGTGCTAACATTTTAATATTGTTTTCTATCTTTTCCACACCACCCATGAGGTAGATTGATAGGTGCGTTTTTTTTGTAGAGGTATCCCATCCTGTAATAAATTTTAATTTACGCTGTAATTATATTTAATTATAAATTATTAAAAAAAAAATTTATTACAGAAAGGCCTAAGCCCCTATTAAACACTTTGAATTTTGAGAATATATATATAAATGGATGGCAAAATAAGTAAATCGGGAATACGTAAATTTCTTCTACTAACCTATAAACCTACTTCTCTAATGAATACTATGAATTTGAGAATTATATAAAGGAATAGAAATCATATAAAATAACTAATCTGGGAATACGATTTATTTAGTAAGACCTAATTGCCTATAAAATAAATTTGAAAATAATTGAAATAAATAATGCTAGGTACAAAGGAGGTTAATTTTGCTACACGTGCAGAAAGGAGTCAACTTGACTGTGTGTTAAAAAAGGGGTCGACTTGTTTGCACGGCAAAAAAGGGAGGGTAACAAAGAAAAATAACCTTTTTTTTTATTTTTCAACTAATGTTCCTTTTCTTTTTCCGAACAGTTAAATTAACTTCTTTCTTAACGTACAGATTAGTTAACTTCCTTCTTAAAGTGCAATTTGCGTGTAATTTGAAAGGCAACGGAATAAAAATTATTATTTCAGAATTCTAATGAAGGAAGCGTATTTTAAACATAAAAATAGGGTTATGTGGACATTCGATTGACAAATTAGGACTTTTTTAAGTGTATACTTACATGAAGTTTTCTTGGAAAAATTCTACAATGACATTTTTTTAACGAAATATCTCAAATTAAGTATTACTTACGCAAAATACTGATTAATAATATTTGAAAAAGATAATATTACTTAATGCTGAATATTTTTCCGTTGTATAATATCCTTTTTCCTCATAATCGACGAATATAATTTTTGCATCATTCAATATATTTTTCTAAATATTTTTATTCAGTATTTTACATGAACAATATCTTTCCTCGGACATGCGCGTGGGCGCTGAAGCGCCGCGGGTCAGGAAATTTCGGCAGCCAATCAGAGCGCACGGTTGGTCTAAAATAGGATGTGAAAGTTTCTCTTTCGGCCCGGAGATGCGGGCCGAAAGTACGTACTTTCGGGTGGGCGAGTAAGAAAAGACTATTTTTAATTAGCTTTTACGTTATTTTTATGTTATTCTACGATATTTTTTTCATTACTAAACGTTAATTTAATATAAAATATCATAATATAACGTAAAAATAACGTGAAATTAACGTAATATAACACATCTAGTCGGAAAATCGCATAAAATAACGGAAAAGAGCATGCTTCTCGATTATAAAAATAATATCAACTGTAATCTAATATCAACTGATAAGAATTTTTTTATCGGTCTTACATTCTTATAAATGAAATTATTATAAATATTAATGGCAGTCAGATTGCCCTTGTTTATAATCACCCCCGTAGAATCTGAAATAGAAACTTAATTAAAACCTGACCTGTAATACCGATAAAAAAATTCTTATCAGTTGATATTAGATTACAGTCGACATAAGTAATATTGTTTAATGATAAAAATAATAAGTAAAATGTTGATTCCTTCCAAACTTATGAATGTTTAAAATAGATCATTGAAAGTGCATAAAAAATATGTCTGCAATTAAATAGTTTAATTTTAGGGATTAATCAGTATATTTTCGATGTTTTACTTTGAACTTTCATAACTTTGGAAGGAACAAACATGTTGTAATTATAAAAAAAGCAAATGATAGCTGATTTTCTCAAGTTTCATTTTTAATTTTCGAAATTATATTTTCTATGACTAACGACTACGTCGACATGCTTTACTTATACTATAAAATAGTAAAGTGCGCCCGGCGGAAGTAATATGGTTCTTTACACCCGGCGGAAGTAATATGGCTCTTTACGCCCAGCGGAAGTAATATGGCTCTTTATGCCCAGCGGAAGTAAAAATGGGTCTCTACGATCGGCGGGAGTAAAGCGTATCTTTACTCCCGGCCGAAGAATAGCCCCTCTTAAATCCAAAATGGCTCTTTACGCCCGACGGGAGCAAAGTGGCTCTTTACGCCCGATTATACGACACGGCGGCGGCGGCGGCGGCGGCGGCGGCAACAGCGGCGAAATATTTTTATATTATATATATATATATATACACGGTGTCTCATTTTAATCTATGCAGCCAAATATCTCCGACGGCAGGCCAGATACAGAAAAATGGTTCCAATGAAAATTGTTCGTGACAATGGGGGTCAACTTTTGGTCACCTTCAATTTGACCTTGAGATCATTTTTCAAGTTCATTTCAATTAGAACCCCTATTTCTGACGTCGGAATAGGATAGAACGGGGAATTTTACGTCCAAAACCGTTTTTTAAACATTTTTTGTGACATCCACAAGGTTAAATCAAGGTCAAATGCTTAAAAATTGGTCAGAACGCGAAATTTAATAGTTGTCTCAAGCAGAACAAGCCTTGATAAACCCAAACAATTAAGAAATTTTTGTGGTCATCAATTGTGAATATAATGTTAAGTTTTTGTGGGGTGCGATGAGATGGTACCGCATTGAGGCTGAAATATCCCAAATGAGGTAATTTTGAATCACTATGAAAATCACTAAAAACACATTCTGAGAGCTTCAGGGGTGGTTGATTATAAATTCGAAGTCAGATGCGACGCCGGAGGACCACATGGAGATTGAATCGCTTTAAGTGGGGTCAATTTTCCAATTTCCATGAAAATCGCTAAAAAATACCATCCTGGGAGTTTTCGCGGTCACTTATCTACAGAAGTTCCAGCAACACTGCTCTATTGGCTTTAAGCTGTTTTTGATAATACTGGGTCCTTACGTTTAGCGTTACACAGAAACAACGACGCGGACGTAGTAAGCCCTGTTTCCTTTGGGGAAACAGAAACCCCCACAAGAAAAAATCTGGTGACGTCATATCTGGTGAATTAGCTGGCCAGTTAACTGGACCTCCTCGTCCAATCCACCTGTCATTGTAGTTGTTATTTAAAAATTCTCGAACGATTCGTGCAAAATGTGGTGCTGCACCATCTTGCTGAAGCCACATTCTTTGTCTTGTAGCTAGGTCGACGTTTTCCAAAAGTACTGGCAAATGATCTCGTATTAGCTCTAAATAGCTGTTTCATTCGACATTTCACTCAAAGAAATACGGACCTATCAAGTAACAATTGACTATTCCACACCACACCATTATGCTCCACCGATTTTGATGATCCATCGCTCTGTGTCAGTGAGGGTTCACTTCTGACCAATAATGGCAATTGTGCCTGTTGAGTCGCCCATCGCTACGAAATTTTGCCTTATCCGAAAAAAGGACGTATTTGAAAAAGTCTGGATCATTTTCTATCATTCTTAAAGCCCAGTGACAAAATTCAATGCGCAATTGAATATGGTTCTGCCTTAGATCCTGAACTAAAGTTATATGGTAGGCATGATAGTCAATAATTCTTAGAATCCTTGAAACCGTCGCACGCGAAATACCAATTTCTCTTTCAATTTGGCGTGTGCTAATATGCGGATCGAGATGAACAATTGCTAAAAGAGTCACGACACGAGCATCGTTTTCATCGTATTGGTGGTGCCTGCGCTGACGAATAAGGTGGCCACCGCGAGCTCTTTGAGTTAATGTTCTGATTGTCAAATCAGTAGGATGTCTCCTTTGTGGATACAACTCAGCATACCGCCTAGCTGCTGTACAATAATTACCATCACATTGCCCTAAAACCATTATCATTTCAACTATTTGATCAGCTCAATAACCAGCCATGATGGAACTTTACTTATAGACGAGACAATTGAAAGAGATTTAATTTTTAAAATATTGAGAATAAATAAACCTTCGTGTCTTGGAAATTTAACTTAAGTTACAAGTTCAATACAAATTGTTGAAAATTCAATTCTTGCTTATTTTCACAATGTAATAGTTAACACTTATATTTTAACCTCTTATTTAGTTAATCTTGTTATGAATTTTTAGATTTCAAACTTTTGACATCGTTATTCCTGTGATAAAGATAAAAATTTCTTTTACTTTATATTATTTTACGTAACGCTTATTCCCATAAAATCATGAATTTTCGTAAGTGGGAGGGTGATTTCTTGAGTTTTAATAAAAAATGGAAGGTGATGGCATAATTCTGGCCCCAGATTCAGTTTTATCACATCAAAATTCATAAGAGTTGATGGGTCTGGTGTTGGGTACAGATACCTTTTTTATTGGATCTGTGAATTACCCAGCAGATCAAATAGTTGACATGATAATAGTTTTAGAGCAATGTAATGGCAATTATCGTGCAGCAGCTAGGCGGCATGCTGAGCTGTATCTACAAAGAAGACATCCTTTGATTGGTTGGGTTTATCAAGGCTTGTTTTGCTTGACACAACTATGAAATTTTGCGGTCTGACCAATTTTTAAGCATTTGACCTTGATATAACCTTGTGAGGGTGACAAAAAAATGTTTAAAGAACGGTTTTGGACGTAAAATTTCTCGCTCTATCCGATTCCGACGGCAGATGGGGGTTCTAATTTGAAAAAATGATCCTAACCTTGAAATAACCTTGAAAAATGATCTCAAGGTCAAATGGAATGTGACCAAAAGTTGACCCCCATCGTCACGAACAATTTTCATCTGAACCATTTTTCTGTATCTGGTCTGCATTCGGAGATATTTGGCTGCATAGATTAAAATGAGACACCATGTATGTATATATATATATATATATATATATATATATATATATATATATATATATATATATATATATATATATATATATATATATATATATATATATATATATATTCACATCTGGGACGCATTTTGAGGATTATATAGGTCATATATACCGAATTTTGAGGATTTTGTAGGCATTTTGAGGAGTCTCCTCAAAAGTCCAAAGCACTCGAGAGGGATTTTGAGGATTTTTCAGCGGTTTCCACAATAGTGTGTTAATACATCGATTTCGGAAATTCCGTGATATTTTTCCGTAAAAGCGGGCGCCGCAGGCGTCGTGGTGTTAGTCAATAACCTTAGGGTCATTATTTCTTTAGTCACGCGCTTGTTTATTGGTTGTTTATAACAATGTTTAAATTTGTGTCACCACTATTGTACAAATTCTTTATGAAATCCTCAAAATACCGTACAAAGATATTTATATATATATATTCACATCTGGGACGCATTTTGAGGATTATATAGGTCATATATACCGAATTTTGAGGATTTTGTAGGCATTTTGAGGAGTCTCCTCAAAAGTCCAAAGCACTCGAGAGGCATTTTGAGGATTTTTCAGCGGTTTCCACAATAGTGTGTTAATACATCGATTTCGGAAATTCCGTGATATTTTTCCGTAAAAGCGGGCGCCGCAGGCGTCGTGGTGTTAGTCAATAACCTTAGGGTCATTATTTCTTTAGTCACGCGCTTGTTTATTGGTTGTTTATAACAGGCCGAATCCATCTCAAATCAGACAGCCCGCGTATGCCTATTTCACCTATCATGTTGAAATAAAAATATTTATGTTCTACTCGAAAAAATATTTTACACGTGTTTTTTTATTTTTTTGTTTCATCAAAATTTCATGCGTTCAGCGATGCCGAAAAATTCCGAGAAAATTCTTTCATTGAGAAAAAAAATTTTCAATGTGATTTTCAGACTGCTATTGTTTCAGCAGTTTTTCGAGCTTTTAAACGTGTAACACACAATTTCACTCAGTTTTGAGCCCTCTTTAACGGCCTTAATGTCATTTTCAAAAAAAATAAAAAATCCACGAGCTATGCACTTTTTACTGAAAAATTCATTTTTAGAGAAGTGCCTTTTTCTCGAAAACCCCATGTTTTTTTTGCACAATTTTTGTTGTCGTGATAGAGGACGGTAATGCCTAGCTAGACGTATTTGTGAGATTCGGTACTTTTTCCCTGGGATAGCGATCACTAATGAGATAACACACAAACAAATTTTTCACGCCTAATGCTTATATATAGTCAATGATATTAGAGTCAATGTAAAGGTATTTGTCTTTGTGTGTATGTAATATACAGGTACACATAACTATGTATTTATTTGTTATTTGCGTCTTTTTGATTTTTTATTTTTATACCTTTTTTTCATTTGTATATCTATTTTACTACCTTTGTTTTTCTGCTTCATTGTTCTTAATTCAGTAAGCGGACGATCAGCGGTCTTTGCTGTCAAACAATGTATTTTATCGTCACATGTTTTTTTAACCCATATATGAGTTTTTTGAATTCTAGGATACTTTGGAGTTGTAAGCCAATCAATATTTTTTTCTTTTCTGAATTGTTCTATTTCAGCATCTTGTAAATGTATTATTTTAATAGCATCAGTATATTTTTGAACATGTATTGCAAAATCATTTGCGTTTTGAATAGCTTCTTCAAGGGGCTCTCGAAGATTATGCGAAGTAGCATAATGCTTTATAAGTCCACCCACACCATCTACAGCTCCTTTGCCGTGCCCAGTAGCAGAGAACAACCATTTTATATCACACGGTGCTCGTTTTAGTTCATCTAATTGAAAGCGATTTTTAAAGTGACTCGCAGCGCCGTCTGATACGATGGTAATTTTTTTAATTGAATCACAACAATTTTCTTTCAAGAATTTTATAATTTTTTGTACTGCTAGCAAAGCATACGCTGAATCATGTTTTCGGTCATCACTTATAACTGCGAAACTTTGTGTCGAATCCCCTTGATAAGAGACTGCTGTGAAAATAGAAATTTGATCATTAACCCAATGATTTCCTTGAACAGCTTTATTATGAATCACAGCCCAGTTTTCAGCGAAGTCTATTTGAAGAACTAAATGATGTGAGTCTTTTTAGCACTTTCTCTTTCTGTTTTTATAGCTTTGCGTTGTATATTTTTTACATACATGTGAGTACTAACCCTCATGGTCCAAACCGAAAGTTCATCTTTAAAAGCAGAAATTGATAGTGTCTTTTAATCAGGTTTCCATTATCCCACAAAGCATATGTAATTTCTTCTGTGCCTTCTACATCTTGCAGTTTTAAAACATGAAACGTAATTCCCTTAATCCCTGGACATAGTTTACATTCTTGTAAATAACATAAATCAGATGGCTCAGAACACAATTTTGCATTTATTATTTGTGACCGACTTTCATCCAACTCTCTGACTTTTCTCCCTCTAAAATTAATTAAGCTCGTAAGAAATAAATCATAATTTGAGCAATAAATACACAGAAAAACTTCTTTGATGGGGCTAAGTAAGACATACTTTGGTCGCAAACTATAAAATTTCGATTTTCCAATTCTCAATTCTGGATAATCATTTTTAAATACTTTATACGTCTCTTTTAAACTTCGAGTAAGAAAACGCTTAACTTTTTTCTCTTTTTTATTGTTAACTTTAATTGTAACAACGTCACATTTATTAGGACTTTGTCTTGAACAATTAAAATCATCATTTAAATAATATTCCATAACAATTTTTTCCATGTTTTCATCAATCGGATGGCCTGAATATGCATCTGGTTCTGAATAAATTCCTTTTTCTTTAACAAGATTTCTCGATTTGTTGATCATATACATTGTTATTTCTGGAAATAAAGATAAAATTTCATGTTTTGTAAAGGCTGAAGGTAGCAAAGTCAGAATTTTTATTTTTTCTGCTCCCGTAGAACACTTTTGCAAGGCTAGACCAAGATTTTGTATCCATTCTGTACAATGGCATACAGTTGATTCATTTGCTGTTATAGAAACGTCATAAACATTGTTCAACTTCACATCAAGGGTATTAGACAATGTTGAAAGTATTTTTTTTTTCTTCTTTGTTACGTAATTTTCAATTGATTTTTCATGTATAAGATTTTTTCTTTTAAGAGGCGATACAGAACCTAAGAAAGATGTACTTATTTCATTATTAAATTCTTCAATGCGTTCTGGAGTACTTGGTAAAAAATCTTCATCTCTATCAACTACGTTATCGGTAACTTCATTATCCGTTATAAATTCATTGTCAGTACTACTCACCAATTCTAAAGCACGATTGTAACAATGTTGACACAGATATGTAGAAGGTGTCAAAGGTAAATGAGGATAGAGGTGCTTCAATGGATGAGCAAGATTCTCAAGTTGTTTTAAACGTACGGAACTAGATTTGTAAATAATTTGTTTGTGTTTGTCTAAAAGTCTGCACATTTGATTCTCTCTGTTGAGTAATATTGAGACATCGTAGTTGAGTTGATAAGGTGTAAATATGTAATACTTTTCCAAAAGATGATGGTTTTAAATAAGACGAGATGTGTGATATATAGCAGAAACCGAACTTTTCTTTGTAAATGTTAAGTCAAACCATATCCATCTAGCGGACAAATGTACTAGTACATATACTCCTATAAGTAGGCGCACGTACATGTATATTACATACGCACAAAGATAAATACCTTTACATTGACTCTAATATCATTGACTATATATAAGCGTTAAGCGTGAAAAATTTGTTTGTGTGTTATCTCATTAGTGATCGCTATCCCAGGGAAAAAGTACCGAATCTCACAAATACGTCTAGCTAGGCATTACCGTCCTCTATCACGACAACAAAAATTGTGCAAAAAAAACATGGGGTTTTCGAGAAAAAGGCACTTCTCTAAAAAATGAATTTTTCAGTAAAAAGTGCATAGCTCGTGGATTTTTTATTTTTTTTGAAAATGACATTAAGGCCGTTAAAGAGGGCTCAAAACTGAGTGAAATTATGTGTTACACGTTTAAAAGCTTGAAAAACTGCTGAAACAATAGCAGTCTGAAAATCACATTGAAAATTTTTTTTCTCAATGAAAGAATTTTCTCGGAATTTTTCGGTATCGCTGAACGCATGAAATTTTGATGAAACAAAAAAATAAAAAAACACGTGTAAAATATTTTTTCGAGTAGAACATAAATATTTTTATTTCAACATGATAGGTGAAATAGGCATACGCGGGCTGTCTGATTTGAGATGGATTCGGCCAACAATGTTTGTATTTGTGTCACCACTATTGTACAAATTCTTTATGAAATGCTCAAAATACCGTCCAATGATATTTATATATATATATATATATCTTTATATATATATATATACTACGGGGGGTACCCACCCTACTCGTTCCGCTCGTTAACCCCCCACTTTTGATAAATAAGTAATTTATTTATTTTCAATGTAGATATTTTTCATATCTTTTATTAATAGGGTATTTTTCATATTTTTTATGGATGATAGTATATACAGATGTAACGCTTAAAAGTAGTTCTTAATTCTTAATTTCTGAAATGAAAGAATAGATTATTAAGAAAACAACATTAATTATATATAAAGAAAATATATTGTGTGACAGGCGCCGATATAAGGTAAGGGAATCACGTATACCGTGTCGCGAGATCCGAATCTGGCGCGCTTACACGTATCGCGATCGGCAGAGCGCCACGCGGAACAAGCGACAACGAGATGGAGAAGAAGAAGAAGCCGCGGTGCTGCCGTGCAAAGGACGCCGCGGCCATGTTGTTGACCGCCGTGACACGCAACAAGTCGCGTCGTAAGTGAGCTCCATGCATCGGAAAGTTTGTGTGCGTGCCGCGCCTCCATGACTGCAGCCAATCGAGCGATCGCGCCGCCACCACTGGGAGGAGTGGAAGCGAGAGAGAAAGAGAGAGAACGCGAGCGCGAGGACGAGCACGAGAGGGAGAGAGAGGCAGCTCCGTATAGATTGCGTGCGATGGCTGGCCAGCCACGAGTAAGTAGGCCCCCGTCACCTGCGAATAAGCGGCTCCGCCGTAACTGCGAGCGTTCGTGCGGTAGTAAAGTCTCGGCCTGTCGGTTATTGTTTGTTAGTTTGTTGTCTGGGTTTCGTGCCCCTTAGCGCGTTTATCTTACGGAAATAAATCCCCGTTTAATTTTATCTTAAATAGTCCAGTCACGAGTATTTACTGAGCGCGCCTTAACCTATGCATGATTTCCCGAATATCGCCTTCTACCCATTTCAGCAGCTGCAGCTAGTCGCAGGCATCGCCTCCTAGAGGAACATCGGTAGCGGGAGTAAGTATCTCAATAGCCGCTCGAGAGGTTAGACCGAGCGGCGTTGTACGCGGGAAAGGCCGGCTGCGCTGGTAACGCTAGGTCTTAGCGAGCAGCCGGTAGTTCGCGGATAGAACTTGGAAGCAGCGGCAGAGCGCAGCGCCGGTTCTAGGGGAAGGAGGCCTAGGCTTTCTACAATAGAAGCCGGGCTCGCATGTTCGGAACCGGTGCCGAGGCGCTTCTGCCGGACGACAGGTGATTCTACAACGGTGAGTTGCCCGGGCGTAGAATACACCCGTATATTACCCCGCGAACCCCTGAGAGGGATTAATACCCTCTCTCTGTAACTCGACCCCGTTACAACTGGCGCCCTTAACGTGTTGGAAAGCATAGGTTAGGGAATAATTCGATTATTTAAACAGGTCGACACTCGCGTGCGAATAATTAATTATCGAGAGGGATAATTAATTATTATAAAAGTGTATAGTGTGTGCAAGGGTAATCAACTGGTGGTTCCTAATCTTGTTTGGAGGGAATAACCCGGCCTGTACGTACTTAGCGAGGACATTGCTTGTGAAGGCCGAGCATTGTTGAAGTATTTAGTGAGGTTAACGCGGGGGACAGCCTAGAGTGCGCGCAGTAATTTTGAGGCCGCGCATGCGCAGAAACCGAAAAAAAAGTGGAAAATCACTATCGCGGAATCGTTAGCGCATCTCACTGGGAGGTGCGCGCATCCACTAATTTCGAGTTTGCGCATGCGCAAGGGGTCGAAAAATTAAAATTTTGATTTAGCACCCGGATTCGGTAGCGCAGCTCACTGGGAGGTGCGCGCATCACTAATTTTGAGTTTGCGCATGCGCAAGGGGTCGAAAAATTAAAATTTTGATTTAGCACGCGGATTCGGTAGCGCAGCTCACTGGGAGGTGCGCGCATCACTAATTTCGAGTTTGCGCATGCGCAAAGGGTCAAGAAGTCGAAATTTTGATTTAACACGCGGAATCGTTTGCGCATGCGCTGGAAGACATTTTGTATATAGTGACTTGAGTTCCGCGCATGCGCAGTACGCGGGAAAACGCAAATTTCGATTTTTCGTCGCGGAATCGTTTGCCCGCGGGCCGAATAGATTTGCGCAGGAAGTAAACCCCGCGAAAACGCTTACGTATCCGCGAGATCGCGAGTGCACCGATTTTGACGTGTGCGCATACGCGGAATCGTTTGCGCTGGCGATAAAAACGTCGGCACACTGCGCAAACAAGCGAATTACGTTTGCGCAATAACCATAAAGCGACATAACCTCCAAGCAAGCAGGTGTAAAAGCGAATCACCCGGGTCTAGCGATTAGAGACCGAACCACCAGTTGGGAAAATTCGTGTTTTCCTTAGTCAGTGGTAGTCCGGTAGGTACCTTGTGAAGGATACCACTGACAGTGCCAAAGCACCCTAAAGTTCTTGGGATTGACAGCAATCCCCTTGCACTCACACAACCGGCGACTGTAATGTCATGGGTTACGATATTGAGGCAGCCGTGGAAGAGTGGCTACAGTCGATCTCCCGGAGTGAGATCGACGAATATGTGTCATGGCTCGAATTGAAGCAACAGGGCTCGGTATTCCGCCTTTCGGAGTGGTTGCACAAGTGGGTGTTGGGGATCTACGTGCCAAAGATTTCGAAGAGTCAGCAGGCACGGATGATGCAATAGCTCGGAGGATACAACTCCGAGAGGAGCTCATCCGTAGAATCGCCACTGAACAGGATGGCACCTTCGTGGAAATGTCCACTTGGGACAAACACCCACTGGAGGTGATCATCAAGAGTGAGGCAATCCTACAGATTGTCCTCAAGTCAACGAGAGAGGCAGCAAGACTAGACCAACACCTACAAAGACCTAAGAATACGGATGACGTCGGGCGTAACCCAGACGCCCGGAACACCGACCAGTCACCGACGAGAAATGACAGCGCGAACAACGCAGAAGAGGAATACGCCAACGACCTCAACGACGGGGAGACGACAGAAGACGGACAGGAGTCACAGCCCGAAGAGATGCTGCGTCTCCGGTCCACAAACGGAACAGAATTCCGGGTGCCTAGGGACGTCGGAGCGTTATTAGCAGAGCTAATAACCAAAGTCTGGTCGCTGGAGGACAGGCTAAGCAACCACCAGCGACAGGCGGCATCCAGCACCAAGATTAACGATTTTAGGCCAGGACCGAACGTGCACTTCGAAGACACCTTCAACACAGCGGATGATCCAGGATCATGGGACGAACGGCAACGTCCGCCCCCGCCAGCTCGACCCAGGGACCAGGCTGGTTTCCAGGACGGAAATACAGCCTGGGAGGGGGTGACCACCGGTATCCGGCAAGAAGTACGAGCTGGCAACACCAGGCCACACAGGACACAGCGGCAAATCTCTCGAGGTCGGGGTTTTATCACTCGAGAGATATAGGCCAGGTCGTGCGGAAGTGGCAGCTACGATTCTCTGGTGCGAAGAGCCAGAGCATCGAGGCGTTCCTGGCTAGGGTAGAAGACTGCAGAGTCCTGGCCAACCTCACCGAAGAAGAGGTGCTCTCGTCGTTATCGGAGCTGTTCGCGGACACGGCGGCCACGTGGTATCGCAATCAGAAGGCGAAGTGGGCCACGTGGCAAGACTTCGTATCAGCGGCGAGGCGCTGGTACGGAACGTCAAAAGGTTTCCAGCAGCGGCTAATAGCGGAGGCTAATAACCGTACGCAGGGGGAAGACGAGACCGTGAGGGACATCACGTGCCTCACCGCGATTAACCTCAAGATATCGCCTCCCCCGAAGATGGAGCAGCAGCTGGACCAGCTTCACCGGAACCTCCGACCACAGCTTCAAGCCATGGTTCGTAGGTCATACTTTAGCTCGGTGGAGGGCCTGCTAGATATAGCCGTGGAGGCGGAGCAAACGCTGGAGAATTCCAGACATTCAGGCCCCCTCCACCGCCGGCAGCAACCCTCCTGCCAGAGATAGCTTACAAGCCATCCCCCAAGGCCGACTCGCAGAAGAAGCCCAAAGCGGATGCCAAAGAGGGTAAAGTGGCTGCTGCGGTCGGCGTGACGGGATCCAAATTAGAGGATTTTGAGGACATGCTTCGGCGAATGCTAAAGCAGAGCCTTGCTGAGCTGGTAAGGCCTCGAGTGGAGTACCCATCGAGGCATGCGCTGGTGGCCCGCGTAGAGGGCGCGGTCATCAGCCGCCTGGGCGAACGGAAGAGCAGAGGCCCCCGGAGCCAACTCCGGCCGGTCAAGACACGAGTTCGGGAGGGGACTCCGCGCCGCCTGCCAAACTCCGGGGTGGAACCCCAGGGGAACCGAGGCCGCCGCTGAGTTGTTACTCATGCGGCAAGATCGGCTACGTAGCCAAGTATTGCCCTAATTGCTCGGGAAACGGGAAGGGGGGCGATTAGAGAGAATCGCCCCCGCCCCAAGTCTCCGGGGAGCTCGAGCAGTGGTAGTAGACCCACTCGAGCTAACCCTGGCGGCACTCCGAGTGCCGAGCTGGAACACGACTCCAGTGTGCGAGGACACTGCGGCCGCGTGCGATCTTCGCCCGGCCTCCGGGGAGTCAGATGCTCACCCGCCTCCCGACCGAGGAGAAGCTTCCGTCGGCCAACCAACCAACGCAGAGACGCGCTGGTGGGTTCGAATTGAGGTGGGTGAGTTCAACCTCCGAGCGTTGTTGGATCAGGGAGCATCCACTACGGTGATGGGCACCGTCGGGCTCCAACTGGCCACAGCACTCGGGAAAGATTTCGTAGCGTCCGGGAAGCAAGGTGTTAGGCTTGCGGATGATAGCCGCAGCCCCTTGCTAGGCCACGTGTTCTTTCCGATCACCGTGGGTGGGCTTACTCGCGAAATTCGAGTCGCCATTATGCCCCAGCTCGATGCAGACTGCTACTTAGGGGTCAACTTTGTACGTGCGTTTAGGGCCGTACTTGACCCGGATACGGACAGGCTCTTCTGTAAGGACTCAGAAGCCTATGTCGAGCTGAAAGTAGCTAGCTTGACCACCGATCCAAGTACAGTGTCGGCCATCGGGCTCGAGGACGCTACGGACCTTCAGCAGGCGGAGCTGAAGGAAATGGTAGACGCTATCCTAAGCAAGCTTCCGTCAGGCTTAGGATGCGTAAAGGGCGTGGAGCATGATATCACTCTGCGGGACACTCGACCAATCAAGCAAAAGCACTATACAGTCTCGGACAAGGTGCAAGAAGAGATGCACCGCCAAGTAAAGGAGATGCTCGAAAAGGGCGTGATCGAGCCCTCTCGAAGTGGTTGGTCGAGCCCCATTGTGATGATCCGGAAGAGTGACGGAACACGGCGGTTCTGTGAAGACCTGCGCAAGGTGAACGCAGTCACGGAACCAGACGCCTATCCCCTTCCGAATATGCAGGATATTCTACGGAAGTTGAGAAGGCGAAGTTCATCTTCACGCTCAACCTTAAGAGTGCGTACCACCAGATACCTCTGGCGGTGGAAGCGCGACCCATAACAGCCGTTACGGTCCCCGGGATGGGGTTATACCAATTCCGGAGGATGCCGTACGGGCTTACAAACGCGCCCGCCACCTTCCAGCGGCTCATAGACCAGGTGCTCGGACCCGAGCTAGAGCCGTACGTCTATGCCTACCTCGACGACATTATAATTGTCGCCGAGACATTCGAGAAGCATAAGGAGTGCCTCCGAATGGAGCTAGAGCGGCTAGTAGCCGCTGGATTGACGCTTAATGCAGATAAGTGCGTTTTCGGCAAGCCAGAGGTAGCCTACCTGGGTTTCTTGGTTAACCGGCACGGCACGAGGCCGAACCCGGCCAAGATCGAAACAATTAGGGATTACCCGGTGCCCCAGAACCTGAAGGCACTGCGGAGGTTCCTAGGCACCACCTCGTGGTATCGGAAGTTCATACCAAACTACGCCACCATCGCTGAGCCGCTCACGAATCTGACTAAGAAAAACCAAAAGTATGAGTGGCTCGAAGAGCAGCAGCACGCTTTCGATCTGCTGAGAGCGATGGTGATGACCGCTCCGGTGCTGCACCGACCTCATCCCGAGGGGTTCTACATCGTGCAGACGGATGCGAGTGATGTGGGCCTAGGCGCAGTGCTACTTCAAGAGTTAGAAGGGCAGGAGAGGGTGATTGAGTTCGCGAGCCGTGTGCTCACATCGGCGGAACGGAATTATAGCGTTACCGAGCGAGAGTGCCTCGCGGTAGTATGGGCCATCCAAAAGTTTCGCCCATACATCGAGTTCTACGAGTTTAAGGTCGTGACAGACCACAGCAGCTTGCGGTGGCTCTGCCAACTGAAAAACCCCACGAGCAGGTTGGCTCGTTGGGCATTGGAGCTGCAAGGCCACAAGTTCACCGTCGAACACCGCAAAGGCGCCTTGAACCACGTGGGAGATGCTCTCTCTCGTATGTATGAGGATGAGGATGGGCTAGAAGTGGCCGTGGTGTCGTGGTTCACTGACACCGCGGCCACGTGGTATCAGGAGTGGTGCGCCAAGGTCAAAGAGCAGCCCAATGACTAGCCCACCTACAAACTCGTAGCAGGCAGTCTCTATCGGTACCGCCCCAACTCAGAAGTAGACTCAACCCTCGGCGACGATGACGATGCCTGGAAGCCGGTAGTACCAGAAGAACATCGTCGCGAGGTGTTGCAGGAATGCCACGAGGACGTCACCGCTGGACACATCGGCAGAGAGAAGACGTTCGCCAGACTCGCGCTGCGCTGTTACTGGCCGCGCTACTATGCGGAAACGCAGGAGTACGTGCGAAACTGCGAGACGTGCCAGCGCTTCAAGGTGGAGCAAAGGGCTCCAGCCGGCCTCATGGGGCGCCGAGTAATCGACAAACCCTGGCAGGTCGTAGCTGGAGACATTATCGGACCGTTGCCTCGAAGCTCCAAAGGTTGTGAGTATATCCTGGTGTTCCAGGACCCGTTTACCAGGTGGGTGGAGGCATCCCCCATACGCAAAGCAAACGCCAAGACGGTGATAGCGGAACTGAATCGGAAGATCTTTCTTCGATTCGGTTGCCCGGAAGTCTTCCTGTCTGACAACGGCACCGAGTTTAAGAACCATGCCGTGGAAGACTTCCTGCGGGAGCGCGGTGTGCATCACACCCACACTCCCCCCTATCACCCGCAGGCTAACCCGGAAGAACGAGCCAACCGTACCCTAAAGACGATGGTCGCTTCCTATCTTAAGGAGCGGCATAGTACATGGGACGAGAAGCATCCGGAACTTCTCTTCGCCATGAATACGGCAGAGCAAAGTTCTACCGGGGTGAGCCCGGACCTAATGCTCTATGGGAGACAGCCAGAACCTCCTGGCACGCAACGGAGGATGCAAGAGGTAGCAGCAGACGCTCCGGCTCTAGAAGAAAGTTTGGCTCACTGGAAGAAGCGAATGGAGGCCCTTCCAGAGTTGTACGCGCGCGCCGCTTCGAGAGCGCGCGCGGCTCAAGAACGCCAAGCCGGCTATTGTGACGCCGGCAGGCGCGAGCCAACTTTCAAACCAGGCGACAGAGTGTGGAAGCGCAACCATCCCCTATCCTCAGCCGCCAAGGGCATTGCGGCGAAGCTAGCGCCGAAGTTCGAAGGCCCGTATTGGATTACGGATGCCCTTGGACCTAACACCTACAGATTGGTAGGCGCCGGTGGTGAGGTAGAAGAGGTGGTGGCTGCGGAAGAGCTGAAAAGCTACCACTCTGCTCCGCCAGAACCCAACGAGCCGGAAGGGACGGTCGACACGGAGGCCGCGCCAATGGTCGAGCCCCCCGGCGATGCCCTCATGGACGAAAGGGAGACGCGCCTCCGAGGAGATGCGAGAGGCCCCCAGGTGCTCGAGCAGTGGTAGTAGACCCACTCGAGCAGACCCCGGTGGCACCACCCGCCTCATCTCTTCCACGGAGGGGACGCGGAAGCCCCGCGAGAGCCCGAGCAGTGGTAGTTGACCCACTCGGGCCTGCGCGGGTGGTAACTTCCGCACCGTCCCACCCGCAGCGAGGGCGCGAGCGGCCACAAAAAGCTACCTAACCTTTCCGATTTCCTACGTCGCCGCCGGTGGGAAACCACACCGAGCCTGCGACGCCCAAAACCCAGTACCCTACCCCCCAGAACTAGTCGCCCGCGTTTCATATTTACCATCAGCGCCCTATCTCCTACCTGATCGATATAGCGTCCAGAGTATGCCAAATCTGGGTGGGGGGTGTGACGAGCGCCGATATAAGGTAAGGGAATCACGTATACAATGTCGCGAGATCCGAATCTCGCGCGCTTACACGTATCGCGATCGGCAGAGCGCCACGCGGAACAAGCGACAGCGAGATGGAGAAGAAGAAGAAGCCGCGGTGCTGCCGTGAAAAGGACGCCGCGGCCATGTTGTTGACCGCCGTGACACGCAACAAGTCGCGTCGTAAGTGAGCTCCGTGCATCGGAGAGTTCGTGTGCGTGCCGCGCCTCCACGACTGCAGCCAATCGAGCGATCGCGTCGCCACCACTGGGAGGAGTGGAAGCGAGAGAGAAAGAGAGAGAACACGAGCGCGAGGACGAGCACGAGAGGGAGAGAGAGGCAGCTCCGTATAGATTGCGTGCGATGGCTGGCCAGCCACGAGTAAGTAGGCTCCCCACTGGTATCAGCGTTTCTTGGTGACGGGAGCGCGAGATAATTCCCCCCGTCACCAGCGAATAAACGGCTCCGCCGTAACTGCGAGCGTGCGTGCGGTAGTAAAGTCTCGGCCTGTCGGTTATTGTTTGTTAGTTTGTTGTCCGAGTTTCGTGCCCCTTAGCGCGTTTATCTTACGGAAATAAACCCCCGTTTAATTTTATCTTAAATAGTCCAGTCACGAGTATTTATTGAGCGCGCCTTAACCTATGCATGATTTCCCGAATACCGCCTTCTACCCTTGTCAACAGCTGCAGCTAGTCGCAGGCATCGCCTCCTAGAGGAACATCGGTAGCGGGAGTAAGTATCTCAATACCCGCTCGAGAGGTTAGACCGAGCGGCGTTGTACGCGGGAAAGGCCGGCTGCGCTGGTAACGCTAGGTCTTAGCGAGCAGCCGGTAGTTCGCGGGTAGAAGTTGGCAGCAGAGGCAGAGCGCAGCGCCGGTTCTAGGGGAAGGCGGCCTAGGCTTTCTACAATAGAAGCCGGGCTCGCATGTTCGGAACCGGTGCCGAGGCGCTTCTGCCTGACGACAGGTGATTCTACAACGGTGAGTTGCCCGGGCGTAGAATACACCCGTATATTACCCCGCAAACCCCTGAGAGGGATTAATACCCTCTCCGTAACTCGACCCCGTTACAACTGAAAACAATATATTTTATTCTGTTTTTTCCACATCACCTTGGAGGTAAATAGAAAGATGCGTTTTATTTTTAAGTGGTGTCCCCAGTAGGCCTAATCCACTGTCTTCGTCATTATAAAATTTTAGAAAACATGAAAATTTTTACAATAAAAGTATATTTTTTATAATATAATACATATTTTGTAAAAATAAATTTAATAATTAAATGATTTGAAAATTACCTGATAATAATTTAAATTCTTCGAAATGTTTGTTTTCAATTATATTTTTGAATTTTTATGTATTTTTTTTTATATTTAATATTTTTTTATTGACTCTTTAAAATTTTACAAACGTTATTTATATATTCCATTGTCCTAAATGAGAGAAAAAATATTATTGTTTTAATTAACTAAAAATTAATTTAAAAAATTAATTCATTAATAATTATATAAAAATTTACCTAAAAAACAAAATTTCAGTTATTATAAAGAGAGATTTTTAAATCTTTCCAAATTTTGTCAAATTTAGCTTTTTCAATTTTGAGTTTTGTATTTTTATTGTTCTCTTGTTTTCATGTTTGTTTTGATTGATGATTTAGTTCCCTTAATTTATCTTTTTCAATAATTTGATATGATTCTAAATTAATCATGAATTCCATAAAATTTTGTTTATATTCTAAATAGTCTAAAACTAATAATTTATTATAATAAATATTATATTATAATAAAAATAATAAATACATATATGTATTTATTATTATTATTGAATAATGCAAAAATATATTAATAAATATGTTGTATGCGCTCGTGGTGGGCATGTTCTTGTTTGTGCACATAAGGATTGTGCACATATTTATTGTGCACAGATAGCATTGGTACAGATCTATATATATAGATATATACCAATGTTAAAGTGTGCACAATTAATATGTGCACAATCAGTATGTGCATAAACAAGAACACGTCACGTGGTGCTATCTTAATAGTTTTGAATTTTTAATCGGACTTCAACGAGCCAATCTCTTATGCCTTAGTCGAATGTCTATTCTCAAATCGAGAAAGGTAGCTTTCGTTTAAGCTTCCTCCTCTCCCGATAAGAATTTTTGGACAAACGGCGACACACATAAGATAAAAATTTTTTTTTTTTTTCAATGAATAACTATTAATTTCGGAATAAAATATAATATCTGGGAGTTTCGCCCTAGTTGTACTTGGTGGACTCGTCAGGAAGACCAAAGTAGACATATCTGTGACTCCAAAATAATGAAATTACTGTTAATTCTTATAGTGTGTAAGTTGTAATTTTATATGTGGATTTGAAAAATTGGTTGCCATCTAGTGTTAAAATGTTGGAAATAAGATGATACAAGGAAAGGCAATTTTAGTGTCCGATTGCCATTAGATTCTAAATATGTTTTAAGCACTCGGGATGCTATCTTAATAGTTTTGAATTTTCCTGAAATCGAGAAAGGTAGCTTTTGTTTAAGCTTCCTCTTCTCTCGATAAGAATTTTTTGACAAACGGCGACACACATAAGAGAAAAATTTTTTTTTTTTTTAAATGAATAACTATTAATTTCAGAATAAAATATAATATCTGGAAGTTTCGTACTAGTCGTACTTGGTGGACTCGTCAGGAAGACCAAAGTAGACATATCTGTGACTCCAAAATAATGAAATTACTGTTAATTCTTATAGTGTGTAAGTTGTAATTTTATATGTGTATTTGAAAAATTGGTTGCCATCTAGTGTTACAAGGTTGGAACTAAGATTATACAAGGAAAGGCAATTTATTGTCCGAATGCCATTTGATTCTAAATATGTTGTAACCGCTCGTGGTGGTATCTTAATAGTTTTGAATTTTTAATCGGACATCAACGAGTCAATCTCTTATGCGTTAGTCGAACGTCCATTCTCAAATTGACAAACGTAGCTTTTGTTTAAGCTTCCTCCTCTCTCTATAAGAATTTTTTGACAAATGGCGACAGACATAAGAGAAAATTTTTTTTTTTTTTTTTTAAATGAATAACTATTAATTTCGGAATGAAAATATAATATCTGGGAGTTCCGTCCTTGTCGTACTTGGCGGACTTGTCAGGAAGACCCAAGTAGACACATCTTCGACTACAAAATAATGAAATTACTGTGAATACTTAAAGTGTGTAAGTTGTAATTTTATATGTGGATTTGAAAAATTGGTTGCCAACTAGTGTTAGAAGGTTGGAACTAAGATTATCCAAGGTAAGGCAATTTTAGTGTCCGAATGCCATTTGATTCTAAATATGTTGTAAGCACTCGTGGTGCTATCTTAATAGTTTTGAATTTTTAATCGGACTTCAACGAGCCAAACTCTTATGCCTTAGTCGAATGTCTATTCTCAAATCGAGAAAGGTAGCTTTTGTTTAAGCTTCTTCCTCTCTCGATAAGAATTCTTTGACAAACGGCGACACGCATAAGAGAAATTTTTTTTTTTTTTTTTTTTAAATGAATAACTATTAATTTCGGAATAAAATATAATATCTGGGAGTTTCGTCCTAGTCGTACTTGGTGGACTCGTCAGGAAGACCCAAGTAGACATATCTCTGACTCCAAAATAATGAAATTACTCTGAATTCTTATAGTGCGTAAATTGTAATTTTATATGTGGATTTGAAAAATTGGTTGCCATCTAGTGTGAAAAGGTTGGAATTACGATTATACAAGGAAAAGTAATTTTAGCGTCCGAATGCCATTTGATTCTAAATATGTTGTAGACGCTCGTGGTGCTATATTAATAGTTTTGAATTTTTAATCGGACTTAAACGAGCCAATCTCTTATGCGTTAGTCGAATATCTATTCTCGAATCGAGAAAGGTAGCTTTTATTTAGGCTACCTCCTATCTCGATAAGGATTCTTTGACAAACGGCAACACGTATAAGAAAAATTTTTTTTTTTTTTTTTTTAATGAATAACTATTAATTTCGGAATAAAATATAATATCTGGGAGTTTCGTCCTTGTCGTACTTGGTGGACTCGTCAGGAAGACCCAAGTAGACATATCTGCGACTCCAAAATAATGAAATTACTGTGAATTCTTATAGTGTGTAAATTGTAATTTTATATGTGGATTTGACAAATTGGTTGCCAACTAGTTTTAGAAGGTTGGAACTAAGATTATACAAGGTAAGGCAATTTTAGTGTCCGAATGCCATTTGATTCTAAATATGTTGTAAGCACTCGTGGTGCTATATTAATAGTTTTGAATTTTTAATCGGACTTGAACGAGCCAATCTCTTATGCGTTAGTCGAATATCTATTCTCGAATCGAGAAAGGTAGCTTTTATTTAGGCTACCTCCTATCTCGATAAGGATTCTTTGACAAACGGCAACACGTATAAGAGAGATTTTTTTTTTTTTTTTTTTAAATGAATAACTATTAATTTCGGAATAAAATATAATATCTGGGAGTTTCGTCCTAGTCGTTCTTGGTGGACTCGTCAGGAAGACCCAAGTAGACATATCTCCGACTCCAAAATAATGAAATTACTCTGAATTCTTATAGTGCGTAAATTGTAATTTTATATGTGGATTTGAAAAATTGGTTGCCAACTAGTTTTAGAAGGTTGGATCTAAGATTATACAAGGTAAGGCAATTTTAGTGTCCGAATGCCATTTGATTCTAAATATGTTGTAAGCACTCGTGGTGCTATATTAATAGTTTTGGATTTTTAATCGGACTTGAACGAGCCAATCTCTTATGCGTTAGTCGAATATCTATTGTCGAATCGAGAAAGGTAGCTTTTATTTAGGCTCCCTCCTATCTCGATAAGGATTCTTTGACAAACGGCAACACGTATAAGAGAAATTTTTTTTTTTTTTTTTTTAAATGAATAACTATTAATTTCGGAATAAAATATAATATCTGGGAGTTTCGTCCTAGTCGTACTTGGTGGACTCGTCAGGAAGACCTAAGTAGACATATCTCCGACTCCAAAATAATGAAATTACTCTGAATTCTTATAGTGCGTAAATTGTAATTTTATATGTGGATTTGAAAAATTGGTTGCCAACTAGTGTTAGAAGGTTGGAACTAAGATTATCCAAGGTAAGGCAATTTTAGTGTCCGAATGCCATTTGATTCTAAATATGTTGTAAGCACTTGTGGTGCTATCTTAATAGTTTTGAATTTTTAATCGGATTTCAACGAGCCAAACTCTTATGCCTTAGTCGAATGTCTATTCTCAAATCGAGACAGGTAGCTTTTGTTTAAGCTTCCTCCTCTCTCGATAAGAATTCTTTGACAAACGGCGACACGCATAAGAGAAAAATTTTTTTTTTTTTTTTTTTTTTTTAAATGAATAACTATTAATTTCGGAATAAAATATAATACCTGGGAGTTACGTCCTAGTCGTACTTAGTGGACTCGTCATGAAGACCCAAGTAGACATATCTCCGACTCCAAAATAATGAAATTATTCTGAATTCTTATAGAGTGTCTGTTGTAATTATATGTGGATTTGAAAAATTGGTTGCCATCTAGAGTTAAAAGGTTGGAACTAAGATTATACAAGGAAAGGTAATTTTAGTGTCCGAATGCCATTTGATGCTAGATATGTTGTAGACGCTCGTGGTGCTATCTTAATCGTTTTGAATATCTAATCGGACTTGAACGAGCCAATCTCTTATGCGTTAGTCGAATATCTATTCTCAAATCGAGAAAGGTAGCTTTTGTTTAAGCTTCCTCCAATCTCGATGAGGATTCTTTGACAAACGGCAACACGTAAAAGAGAAAATTTTTTTTTTTTTAAATGAATAACTATTAATTTCGGAATACAATATAATATCTGGGGGTTTCGTCCTTGTCGTACTTGGTGAACTCGTCAGGAAGACCGAAGTAGACATATCTGCGACTCCAAAATAATGAAATTACTTTGAATTCTTATAATGTGTAAATTGTAATTTTATATCTGGATTTGAAAAATTGGTTGCGACCTAGTGTTAAAAGGTTGGAACTATGATTACACAACACAAGGCAATTTTAGTGTCCGAATGCCATTTGATTCTAAATATGTTGCAAACGCTCGTGGTGCTATCTGAATAGTTTTGAATTTTTAATCGGACTTGAACGAGCCAATCTCTTATGCCTTAGTCGAATGCCTATTCTCAAATCGAGAAAGGTAGCTTTTGTTTAAGCTTCCTCCTCTCTCGATAAGAAAACTTTGACAAACGGCGACGCGCATAAGAGAAAATTTTTTTTTTTTTTAAATGAATAACTATTAATTTCGGAATAAAATATAATATCTGGGAGTTTCGTCCTAGTCGTACTTGGTGGACTCGTCAGGAAGACCCAAGTAGACATATCTCCGACTCCAAATAATGAAATTACTCTGAATTCTTATAGTGCGTAAGTTGTAATTTTATATGTGGATTTGAAAATTGGTTGCCATCTAGAGTTAAAAGGTTGGAACTAAGATTATACAAGGAAAGGTAATTTTAGTGTCCGAATGCCATTTGATGCTAGATATGTTGTAAGCACTTGTGGTGCTACCTTAATAGTTTTGAATTTTTAATCGGACTTCAACGAGCCAAACTCTTATGCCTTAGTCGAATGTCTATTCTCAAATCGAGAAAGGTAGCTTTTGTTTAAGCTTCCTGCTCTCTCGATAAGAAATCTTTGACAAACAGCGACGCGCATAAGAGAAAATTTTTTTTTTTTTTTTTTTTTTTTAAATGAATAACTATTAATTTCGGAATAAAATATAATATCTGGGAGTTTCGTCCTAGTCGTACTTGGTGGACTCGTCAGGAAGACCCAAGTAGACATATCTCCGACTCCAAATAATGAAATTACTCTGAATTCTTATAGTGCGTAAGTTGTAATTTTATATGTGGATTTGAAAATTGGTTGCCATCTAGTGTTAAAAGGTTGGAACTAAGATTATACAAGGAAAGGTAATTTTAGTGTCCGAATGCCATTTGATTCTAAATATGTTGTAGATGCTCGTGGTGCTATATTAATAGTTTTGAATTTTTAATCGGACTTGAACGAGCCAATCTCTTATGCGTTAGTCGAATGTCTATTCTCAAATCGAGAAAGGTAGCTTTTGTCTAAGCTTCCTCCTCTCTCGATAAGAATTTTTTGACAAATGGCGACAAACATAAGAGAATTTTTTTTTTTTTTTTTTTTAAATGAATCACTATTAATTTCGGAATAAAAATATAATATCTGGGAGTTTCGTCCTTGTCGTAGTTGGTAGACTCGTCAGGAAGACCCAAGTAGACATATCTTCGAATCGAAAATAATTAAATTACTGTAAGTTCTTATAGTGTGTAAGTTGCAATTTTATAAGTGGATTGGAAAAACTGGTTGCCATCTAGTGTTAAAAGGATGAAACTATGATTATACAAGGAAAGGCAATTCTAGTGTCGAATGCCATTTGCTTCTAAATATGAACACCACGAGTGCTTACAACTAAGCACTCGAGGTTCTATCTTAATAGTTTTGAATTATTAATCGGACTTCAACAAGCCAATCTCTTCTGCGTTAGTCGAACGTCTATTCTCAATTCGAGAAACGTAGCTTTTGTTTAAGCTTCTACCTCTGTCGATAAGAATTTTTGACAAACGGCGACACACATAAGAGAAATTTTTTTTTTTTTTTTTTTTTTTAAATGCATAACTATTAATTTCGGAATAAAATATAATATCTGTTGTATGCGCCCTTGGTGGTATCTTAATAGTTTTGAATTTTTAATCGGACTTCAACGAGCCAACCTCTTATGCGTTAGTCGAATGTCTATTCTTGAATCGAGAAAGGTAGCATTTGTTTAAGCTTCCTCCTCGCTCGATAAGAATTTTTTGATAAACGGCGACACACATAATAGAAATTTTTTTTTTTTTTTTAAATAAATAACTATTTATTTCGGAATAAAATATAATATCTGGGAGTTTCGTCCTAGTCGTACT
This sequence comes from Torymus aiolomorphi, assembly GCA_036365515.1. Taxonomy (NCBI): domain Eukaryota; kingdom Metazoa; phylum Arthropoda; class Insecta; order Hymenoptera; family Torymidae; genus Torymus; species Torymus aiolomorphi. Next base: position 235,471,827 of record CM070874.1, on the reverse strand, counting down.
TGGTGGTCTCCTCAGGAAGACCCAAGTAGACATATCTCCGACTCCAAAATAATGAAATTACTGTGAATTCTTATAATGTGTAAGTTGTAATTTCATATGTCGATTTGAAAAATTGGTTGCCATCTGGTGTTAAAAGGATGGAACTAAGATTATACAAGGAAAGGTAATTTTAGTGTCCGAATGCCATTTGATTCTAAATACGTTGTAGACGCTCGTGTTGCTATCTTAATAGTTTTCAATTTTTAATCGGACTTCAACGAACCAATCTCTTATGCGTTAGTCGAATGGCTATTCTCAAATCGAAAAAGGTAGCTTTTGTCTAAGCTTCCTCCTCTCTCGATAAGAATTTTTTGACAAATGGCGAAAAACATAAGAGAATTTTTTTTTTTCTTTTTAAATGAATCACTATTAATTTCGGAATAAAAATATAATATCTGGGAGTTTCGTCCTTGTCGTACTTGGTGGACTCGTCAGGAAGACCCAAGTAGACATATCTTCGAATCCAAAATAATGAAATTACTGTAAGTTCTTATAGTGTGTAAGTTCTAATTTTATATGTGGATTTGAAAAACTGGTTGCCATCTAGTGTTAAAAGGATGAAACTATGATTATACAAGGAAAGGCAATTTTAGTGTCGAATGCCATTTGCTTCTAAATATGTTGTAAGCACTCGTGGTGCTATTTTAATAGTTTTGAATTTTTAATCGGACTTCAACAAGCCAATCTCTTATGCGTTAGTCGAACGTCTATTCTCAAATAGAGAAACGTAGCTTTTGTTTAAGCTTCCTCCTCTCTCGATAAGAATTTTTTGACAAACGTCGACACACATAAGAGAATATTTTTTTTTTTTTTTTTTTGAATAACTATTAATTTCAGAATAAAATATAATATCTGGGAGTTTCGTCCTAGTCGTACTTGGTGGACTCGTCAGGAAGACCAAAGTAGACATATCTTCGACTTCAAAATAATGAAATTACTCTGAATTCTTATAGTGCGTAAGTTGTAATTTTATATGTGGATTTGAAAATTGGTTGCCATCTAGTGTTAAAAGGTTGGAACTAAGATTATACAAGGAAAGGTAATTTTAGTGTCCGAATGCCATTTGATTCTAAATATGTTGTAGATGCTCGTGGTGCTATATTAATAGTTTTGAATTTTTAATCGGACTTGAACGAGCCAATCTCTTATGCGTTAGTCGAATGTCTATTCTCAAATCGAGAAAGGTAGCTTTTGTCTAAGCTTCCTCCTCTCTCGATAAGAATTTTTTGACAAATGGCGACAAACATAAGAGAATTTTTTTTTTTTTTTTTTTTAAATGAATCACTATTAATTTCGGAATAAAAATATAATATCTGGGAGTTTCGTCCTTGTCGTAGTTGGTAGACTCGTCAGGAAGACCCAAGTAGACATATCTTCGAATCGAAAATAATGAAATTACTGTAAGTTCTTATAGTGTGTAAGTTGTAATTTTATAAGTGGATTGGAAAAACTGGTTGCCATCTAGTGTTAAAAGGATGAAACTATGATTATACAAGGAAAGGCAATTCTAGTGTCGAATGCCATTTGCTTCTAAATATCAACACCACGAGTGCTTACAACTAAGCACTCGAGGTTCTATCTTAATAGTTTTGAATTATTAATCGGACTTCAACAAGCCAATCTCTTCTGCGTTAGTCGAACGTCTATTCTCAATTCGAGAAACGTAGCTTTTGTTTAAGCTTCTACCTCTGTCGATAAGAATTTTTGACAAACGGCGACACACATAAGAGAAATTTTTTTTTTTTTTTTTTTTTTAAATGCATAACTATTAATTTCGGAATAAAATATAATATCTGGGAGTTTCGTCCTAGTCGTACTTGGCGGACTCGTCAGGAAGGCCAAAGTAGACATATCTGTGACTCCTAAATAATGAAATTACTGTTAATTCTTATAGTATGTAAGTTGTAATTTTATATGTGGATTTGAAAACTTGGTTGCCATCTAGTGTTAAAATGTTGGAAATAAGATTATACAAGGAAAGGCAATTTTAGTGTCCGATTGCCATTAGATTCTAAATATGTTGTAAGCACTCGGGGTGCTATCTTAATAGTTTTGAATTTTCCTGAAATCGAGAAAGGTAGCTTTTGTTTAAGCTTCCTCCTCTCTCGATAAGAATTTTTTGATAAACGGCGACACACATAAGTAACAATTTTTTTTTTTTTTTTTAAATGAATAACTATTAATTTCAGAATAAAATATAATATCTGGAAGTTTCGTCGTAGTCGTACTTGGTGGACTTCTCAGGAAGACCAAAGTAGACATATCTGTGACTCCAAAACAATGAAATTACTGTTAATTCTTATAGTGTGTAAGTTGTAATTTTATATGTCTATTTGAAAAATTGGTTGCCATCTAGTGTTACAAGGTTGGAACTAAGATTATACAAGGAAAGGCAATTTATCGTCCGAATGCCATTTGATTCTAAATATGTTGTAAGCGCTCGTGGTGGTATCTTAATAGTTTTGAATTTTTAATCGGACTTCAACGAGCCAACCTCTTATGCGTTAGTCGAATGTCTATTCTCGAATCGAGAAAGGTAGCTTTTGTTTAAGCTTCCTCCTCGCTCGATAAGAATTTTTTGATAAACGGCGACACACATAATAGAAATTTTTTTTTTTTTTTTAAATAAATAACTATTTATTTCGGAATAAAATATAATATCTGGGAGTTTCGTCTTAGTCGTACTTGGTGGACTCCTCAGGAAGACCCAAGTAGACATATCTCCGACTCCAAAATAATGAAATTACTGTGAATTCTTATAGTGTGTAAGTTGTAATTTCATATGTCGATATGAAAAATTGGTTGCCATCTGGTGTTAAAAGGATAGAACTAAGATTATACAAGGAAAGGTAATTTTAGTGCCCGAATGCCATTTGATTCTAAATACGTTGTAGACGCTCGTGTTGCTATCTTAATAGTTTTGAATTTTTAATCGGACTTCAACGAACCAATCTCTTATGCGTTAGTCGAATGGCTATTCTCAAATCGAGAAAGGCAGCTTTTGTCTAAGCTTCCTCCTCTCTCGATAAGAATTTTTTGACAAATGGCGACAAACATAAGAAAATTTTTTTTTTTTTTTTTTAAATGAATCACTATTAATTTCGGGATAAAAATATAATATCTGGGAGTTTCGTCCTTGTCGTACTTGGTGGACTCGTCAGGAAGACCCAAGTAGACATATCTTCGAATCCAAAATAATGAAATTACTGTAAGTTCTTATAGTGTGTAAGTTGTAATTGTATATGTGGATTTGAAAAACTGGTTGCAATCTAGTGTTAAAAGGATGAAACTATGATTATACAAGGAAAGGCAATTTAAGTGTCAAATGCCATTTGCTTCTAAATATGTTGTAAGCACTCGTGGTGCTATTTTAATAGTTTTGAATTTTTAATCGGACTTCAACAAGCCAATCTCTTATGCGTTAGTCGAACGTCTATTCTCAAATAGAGAAACGTAGCTTTTGTTTAAGCTTCCTCCTCTCTCGATAAGAATTTTTTGACAAACGTTGACACACATAAGAGAATATTTTTTTTTTTTTTTTTTTTTTGAATAACTATTAATTTCAGAATAAAATATAATATCTGGGAGTTTCGTCCATGTCATAGTTGGTGGACTCGTCAAGAAGACCCAAGTAGACATATCTTCGACTTCAAAATAATGAAATTACTCTGAATTCTTATAGTGTGTAAGTTGTAATTTTATATGTGGATTTGGAAAATTGGGTGCCATCTATTGTTAAAAGGTTGGAACTAAGATTATACAAGGAAAGGCAATTTTAGTGCCCGAATGCCATTTGATTCTAAATATGTTGTAAGCGCTCGTGGTGGTATCTTAATAGTTTTGAATTTTTAAACGGACATCAACGAGCCAATCTCTTATGCGTTAGTCGAACGTCTATTCTCAATTCGAGAAACGTAGCTTTTGTTTAAGCTTCTACCTCTCTCGATAAGAATTTTTGACAAACGGCGACACACATAAGAGAAATTTTTTTTTTTTTTTTTTTTTTTTTTTTTTTTTTTTTTTTTTCAAATGCATAACTATTAATTTCGGAATAAAATATAATATCTGGGAGTTTCGTCCTAGTCGTACTTGGCGGACTCGTCAGGAAGACCAAAGTAGACATATCTGTGACTCCAAAATAATGAAATTACTGTTAATTCTTATAGTGTGTAAGTTGTAATTTTATATGTCTATTCGAAAAATTGGTTGCCTTCTAGTGTTACAAGGTTGGACCTAAGATTATACAAGGAAAGGCAATTTATCGTCCGAATGCCATTTGATTCTAAATATGTTGTAAGCGCCCTTGGTGGTATCTTAATAGTTTTGAATTTTTAATCGGACTTCAACGAGCCAACCTCTTATGCGTTAGTCGAATGTCTATTCTCGAATCGAGAAAGGTAGCATTTGTTTAAGCTTCCTCCTCGCTCGATAAGAATTTTTTGATAAACGGCGACACACATAATAGAAATTTTTTTTTTTTTTTTTAAATAAATAACTATTTATTTCGGAATAAAATATAATATCTGGGAGTTTCGTCCTAGTCGTACTTGGTGGTCTCCTCAGGAAGACCCAAGTAGACATATCTCCGACTCCAAAATAATGAAATTACTGTGAATTCTTATAATGTGTAAGTTGTAATTTCATATGTCGATTTGAAAAATTGGTTGCCATCTGGTGTTAAAAGGATGGAACTAAGATTATACAAGGAAAGGTAATTTTAGTGTCCGAATGCCATTTGATTCTAAATACGTTGTAGACGCTCGTGTTGCTATCTTAATAGTTTTCAATTTTTAATCGGACTTCAACGAACCAATCTCTTATGCGTTAGTCGAATAGCTATTCTCAAATCGAAAAAGGTAGCTTTTGTCTAAGCTTCCTCCTCTCTCGATAAGAATTTTTTGACAAATGGCGAAAAACATAAGAGAATTTTTTTTTTCTTTTTTAAATGAATCACTATTAATTTCGGAATAAAAATATAATATCTGGGAGTTTCGTCCTTGTCGTACTTGGTGGACTCGTCAGGAAGACCCAAGTAGACATATCTTCGAATCCAAAATAATGAAATTACTGTAAGTTCTTATAGTGTGTAAGTTCTAATTTTATATGTGGATTTGAAAAACTGGTTGCCATCTAGTGTTAAAAGGATGAAACTATGATTATACAAGGAAAGGCAATTTTAGTGTCGAATGCCATTTGCTTCTAAATATGTTGTAAGCACTCATGGTGCTATTTTAATAGTTTTGAATTTTTAATCGGACTTCAACAAGCCAATCTCTTATGCGTTAGTCGAACGTCTATTCTCAAATAGAGAAACGTAGCTTTTGTTTAAGCTTCCTCCTCTCTCGATAAGAATTTTTTGACAAACGTCGACACACATAAGAGAATATTTTTTTTTTTTTTTTTTTGAATAACTATTAATTTCAGAATAAAATATAATATCTGGGAGTTTCGTCCTAGTCGTACTTGGTGGACTCGTCAGGAAGACCAAAGTAGACATATCTTCGACTTCAAAATAATGAAATTACTCTGAATTCTTATAGTGTGTAAGTTGTAATTTTATATGTGGATTTGGAAAATTGGGTGCCATCTATTGTTAAAAGGTTGGAACTAAGATTATACAAGGAAAGGCAATTTTAGTGCCCGAATGCCATTTGATTCTAAATATGTTGTAAGCGCTCGTGGTATCTTAATAATTTTGAATTTTTAAACGGACATCAACGAGCCAATCTCTTATGCGTTAGTCGAACGTCTATTCTCAAATCGAGAAACGTAGCTTTTGTTTAAGCTTCCTTCTCTCTCGATAAGAATTTTTTGACAAACGGCGACACACATAATAGAAATTTTTTTTTTTTTTTTTTTTTTTTTAAATGAATGACTATTAATTTCGGAATAAAAATATAATATCTGGGAGTTTCGTCCTTGTCGTAGTTGGTAGACTCGTCAGGAAGACCCAAGTAGACATATCTTCGAATCGAAAATAATGAAATTACTGTAAGTTCTTATAGTGTGTAAGTTGTAATTTTATAAGTGGATTGGTAAAACTGGTTGCCATCTAGTGTTAAAAGGATGAAACTATGATTATACAAGGAAAGGCAATTCTAGTGTCGAATGCCATTTGCTTCTAAATATCAACACCACGAGTGCTTACAACTAAGCACTCGAGGTTCTATATTAATAGTTTTGAATTATTAATCGGACTTCAACAAGCCAATCTCTTCTGCGTTAGTCGAACGTCTATTCTCAATTCGAGAAACGTAGCTTTTGTTTAAGCTTCTACCTCTGTCGATAAGAATTTTTGACAAACGGCGACACACATAAGAGAAATTTTTTTTTTTTTTTTTTTTTTTAGATGCATAACTATTAATTTCGGAATAAAATATAATATCTGGGAGTTTCGTCCTAGTCGTACTTGGCGGACTCGTCAGGAAGGCCAAAGTAGACATATCTGTGACTCCTAAATAATGAAATTACTGTTAATTCTTATAGTATGTAAGTTGTAATTTTATATGTGGATTTGAAAACTTGGTTGCCATCTAGTGTTAAAATGTTGGAAATAAGATTATACAAGGAAAGGCAATTTTAGTGTCCGATTGCCATTAGATTCTAAATATGTTGTAAGCACTCGGGGTGCTATCTTAATAGTTTTGAATTTTCCTGAAATCGAGAAAGGTAGCTTTTGTTTAAGCTTCCTCCTCTCTCGATAAGAATTTTTTGATAAACGGCGACACACATAAGTAACAATTTTTTTTTTTTTTTTTAAATGAATAACTATTAATTTCAGAATAAAATATAATATCTGGAAGTTTCGTCGTAGTCGTACTTGGTGGACTTCTCAGGAAGACCAAAGTAGACATATCTGTGACTCCAAAATAATGAAATTACTGTTAATTCTTATAGTGTGTAAGTTGTAATTTTATATGTCTATTTGAAAAATTGGTTGCCATCTAGTGTTACAAGGTTGGAACTAAGATTATACAAGGAAAGGCAATTTATCGTCCGAATGCCATTTGATTCTAAATATGTTGTAAGCGCTCGTGGTGGTATCTTAATAGTTTTGAATTTTTAATCGGACTTCAACGAACCAATCTCTTATGCGTTAGTCGAATGGCTATTCTCAAATCGAGAAAGGCAGCTTTTGTCTAAGCTTCCTCCTCTCTCGATAAGAATTTTTTGACAAATGGCGACAAACATAAGAAAATTTTTTTTTTTTTTTTTTAAATGAATCACTATTAATTTCGGGATAAAAATATAATATCTGGGAGTTTCGTCCTTGTCGTACTTGGTGGACTCGTCAGGAAGACCCAAGTAGACATATCTTCGAATCCAAAATAATGAAATTACTGTAAGTTCTTATAGTGTGTAAGTTGTAATTGTATATGTGGATTTGAAAAACTGGTTGCAATCTAGTGTTAAAAGGATGAAACTATGATTATACAAGGAAAGGCAATTTAAGTGTCAAATGCCATTTGCTTCTAAATATGTTGTAAGCACTCGTGGTGCTATTTTAATAGTTTTGAATTTTTAATCGGACTTCAACAAGCCAATCTCTTATGCGTTAGTCGAACGTCTATTCTCAAATAGAGAAACGTAGCTTTTGTTTAAGCTTCCTCCTCTCTCGATAAGAATTTTTTGACAAACGTTGACACACATAAGAGAATATTTTTTTTTTTTTTTTTTTTTGAATAACTATTAATTTCAGAATAAAATATAATATCTGGGAGTTTCGTCCTAGTCGTACTTGGTGGACTCGTCAGGAAGACCAAAGTAGACATATCTTCGACTTCAAAATAATGAAATTACTCTGAATTCTTATAGTGTGTAAGTTGTAATTTTATATGTGGATTTGGAAAATTGGGTGCCATCTATTGTTAAAAGGTTGGAACTAAGATTATACAAGGAAAGGCAATTTTAGTGCCCGAATGCCATTTGATTCTAAATATGTTGTAAGCGCTCGTGGTGGTATCTTAATAGTTTTGAATTTTTAAACGGACATCAACGAGCCAATCTCTTATGCGTTAGTCGAACGTCTATTCTCAATTCGAGAAACGTAGCTTTTGTTTAAGCTTCTACCTCTCTCGATAAGAATTTTTGACAAACGGCGACACACATAAGAGAAATTTTTTTTTTTTTTTTTTTTTTTAAATGCATAACTATTAATTTCGGAATAAAATATAATATCTGGGAGTTTCGTCCTAGTCGTACTTGGCGGACTCGTCAGGAAGACCAAAGTAGACATATCTGTGACTCCAAAATAATGAAATTACTGTTAATTCTTATAGTGTGTAAGTTGTAATTTTATATGTCTATTCGAAAAATTGGTTGCCTTCTAGTGTTACAAGGTTGGACCTAAGATTATACAAGGAAAGGCAATTTATCGTCCGAATGCCATTTGATTCTAAATATGTTGTAAGCGCCCTTGGTGGTATCTTAATAGTTTTGAATTTTTAATCGGACTTCAACGAGCCAACCTCTTATGCGTTAGTCGAATGTCTATTCTCGAATCGAGAAAGGTAGCATTTGTTTAAGCTTCCTCCTCGCTCGATAAGAATTTTTTGATAAACGGCGACACACATAATAGAAATTTTTTTTTTTTTTAAATAAATAACTATTTATTTCGGAATAAAATATAATATCTGGGAGTTTCGTCCTAGTCGTACTTGGTGGTCTCCTCAGGAAGACCCAAGTAGACATATCTCCGACTCCAAAATAATGAAATTACTGTGAATTCTTATAATGTGTAAGTTGTAATTTCATATGTCGATTTGAAAAATTGGTTGCCATCTGGTGTTAAAAGGATGGAACTAAGATTATACAAGGAAAGGTAATTTTAGTGTCCGAATGCCATTTGATTCTAAATACGTTGTAGACGCTCGTGTTGCTATCTTAATAGTTTTCAATTTTTAATCGGACTTCAACGAACCAATCTCTTATGCGTTAGTCGAATGGCTATTCTCAAATCGAAAAAGGTAGCTTTTGTCTAAGCTTCCTCCTCTCTCGATAAGAATTTTTTGACAAATGGCGAAAAACATAAGAGAATTTTTTTTTTTCTTTTTTAAATGAATCACTATTAATTTCGGAATAAAAATATAATATCTGGGAGTTTCGTCCTTGTCGTACTTGGTGGACTCGTCAGGAAGACCCAAGTAGACATATCTTCGAATCCAAAATAATGAAATTACTGTAAGTTCTTATAGTGTGTAAGTTCTAATTTTATATGTGGATTTGAAAAACTGGTTGCCATCTAGTGTTAAAAGGATGAAACTATGATTATACAAGGAAAGGCAATTTTAGTGTCGAATGCCATTTGCTTCTAAATATGTTGTAAGCACTCGTGGTGCTATTTTAATAGTTTTGAATTTTTAATCGGACTTCAACAAGCCAATCTCTTATGCGTTAGTCGAACGACTATTCTCAAATAGAGAAACGTAGCTTTTGTTTAAGCTTCCTCCTCTCTCGATAAGAATTTTTTGACAAACGTCGACACACATAAGAGAATATTTTTTTTTTTTTTTTTTTGAATAACTATTAATTTCAGAATAAAATATAATATCTGGGAGTTTCGTCCTTGTCGTAGTTGGTAGACTCGTCAGGAAGACCCAAGTAGACATATCTTCGAATCGAAAATAATGAAATTACTGTAAGTTCTTATAGTGTGTAAGTTGTAATTTTATAAGTGGATTGGTAAAACTGGTTGCCATCTAGTGTTAAAAGGATGAAACTATGATTATACAAGGAAAGGCAATTCTAGTGTCGAATGCCATTTGCTTCTAAATATCAACACCACGAGTGCTTACAACTAAGCACTCGAGGTTCTATCTTAATAGTTTTGAATTATTAATCGGACTTCAACAAGCCAATCTCTTCTGCGTTAGTCGAACGTCTATTCTCAATTCGAGAAACGTAGCTTTTGTTTAAGCTTCTACCTCTGTCGATAAGAATTTTTGACAAACGGCGACACACATAAGAGAAATTTTTTTTTTTTTTTTTTTTTTTAGATGCATAACTATTAATTTCGGAATAAAATATAATATCTGGGAGTTTCGTCCTAGTCGTACTTGGCGGACTCGTCAGGAAGGCCAAAGTAGACATATCTGTGACTCCTAAATAATGAAATTACTGTTAATTCTTATAGTATGTAAGTTGTAATTTTATATGTGGATTTGAAAACTTGGTTGCCATCTAGTGTTAAAATGTTGGAAATAAGATTATACAAGGAAAGGCAATTTTAGTGTCCGATTGCCATTAGATTCTAAATATGTTGTAAGCACTCGGGGTGCTATCTTAATAGTTTTGAATTTTCCTGAAATCGAGAAAGGTAGCTTTTGTTTAAGCTTCCTCCTCTCTCGATAAGAATTTTTTGATAAACGGCGACACACATAAGTAACAATTTTTTTTTTTTTTTTTAAATGAATAACTATTAATTTCAGAATAAAATATAATATCTGGAAGTTTCGTCGTAGTCGTACTTGGTGGACTTCTCAGGAAGACCAAAGTAGACATATCTGTGACTCCAAAATAATGAAATTACTGTTAATTCTTATAGTGTGTAAGTTGTAATTTTATATGTCTATTTGAAAAATTGGTTGCCATCTAGTGTTACAAGGTTGGAACTAAGATTATACAAGGAAAGGCAATTTATCGTCCGAATGCCATTTGATTCTAAATATGTTGTAAGCGCTCGTGGTGGTATCTTAATAGTTTTGAATTTTTAATCGGACTTCAACGAGCCAACCTCTTATGCGTTAGTCGAATGTCTATTCTCGAATCGAGAAAGGTAGCTTTTGTTTAAGCTTCCTCCTCGCTCGATAAGAATTTTTTGATAAACGGCGACACACATAATAGAAATTTTTTTTTTTTTTTAAATAAATAACTATTTATTTCGGAATAAAATATAATATCTGGGAGTTTCGTCCTAGTCGTACTTGGTGGACTCCTCAGGAAGACCCAAGTAGACATATCTCCGACTCCAAAATAATGAAATTACTGTGAATTCTTATAGTGTGTAAGTTGTAATTTCATATGTCGATATGAAAAATTGGTTGCCATCTGGTGTTAAAAGGATAGAACTAAGATTATACAAGGAAAGGTAATTTTAGTGCCCGAATGCCATTTGATTCTAAATACGTTGTAGACGCTCGTGTTGCTATCTTAATAGTTTTGAATTTTTAATCGGACTTCAACGAACCAATCTCTTATGCGTTAGTCGAATGGCTATTCTCAAATCGAGAAAGGCAGCTTTTGTCTAAGCTTCCTCCTCTCTCGATAAGAATTTTTTGACAAATGGCGACAAACATAAGAAAATTTTTTTTTTTTTTTTTAAATGAATCACTATTAATTTCGGGATAAAAATATAATATCTGGGAGTTTCGTCCTTGTCGTACTTGGTGGACTCGTCAGGAAGACCCAAGTAGACATATCTTCGAATCCAAAATAATGAAATTACTGTAAGTTCTTATAGTGTGTAAGTTGTAATTGTATATGTGGATTTGAAAAACTGGTTGCAATCTAGTGTTAAAAGGATGAAACTATGATTATACAAGGAAAGGCAATTTAAGTGTCAAATGCCATTTGCTTCTAAATATGTTGTAAGCACTCGTGGTGCTATTTTAATAGTTTTGAATTTTTAATCGGACTTCAACAAGCCAATCTCTTATGCGTTAGTCGAACGTCTATTCTCAAATAGAGAAACGTAGCTTTTGTTTAAGCTTCCTCCTCTCTCGATAAGAATTTTTTGACAAACGTTGACACACATAAGAGAATATTTTTTTTTTTTTTTTTTTTTTGAATAACTATTAATTTCAGAATAAAATATAATATCTGGGAGTTTCGTCCTAGTCGTACTTGGTGGACTCGTCAGGAAGACCAAAGTAGACATATCTTCGACTTCAAAATAATGAAATTACTCTGAATTCTTATAGTGTGTAAGTTGTAATTTTATATGTGGATTTGGAAAATTGGGTGCCATCTATTGTTAAAAGGTTGGAACTAAGATTATACAAGGAAAGGCAATTTTAGTGCCCGAATGCCATTTGATTCTAAATATGTTGTAAGCGCTCGTGGTGGTATCTTAATAGTTTTGAATTTTTAAACGGACATCAACGAGCCAATCTCTTATGCGTTAGTCGAACGTCTATTCTCAATTCGAGAAACGTAGCTTTTGTTTAAGCTTCTACCTCTCTCGATAAGAATTTTTGACAAACGGCGACACACATAAGAGAAATTTTTTTTTTTTTTTTTTAAATGCATAACTATTAATTTCGGAATAAAATATAATATCTGGGAGTTTCGTCCTAGTCGTACTTGGCGGACTCGTCAGGAAGACCAAAGTAGACATATCTGTGACTCCAAAATAATGAAATTACTGTTAATTCTTATAGTGTGTAAGTTGTAATTTTATATGTCTATTCGAAAAATTGGTTGCCTTCTAGTGTTACAAGGTTGGACCTAAGATTATACAAGGAAAGGCAATTTATCGTCCGAATGCCATTTGATTCTAAATATGTTGTAAGCGCCCTTGGTGGTATCTTAATAGTTTTGAATTTTTAATCGGACTTCAACGAGCCAACCTCTTATGCGTTAGTCGAATGTCTATTCTCGAATCGAGAAAGGTAGCATTTGTTTAAGCTTCCTCCTCGCTCGATAAGAATTTTTTGATAAACGGCGACACACATAATAGAAATTTTTTTTTTTTTTTTAAATAAATAACTATTTATTTCGGAATAAAATATAATATCTGGGAGTTTCGTCCTAGTCGTACTTGGTGGTCTCCTCAGGAAGACCCAAGTAGACATATCTCCGACTCCAAAATAATGAAATTACTGTGAATTCTTATAATGTGTAAGTTGTAATTTCATATGTCGATTTGAAAAATTGGTTGCCATCTGGTGTTAAAAGGATGGAACTAAGATTATACAAGGAAAGGTAATTTTAGTGTCCGAATGCCATTTGATTCTAAATACGTTGTAGACGCTCGTGTTGCTATCTTAATAGTTTTCAATTTTTAATCGGACTTCAACGAACCAATCTCTTATGCGTTAGTCGAATGGCTATTCTCAAATCGAAAAAGGTAGCTTTTGTCTAAGCTTCCTCCTCTCTCGATAAGAATTTTTTGACAAATGGCGAAAAACATAAGAGAATTTTTTTTTTCTTTTTTAAATGAATCACTATTAATTTCGGAATAAAAATATAATATCTGGGAGTTTCGTCCTTGTCGTACTTGGTGGACTCGTCAGGAAGACCCAAGTAGACATATCTTCGAATCCAAAATAATGAAATTACTGTAAGTTCTTATAGTGTGTAAGTTCTAATTTTATATGTGGATTTGAAAAACTGGTTGCCATCTAGTGTTAAAAGGATGAAACTATGATTATACAAGGAAAGGCAATTTTAGTGTCGAATGCCATTTGCTTCTAAATATGTTGTAAGCACTCGTGGTGCTATTTTAATAGTTTTGAATTTTTAATCGGACTTCAACAAGCCAATCTCTTATGCGTTAGTCGAACGTCTATTCTCAAATAGAGAAACGTAGCTTTTGTTTAAGCTTCCTCCTCTCTCGATAAGAATTTTTTGACAAACGTCGACACACATAAGAGAATATTTTTTTTTTTTTTTTTTTGAATAACTATTAATTTCAGAATAAAATATAATATCTGGGAGTTTCGTCCTAGTCGTACTTGGTGGACTCGTCAGGAAGACCAAAGTAGACATATCTTCGACTTCAAAATAATGAAATTACTCTGAATTCTTATAGTGTGTAAGTTGTAATTTTATATGTGGATTTGGAAAATTGGGTGCCATCTATTGTTAAAAGGTTGGAACTAAGATTATACAAGGAAAGGCAATTTTAGTGCCCGAATGCCATTTGATTCTAAATATGTTGTAAGCGCTCGTGGTATCTTAATAGTTTTGAATTTTTAAACGGACATCAACGAGCCAATCTCTTATGCGTTAGTCGAACGTCTATTCTCAAATCGAGAAACGTAGCTTTTGTTTAAGCTTCCTTCTCTCTCGATAAGAATTTTTTGACAAACGGCGACACACATAATAGAAATTTTTTTTTTTTTTTTTGTTTTTTAAATGAATGACTATTAATTTCGGAATAAAATATAATATCTGGGAGTTTCGTCCATGTCATAGTTGGTGGACTCGTCAAGAAGACCCAAGTAGACATATCTGCGACTCCTAAATAATGAAATTACTGTTAATTCTTATAGTGTGTAAGTTGTAATTTTATATGTGGATATGAAAACATGGTTGCCATCTAGTGTTAAAATGTTGGAAATAAGATTATACAAGGAAAGGCAATTTTAGTGTCCGATTGCCATTAGATTCTAAATATGTTGTAAGCACTCGGGGTGCTATCTTAATAGTTTTGAATTTTCCTGAAATCGAGAAAGGTAGCTTTTGTTTAAGCTTCCTCCTCTCTCGATAAGAATTTTTTGATAAACGGCGACACACATAAGTGACAATTTTTTTTTTTTTTTTTAAATGAATAACTATTAATTTCAGAATAAAATATAATATCTGGAAGTTTCGTCGTATTCGTACTTGGTGGACTTGTCAGGAAGACCAAAGTAGACATATCTGTGACTCCAAAATAATGAAATTACTGTTAATTCTTATAGTGTGTAAGTTGTAATTTTATATGTCTATTTGAAAAATTGGTGGCCATCTAGTGTTACAAGGTTGGAACTAAGATTATACAAGGAAAGGCAATTTATCGTCCGAATGCCATTTGATTCTAAATATGTTGTAAGCACTCGGGGTGCTATCTTAATAGTTTTGAATTTTCCTGAAATCGAGAAAGGTACCTTTTGTCTAAGCTTCCTCCTCTCTCGATAAGAATTTTTTGACAAATGGCGACAAACATAAGAGAATTTTTTTTTTTTTTTTTTAAATGAATCACTATTAATTTCGGAATAAAAATATAATATCTGGGAGTTTCGTCCTTGTCGTACTTGGTGGACTCGTCAGGAAGACCCAAGTAGACATATCTTCGAATCGAAAATAATGAAATTACTGTAAGTTCTTATAGTGTGTAAGTTCTAATTTTATATGAGGATTTGAAAAACTGGTTGCCATCTAGTGTTAAAAGGATGAAACTATGCTTATACAAGGAAAGGCAATTTTAGTGTCGAATGCCATTTGCTTGTAAATATGTTGTAAGCACTCGTGGTGCTATCTTAATAGTTTTGAATTTTTAATCGGACTTCAAGAAGCCAATATCTTATGCGTTAGTCGAACGTCTATTCTCAAATAGAGAAACGTAGCTTTTGTTTAAGCTTCCTCCTCTCTCGATAAGAATTTTTTGACAAACGTCGACACACATAAGAGAATATTTTTTTTTTTTTTTTTTTTTGAATAACTATTAATTTCAGAATAAAATATAATATCTGGGAGTTTCGTCCTAGTCGTACTTGGCAGACTCGCCAGGAAGACCAGAGTAGACATATCTGTGACTCCTAAATAATGAAATTACTGTTAATTCTTATAGTGTGTAAGTTGTAATTTTATATGTGGATTTGAAAACTTGGTTGCCATCTAGTGTTAAAATGTTGGAAATAAGATTATACAAGGAAAGGCAATTTTAGTGTCCGATTGCCATTAGATTCTAAATATGTTGTAAGCACTCGGGGTGCTATCTTAATAGTTTTGAATTTTCCTGAAATCGAGAAAGGTAGCTTTTGTTTAAGCTTCCTCCTCTCTCGATAAGAATTTTTTGATAAACGGCGACACACATAAGTGACAATTTTTTTTTTTTTTTTAAATGAGTAACTATTAATTTCAGAATAAAATATAATATCTGGAAGTTTCGTCGTAGTCGTACTTGGTGGACTTGTCAGAAAGACCAAAGTAGACATATCTGTGACTCAAAATAATGAAATTACTGTTAATTCTTATAGTGTGTAAGTTGTAATTTTATATGTCTATTTGAAAAATTGGTTGCCATCTAGTGTTACAAGGTTGGAACTAAGATTATACAAGGAAAGGCAATTTATCGTCCGAATGCCATTTGATTCTGAATATGTTGTAAGCGCTCGTGGTGGTATCTTAATAGTTTTGAATTTTTAATCGGACTTCAACGAGCCAATCTCTTATGCGTTAGTCGAATGTCTATTCTCGAATCGAGAAAGGTAGCTTTTGTTTAAGCTTCCTCCTCGCTCGATAAGAATTTTTTGATAAACGGCGACACACATAATAGAAATTTTTTTTTTTTTTAAATAAATAACTATTTATTTCGGAATAAAATTTAATATCTGGGAGTTTCGTCCTAGTCGTACTTGGTGGACTCCTCAGGAAGACCCAAGTAGACATATCTCCGACTCCAAAATAATGAAATTACTGTGATTTCTTATAGTGTGTAAGTTGTAATTTCATATGTGGATTTGAAAAATTGGTTGCCATCTGGTGTTAAAAGGATGGAACTAAGATTATACAAGGAAAGGCAATTTTAGTGTCCGAATGCCATTTGATTCTAAATACGTTGTAGACGCTCGTGTTGCTATCTTAATAGTTTTGAATTTTTAATCGGACTTCAACGAACCAATCTCTTATGCGTTAGTCGAATGGCTATTCTCAAATCGAGAAAGGTAGCTTTTGTCTAAGCTTCCTCCTCTCGCGATAAGAATTTTTTGACAAATGGCGACAAACATAAGAGAATTTTTTTTTTTTTTTTTTTAAATGAATTACTATTAATTTCGGAATAAAAATATAATATCTGGGAGTTTCGTCCTTGTCGTACTTGGTGGACTCGTCAGGAAGACCCAAGTAGACATATCTTCGAATCGAAAATAACGAAATTACTGTAAGTTCTTATAGTGTGTAAGTTCTAATTTTATATGTGGATTTGAAAAACTGGTTGCCATCTAGTGTTAAAAGGATGAAACTATGATTATACAAGGAAAGGCAATTTTAGTGTCGAATGCCATTTGCTTCTAAATATGTTGTAAGCACTCGTGGTGCTATTTTAATAGTTTTGAATTTTTAATCGGACTTCAACAAGCCAATCTCTTATGCGTTAGTCGAACGTCTATTCTCAAATAGAGAAACGTAGCTTTTGTTTAAGCTTCCTCCTCTCTCGATAAGAATTTTTTGACAAACGTCGACACACATAAGAGAATATTTTTTTTTTTTTTTTTTTGAATAACTATTAATTTCAGAATAAAATATAATATCTGGGAGTTTCGTCCTAGTCGTACTTGGTGGACTCGTCAGGAAGACCAAAGTAGACATATCTTCGACTTCAAAATAATGAAATTACTCTGAATTCTTATAGTGTGTAAGTTGTAATTTTATATGTGGATTTGGAAAATTGGGTGCCATCTATTGTTAAAAGGTTGGAACTAAGATTATACAAGGAAAGGCAATTTTAGTGCCCGAATGCCATTTGATTCTAAATATGTTGTAAGCGCTCGTGGTATCTTAATAGTTTTGAATTTTTAAACGGACATCAACGAGCCAATCTCTTATGCGTTAGTCGAACGTCTATTCTCAAATCGAGAAACGTAGCTTTTGTTTAAGCTTCCTTCTCTCTCGATAAGAATTTTTTGACAAACGGCGACACACATAATAGAAATTTTTTTTTTTTTTTTTTTTTTTTTTAAATGAATGACTATTAATTTCGGAATAAAATATAATATCTGGGAGTTTCGTCCATGTCATAGTTGGTGGACTCGTCAAGAAGACCCAAGTAGACATATCTGCGACTCCTAAATAATGAAATTACTGTTAATTCTTATAGTGTGTAAGTTGTAATTTTATATGTGGATTTGAAAACATGGTTGCCATCTAGTGTTAAAATGTTGGAAATAAGATTATACAAGGAAAGGCAATTTTAGTGTCCGATTGCCATTAGATTCTAAATATGTTGTAAGCACTCGGGGTGCTATCTTAATAGTTTTGAATTTTCCTGAAATCGAGAAAGGTAGCTTTTGTTTAAGCTTCCTCCTCTCTCGATAAGAATTTTTTGATAAACGGCGACACACATAAGTGACAATTTTTTTTTTTTTTTTTAAATGAATAACTATTAATTTCAGAATCAAATATAATATCTGGAAGTTTCGTCGTAGTCGTACTTGGTGGACTTGTCAGGAAGACCAAAGTAGACATATCTGTGACTCCAAAATAATGAAATTACTGTTAATTCTTATAGTGTGTAAGTTGTAATTTTATATGTCTATTTGAAAAATTGGTTGCCATCTAGTGTTACAAGGTTGGAACTAAGATTATACAAGGAAAGGCAATTTATCGTCCGAATGCCATTTGATTCTAAATATGTTGTAAGCACTCGGGGTGCTATCTTAATAGTTTTGAATTTTCCTGAAATCGAGAAAGGTAGCTTTTGTCTAAGCTTCCTCCTCTCTCGATAAGAATTTTTTGACAAATGGCGACAAACATAAGAGAATTTTTTTTTTTTTTTTTTAAATGAATCACTATTAATTTCGGAATAAAAATATAATATCTGGGAGTTTCGTCCTTGTCGTACTTGGTGGACTCGTCAGGAAGACCCAAGTAGGCATATCTTCGAATCGAAAATAATGAAATTACTGTAAGTTCTTATAGTGTGTAAGTTCTAATTTTATATGTGGATTTGAAAAACTGGTTGCCATCTAGTGTTAAAGGGATGAAACTATGCTTATACAAGGAAAGGCAATTTTAGTGTTGAATGCCATTTGCTTGTAAATATGTTGTAAGCACTCGTGGTGCTATCTTAATAGTTTTGAATTTTTAATCGGACTTCAAGAAGCCAATCTCTTATGCGTTAGTCGAACGTCTATTCTCAAATAGAGAAACGTAGCTTTTGTTTAAGCTTCTACCTCTCTCGATAAGAATTTTTGACAAACGGCGACACACATAAGAGAAATTTTTTGTTTTTTTTTTTTTTTTTAAATGCATAACTATTAATTTCGGAATAAAATGTAATATCTGTGAGTTTCGTCCTAGTCGTACCTGGCGGACTCGTCAGGAAGACCAAAGTGGACATATCTGTGACTCCTAAATAATGAAATTACTGTTAATTCTTATAGTGTGTAAGTTGTAATTTTATATGTGGATTTGAAAACTTGGTTGCCATCTAGTGTTAAATTGTTGGAAATAAGATTATACAAGGAAAGGCAATTTTAGTGTCCGATTGCCATTAGATTCTAAATATGTTGTAAGCACTCGGGGTGCTATCTTAATAGTTTTGAATTTTCCTGAAATCGAGAAAGGTAGCTTTTGTTTAAGCTTCCTCCTCTCTCGATAAGAATTTTTTGATAAACGGCGACACACATAAGTGACAATTTTTTTTTTTTTTTTTAAATGAATAACTATTAATTTCAGAATAAAATATAATATCTGGAAGTTTCGTCGTAGTCGCACTTGGTGGACTTGTCAGGAAGACCAAAGTAGACATATCTGTGACTCCAAAATAATGAAATTACTGTTAATTCTTATAGTGTGTAAGTTGTAATTTTATATTTCTATTTGAAAAATTGGTTGCCATCTAGTGTTACAAGGTTGGAACTAAGATTATACAAGGAAAGGCAATTTATCGTCCGAATGCCATTTGATTCTAAATATGTTGTAAGCGCTCGTGGTGGTATCTTAATAGTTTTGAATTTTTAATCGGACTTCAACGAGCCAATCTCTTATGCGTTAGTCGAATGTCTATTCTCGAATCGAGAAAGGTAGCTTTTGTTTAAGCTTCCTCCTCTCTCGATAAGAATTTTTTGACAAACGGCGACGCACATGAGAGAAAAATTTTTTTTTTTTTTTTTTAATGAATAACTATTAATTTCGGAATAAAATATAATATCTGGGAGTTTCGTCCTTGTCGTTCTTGCTGGACTCGTCAGGAAGACCCAAGTAGACATATCTGCGACTCCAAAATAATGAAATTACTCTGAATTCTTATAGTGTGTAAGTTGTAATTTTATATGTGGATTTGGAAAATTGGGTGCCATCTATTGTTAAAAGGTTGGAACTACGATTATACAAGGAAAGGCAATTTTAGTGCCCGAATGCCATTTGATTCTAAATATGTTGTAAGCGCTCGTGATGGTATCTTAATAGTTTTGAATTTTTAAACGGACATCAACGGCCAATCTCTTATGCGTTAGTCGAACGTCTATTCTCAAATCGAGAAACGTAGCTTTTGTTTAAGCTTCCTTCTCTCTCGATAAGAATTTTTTTACAAACGGCGACACACATAATAGAAATTTTTTTTTTTTTTTTTTTTTTTTAAATGAATGACTATTAATTTCGGAATAAAATATAATATCTGGGAGTTTCGTCCATGTCATAGTTGGTGGACTCGTCAAGAAGACCCAAGTAGACATATCTGCGACTCCAAAATAATGATATTACTGTGAATGCTTGTAGTATGTAAGTTGTAATTTTATATGTGGATTGGAAAAACTGGTTGCCATCTAGTGTTAAAAGGATGAAACTATGATTATACAAGGAAAGGCAATTTTAGTGTCGAATGCCATTTGATTCTAAATATGTTGTAAGCGCTCGTGGTGCCATACTAATAGTTTTGAATTTTTAATCGGACTTCATCAAGCCAATCTCTTATGCGTTAGTCGAACGTCTATTCTCAATTCGAGAAACGTAGCTTTTGTTTAAGCTTCTACCTCTCTCGATAAGAATTTTTGACAAACGGCGACACACATAAGAGAAATTTTTTGTTTTTTTTTTTTTTTTTAAATGCATAACTATTAATTTCGGAATAAAATGTAATATCTGTGAGTTTCGTCCTAGTCGTACCTGGCGGACTCGTCAGGAAGACCAAAGTGGACATATCTGTGACTCCTAAATAATGAAATTACTGTTAATTCTTATAGTGTGTAAGTTGTAATTTTATATGTGGATTTGAAAACTTGGTTGCCATCTAGTGTTAAATTGTTGGAAATAAGATTATACAAGGAAAGGCAATTTTAGTGTCCGATTGCCATTAGATTCTAAATATGTTGTAAGCACTCGGGGTGCTATCTTAATAGTTTTGAATTTTCCTGAAATCGAGAAAGGTAGCTTTTGTTTAAGCTTCCTCCTCTCTCGATAAGAATTTTTTGATAAACGGCGACACACATAAGTGACAATTTTTTTTTTTTTTTTAAATGAATAACTATTAATTTCAGAATAAAATATAATATCTGGAAGTTTCGTCGTAGTCGCACTTGGTGGACTTGTCAGGAAGACCAAAGTAGACATATCTGTGACTCCAAAATAATGAAATTACTGTTAATTCTTATAGTGTGTAAGTTGTAATTTTATATTTCTATTTGAAAAATTGGTTGCCATCTAGTGTTACAAGGTTGGAACTAAGATTATACAAGGAAAGGCAATTTATCGTCCGAATGCCATTTGATTCTAAATATGTTGTAAGCGCTCGTGGTGGTATCTTAATAGTTTTGAATTTTTAATCGGACTTCAACGAGCCAATCTCTTATGCGTTAGTCGAATGTCTATTCTCGAATCGAGAAAGGTAGCTTTTGTTTAAGCTTCCTCCTCTCTCGATAAGAATTTTTTGACAAACGGCGACGCACATGAGAGAAAAATTTTTTTTTTTTTTTTTTAATGAATAATTATTAATTTCGGAATAAAATATAATATCTGGGAGTTTCGTCCTTGTCGTTCTTGCTGGACTCGTCAGGAAGACCCAAGTAGACATATCTGCGACTCCAAAATAATGAAATTACTGTGAATTCTTATATTGTCTAAGTTGTAATTTTATAAGTGGATTTGAAAAATTAGTTGCCATCTAATGTGTTACGTGTGAGCCTATCACGGTTCGCGCACATACGAAGGGTTCTGAGGTGTTCGTGTCGTTCCAAGCCGAGACTCGAAACGATGCAGTGAAATGGAACTAGTGTTAAAGTATACTTGGGTTATTTATTAAAATACTTATAGGCGCAAGAGAGATAATCCTAACACGCGTTCGCGATGCAACCGATCGAAGTCCTCTCGTAAATTCGTCATCCGCTCGTCCTCGTCCCTCGTACCTGGCTTCAGTCTTCTCTCCGACCCCGCTTTCATTCTCTTTCTTTCTGTCTTCTGGGTGCGCTTCCCTTGGTTTTTATATCTCTGTCTTCGGGGTCGTAAGTGGGGGATCATTGCTCATCGGCTGTTCGTTTCTTCCCCCTAATTCGACGTTCATATCTCGTGCCGGTGATTCAGTGCCTCGCGGATTCGCTGTTCTGCTGACTCGCGTTGGTTGATGTCATGCACCTTCGACATTCGACATCCTCTATCTACGCTCGGCATATTGCTGACCGGGAGTTTGTGTTGAGCTACATGTCTTCGTTCTTCGAGAGTCTGTATGAGTTCATGGCCGCACGCGCTTTCTCTCTGGAAGCTACCACCCGTAACACGTTTGATGGCCGCGACATCGACCTCCGCGGCGATGAAACAAGTGATGGGGCCGGAGAAAAATTTTCCTTTTTTTCTTGATGCTAGTGTTAGATGCGGTAGATTCGTAGAATTGCGGCTACGATTGGTTGGAGTTAGTTCGATACTAAAGTCTATATACTGCTAGGGTTGGCTAAGGTTGACGTCGAGCGGTCGGGAGTGTTAACAAAATTATTCATCTTTCTAGGGTATGATGTGTGTATGTTACAGTCTTAATATTCGTGTGTAGTGTTGTGTCTGCGTGAGTGTACCTAACAATACAATGCTACACCTAACGATTTTGCTCTCTGGCTTCTTATTATATTCTTCTTGTACATAGTGTTTGTTAATACTTGGATACATGATATAGTGATATAACAGTAGATATGTATGTATATATTTTTTCTTTATTTATGACATGTTATAGGATCGGGCTTGCGGCTCTGATTTTTCTCAACCCGTGCTTCGTGTTGACGGTGTGGCAGGGTGATGACTGTCCCTGTGGTAGTCGAATAATGTACCGCTGAAGGTAGTAGCGCTTGCGATGGTGTACCTGGAAAAAGTTCTTTATTGATTAGTAGCAGGGGCTCCCTTCCCCTAGGCCAGAATTTTCAACCCAACGCGAGGACGATTATGATCGCGATGATTGACCCGCCTGAATAAGAGACTGCTTGTTTTAGGGCTACAAACTCGCCGTCCACGGCATCGCGTTGTTCTAGTTCCTGCGCGCGGTTGATTATGTTCTTCAGCTCGTTTTCCAATTCTAGGAAAGCGGGCCGCACGAGCTTGCTTTGTGGCATGCTATCAGATTTATTTATTTTTTTATTTATTTATTTATTTATTAAACCAGAGTAAGTACATAGGTATTACGATAATATCAATATACATTTTTACATTACATGCGTAACCCAGCAGAGGAAGTATTTCCTGTATGCTGGTCTGGTGACTTAAACTAACTTAAAACTAAATTGAAGTATTGTCCCTGATTGTTTGTCGATCTTGTATCCCCGTAGCTAGCAGCTACGGAGTCAAGTCGACAACCACACATTATTCATGACTTTTCTTCTATCACCAATATCTAACCAACATTTGTCTTGCTGTTGTAAATGATTCCGTGGATGCGTTTCTGTCTCTTGCAAAGATGATTCTTTCGTAGCTGTTTAGTCTTGTTGGGCAGGTGAGTCCCACTGCACAGGTAACTCTGTAGTGTGGGAACATCAATCTGTGTTGGTTGGCTGAGTCACATTTACATGTTGATGTAAAAACAATGTCGTCTACTACTATGAGATCGTTGTATTTCGAGTGCTGTTCTAGAGTATACATTGAGTTTGTAAATGTTTGTTTACCTCGAATGCCTCTGTCGAAATACAGTAGTGCTTTATTACAGCCTAGATAGTTGAGATCTCCGTAAGACATGCGGTAGGTGTTATCTTGCAGTATAGGCTTTCCCGGTGCGCCACTTGCTTCCATTGACATGGTTTTTGTATTGTTATCCTCAGCCATTTTATCTATCGTACTAAATACAGTTTCTATGGGATTATATTTTTCGTTGTTGTGTTCCTTTTTTATTTCAATATCTTTGGATTTTTCTTTGACAAAGTGTATATGTTTTATTTCATTATTTCCGTTAGTAATACGATAGTCACAACACTTATTGCTTAAAGTTGTATTTTTGTTCTTCTCTGAGAGCGTCCACCTGTTAGCAATCATATTTGCAATTTCGATGATAATTTGTTGATTAATATTGAGTTTTCGGATTTTGTTCCAGTTGTAATTAGATAATCGACGATGAGAACGTTTATAATGTAGTGTGCATAACCCGTGTGCGCATATATATGTTCTTATATCCAGTAACAGTTTATCGGACTCTAAACTCCCCATGGACTTCCAATGTGGGAGGTCTGTGTCCGATATCTTTATTAGTGAATAATATAGTTGCTTTATCTGTTTACAGTTAATATTATTAGTATTATTCATGGGTGTTTTATTATGCTAGATGTTTGCTTTTATCCAGATCTTGATTTTATATTTCAGACTTTTTTATTCGTTATTGTTTTAAGGTCATTAGGCAGTTTGTTGTAGGTAGTTAGTGCTCTAATGTAGCTGTTTTTGATGCTGATGCGTTTACAACGTTTAGGTATTGGTATACTTTTATTCCTCGTTACTTTGTCGGATTCTATATATTTGTCTTGTAATTCTTTGTAATGAAATATTAGTGACTCAAAGGTAAAAATTTGCTCTATATTTAGTGGATTTCTGTCATAAATAAAATTGTTTTTATTTATAAGTTTAAGCAGTCTGTTTTGCAGGCTTTGTAAGCTTTTGGTTCTACCTGCGTAAGCGCCTCCCCAGGCTATAATACCGTAGGAGGTGATACTGTGGAACAACGCATAGTAAATCATACGGAGATTGTCTGTGTCCATTATAATAGACAGTTTGTATAAAATGAAAGTAAGGTATTTGGTCTTATTATATATATTTTTGGTGTGTATATCCCATTTCATGTTGCTATCGAAAGTTACTCCTAGGTATTTGGTGTTTTCTACTCTTTTGATGTTTTTTCCTTGTATGCAAATGTTCATATTTTTAGGCGTGCTTTTATAATTGCTGCCGAATTCCATGTATATTGTTTTGTCCTTGTTGAGAGATAGTTTATTTAGTGCTAGCCAGTCGGCTATTTCTTGTAGGTAGTCGTTCATTTTAGTTTCTACTTCTTGCCAGGTTTTACCTATTGCTATGATCGCAGTGTCGTCAGCGTATGACAATATTGTATCTTCAGGCATTGAAGATAACATATCATTAATATAAATAATGAACAGCAGTGGTCCAAGTATTGTACCTTGCGGTACTCCCATATAGACAGTTTTGTATTGGCTATAATCATTACCTATTTTCACCCTTTGTTACCTATTACTTAGATAACTTTTTATGAGGTTATATGCGCTACCTCTGATGCCGTAGTTATATAGTTTATCAAGCAAAATTTGATGATCTACTGTATCGAATGCTTTCGCTAGATCGAGGAATGTAATAGCTATTGGGTCGCTTGCATCTATGTGGTTATAGATTGTGTTAGTTATTTGATATAGTGCATCTTTAGTGCCTCTATTTTTCCTGAATCCAAATTGTTTATTTGAGATCAAGTTACATTTATCTATGAAAGATGATATTCTACTATGCAGTAGTTTTTCCAATACTTTTGCAACATTTGAGATCAGGGAAATTGGTCTGTAGTTTGTTGGCATATGCTTTTCTTTGGCTTTATGTATTGGTATAATATCCGCAATCTTTAAAGCATCAGGCCAAATTTCTTTCTCTAAGCATAAGTTGGTTATGTGAACCAGTGGGTCGGAGATGTGTGATATTAAAACTTTGAGTGAGAGTGTGTTAATACCATCACACCCACCATTTTTATTTTCCATGTTTAATATTGTTTTTTGTATTTCTTGATGATTAGTAGGATATAGAAAAATACTCTTGTTATTCTTAGTAGGCAGCCTTACTCTTTTGTTTGGTGGAGTTTTAATTTTGTCACACAGTTGTTTACCAACGTTGCAGAAGAAGTTGTTGATATGTTCAGAAATTTCTTTTGATTCGGTTATTTTTTTGTTGTTATTATCCATGATAAAATTAATGTTGTTATTTATTTTACTATTTCTTCCAATTTTGTTATTAATTATTCTCCAGAGATTCCTTTGATTGTTTATGTTTGATTGTATTTGCTTTCTATCATGGTCCTTTTTTGCTTGGTTGATAATGTGGTTAAGTATCTTAATGTAGTTTTTGTAATTTTCTTTTTTTACAGAGTTAGTAGGATCCTTCTTCCATATATTATATAGTTTTTCTTTATTTTTACACGAATTTATTATTGCTTTTATTATCCAAATTTTCCTCGGTTTCATGTTGTTTTGTTTATTGCTATGCGTCTTAATTATTGACCTGTTTAGGCATGTTTGAATTTTTTGTATAAGGTTATTTAAGGCTTGGTTGGGATCTGTTATTAATGAGATATCTGCCCATTTTATAGTTCCTGCTGTTTTTTCCAATTTATTGTAGTTAAATCTTTTTCCTAATTTGGTACTGGATTGTTTTTTAATATTTTTTAATGACATCATTATGGGAAAATGGTCGGTAAAAGGTGTTTTTAGTAAGTAGGTTTTATATTTAATTTTGTCTAGTTTAATGAAAAAGTTATCTATACAGGTGCCATTGCTATTGTTATTAATATCTGATGGTCTCGTTATACTTTTAAATCCTGGGCAGTAACCATTTTCTAATAGTATTTGTAAAAAGTCTTGATCTAAAACATCTTGACTTAATATATCAAAATTGAAGTCTCCTATTATTATATTATTTTTTTGTTTCTTGCTTATTTTTAGAAAATTTTTAATATTCATTAAGAATTCAGTTTTATGTATGTCATGTGATCGGTAAATTGATGATAATGTTATGTTTTTGTTATTTTCAAGTGTGATTTTCGTGTTCATTATTCTAAGTTTATTTATTTGTATAATTTCCGTGGTTTCTGTGATGTCTTCACTTATATATAATACTACACCATCCGATTGGTTTATGTTGCTTTCATTATAGTACATTCTATATTTTGGAATATTAAAAAATTCGTGGTGTTCAAGTTTCCATGTTTCAGTACATACTATAATACAAGGCTTTGTAACAAGCCTGTTTAAGAATACTAATAGTTTATTGTAATTAGCATTTAAACTTCTTATATTAACGCAAAGAATTAATTCTTTGACTGTAGCTAGGCATCTATTTAATTCGGTTACACTATTTGTGATATGTTCGTTGTCAAATATTACCTCTTGAGAATCAAGATTCATTTTCATTTTCATTTTCTAACGTATCAAATCTTGGTTGAGCTGTAGATGTAGGGGTTGCTGGAGATAATGTACCGGCAGATGTGTTGGTCGTTAATCTAACTCTTCTAGTAGTTATCCATTGCTGTGAGCGGGAATTGCTTTGTTTGCCGATTTCTAGGTTGCCAAAGTACCGACGGTAGGTAGGCTGCAGTGGATAGTCTGTCATTTCAATGTATTTTTTTATTTTGTGTTTTAGCACTTCACACTGATCACTGTCTATTGCACTATGATTTATATTGTAATTAGTTTTGTATTTGTTGTTGTTAAATTCACAGTTTGCACATTTAAGAGTATCACATTTACACTCAGCAGCTGCGTGATTTCCTGCACATTTGTAGCACTTGTCCTCATTATCGCATTTTTTGCCACTGTGGCCGACTCTTGAGCATTTAGTACATGGATTTGTGTTTATTATGTCAAATACTCTGCAATTTTGAAACCCTATAAATAACTTGTTTTTATTGTCTCTTATATGTTTGTAGATTGTAGGCGTTACTTCAACTATTGCACTCATTGTTTTAGCTTTTTCACTTGAGTTTATGTGTAGAACTTGGCACTTGTCATCAATATTGTTAAAGTTTCTTTGATTAATGTCTTGTTCTAGTTCTTTATCATTAAACACTTTTTCAATGTTAATAATTTTCACTATAGGTTTTTTTATTTCTTCTTTTTTGATTTTTGCATTAGTTGATAATTTTTTAGATAAGGTCTTTTCAATTGCATTTATACTTTCTTCGTTCATACAGTTTATTAATATAGTATCATTATTTATTTTTGTCACTTTTTTTGTTTGGATTGTTTTGTCTTTTGCAAGATAATGCAGTACAGTGTTTTCTAGATTTATATTGTCTTTGTTGTTTGTTTTTTAACAATTAGTTTTGGTACTCTTTTAGCTTTGGGTTTAGTATTTGTTAAAATTTCTGCATAAGTGTGGGGCTTGATGTTTTTAAAATTGTTATTTTGTCTTTCTTTTATTAGTAATTCGTTTAGTAAGGCGTTCTTTTCTTGTGTTTCTTTAAGTAATTGTTTTAGCAGGTTATTTTCAATTTTCAGTGAGTCTGATTCATTGTAATCTTCATATATGGTTTTATTGAGACCATTTTCTTCTGTTGTCTCATGCACTATGTTATTCACAATGTCTTGTTTAATTTGTTCACGGTTTTCATGCTTTAGCTGTGCTATGAATTGCCACGCTGCTTCACTGAGCGTGCCATATGGCAACTTTGAGGTTAGTGAGAGGTTAGGATGATCTTGGCACACAATAAATGAGTTGCTGAGGAATTTTTCTCATTATGTGTTGCAGCATCGATCCTCCGTCGGTAGTGACTATTAGAATAAATTATGTCAATAATATACAAAATTTTTTGTTTGTTAAGAGTAGATGTCCTACAGTATTACATCAATGCTTAAAGATGCCTCAAAATTGAAAGAAAAGGATTTCCGACTTATAAGTTTTACGGAATGCCAATTGAAAGCACATATAACGCGCGGCGCGCATGAATTTGGCTAGTATTTTGAAAATGTAGATAAAAATAACGTAACACATGGCGCAGTCGGTAAGCTGTTCGCCTGTCCCCCTGACTTCCTATGGGAGTCTTAATATCGCATGCCGATGGTTTCATTGTTACTGTGGCGTCATTGGAGGGTGACATCTAAATGATGGTTGCCATTTAGTCGGTTTACTATATAGTTATTTGTGGTGCATACAAATTTCATACAATGACAAGTAGTCTAATTTCTACCTTCACAATTTCTTATCAAGATGACTTAAAAGTTGTTTTATTATAGTGATTTATTGTGAAAAGGTTTATTAACTTTTATTGTATGTTTAAATAACTTTCTCCAGTGCAGTTATGCTATTTATTAGTAGTTTACGTTAAGGGGATGAGCTTGAGCCTTCACTCCCGTATTTTTGATTATTAGTTGATTTATTATAGGGCTTTATTGTTCAAATGTTTATTAGCCTGAATTGAATGTTTAAATAACTTTTTTCGGTTCAGTTATGTTATTTACCAGTAGTTAACGTCGAGGGGATTAGCTTAAGCCCTCACTCAAGTATTTCTGATTATTAGTTCATTAATTATAGTGATTTATTGTTAAAATGTTTATTAATCTTTATTAATTATTTAGCTAACTTCTGGGAGTGAAATACCTTGTCCCCCTTATAGTTAAAATTGGGGGCAATCGTTTAAGCCGTTTCTGACATTTTTCCGATTGCAAGTTTA
Source organism: Torymus aiolomorphi (assembly GCA_036365515.1). Classification (NCBI taxonomy): domain Eukaryota; kingdom Metazoa; phylum Arthropoda; class Insecta; order Hymenoptera; family Torymidae; genus Torymus; species Torymus aiolomorphi. The sequence goes on along the minus strand of CM070874.1, from coordinate 235,442,315 downwards.
TTAATTATAGTGATTTATTGTTAAAATTTTTATTAACGCTTATTAATCATTTAAATAACTTTTGGGCGTGATATGCCTTTTCCCTCTCATAGTTAAAATTAGAAGCGATCGTTTAAGCCGTCTCTGACATTTTTCCGATTGTAAGTTTATTAATTATAGTGATTTATTGTTAAAATGTTTATTAATCTTTATTAATCATTTAAATAACTTTTGGGCGTGATATGCATTTTCCCTCTCATAGTTATAATTAGAAGCGATCGTTTAAGCCGTCTCTGACATTTTTCCGATTGTAAGCATACAGCGTATGCTTTTATGAGTGGTTACGCAACTCTTCTTCCTATGTAGTTGTTGCAAGCTCGTGTATGTATATGCACGCTGAGCTATATCTCAATGCATTTGACTGCATTTGTAGTTGTTGCAATGCCGTACTGCAAGTTCCCGAATCGCATTTGGCCTCTCATGCGCTCCCTGTGCTTACTCGCCTGTCCAGAGCTAGTAGTGTATGGTGTCGGTTTTTTCCTTTAAATTAATATCTTACCTATTCTGTTTCCCCTCTATTTCTGAACCCTTCTCTAAATGATTATGTGGCTCATAGGGTCCTGTTCAGATATTTAAATTATGAATTTATTGTTTATTTCTATGACTTACATTAAATTTTAATGAAGATTTTTATGTAGTTTCCAGAGTATTGTTTTTATTATTATTATTATTATTATTATTATTATTATTATTATTATTATTATTATTATTATTAATATTATTATTATTATTATTGCTATTATTATTATTATTATTAATAATATTATTATTATTATTATTGCTATTATTATTATTATTATTTTTATTATTATTATTTTTTTCTTCTTCTTCATTTAACTAGCAGTCCTAGTTACATACGCCTATACCTTCTCAATCTTAATATAAGAATCTTTTTTTGGGTTTAAATTTATTCTGTGCCTAATGGAAGGAACTACTATTATTCCCTTCGGACGGTTGAGGTCGGACGTCCCGCATGTTCCCCTTTTCTTATTCCATTACATAGCCATTCAAAAGCGTAGAATTCGCTTGACCAGTCGGGTTCTCTATTAGTATAACTTCTTATTTTATTCATTAGTCGTGCGGCGGTGAGTATGCGCTTTACATTTATGCTGACGTCCGTCTTAACTTGATTGCAAGGCCGTCTACAGTTCGGTTTATGTATATAATACGCGCGTCGCCTAGTTAGTCTGAAATGATGACTCGTTTGTCCCGAGTCCTCTATTCTTGTTTGTTGGTACCGTAATCTATCGTGTGTGCCTGCTTACAATTTTCTAAAGGTTCTGGTGATAAATTTTAAGCAAATCATTCCAACGATTATTATTATATTATTGATAAATGGTTTTCCTTTTTTTCCTTTTGACTATCCTCGTGCATATTACTCGTATGAATGCCTAGCGTATACCCCCAGCGCGGTCCTATGATTTCCTTGTATAACAAGTCAGTCACTTTAAATTTATATATCTTAAAACTTTCTCATGGGTTTGTCGATCAATAAACGCAATTCGCCATCCCTTGCCTATGCTGAACGCGGATTTTTTTTTTTTTTTTTGATAAATGAGTAGGCGCGCAGTTCACTTCATAACCCGCGTTTTATCGTATATGCTTTAGTGTGTCCCACTATAGCCCTGACGCGTCGTGGGAGAGATACCGTAAGCAAGCTGGCGTTTCCCGCTCCACTTCACGCAACCGTTGGGATCAAAGCTGCATAGCGTTGAGATACGACTTGCGCCATTGCATTTTTTTTTTCATGCAGCCGATTGAGGGCTACTTCACACCTAGTTTTTACCAAGGTCCGTGACTCACATATATGGCTTCCATTTGCCGCGTCCCCGCCGCGACTCCACTCCATAAGCGTACTTTCTCCCTTTACGAGTACTCGAGTCGCTAGTTCGATACAATACAAGGGAGCTGACCTTCGAAAGGTCAGGGAGATGGCGCATGCGGGAACCGACGATTGGGCCATCGCTCTGTGTCTGCGGTGAGGTAGGGTGCTTGCACCTGCTTCGTTATACGTTGTACATGTAGGTTTTAGCGAATTCAGCCCGACTACTCATTTTTAATGCGTGACTCATACGTCTGTTTATATTTACGATTAAGAGGTAAATTGCTTTTCTCGCTTGCTACCATGGAATTTGATGAGTTTATTTATATTTCTTTTCTTGTTTTCTAAAATCGGTAATCATATTTCCGCGCCGTAACCTAAACTTTAGCCTCTTGCCTCCACGTTTGTATCTCGTTAGAATCATTTGCTTGTGAGTGTGAGTGGTGATGTTATTACTGTAATAACCAGATCGGTCATGACGAAAACGTATTCCAACTTTTCAGCGTGCTTTTTTTTCCCAACTAATTTCGATGTTTACAATTACTATATGTTATTCTAGCGATACTCACTGTCGAACTAAAGATATTTATTATTACTTATTTAAAGAACTGTATGTTTGACGTATCTTTGCACGTGTGATGTGCTTTTTTTCTCGACTTGGGCGCGCGAACTCCCCGCGATTGGGCCTGTTTTTCCTTCTTTAGAAGAACATACGAGATATCGACCTTTACCTGCGCGGCGTCTGAGGGGCCGCGGAAAAATGAAAAAAATATATATTCCCGCCGCCTTTTTTTTTTTTAGCGTTTGCTATGCTCCCCTGTTGTGTGAGGGGCCGCGATGAATTTGCGCGAACGACTCTCCTCTTCTGAAACCTTATTTATTAGTTTATTAAAAGATTCGTCAGTTTTTCGATATTCGTATGTACGACTCGCGTTTGATCCCCTTTTCTTATTTTAGCGTTATGTCTGCTATGATTAATTTCCACGATTTCGCACGGCCTTGCATATTCCGTCTCTATTTGGCGGAGTCTCGCTTTCTTCGCGAGATATTCCATTTTTCCTCTCCCCGAGGAAATGGTGAGTGCTTTACCTTGGTCGTAGTAAAACTTAAATTCGTATATGACTTGGGTCTGTTTCATTGCAGTGAGAGTTCTTAATTGTGCTAGTGTGTATGTACCGTCCACCTTGTAGCTATCCTACGTTAGCTCCTCCTTTTCTCGTTCTGGATTCCTTTTTCGTTTTTCTTTTCTTTGTCCCGTTGTAACTCAGAGGCCGCTGTGCGTGTTTGCCTCTCTGATACGACTCAGAGGCTTTAAGACATACTTGACTTTTCTTATATTTTCTTTCGCAGCTCGGAGGCCGTTGCGCGTGTTCGCATTGTAGATACGACTCAGAGGCTTTGGGGCATGTTTGACCTTTCCCTTGTTCCTGTTTTCTTTCGCAGCTCAGAGGCCGTTGCGCGTGTTCTCATCTCTGATACGACTCAGAGGCTTTGGGGCGTGTTTGACCTTTCCCTTGTTCCTGTTTTCTTTCGCAGCTCAGAGGCCGTTGCGCGTGTTCGCATCTCTGATACGACTCAGAGGCTTGGGGCGTGTCCGACTTTTACAGGTAATCCAAATGTATGCGGCCGTTCGCTAGTTAATCATTTGATGGTTTAATTTCTTTATCATCGAGATCCATAAGTGTTTCTGGATCTATAGCCTTGAATATCCTCAGGGCTCTATCTTTATCTTTTTGTATCTTGGTTATGGCCCTTAGTATATTGGCTAGTTTAAGTTATGTTCTCATTAATATTCATTGTTAATATTCATTCAACTTTTCGTTTTTTTTTTCGTGTGACCTCGTATGGTTCCAACGTGATGGTGGACAAATTCTTGTTTTTTTTTCGGCTTTCGAAGTCTCACAAGCAGAGTTTACGTGACCTTCATATTTGGATAGCAAGTCCTGTTCAAGGAATTCATCTGTTTTTACGGAGATTTCATCATGTGCTACGAATTCTTCGCATAGCAGGCAGCACAATTCTGTACGAATCGTTTCAGGCATCCAGCATTTCTCTGGCAAGCATCTCCTCTTTTATGGTTGGCAGGTGTATGGAAATCTAGCACTCTAGTTGGGATAATCTTATAGTATATTTGGGTCTACTCGCGGTTACCTCTTCCTTACAGTCCTAAGTCCTGCAGGACTCTAGTACCGGGCATCCTGAGAGTTTAAACGACCAATCACATTCTTATTATTTGTCTCGTTATTGTGGTTATATCTTGCGTTATCTCGGCGATCACCATTGCGCCAATCACGCCTAAGATCCCTTCTATAATGATGCGGCTGGTATTTATCGTTATTGAAGCTATGTCCGCCCTCCGGATGAGTGCTATATCTTCAATCACCTTCACGACCTTGGTTATTGTTTTGCTGATAGCGATTAAGACGATCGTCCCAGACATTTCCATTGTAATAAGGTCGATAGCGTGTAGTGCGGTTTCCACTGATTCGGTAATCCAATCTCCGATAGCGGTTAGGTCGCCATTCGTAGTTTCTTGTATATTGCCTATTCGCGTCAGGCGGATCTTCCTGCGATTTCACGTTTATGGATTGCGCGGTATATACTACTGCGGAGTGCGATAACGCGATAACCTGTCTCATTGGGTATGTGGTATATAAAACTTGCGGTGGCGGCGGTGGCGATGGTGCTCCTCCCAGTTTGTCCAAATTCCCTAAGGTGACTTCCGTGTTCTTCAGGCTCCTTCGTAGGGCGTAACAATCACCATATTGATGTCCCTTCTTTTGGCAGAAGATGCAAAATTTTGTCTCCGCGTCCCTATACTGGCACCTACCCTCGGGGTGATTATCCATGCCACATACACTGCAGCGATCCCTGGCGGGGGCCCTCCTAATCGTGGCCTGCGGATTATCGTCTTTTAGTTTAGCGTATTTTTCAAGTTCGGTTAGAATACCTTCGGCGGAGGTGGGGCCTGCCTGCGCCCCCACGCGTCGTGCCCCAGTTCTCTGTTCAACTCTTACTGCTTCTGTTATCGCCTCTACCAGGGTTTTGGGATTCGCGGCCCTTACTTGGTGTTGCAGATCCCCTTCAAGACCGTACAGAAACTGATCGAAAGCTTCCGAGTCACCCCTATTTTTGTAAGTTAGTTTCTCGAAATCTTGTAGGGATCTATCGGCATTGAAGGTATTAAGTAGTCGATTCAGCAAGATTCTACGCGCTGTCCATAACTTCCGACGCTTTCCCCTTTCTCTTGTTTGATAACCTTAAGTTCGGCGAGTAATCTGTCGGCGTCTCCTCATCTCACGGCGTGCGTGTACCTCATTGTAATATCTTCGAGTATTTTTTCGACCGATGTAAAACGGTTCATACGGCACATATAACCATCCGCAGCTCGTCCGCGAAACTTGGAGGCTAACGTGCTCATCAACCAGCATTCTGCTGACGGGCCAAATTCGTTGAGTACATTGCGCACAACGCGGCAAAAGAATGCCACCAAGTCGGGATTGCCGTCGAACGGAGGAATCATGTTCATAGCCTGTTGCAGTGAAAATGTCCACGCAGCGTCTCTCGACCGGGAGACGCATAAGAGAAAAATTTTTTTTTTTTTTTAAATGAATAACTATTAATTTCGGAATAAAATATAATATCTGGGAGTTTCGTCCTTGTCGTACTTGGTGGAATTCTCAGGAAGACCCAAGTAGACATATCTTCGACTCAAAAATAATGAAATAATGAAATTATTGTGAATTCTTATAGTGTGTAAGTTGTAATTTAAATGTGGATTTGAAAAACTGGTTGCCATCTAGTCTTAAAAGGTTGGAACTAAGATTATACAAGGAAAGGCAATTTTCGTGTCCGAATGCCATATGATTCCAAATATGTTGTAAGCGTTCGTGGTGCTATCTTAATAGTTTTGAATTTTTAATCGGACTTCAACGAGCCAATATCGTATGCGTTAGTCGAATGTCTAATCTCAAATTGAGAAAGGTAGCTTTTGTTTAAGCTTCCTCCTCTTTCGATAAGAATTCTTTGACAAACGGCGACACGCATAAGAGAAAAAATTTTTTTTTTCTTTTAAATGAATAACTATTAATTTCGGAATAAAATATAATATCTGGGAGTTTCGTCCACGTCGTAGTTGGTGGACTCGTCAGGAAGTCCCAAGTAGACATATCTGCGACTCCAAAATAATGAAATTACTGTGAATTCTTATAGTGTGTACGTTGTAATTTTATATGTGGATTTGAAAAATTGGTTGCCATCTAGTGTTACAAGGTTGGAACTAAGATTATACAAGGAAAGGCAATTTTAGTGTCCGAATGCCATTTGATTCTAAATATGTTGTAGGCGCTCGTGGTGCTATCTTAATAGTTTTGAATTTTTATTCGGACTTCAACGAGCCAATCTCTTATGTGTTAGTCGAATGTCTATTCTCAAATCGAGAAAAGTAGCTTTTGTTTAAGCTTCCTCCTCTCTCGACAAGAATTTTTTGACAAACAAGGACGAAACTCCCAGATATTATATTTTATTCCGAAATTAATAGTTATTCATTAAAAAAAAAAAAAAAAAAAAAATTTCTCTTATGTGTGTTGCCGTTTGTCAAAGAATTCTTATCGAGAGAGGAGGAAGCTTAAAGAAAAGCTACCTTTCTCGATTTGAGAATAGATATTCGACTAACGCATAAGAGATTGGCTCGTTGAAGTCCGATTAAAAATTCAAAACTATTAAAAGACACCACGAGCGCTTACAATATATTTAGAATCAAATGGCATTCGGACACTAAAATTGCCTTTCCTTGTGTAATCTTAGTTCCAACCTTTTAACACTAGATGGCAACCAATTTTTTAAATCCACATATAAAATTACAACTTATGCACTACAAGAATTCACAGTAATTTCATTATTTTGGAGTCGAAGATATGTCTACTTGGGTCTTCCTGACGAGTACACCAAGTACGACAAGGATGAACCTCCCAGATATTATATTTTATTCAGAAATTAATAATTATTGATTTAAAAAAAAAAAAAAAAAATTCTCTTATGTGTGTCGCCGTTTGTCAAAAAATTCTTACCGAGAGAGGAGGAAGCTTAAACAGAAGTTACCTTTATCGATTTGAGAATAGACATTCGACTAACGCATAAGAGATTGGCTCATTGAAGTCCGATTAAAAATTCAAAACTATTAAGATAGCACCATGAGCGCTCACAACATATTTAGAAGCAAATGGCATTCGGACACTAAAATTGCCTTTCCTTGCATAATCTTAGTTCCAACCTTTTAACACTAGATGGCAACCAATTTTTCAAATCCACATATAAAATAACAACTTACACACTATAAGAATTCACAGTAATTTCATTATTTTGGAGTCCAAGATATGTCTACTTGGGTCATCCTGACGAGTCCACCAAGTACGACAAGGACGAAACTCCCAGATATTATATTTTATTCCGATATTAATAGTTATTCATTTAAAAAAAAAAAAAAAATTTTCTCTTATGTGTGTCACCGTTCGTCAAAAAATGCTTATCGAGAGAGGAGGAAGCTTAAACAAAAGCTACCTTTCTCGATTTGAGAATAGACATTCGACTAACGCATAAGAGATTGGCTCGTTGAAGTCCGATTAAAAATTCAAAACTATTAAGAAAAAATATATTGTTGTCATTTATAATTTACTTTCGTTATATGTAGCCGACATGTTCTAAAATGAAACATGTTTGAAAATTAAATACTTTCAATTTAATGATTTTTGTTTGTCTAGCGACTGAAAGTATTACTTTAACCTGATAGCAAATTTTGTATTTCCTGTTAAGTAAAAAAATATATATTTACACATTATGGGTGAAAATAAAGAATGTCTCAGAATTAAATTATTTCTTTAGTTACAGTGTCGCGGCCGCTCAGTTTGAAATGAGCGCTGCGCGGGTCCAAGGTCGCGTTGACTGACGCATCTATTGTCTCGTCAGAGACTTGTACTGCGATCAGTCGGCGCGACACACCCCCTCCCTCACTTATCGGCTCGCGAGCCTCGCAGCGCGAGAAAAGGGGCGCTCGCGCCCGCGGCTCGCTCTCTTCCGCTCTAGCCGCGGCCTACTACGGAGCACCCCGTACGACCGCCTTTCGGAGCAGCTACCGACGCCACGCGATCGTGCTTATTCGACTCTTTCACAACTACCCAAGTATCCTTATATGAACACTAGCAACAGCAATAAATGCTTTTTCAATTTACTTGCTGTGCAATTATTCAACCTAGAAACGTCACCTTATCAACTCGCACACGGCACTCTTCAATTCCTCTATTCGGAATAGCGGACGTGATTTCCCGAGAGTTTCCTCACTCGTCTTCGCCGAAGCAGGAAAGGGCATCGCACGCAACATTGGTCCTTCGAGCCGGATAGCGATCTTTGGGGTGAGTGAAATTCTGTGTAAAAAGGAGGGAAATCCTTGTGGGAGACGGGTTTCTCAGTGCAGTGGCGCCCGAATCGGACTTGTGATCCACAGAACATTTGGGACCTCAAATCAAGTAGACATTTCCGGGCGAACGGTGTAGTGAATGTGTGTGTGCGACCACCCTGATATACGCGCAGGCATAAATCAGGCGGAAAATCGCACAGCATTTCTCAAGGCACAGGTCAAGGCCGCGGCTGCGAGCACGTAGCTCGCAAGCGGCGCTGCCGTACCGTCTCGCGCACGCCGCCGTACCGACTCGCGCACGCTGCCGTATCCCCGAGGCTGCGCTCGAGTACACGGAGCTCCGCCAGAGGCGCTAGCGCTCCCCTACTGCGGCGAGTCGAGCGAGCAGTGTACGCCGTCGAACACGCCTTTCGGAGCAGCTACCGGCGCCACGCGATCGTGCTGGGTGCTCCGTAGTAGGCCGCGGCTAGAGCGGAAGAGAGCGAGCCGCTGGCGCGAGCGCCCCTTTTCTTGCGCTGCGAGGCTCGCGAGCCGATAAGTGAGGGAGGGGGTGTGTCGCGCCGACTGATCGCAGTACAAGTCTCTGACGAGACAATAGATGCGTCAGTCAACGCGACCTTGGACCCGCGCAGCGCTCATTTCAAACTGAGCGGCCGCGACATACCGTCCGCCTCGTTGTCTGGTGGCAACGAAATCGTTACAGAAAGGTAAAAATAAAGATCTGAAGAAGAAGAAGAGGATTAGTTAAGTGGGTTCAGAGTAGAATAGACGACTAGAAGTAAATATAGAAAAGGAACAATCATTAATGGTCTTGGTGATCTTGTGGCTCGTCTGCGATGTCGTCGTAACTGGGAGGGCCGCCCGCCATGAGCGGATCGGGGTGAGCGCCAGGTTGGGTGGCAGATGGAATCGCACGCAACATAAAGGTAAAGACATTTTTTATTTTGATTCCCTAATAGTAATATATTTTTTTATAATAGTTATATTGTTTTTAATTAATTTTATGTAATTTAGAAAAAAAATTAATTATCAAAAATTCCTTTCCAAACGATATTTATAATTTCTTCTTTATTTTCTGAATTATTTTCAATAAAAATTTTATCTGTCTTTCTACATCTTGATAATGCTACATATAATTGACCATGAAAAAAAAAAGTCTTCTAATATATATTCCAACACAACAAAACTTTGACCTTGTGATTTATTAATACTCATAGTAAACGCTAATATTATTTTCGAAATTGTTTTCTATATTTCGGAAATTGTTTTCTATATTAAATAAACGGTAATGATGAAGAATTGCCAGTGTTTAATGTAATCCGAGGGATAAAAACTATATTTCCAGATTTTTCACTTGTTATTATTTCTGCTTCTATGTTGTATTTAAATAATTTAGTAATTTTTAATCGTGTTCCATTACATAATCCATCGTTAATACTTACTTTCTTATTAACATTACAATAGTATTTATTTTAAGTTTTAATTTATGTGGTGGTAGTCCTTCACGTATATTGTTTAAAGTTCAAATAGGGTAATTAATATGGATGTTATCATCGGATAAATCTACATCTTTATGTGTAGCATAATCTAAACTATAATACGTATTTTCTTCAGTATTTAATATTTTTAAAATTTTATTATTTAAAATATTTGCATCTTCATTATGTGATGTTAATATAACACTATTTATTGATATACTACAATTTATATTTTCATATATTTTAAAACAAACATCGTTTGTTTTAAAACTATCAGGTACAACAAATGAATTAAATTTACCTTCTCCAATATCTAATAAAAATGAAGCAAACATGATATCTTTTGAACGGATATTTTTTTTCAAATACATTATATTAAATAATGACCAAAGATTTGAATATTTTATTGTTTCTTGAATTATTATACTTCTACAACCATTTTTAACAATTGGGAGAATTTGTCTAAAATCACCTCCTAAAATTAATAATTTTCCTCCAAATGGTAGATTATTATTACAAACATCTTGTAAAATTTTATCAACAATTTCTAAAGCTTTACGTGGAATCATTGACGCTTCATCCCAAATAATCGCAAAAACTTCACGAAATTTTTTTATTTGATTCAAATTTTAAAAATGCACTTTCAATATTGTTTAAATCTAAAGGTAATCTAAAAGTTTTATGACTGGTCATACCTTTTGTTAATAGTATAGATGCTATACCAGTCCAAGCCATTGATATAATTTTTTGTTCTATTGACAAAAAATAATAAATTAAAGTTTTATATAAAAACGTTTTACCTGAACCTCCAGGACCATCAATAAAGTTAATTTTATGTTCATTATTTAATATTTGTTTAAAAATTGTTTTTTGATATGTGTTTAATTGACTATAGAAATTATTAAACATTTGTTTAGAGAATAAAATATTTTCTTTATTATTTTCATTATTTGTATCGAAAATTTCGCCAGGTTCAGGTAACCCAAAATCTTTACAAGACATTTCTTCAACTTTTAAAATTTCGTTTATATGACGAAGAGCCCGGTTATATTTATTATTGACAAAATCTTCTGTAAAATATTTATTAAATTTTGTCCAAATGGTATTAGCATTAATGTTATCTGTTATTAAGAACCAAGTAAAAAATTTACGCAATTGAACAGCTAACATTATATTACAAGTTTCTTCAAAAATGTTATCAATCTGTAAATCATCTTCAATTAGACCCATTTGTATTGCTGTTTCTTTGTAAGTATTATATGTTTTATTTTCATATGTACGTAATTCTTCAAAAGATGTTGCGCCTTTAACACGATTTAAAATTAATTTTAAATGAAATCTTTCAATATCTCTTTGAGATACTACATTTGTCCTATAGCAAAATGTTTCAGTTTTCGTTGACGCTTTATCCAAGATTTATTCTTAAAAATATAATATTTTGGTATATTAACGTATTTAATATTTTTTGCATTTTCATCTTTTTTATTTAATTCAAACCACGAAGTTAATGTAGTTTTCCAGTTATCCAAAGCTTTTTCTTCTTTATTTTCTTTGAAAATTATACTTTGTTTATGTTCGGTATGAATTGCTAAACGTATTACGGTGTGACTTCTACCACATGAAGGAAATTCTTGTAATCTCCGTGCTGCTTCCATTGGACTCAAATACCTACCATCTATAAATTGAGTAATGTCATTATGTACATCTGTTTCATTATCTGTATTTATTTTTTTTAATTTACAAAGTGCTTTGTCACAACCTTTATGAATATAATTAAAAATATACTTTATACTTTGAATCGAAGCACAATACTCAACATTTATGTGACATTTATATTTTTTTAATAAAAAATTATTATATGGTACAACCATAGAATTGTCTACGGGAACTGGTTTTTAGTTATTTCTAATTTTGTATGTTAAGTTTTCTGAAACGTTATTTTTTCTCCTTTATTCTGGATAACCATTTTTTTGAAATTTTGTAAAATCAGTGAATGGTTTTGGAAATTTTTTTTTACATATTGGTTTATTTTTGACAAAACATGGTGAATTATTAGTATGAGGGCCATGAAGCATATTTTTAATAACTAATTTATGTAGTTCTTCGTCATCATTTATAGATGGAATTTCTGCAGATATATATTTATCAATTTTTTCAGGAGACAGTAATTTATTGTTAGGGTGTAATGGTACAAGAATATGTGCACGAGGAAGGCCTGGTTTTTGAAATTCTATGGTATAAATATATGATATAACATTACCAAATATTTTATGTTTATTTATATCATCAATTAATAACATTAATTTTACATGAAATAACCGAACAGTAATATTGGGAATGTCATTTGGAGTAGTGTTTCGTGGAAATTTTATTAAAATTTCTTTCAATTCTTTCCATTTAGGATTACATGTAACTCTTATAAATAAATCAGGTCTTCCTGTGTTTCTCATTATAGCCATAGCATCCTGATAGTGTTGCTGCATATACCTTGGACTACCTATATGAGCACATCCACTGAATTTTCAATTTTGGGCATGAAAAAAAAGTTTCTAAATTTTTTTAAGGCACACCTTCTGAAGCACTTTTCTTCATTCTATATAGGTCAAAAGAACATGAAAGTAAGAGAGTTACTCATTCTTTATAATAGCTATTTTTTATAATAGGTTTTACGCGCTTTTTGTTTACGTACGATTTTCTATATGTTCGTAAAATTCAGAGAAATGTTCTCGCGTGACCTTATAATTTCGGCACTGTAAAGTTGAATGACATTTTAACATATGGATAATATCTTTATAAATGATCAAATCTATAGTTCACATCTATGCTAAGGATGATATTATGCTTTCTGTGGATGTGGCACCCAATAATACACTTTTTTTTAAACAAGTTACGCTTCGATGTAGTCTTCTTTCAAATGCTGTAGATTATTTTAGAAATAAGGCACACATATTTGCAAGGCGTCATTTTTTTGGTTAGTCCAAGAAGAATATTTTACGCTTTTTATATTTACAAAAAAAATGCTATTTTTTTTAAACGGTACAAATAAAAATTTTTTTTGAAATTTATAAATTGTAGTACGATGTTTCAATTATTTTTATTTCAGTTTTGAAAACAGGTACACAGGTCTAAAAAAATGTTGGTACTGTTTAGAGGATAGCTATTTTTTTATAGACTATTTAGTGGAAAAAACTTGGTAAAGTACACGTGAGACTCCCCTAATTCTGACCATTTAAGATATGTTTTAGTCATGATCGCCACTGTTGATCTTGATAAAAATGAAGTGCGATTTCAAGAAAATTTTGTTTAATAGTTCTATGTATTTGAACGTTAACTAGGTTCATTTATATGAAAGATCTAGCTCAGTAACACGAAAATTAAAAATTCGGTGGATATGCTCATATACGTAGCTGGTAATATAACAAGATTTCCGAGTTTTTCTTTACTCTTAAAATTTGATGAAATGTTTGCAGCGCTATTTATTACGTGGTCTAATAAGCCTTGATAACATTCTACACGTACATTTTTTTGATCACTTCTAAAATAATTCATTCTATTATTTTCTACAATAATATAAGCATGTAAAAAAAATTTTTGAGTTAATCTACCACCGTATAATAATGGATTAAAAATTTTACAGTTTGGTCTATATGCTAATTGGTACAAATAGTATTGTAATGCAGTAAGATTTTCATTTGATTTTGCATTTGGTTTTTTAAATATCCAATACTCCAACCTAAATCTCCAGATGGAAATAATAACGAAAAACCATCGGATCAACATGATGTGATAATTTGTTTAAATAAGTGATTTCTTGATTATTAGAAACATGTTTTGGATAAGTACATATATCATAATTTTCTGGTATTTCGTTTTGTGAAACTATTATAGGTCCGCATTCTGATTTTAAAGGTGCATTATAACGATGTTTTTGATTATTATTTTTACTAATGAAATACATTTTATAATTTGACATATTATTAAAATTTGATATTTCATGTAAATGTTTATATTTTTTGGCATATGGATTATTATTTAACACTTCAGTTAATAATTTTAAATGTTCTTTACTTAAATTTTCGTTTTTACTCAATCTTTTCTCAACGGCTGTTACATTATCATATATATAAAGTTGTCCACAACATGGTTCTTTATTATTAACGGGTATCAATGAATATACTATCAATGACTACAAATTTGTCATACAACACCAAATATGGTGTTGTATGACAAATTTGACCTTGAATTTTTAAGTTGTAAATGACTTTCTTTTTTTCATATTTAATATTACAATTAAATGTAGCAAAACCAAAAAGATTGTTGTAATATCGAATTAGATATCTGAAATTTTGATCATTTAATAATAAATGTTTTAATTTTGCATCATAGTTACTTAATGGAGAAAGTACTATGTTACCATTTTGACAACAATTTGATTTTTTTTTTCTTCGTTCCAAAATACTGCTGAACAAAAAGAACATTTTGCCAAATCAAAATAGCGGTCAAATATTGAAACATTACTGAATTTTGTAATTGTATATGGGGGTTTTCTGGATTCGCATGATGACGAATCTGAACTCAGATTTAGAAAATTAAAACTGACGGACCCAATATGGCTACCAAAAATTGAAATTTTACTCGATTTTGCTAAAAATTATATATAGGGGGTTTCCGAATTCGCTGGATAGGAATCTGTAGTCAGATTCATACTGGGCCTATGAAAATTTTAATATACATTCTTGAATATAAAATTATTAAGAACTTAAATAGCCTATCCAATAAGACAGGCATCTTATAGGAAATATTGACCATACTATAACTCATAATTTTTAAGCTCAAAAATATAAAATTTTATTCTTAGTTTACATTACCAAATATGAAATTATATTTTAAGCCCACACAATTAAATATTTTGTTTGAAATATTTAAGAATTTAAACTTAATTGATTTCGTAATATTTTTCAGCTATGTTGATTGCCGTTCCAATAATGAATAAATTATTATTATTAGAAGATTCAATGATGGTGATATTTGGGGCTCTGTCACATGCTGGAGGAAGAATATTATTTGCTTTAGCTGAAAAATGGCAAATATTCTACTTGGGTAAGTGAAATTTCCCACAAGACAAGTATCTGTTATGGTGCCGTATGGGTGTTCGTATTTAGAACGTTTTATAAGTTATAAAAACCATTTATTGTTAACTAAATAACTGCTACATAAAAGAATTAAGATGTTCTTTTCTTAAACAAAGCCTTGTAATAATTGAAAATGTAACGGAAGACGCGTGTCCATGTATGGAAGTGCGTATCAAGTTCACACGGCACTGTTTTGGCATCGCGCTATACAGCCCCGCGTTATAAATATTACACGGATCAAAGACCTTGTGCATCACACGTCTCGTATGCGCTTCCCAATTCAGAGTATAGGTGAACGTGACCCCCCAGACTCTGCCTCAGTGACATTCGGCAACGCATGTCCGTTGAAGGTGATTTGGGGTAAGGACTGAAGGTTTAGCTCGGATATGTAGAGCACACTGCTAAGGATTATCACCTTCATCTTCCGGGTTTAGGAGGAGGCCGTTCAACTGGGCCCAGTCCGGAACTGCACGGGCGTCACGATTCATCTGCACAATCACTTGTAAGAGGTTGGTGTAAAAGTAAATAGCGTAAGTAATAAATACTTTCTTGGATGGAATTCTATTGCATAGTAGATATTTACTAGAAAACACAATAGTCTAGCCTATAACATTTTGTGAAATAATATTAGCTCTAATATCTGCGGCTTCCAGGAATAATGACCTAACCCACTTGTACGTGTTTTCGAGAAATCGACGTTTTAAAATTTCTGTTATGACACTTCATATGTAAGATCGAAATGTGCGAGATGAGTCATAACTATGTAGACATTTACAAACGTATCGAATATCTTTCGAACCCCACTATCAGCTGCTAGAATACATTTTTATTCTTTGTATAAACAAAGAAAACAATGCAGTTAAGTCGTTATTCCGGTAACTGTGCAGTTAAGCGGTTTAGGGAAATTGTTCAAATAAGATAAATAACAGTTACACTTAAAACATATAAAATACGAATTCTTTTTTAAATATTCATTCCCACACGTGCGCCTCCCAACGGAATATGCGTCAAGTCAACGGAATTCGGTAAACCGAATACCGAACGTTACTCGGTTACTTTTTATGCACAGTCGCCCCATCGCCCGGCAATCAAAACTGTTGTGTTACCTTCTATTATCTATTGCTTTTGATCTTTGTTGCTATAAAAATAGGTAAGTCATAATCTGTTTATTGCGTAGTATTAACTTCAAAACGGTGCTTTTAATTAAATATAAATATTCAGTTAAGTCGTTTTTCCGGGCACAGGTGCAGTTAAGTGTTTATGCACTTAGCTGATATTTGCTCTTTGAACGCGTTTCAGATTTCCGGATCAAGTCTACATGAAAAAGGGTAGCTAGAAGGTATAAATTCCGGTGCTAACTCAATTTTGACCCCCAAGTGGGTTAGGTCGTTATTCCTGGAAGCCACAGATATTACTATAATTATATTAGATGTGCCAAAAAATGACCAAAAAATGTGTTTTTTGCCTTTTTTCATTTTCACTATTTAAAAAGTCCATAGCTTTTTTCTGTGGCCTTTAATCGTCAAAAAAAAAAAATTTCTTAAAGCTATAATATATTAAAAATACTTTTTGGACTTTACTACAAAAAATAGGTTTTGTCGAGTTCGCTTTTTACATAAAGTGAAGGATTGTTATTCAACTATCAAAGACAACAATTTGTTTGATCAATTTCTAAAAATTCTACGTAATTCTACTCCTAATTTAAAACTGTTTCCCATTTAATATGCTATAAAAAAAGTTTCAAGTTTTTGAGTTAAAAATCATGAAAATGGAAGATTTATGAAAAAAATCGAAATTTTCAAATTACAATTAATTCTAACTTTAGAATGATTGCATGTTTTGCTCTAAAATTTTATATTTATATTTTGGGGCTAATTTGGAACAAGTAAACCAATTTTGAGGAATTTTAAAATTTTGTATATATCTCCCTATATTATATAGTTGTTTCAAAAAGTTTATGACTCGGCCCTCCCTTGCCGCCCACAAAATAACGTAAAAATGTGATTATTTATATGTACTTGGAAGGAAATATCAGAGGTCAAGCCACCCCCGAATCCCCCCCACCCTCAGTGCCACCCTCACCGCCCAACAGTCCTACCTCATCGCCCTTCCACCGAAATTCAACATCATTCAATTTAACATCACCATTATTGTGTGAATTCCTTGAGAGATCAAAACATCAAAATCTACCTTTCAATATTTATTAATCAAAGGAAATTTGAAAGCTCAAATAACAATGTGGAACTGCCTCAACCGTCATTACCAACCCCTCGCTACGCTCACTCTTAATTTTTTATGACACATTTTTCGATTGAACGCAATTTTTTTAGAGAAAAATTTATAAATATTCGAAAATGTTGGGCTAAACTAATGCCATTTCGACGTTCTGCATACGTCATGAACACTGATTGAGTCACTATAAGAAAATTACATACAGTGCGGTAGATAGGTAGCTAGGTATGTATGTTGGTAGCAGAGTAGGGTGGTAGGTACGTTAGTAGGCAGGTAGCTAGGTAGAAAACTTTTGCGTTATTAATAATAATAACCATTCTTTTTTTTATCATTGTAATTTTTATTTGATCAAAACGGTGGTTTATTGGATCAAAGCAAGCGCCTAATAACAGTTGCTTTAGGGTAGCGCGGAAACCTGTTTTGTAATATGTACAACATAAGAAGAATAAAAATAAAATTTAATTGTTTATTGTTAAACAATTTCAAAACTTTTTGTAATATATAGTGTCAAATGAAAAAACCGCTTGCAATTCATTGGCACGTCTTACTTAAACTTAATTTACTGATTCCTTTAATTAATTTTTAATGCTAAAATTTAAAAAACTATTACACCAATTTATTACACAATTCTAATTACATTCATTTATTAAGATTAAAAAGTATTCATTTTTAAATTATGTATAAAATACGAATAAAACAACAGGTGTGATTTAATATTCAAATCTTCTTCTATTATATTAAAAAAACCGCTGCCAATTCATTGGCCCGTGGCTTCCTCAAACTTAATTTGCTTATTCCTTTAATGAACTTTTAATAACAAAATTTATAATTTTTGCAACAATTTATGTCATAATTATAATTAAATTCATTTATGAAGATTAAAAATTATTAATTTTTAAATTATGTATAAAATATGAATAAAATAATAGGTATGATTTCTTTTTAACATTATGTGTGAAAAATAAATAAAATAATTGATTATAATATTATCGTCAAAACCTTTTAAAATTCCTAAATAACCTTTACTTCAAATTATATTTTCATTATGAAATTTCACATATAGGGTATTTATCTCTAGTAGTATACCTGTCCGTGATTGTGTGCTCATTCTGGAATTTACGATGTAAGGAAAAGGTTCTAACCTTAAAAATAATAAATGGCTATTACAAAACAAAAGCAGGTATACAGCATGCGCGCATCGGCGCATAGCGCATAGCGCATGTCATTTTCATTTTTTAGTATACATAAATGCGTTCTCGAATAATTACGATTTTAAAAAAGGGCTAAAATAGTCGTAACCTCAAATATTTCTGAAATTCATAAACGAATTCTTTTACCCTAAGAACTTTTCTAATAAATAATATACAGACTCTACATCTCCACCAAATTTCAAAGAAATTAAAACCATTTTAATGTAATTATATTGTGCGACATCAAAGAAAGTCATTTTCAAAAGAACTAAAATTTTAAATATCAAATATCTCAAAAAATAACCATATCATCTGGATGAAATTTTAGACAGATATTGCCTATATTGCATACAAAATAGTCTATAAATTTCAAACTGATACATGAAGTTGTCATTGAGAAATTACGATTTTGAAAAAAAATTGTAAAAGCATTTTAACCTTAAATTTCTGTAAAAATCATGAGACAATTCTTTTACCTAAAGAACTTATACGATATATAACTTATAATATATATATATATATATATATATATATATCACTTAACCCCTTTATGGAGCCCATCCCTGTATATTAGTACCTAC